>CM076571.1:912885473-914085473 GCA_034641835.2 Pinus albicaulis | reverse complement strand
ATTCACATTTGGAGTGGTTTTATTCCTACTAAGGAGATTTATAGGTCTCCCTACCCTCTTATTCTTCTAATTAAGAAGCAAAATTAGATTTTAATATTCCAATTAGCTACATGCTAATTTAGGAATATTAAAAAATATATAAATATACAAAATGTACCATTACAAAATATAATGTTAATACAAGGGGTCTTTCATTGCAACAATATAACTAGAAAGATGTGGCTAATCTGATGTAGCAAGAAATATAGCCTCCTCCAATAGACTCTCTAGATGAAAGGTTGATCCCTTCACTAGAATATTACATCTGTGCTCCTATTGATTTTGTGATTTTCATAATCATATAAGAGATAACCAAAATCATTAACACCATATCCAATAAAGGTACATTTCTTTGATATTTCCTCAATATTTGTTCTATTTTCTTTATTAATATGGAGAAAGGCCTCACAACCAAAAGGATTTAAAAAATATAGTTTACCTTTTTACCTGTCCATGCCTTCTCTAGAATACGACCATCAAAGGAACTTGAAGGCCCTCTGTTTATTAGATAAAAAAATTTATCTACAACATCTTCCCAAAATTGTAAAGGAGATCCTGCATGCAATCTCATGCACCTTGCATGCTCCTCATTGTCATGTTCAACCTTTCTAACACACCATTTTCTTGTGGTGGTCTTGGAACTGTCTTCTCTCTGTGAATTCCATGCTCTAAACAGTACCTATAAAAATATTTGTTGAAATATTCACCTCTATTGTCTGATCTAGACACTTCAACTTCTTTCCTGTCTCAAACTCAACCAAATCTTTCCATTTATTAAAAGTATCAAATACATCAGATTTATTCTGAATACAATAAATCCAAGTTTTTCTAGTTTCATCGTCAATAAAAGTAACATAATAATGAGATTCACCAGGATATGATACCTGAGTAGGTCCCCATACATCTGTATGAAAAAACTCTAATTTTTCACTCTTATTTTATTCCCAACTCTAAGAAAATGACTATCTTTTGTTTTCCATAAATACAATTCTCACATAAACCCAAATCAATATTCTTCAAACCCGGCAACAAATTTCTTAAGTGAAGTATCTTCATCCCCTTATCACTCATGCGTCTGACCCTATGATGCCATAATTTTGCATCTTCTTATTTGGAAGTTAAAGCATTAACAGAGTTATAAATACCATTGCATAAATACAATCTATCAACCTTTTCTATTTTTTCTATTATCAGGGATCCTTTAGTGACCTTCCAAGTTTTGTCTGTGAAATTTGTCACACAACCTTCACTGCCTAACTGCCCTATTGAAATCATATTTTTCTTCAGATCTGGAGCATGCCTTGCCTCCTTTAATAACCATTGGTTTCCATTCTGTTGTTTTACACGAACTTTACCCATTTCAACGATTTTATAGGGTTTATCATCACACGAACATGTAAAAAATCTCCTTGAACATGGTCATGAAAATATTTCTTATCATGTGTGGCATGGAATGAGGCCCCTAAATCTACCACCCAGGAATCAGTAAAATTTTCTAAAGAAAGAATCAAAGCATTTTTTAACACATCACCTGTCACATTTTCTTCATGCTTGTTTTCTTGTTGTGTGTATCCTTCTTTTCCCTTCCGAGATTTACAATATTTCTTCAGGTGTCCTTTATTTCCACATTTCTAGCACACTATCCCATATCTAGACTTGGATCTGCCTTTACTTAATTTACTGCAATATCCTGAGCTCTTTCCTCTTTCAATTTTTCTTCCCCTAGTCTCTGCACTCAAAAAATTACTCAATGTCTCACTGGAGATTTTCCGTCGCATTTCCTTGCTAAGGATAGCATCGAGAACATCATCAAAATTTAAAGTACCCAATCCAGAGACAAAGTTACTAATGGCCATAACTAAACCATTCCAACTTTCTGGAAATGAGCACATAAATAACAAAGCCCTAATTTCATCATCAAAGTTTACCCCTACAGAACTTAACTAACTGGTAACCATATTAGATTCATTTAAATGGTTAGCAATAGATCCACCTTATGACATCTTCATATTAAATAAATGTTTCATAATAAATATCTTATTTGAGGTCGAGGGTTTTTCATATAGTTTCTCCAATGCCTTAATTAAACCCTATGTTCTTATTTCCTTCGAAATATTGAAGGCTACCGATGTCGCGAGGCATAGCCGTATTGTTCCAAGTGCCTTTCTGTCTTGAATCTCCCATTTTGCGTCTGTCATACTCGACGACTTATTTTTTTTTCCGCTCAATGGTAGGTACAGATATTTTTGATACAGATAATCTTCCATCAGCATCTTCCACAACGGGTAGTTTTTGTCATTAAATTTCTCGAGCCTAAACTTACCATCTTCTGCCATTGCTCCCACTCAAACCAGGAAGTGTTCTTTCCTCTGAGTTTATTAGCCAAAGATACCTTTGGCTCTGGTACCAGTTATTAGAAAATTTTATATCACAAAGGAATGGAACACATAAAATATGCGAGAACAAAAACAAAAAAAAACATATAAAACAAGAGAGACAAATATATTTGGTTCACCCAGCTTGGGCTACGTCCACGGAAACAGCCAGTCCTTCCTTTATCTTATTCATAAAAATGAAGAGACAACCTAGAGCAGATCTGATGTAATATCCTCTTCTTACTCACACAATACCCTTTTCTATTTCTTTCTCAGAATATACACACGATACACAGCCGCAATAAAACACCCTCATGCAACAGTCAAGTTTTCCTTCTACGGAAAAAAAAACCTAAATTAAACATAACGTATACACCAAATCATCCGACTAATGAACGGCCTAGATTGACTATGAAATTACAATATTTTACAAGTCAATTTTACATATGTTTTTAGCTTCAAAGGTGATGCCCCTGAAACCCCTCGCCCGAGGGGGGGATCCAAATGACCGCTCCCCCTTGGACCCCCCTGAAAATGATCGAACGACGGGCGGTGTTGCTGCCCTGTTAAGAACATGAGTCCAATGCGGCGATACATCTAAATTTTGCGGGTAAAACTACTCTAAGGCCTGGGTTGAAATACCAAACAGAGCAGAAGGCATGTCACCACAAGAATCACTCTAATTATTATTTTTAATGTTTGAACTAGAAAAAGGAGGATAAATGATTTTACCCGTGCGTCCTACATTTGGGGTCAATCCCACAGGGTGCAAACCCTCTGCTATCCCTCATGCTTCAGAACCTGTAAATCAGTCAAGACAAAGCAAAAAAAAATAGTTGCACATCATATATATCCTATATGTCGGCATGTTAGCATATATAATCTCATAAAAATGACATGAAATAAACAAGATTATTCAACATGTATAGGAGACATATGACACAAATACATCAAGAACGGGACATAGCTTCTTTAATTGATAACATGTACATAAAATAGCGGAGAAATCACCTGAGATCTACCACAGCTCCTGAGCGAAGTTGTCCTTTGGATCCGTCCAACCCTAGCCTCACAAAGCTTCTTCCAAAACGAGTGCACAAAGGATGTCACATAAAGGGGGAGTGATCATCACAAGGAAACAAGGGTTTCCTGGACCTGGGAAGTGCAGGAAGCATATGGAAATATCAGACTTGATCAGGTCTCTAACAAGCTATAATATCAATATCATTCTCTCTCCTCCCTTAGGCCATTCCCTTGAGGTGCTTTTATACATCCTCAAATCATTTTTTTTCAATTGGGAAACAGTTAGGCCACGGGTTGGGGTAGTTATGTTACAGGAAAAAACCATAAACCCCACCTCATTAATAGGGAGATTTTATATTTTTTAATATTTTAAATAGTATACGTGGGTCAATTATGGATGGACCTACGTCTGCACGTGGAATAATCTGGGCAGAGTCACATATAGAATTTAAAATACTGTTTTTTAATAATTTTGACCAAGTCTGAATGGAAGGGTTGCCCAAGACCAATGTATAAGTCATCAAGTATATAGAGGTGATAGATTATGTTATAACACTATGATCATGGGTCCTAAGGAGAATGACATTACCGCACTGGTCACCAATCTAGGGTAATGGATTTCAGTTGAAAATCTGGAAGACAAGAGGTCTCATCACGAGTCGGCTTGTTCATTATTGTTAGTTCTTGTGAATGGAACTATCGTTAGCTGGTTACCAAGATAGG
Organism: Pinus albicaulis; assembly: GCA_034641835.2. Classification (NCBI taxonomy): domain Eukaryota; kingdom Viridiplantae; phylum Streptophyta; class Pinopsida; order Pinales; family Pinaceae; genus Pinus; species Pinus albicaulis. Next base: position 914,081,313 of record CM076571.1, on the reverse strand, counting down.
ACAATGACCTTCAATTAACTTATAAAATGAGAAATATTAAATGTTCTTAAAGTGACTCTAAATCTATATCTAATAGGTGGGACAAAAGCATTTCATGAGGTTAAAATGTATCCCTGTCGAGGCTATAGACTCCTGTTGGCAGCACGACCATGCCTTTGGTATTAAATTTAATGTTACACTATGATTTACTTGGTTGTTTTTTCCTTTCCCTAAACTCACTATCAATCTCTTTGAGAATGGAATTAAAATCCTTCTGTTGTTATGCCTTGGATTTCTATCATTTTGGAATGATTTTTATGGACGTGGGACCCTTAGTGCAGGTAGCTCACTATGCCCAGGCAAGAAGAGCTTCAACTATACATGGATAATGGTAAAATGGTCATTGTGGGAAGGTATTACTATGTCTGCTTTTGACACCTTGTTTTTAAATCATGTCACTCATGTTTACAACGAGGATATTAAAGTGAAACTTCTGATTAGGGATGCCTCTGAGATATTCTTTTGGAAATTTTAAAAGGTTGGATATTTTATTAAAATAATAAAACCATCCTTGCAATTTAGTTTTTTCATGGCAGCTTTCATTTTAGATTTTCTTGAAATCAGTCTAAGCAAATAAAGATTCCAACAGACACTCTATTTTTAGAGAAAGCTTTATCCAACGCAAGAAATGTGATCACACATAATTACAGGGACGTCATTATGAAATCCTATAAATGTTTTTAATTTTTGTTTTTTGTGAGGAAGTGACAGTACCAAATTTCCTTGCATGAGGACATGCAAGATGGCCAACATGGGGGAATGTTGGGCCTTCGTTTTGTATGATTTTCACTCAAAATCTCTCATGTTGATGTTTGATTAAATTATTACAGTGCAAATATTTTCTACTTTCCTCATTTTAACATGATTAAAACATTATTAATTGAGGTTTATATGTTGCAGGTTTAAAAATTAATTTGATCATGCTTTTATACATCCTTTGAACCTGCATTTACATGCCTGCACCATGCAACAGATTCCTGCACTCCGAAGGATTCCTGGAATAAACTTATGTTCCTGCACTCTATTGAACTCAAACCTAGTCTTATGCTCTACTCATGAAGGAAGTGGTATTTTTTTAGCAGCATATTTACATTTAGACCCTTACACTGATATCATTTTGGTTGAAGTTGTTCCTGTACTCGAACCCTCCAATTCATGGGACTCGAATAATGGAAAATCTTATTGGTAATCCTACTATGTTTAATAAATGGAAATCAGAAATATGTAGGACAAGGGTGGGAAAGATTGCTCTATTGTTAGTCAAATTATACATTCGGGATTCTCCTTTGAAATGGGAAGCTCTGAATGCACTGTCAAAATCATTGATAGAAGATGAAGTATTTTACCTCAAATCACATTGAACCCAACAAATACGAAAATATTTCCTTGGAAAACTTGAGATTGGCTTTAACAAGTAATGTAACTAATGCAATGAAGGAATCGAAGGCTCTTGATTCTTAATTCGATGGAACATCTTGCTTCAAGAAAATAAGAGCTCTACGCTGCCGCAAAGAACCCATCGAGCCTTTGACATTTACCCATGAATTTTTCACGATAGTAGAACGATGTCATTGCCACACATATTGTGGAAAATGACCAGGCACTGATTGTTGAGGGTAGCCGCGGGCCCCCTTCTAGCATCAAGGTGTTTAGTGAAGAAGTGTAATTGATCCCACTCTACTATAATTAATTGATTTCCATCTGTTTTAGAAAATGTAGCATCTTTTGTTTGGCAAACAACTCCTCCTGAAATATTACAAAGATTGATTTATCTGGTTATAAAGCACGATCTTTCAATTCATCATGTATGTGCAGTCCAGGCGTACACTTCTGGTGTTTTCTACTTTGTCGAGGTATATATAGAGTAAACCAGAACACTCTGTATTGATCAAGCTACTATCTGGCTCATTGTCTCATCCCCAACAATGTTGTCCTCAATATGATATTCCAAAGTCTTCGATAAAATTCATGCACCTGTGAGCCGTCCATCATCACACAAGGAAGAAATTGATTAGTCAAAACACAATTTCCACTAACAGCATCATCCCGGGAAAAAAGGAGTGATTTACCTATTTTGACATTTAGTTGCAAACCAATTTTTATTCATGGAAAATTGTTGAGATCGATGATCTGCCCTCCTATATTTTAGTTGGCTAATTTAAATCTCCAAATTGTAATTCGAGGTCTATATAAGAGATCGCCTGAAAAATTCAATTGATAGGCAGTGAATTAGGAAATAGATAAGGAGGGATCTGGAGGCATGTACAAGCACAGAAGGAATTTGCAGGAGGGAGGGGTTGGTCCCAATGTAGCCTCACGCATTTTATAAATGGTGGATCACTCTTCTTGTCTTGTTGGAGCTAAGTGTTGTCTGCAGAATGTAAACATTGTTTTTCAAGAATTAATCCAAGGAATTTCTAGCATGCTCTATTCATTTATTTATTGCACCTCATGTTTTTAATTTATGTGTGAACTAGGTTACACATAGAGCATGCGAGCTGGCTGGGTTGGCCGTTAGACCAGCTCGACACCGCTCTGCATCTCTTAAACTAATTAGCATTTAAATTATTATTTATTTTGTGAAGTTTATTTAATCATTTACATGATCTTTCCTTCTTCAAATTTGTGTTGTTTAGTATGCTGCAACGTTTTCTTTTCAATTGAAAAATTAATTTATTTGTTGGATTGAAGATTGGTGCTTGCACTCGAAATATTTATCTATTTATATTGAATTAGATTACGTCCCTCCATAGCTGTAACGTGCAAATTGAATTCCTTGAATTTATCCAGACCCATTTAATTCATATTCCAAAACCTGATATCTATTTGAGTGTTATGGAAGCAACAATCACATATAAATTTTTGTTGCCATGATGGAAACTATGTTATGTTGAAATGATAATATTTATTTTCCATTAAGCTTCTGGACAGTTTTTACACGATTAAATTTTGGGGACAAGGAAGGTGAGATAATCATATTAAATCAATTTCTTTTATAAGATTATTTACACAGTAGATTTACTCGTTACGTTGTTGATTCTTTTAGGTTAATTTGACACATAGGTTTATGCAAGCATAATTAGTTAAGGAAAAATGGTTCTGAATTTCTTTTGAATTTATTCCAGCATTTACAGTCTTTTGATATTGTGTTGACACTACTCGGTATCCAGTTTTGATTTCATTTCTGTTTGCTTGTACTTAGAATTTCCTTTCACATTGATAGTATAGGATTTCCTTTTATTTCCCACATGATTTTAATTGTTTGGATTGGTATTTCTCGAATTCTCTTTTTGCAGGATTTCATTTATTAATGCGCAAGATAGACTAGAATTTGTTTTTCAGGTTGTCGGGGGCTCTCTTTGGCATTTCCAGTGTTGTGTCTCGAAGTTCATGAACTATCCAAATTGAAAATTAAATTTTGGTACATTTATAGACCCTATAATGCACCCAACATGGTGTGCATCTGGTTTCAGCGTGATCTTCATAACACCCAAGTCTCCTACAACTCCCTTCAGCTCAAAGAACTTTGTAGGAAATAGATCCTGATACTCTATCAGTAGCTCTGCAAAATTTCCTACTGTATCATCATCCCATCAGTCCCCAATCTTGGCCAACTTGGGTGGCTCTTCCATCCCAAGGTTGACTTCATTCAATTTAAAAGTTTTAATGACATCCACCATCCCTACTGCGGGTCCTACAACTATGCACTCTCCTTTTGATTCTGGGTTATTAACAGTTATTAGTTCATCTTAATTATCCTCTATTGACATATTTATATAGTTGACTATGTCGTACATATGTGCATCCCAGGCCAATGCAACACACTCTCTTTGGGGTCGAGATTCGTCAAAGCCCAGAGCATCTATGTCCTGCAGGGCTTCGTCCAATTGGTCTGAGCCACCCACAGAGCCAAAGGTTGCCAGGAAATCTTCAATCATTGTAAGCCAGCCTTGAGTACCTCAGTGTAGCTTAACTTCTAGATACAAGGTAGTAGGTATTGGTCCCAATGAGTGGAAAAACCTATGAACCCACTCGTTCCATGTCTTTTCATCCCATACCTCCATCCACATGGCCAGATGCTTGAGCTTGTTGCCCCAACCATAGAAAAACTCAATGGGTGGAGTGGTTAGAGGTTCAAAGCGTAGCACTATCATTTGTCTACATTCCTCCTAGTCCTGGAAAGTTCCCATGTATGTCTCCCACCATCGCACTAGAGTTGCGCGCATAGCCAAATCAAGCCCCCAAAACCTTTTTTCCTCTGGGACAGCTTTTTCCAATGCTTCCAAAAATTATTTAACACTACCAGAACCATAAAAAGTAGGGTATTTATCTTACCTCAAAGGAGATGCACTGGAAGTCCTTTGTGATCTTGAGGCAGCACATCGCAAAGACATCGTGCAACTGGTTCTGCCAGTTCTCCATTTCGCCATCAGAATCGGAAAAAAAGGAGCTATCCTTCTCCCAGTTCAACATTCCATCAGCTATAAGGTTGATCCAGTCCTCATCCAGTGTAGCCATTTTGTAGATATAGTAAACATCATTCCCTTCACACACTGGTTCTGTGTATTGTTCTCCTTTTTTTGGATCTAGTGGGACTATCACCCGTGTACCATTATTCTCAAAAATCATACTTCTGAGCTTCAAATTTATGATTCCTCCCATATCAATGACCCAATACAATCCTAACAACGCAGGGTATGGGTTTGCATCATCCAATATCTATATTACTTCGAAATCTACACATACCTTCACTCGGGCAATGTCTACCACAACCTGTGGAATAATTCCAAGTCGAATGATCTTTTGCTGATTAGTCACGCGCAACTAAATGGTGGACCATTCCAATTTTGGCTCTCCCATATTTTGCCAGGTTTTATTAGGTAAGACATTTTCATCAAACCCTAGATCCAAGATGACCTGATCCATCTCATAGTCTCCAATATGCACAGTCGTACGCATCTCCCTACCGGTTCGCTTTTTCTTCTTACAAACCTTGTTCACAGCCTTGGTTTTTGTTCGAGGAACCTCTTTTTCCATGCAGTAGTCTATCAGTGCTTGGAGATTATTCGCTACCTTCTAATTATGCAGTAGCTTAATGTAGACTTGTAGGAATGGTTTAACTTCATCATCATCATTTGCTTCCATTGGAGTTCTTGATGTGGATTCTCCTGCATTAGCAAAATCCTTCCTAGCCTCAATGAAAGTCTCTTTTTCTTTTTGCAAGTTTAGGCCTTCCTTCTTGTTAGATGCCCTTCTTATCATTGGCTTTACAATAACCTTTTCTTCTTTTCCTCCGGTGGCAATACCACTGTGTGTAATTACATTTACACTTGGATCATCATCGCGCGGTTTTAGCCTTAACCATCTATATTTTTTGCATCGGTGTCTGCTACTTTTCCAGCATTTTAGCAATCAACACAGGACAGCCTTCAATCACATGATCAAGTTTCCTAAAATACCTGCAAGATTATCACATAGGGTTCAGGAAGGCTCGTGCATAGTGTCCAATGTCTCCACAGTTGTAACAAATTATTTTCCCTCTCCCTCGACCTGCACCTCCACCTCTCCCCCCTCCCCATCCTCTTGTTGGGGATCCTCCTCGTCCGAAGGGAGATGTTGGCGACGAAGGGTCAGCCTACACTCTGTAGAGGTTCGCTTTGTCTATCATCAGGTCATACGTTCAGAAGTTGTACTCATTGTGACCAACTGAAGAGAATATCTGCACCATTGTTTCTTCAGTTCCGGTACATAGGCTCCTAATCGTGATCAGTGGTCTATATCATGTCGCCCAACCACCCGAAAATTAGCGCACCATAGTGTGGGGGTACTTGATTAGAACTAGATCATGGACCTAAGTGATAGCTCAAAATTCAAAGTGTTTGGAAGTGTGCCAAACTTGAGCGACCGGATATATCTCATCTTCCTAACTCCGGTGCCGCAAACGGTTCAAAAAACCGACACCATATGAAGAAGTTATCGCAGTTTGAAAAGTCTGGTAAACTGCAAAATTTAGACTTTGACCAAGTTTGACTTGGATTTGGGAAAATTAAAAAGAGAATATTCTAGGGAATATTTGTTGAGCATTGGAAAAGGTATGGATTCACCATGTATTTTCTCATATTTTTCCTTTAAACATAATTCTTTTTATTCTAGAAAGATGATTTATTGGAGGATTATTATAGAATTGCAAAGACTCGTGTTTATTGTGAAAATTGACTAAAAATTTCCTTTTGTTCTAAAAAAAAGAAACAAATGAAGTAAACCATCATTCGAGAGGCAGAGCTAAAACAAGAGTAACCTCTGTTCCTCCAGAAAAGGACCGTATCCAGACAATAAGAAGGAAATAAGAATGTATAGCTAAAGGAAGACAGGGAACAGCACGACTACAGCCTAAGAAGACCAAGTGCTAGATAAAAAGAGAAAAGAAGTGAATCCCTTAGAATCTTTCGATCCTGAGGGATCACTGTTCAATCTTATCGTTGTTTCTTGTCTTATTCGTTGAATTGTTATAAAAGGAAGTGCCTTTAGAAATCGAGGGAGGAGAAAATGATTTATGATTAAACACTCCTTTTGTAACTCTGTAATTTCTTAACTCTTATGATCAGAGAGTGACTATTGTAAACGCTATTTATGTCTAATTAATACAAGATCTTTTCGCCGTTCCATTTCTGAACTCTGGAGTAAAGCCCAATGGTGTTTCACTAGTGGTTAAGGACCCGGCTGTGGTGGATCGATCTGTTGTTTGTATCATTACTTTTAAGTTATCATTGTGTGATAGTTTGTATTTGTTTTTGTTACAGTTTGTAAGTTAATTGGTTTACTATTTAATTTCTTATTGATATCGGTGTGTTACATTGATGAATTGCATTGTTGTTTCGTTCTAACAAGAATCTTCATTCCTGTATCGTTTATCTTTTTATGCTTTAACAGAGCCTTGATGTTCAGTATTTGATGTTCTATTTCAGTTGTTGTTCCATTTGCTATTTCGTGTTCATTTCAGGGTGTTGATCAAGAGAGTTTGTTGTCGACAGGATTTCCTGCTTAATAGGATTTGTTGTTTAATAGAATTTTCTATTTGATTCCATTAGTTAGAATTTTTTGTTCAGATTCGTTAAATAGAATTTGTTGTTCAATTCTTCTAGCTGCAGTTTGTTGTTCATTTACATTGCTATTCAATCCAGGTTTGCTGTTCATTTCAGGTTAATTAGTTTACAGATTGCAAAAATTTTGGTTTTGAGAGTTTGCCTAGTTTACTTTCATTAGCATCTTTTCGTTTAAATTCTATTTCCTTTTAATTGCTTTAAGACAGGATTATCAACTGTAAATAATATTGGTTATTGCTACCTACATTCTCAAATTGATTATCTTGTTCCTGTTTGATTTCAATTCCATCAATTTCTAAAGGAAAGAGTTATCATTACTGCATCCTTGATGTTTGCTGAACGAATGATTAAATTTTCAAGCATTTAAGTTCATGTCATTCTAGTTAGATTTCTTTTCCAAGCATACGTTTACTCTTATATTTAGAACACTATACTACATATTGCAAAGCATTACTCTTAGATTGAATTGCAGCCTCAGACTGAGTATACTCTTGAAACAAAAAATCGTTCTTGGATTGATAATTAATGTAGGATAAATAGGCATTAAAAAGACACCTTTTATACCTCAACATTTTGGCGTTGTTTCCAGAGAGAGTGTAGCCATTTACAGAGAGTGATGCATATTTGATTTTTTTTTCTGCTAGTGAAGAATTGGGTATTAAAAACGGAAGGTAAGAACCTGCGTACCGAGCAAGAAACATAATTGTTCATTGGCCTACTTCACAGTAGAATTGGGTAAAAATTTTAGGTAGGAATGAATGCTTGTCTTTTTGAATGAATAGAAAAGCTAAACAGAACAAAATTCCTCCTAAACCCGAAAAACCTAAGGGACTGGTGACCCTTGGGCGAACAATTTTCATTGACGAAATCGTTAAGAAAACTGAATCTCAGCCATCAGTAGGACCTAGGAAATTTATTTCTAGACAGCCTACTAGTTCCCTTCAGGCCAAAGAATCAACATTTGTAGCCTTTGCTGAGGTACATAGTCAAATAGAAGTAATTGAGCAATATTCCCAAGAAATTGAGAATTCTCGCCTAATTTCTCTGCAAGAAGGGAACTCTAGTAATCTCCGCAAAGGAGGAGGAGAAACAGGGGAAACAAAAGAACCAAAATCTCCTCTTGAAGTAATCCAAACAATGAGCATCCCAGATAAGGGAAGTGTTGTCAAAATCATTCAAAACAAAGCTAAAGGACATGAATCTCCTCAGATAGTAGGCCAGCAAGGAACACTTATTATTCCAGATCAAGGGAGTGTTGTCAAGGTCATTCCTATTCTTTCTAGTCAGCCTAGGAATTCCCTTGAAATCCCAGAAGGATATTGGCACATATTCGATCAAATGGCCCAGAACCAAAACCAGCAAACACCTCAACAAAATTCCACACTGCAATATCCCATTGTGGACACTGCAGTTACTACACCTATGAAGGCCATACCTCTTCATCATATTCCTACATTCCATGGCTTAACATCAAAAGATCCAGATGCATTTATGTTTGAATTCGATGTATTATGCAGGGGGTATGACTATACCACCGATCCCCAAAAATTAAAATTATTTCCTTCCACATTAAAAGGAGCAGCTTTACGATGGTTTATGGGGTTACGTGGAGGTGTTATAAATGATTGGGATCAGATGAAAGCTGTGTTTCTAAAGAAATATCAGGATTATTGTAGGTCCAGGGAATTAAAAGACGAAATATTTTAGATGACAACAAAACCTAATGAAGCACTTAAGGAATATGTAGAATGCTTTCAATACAACCTCTAGAGATCACCTTATGCATCTTTACCCTTACCTGATAATGTGTTGAAAACTACATTACTTAAAGGGATGAAGGAATAATGGGTTGAAACATTAAACATTATGGGAAAAGGTGATATATATCAGGAAAATTTTGCTGACATTATTGATTTATTTATCAGGAGTTCGAGAGGCAGCACAAGGCTAAAGTCAGCAAAATGTGATATGATCACAAGAGATAGTAAGATCTCTAGTGAAAGTATAACCCGCGCAGAAATTGGAAATCTACTAGAAGATTTTAAAATGGATATTCTAGGGACTCTGAAAACGCAGTTCGACATTATGCAAGCCAAACAAAAGCAAGCAGAAGCAGAACAAAATCTGGCAATATTCTGCCCTAAATGCAGAAAGAAACACAGCCATAAAGAGTGCCCATTGGATATAGTCAAAGTCTGTGCTATCTGCACAAAAGATCACTCCACAGAAGGTTTCCCCTCGCTCCCTGGATTGAAAGCAATTTACAAGGAGGCGGAAGAAGAATCATAATTGGTATTCCTACTCAATCAGCGCCGACAATGGCAGCCACGACAAACAGGTATGCCAATTGATCCATCCTCTTCTTTTCAGTTTCCTCAGTATAATGCTCAGAAATATAATGGAATGTGGCGAAATCAGCCACCTTTCTCCAATTGGTCACAATAGTCATTCCCTACATCACCATGGCCAAATAAAAAAAATCAAACCAATTGGCCAAACTTTCCTTATTGTCCACCATTTTGGAAAAACAATGCTTATCCAACACAATGATCCCCCTCCACCTCGCTGAGTCAGACCTGGTAGACAAACTGGCAAAGACCTATAAATCATCCAGCTAGAACAATCCCTCTCCCTCAACCTACACTTCCAACCCCCTATACATTGCCACAAAATCCCCAGACCAACTTAAGACTGCAACTCCCGGCCCAACCCAACCCAAACCCCAATAATAGGCCAGTTCAGTCTGTTCAATAATGGAACCACCGGAACTAGAAACTGAACTGAGGGAGTGTAATGACCTTCAGCTAAGATCTGGGCGCATTGTAGAAATAGAGGAAGAGAAAAATGTTCAAGTTGAAGACCCGTTACACGCAAAACAAACAGTGCACGAGGAGAATGTGGTTAAACAACAAACTCAGGAACAAGCAACCACCTCTTCTCCACCATTCCCAGAACGATTAATCATACCTCGCCCAATAGAATATCCTGATTTTGATCTTCTGGGAGAATTAAAAAATCTGTGTATAAAAATCCCTCTCCTCCAAGCTATCCAAGACATCCCTATTTATGCAAAAACCATCAAAGAACTATGTATAAGGAAGCCCAAGAGGAGAACAACAACTAACCCAACTGTCCAAGTAGTCGGCACTCTATCTGATTTATTATCAGGAATGGAAACACTTATAAAGTATGAGGACCCAGGAAATCCTATAGTGACGGTACAAATTAATGGGCAATCATTTCCAAATGCCTTAGTTGATTTGGGAGCTGCAATTAATATCCTAACAACCACCACTTGTCAAAAACTTGGCATTACATCATTAGATCCAACAACAACCTTATTAGAATTGGCTGACCGATCGGTAGTCAAACCAAAAGGTACATTACATGATGTAATGGTATCAGTAGATTTCTAGGAGTACCCTCTTGACTTCCTGATTATCAACCCCAAAAACTGGCTAGATGGACACCCTTTGATCCTAGGTAGACCTTGGTTGGCAACTGTCGATGCTTACATTGGCTGCCGACAAAGGCAACATGACTATAACAAGGGGAACCTATGTCAAGAATTTAGCTTTATATCCCCCAGCCCAACCAAGCCTATCGACAATCAAAACAAGGAAACAACCTATATCATATCTCATGGAAAACATTAGATCACCACTAACCATAGAAGATGCCCTCGATTTTAAAGACCAAACAGAGGATGACATTATTAACAGTTTCATCAATAAACCAAAAATCAGATCCCATTTTCAATGTCACATGATCAAGGCAACATTTGATAATCAAGAAGAAGAAGATCCCCTAAAATACATTCATGATCAATCAATACCCACCACTTCTATTTACAATAGAAAAATTGTAGAAATTGAACCAAGAAAAACTCTAAACATTAACAAAAATCTGACTGCTGAACAAGAAAAGAAGACGGTCCAATTATTACAAAAATATAAGGGAACCTTTGCATGGGATTATCCAAACATGAAGGGAATTTACCCCCAGTTATGTACACACCACATCTATACAGAAAAATATGCTAGACCCATTCGCCAACCCCAACGAATATTGAACCCTCATCTTAAAGATATCGTGAATTCTGAATTACAAAAGCTGTTGGATGTCAATTTTATTTACCCAATATATAATAGCAAGTGGGTCTCTCCATTAGTAGTAGTGCCAAAGAAGAATGGAAAGTGGAGGATATGTTTCAACTACCGAGAACTAAACAAAGCAACCCAGAAAGACCACTTTCCCCTTCCCTTCATTGACCAGGTATTAGATACATTAGCAGGAAATAAATTATTTTCTTTCCTAGATGGCTTCAGTGGATACAATCAAATTCATACTGCCCCTGAAGACCAAGACAAAACCACTTTTACCTGTCCTTGGGGGACATTTTCCTATCGATTTTTACCCTTTGGCCTATGCAATGCCCATGCTACATTTCAGAGGGCCATTCTCAGCATCTTTTCAGATTTAATAAATGAAGGGCTCGAAGTATACATGGATGACTTCACACCTTACGGAGATGATTTTGAGCCAGCATTAGAAACCTTGGAAAAGGTGTTGCAAAGATGTATTGACACTAGGCTTTGCTTAAGCCATGAAAATTTTCACATGATGATGACCAAGGGACTCATCTTAGGTCATTATATTTCAGCAGCTAGAATACAGGTAGATCCAGCTAAAATTTAGATAATTTTGTTAATACCTACTCCTACCACACAAACAGAGGTACGTAGCTTTCTCGGATTTTCTGGTTATTATAGAATATTTATAGAACATTATTCTCGAGTAGCTACACCTTTATATGCACTAACAAGGAATGTTGATTTTAATTGGATAGATAAATGTGACCATGCTTTTGAGGATCTCAAAAAGCTTCTATCAACAACCCTAGTGCTAAGGGGCCCAAATTGGGATTTTCCATTCCAATTTTCATCTGATGCCTCAGACACAGCTACTGGAGCAGTTCTTGGGTAGGAAGAGGATAAGAAACCATATGAAATCTATTATATTAGCAAAAATATATCTCCTGCTGAATTAAACTATACTGTGACTGAGAAAAAAAAATTAGCTATGACACATGCTGTAAATAAATTTAGACATTATATAAGTGGGTATCCTGTAGTTTTATATACAAATCACTCTACCATAAAAATTTTAGCAAATAAACCTGTTACAAATGGTAGAGTAACAATATGGTTGATTTTATTGCAGGAATTCGATATCATAATAAAAGATTGACCTGGAAAAGAGAACCCTGTAGCTGATTTCCTGTCACGAATGCCAAAACCAACAGATGCAGCAGCAGTCGAGGATCACTTCCCAGATGATCATTTGTTCTTCATTACTGCTAGAACCCCATGGTATGCCGATATTGCAAATTATTTAGCAATAGGTAAATTACCTAAGCATCTAACGCCCAATGAATGAAAACAGATAGTACAACATAGTACCCGATTCTCTTGGATTGGGGGCTACCTATTTCATACAGAATCAGATATGCACATCAGGAGATGCATCCGAGAGGATGAAATATTTGATATTCTAAAAGCATGCCACGACAGGCCGTGTGGCGGACATTTTGTAGATCATAGGACTAGCCACAAGGTTTTACAGACAGGCTGTTACTGGCCTACAATTTTTAAAGATGCTAAAAAATCTGTTCAGGCTTGTGATAGTTGCCAAAGGGCGGGTCACCCTAGACAGTCTGACGAAATGCCTTTGAACACACAGTTAGTAATCGAGCCATTTGAACACTGGGTGCTCAATTTTTTTTGTCCTATTAACCCACCATAAAATCAGAAAACATACATCCTAGTCGCAACAAAGTATGTTACTAAATGGGTTGAAGTAGAGGCACTTTCAAGAGCTACAGAGGACTTTGTAATACAATTCCTTTTCCAAATATTTGTCCGATACAGCCTCCAAGGGACGCAATTACAGATGGAGGACCGCAATTTTTAGGTAACAAAATTGCTACAACATTATAAAATTACCACATTTAGCATAAAATCACAACTCCATACCACCCACAGGCAAATGGCCAGGTAGAGAGCACGAATAAAGTGATCGAATCTATACTGAAAAAAATAGTTGCATCACACAGACGTGACTGGGCTTATAGATTTCCAGAAGCCTTATGGGCGTATCAAACAACATGGAGAAGTACCAAGGGGTATTCGCCATATCAATTGGTATTTGGAAAAGAACCCATCTTTCCAATAGAATTTGAAATTCAGACATTAAGAACAACCCAGGAGGTGGGTTTAGATTTAAATGAAGACCAAGTCAGAAGATTACAAAAAATCAATGAGTTAGATGAAATTAGGCTCTCTGCTCTTCAGCACACTGCATTAATTCAACAGCAGAGAGAAAAATGGCACGACACCCTCATCAAAGAAAAATCCTTCCACGAAGGGGATTTGGCACTCCTATATGACTCCAAGTTTTAGGATTTTCTAGGAAAACTCCAGACACGATGGCTTGGACCCTACGAGATACAAAAAGTGCATGATAATGGCACCATCACATTAACCATCATTGATGGATCTAGACATTCGTTCAAAGTAAACGGTCATCAAGTGTGACTTTACCATAAACCGCTTAATCGGGAGTCCTTTTACCAGCAATTACGGGAAGATTCTACCATGCAGATTCTGGCTGAGGGAGACAACTCCTCCTCAGCACCCATTCACTGAATAATTTATTTCATTTTGAAACTTGTACATAAATATTTTCTCTTTATCTTGCTTGTTTTTGTACAGATTTTATTTCTTAAGTTATTCCTTTTTAAAGAATAGCAGCAGTTTCTCTCAAGAAACAACGTGTTTCTTTTTGTTGTTCCTTTCCAAAGGAACATCAGTTTTTGTTGCGTTTTTGTTGTTCCTTTCAAAAGGAACAACAGTTTTTTTTGCGATTTTTTGTTGTTCCTTTCCAAAGGAACAACAATTTTTGTTGTTCACTTCCAAAGGAACAACAGTTTCTGTCGTGTGTTTTTGTTGTTCCTTTCCAAAGGAACAACAGTTTTTACCCTGATTTTTTGTTGTTCCTTTTCAAAGGAATAGCGGTTTTGTTGTTCCTTTCCAAAGGAACAGTAGTTTTTTCTACCTGTTTTTGCCGTTCCTTCCCAAAGGAACAACATTTCCGCTGATTTTTTTTGCTATTCCTTTCCAAATGAACAGCATTTTTGCAGATTGTTTTTGTTGTTCCTTCCCAAAGGAACAACACTTTTTTGAGTGCATTTTTCTTGTTTTAAGAACAACATTTTTAGGATTTTTGTGAATTCTTCATGACTCTCTTAAAGGAAAACATAAAATTTATGCAAAGATACACAAATTAGAGGTTGCTGGAATCAGCAAATCAAGAGAAATTGTCATTTTTAAGAAATTGTTTTGTAGTGATAAGAAAAAGGAAAGGACACAACTATCTATATCACTTTGTTGTCTTTATTTTCACTAAAATTAATATGATCAGTTATCTTTATCATGTTGGTTCTTCGCCTAATTCTCATAACTCTCTTTGATTTTTATTTATTGAATAAGAATAAGGGCATATTTTCTCTATTGAGATGTTCAGACTTCTTCCACCATCCCTACTCTTAAGGAGTGATGAGCCATCCTCTATATATAAGTAGGGAAGTGTTATATGGAAAAAAAAAAAAATTATATAATTACTAACAATTCTATGATATGGTAGATGGAGGATAGGGGGTCTCATCAAGAGCCAGCCTACCATGATCATAAGGAAGCAGTGAAGTGGCATTCCCATTATGGCCACCACACCAGGGATATGATCCAATGGATAACTAAAAAAAAAAAATAATAATAATAATAATAATAATAAGTCCTTGGAATAGGAGGTCTCATCACGAGCTGGCCTGTCCACCTTTCACTCCTTCCTGGTGAATGGCATTGTGAAACATCTGGTTCCCAAGCCAGCACAGTGGCCTCCATCGTGACATCACAACATCACTTCCCTAGGCATAAATAAAGGACAATGGTTCCAAGGGTGAAAAAGCAACTTTGTCAAGGTTATAGACACATGTGGGAAACAGAGCTCTGTTGATGGTATTGGAGTCACACTTTTCAAATCAATAGTAATGATAAACCCTTTTCTTATATCTCTATCTAATATCAAATGAGAGTATGCTCCTAAACCCTTTCTTTTGAACCTATTATGCATTAAATTTATTCATAAATCGATCATAATAGTTTGTGTGGGTAATGACCACATAAGTACTTGTTTTCACATCAACAGGCCCTTTCCCTTATGTTCGAATCATTACATAAACGTTTCTATATCTATTTAAAATTTAATAATATGCATCGATTTCAATAATGCAATAATTTGATTGATCGTATCATAAGTATGTATGCTTTTTACTGTTGTACAACTGCTGTGTAGTACCTTGCTCTTCTATTCGACGGTCGAGGTCGACCTATCATCCTTCAGGGGGCGCGCGGATACCTTTTAATTCCTGCATGCGGGTCAAATCCCTATATTCTCGGTAATAATAAAAGCTCAATGGTATTGTTCCAATATACTGTGTTGTGTTGTTCCATTACATTACTGTGCATTTGTGAAGAATTAACAATGTGCAGATAGAATGGGAGGACGACCAATTCGTAGTGAGCCATAGGTGCTAGCTGTTTCTAACTCTGCACGGGAAATTCTGGAGAGAGTAGGGTGGATTACCTACCTCACAAGACTGCAACAACCCCATGAAACAGTAGCCATTGATTTTTTACAGAATCTGCAGGAAGGTTACTCCATGGTTAGAGGTAGGAAAATAGAAGTAACAGACTCAATAATCGCCGACGTGTTTGGTCTACCAGCGGAAGGAACTATATGGACCCATAAGAAAGTGAGGCTTCAAGAAGCCATGAACATTTTCTGAGATGAAGGGCAGACCCTGGTCGTCAAAGGGAAAGGAGTTCAGCCGGCGACATTGGGAGAACCATGGACAGAATCAAAAAAAGTAGTACAGGGCTACATAACATGCGATGGAATAAAAGGTGTGGTAAGACCTCGCCACCTTAAGTTATTAGCAGTATTAAAGAAAACATGTACTGTAAACCTGCCTGCATATTTAAATTTCTTATTGCATGATGCCACCCGAAGTATAAGAAAGTCTCGTCATATAGACATGGTGGTAAGCCACCATTGCTTAATCAGATTGATAGTAAGTTATAGTCTTGCCCAACAGCAAACTAATTGGGAAGAACTGATATTCTCAATTGACGAAGGAATAGCCCTGCCCGCCCCAAAACGCAAAAGTAATATCATGACAAGAGGCAGAATCCAATAAATGTAAACAATCCTCCAAAGAGCAGAATATTAGGGAACATTTAAGGTTTTCATGGCACATATAAACCCCCTAGAATTTCATGCTTCGAAGATGAACAACCCCCACAACTCGAAGAAGGAAGTCACCACGTATGAGGAAGAAGGAAATGAGTGAAGAAGAATGGAGTCACCACACCAACAAGGTTCAGAAGAAAGTCACCTTACCAAAGTAGGGAAGAAGGAAGTTATCACACGTGTGTCGAGGAAGGAAGCAATGAAGATGAAAGAGAGGGAGCAGAACCTCTCGAAACCACCATTACAAGTCCACCTCAAAGCCCATTGCAGGAGGACCAATTGGCCCAAATTTTGGCCAACATGAACGAATACATACAACCCCACAACCCACTGAACTTCAACATTGAGATAAACCAATTGCAGGAATAAGTTTTTACAGGAAAAGATACGGCCAAGGGAATACCCGATGAAGTAGACAAAGAAAACCCTCAGGGAACAGCAAAACCAGCTGGGGTTACCTTCCCTGAGAAATGTAGCCAAGAAGGTGTGAACACTGGAGAAGTGCTCCAAACGGAAGACCCTCAGGTAACAACAGAACCAGTTAAGGTTACTACCCCTGAAGAACGTAGACAGGAGCATATGAACACTGAAGAAGTGTTCCGAGTAGAAAATAGAGAAGCAAGCCTGAGCGAAGGCATGGATACTGAAAAGCAAACCCTACCTGAGAAATTGAGTACAGAAAAAGGGACAGTCATTCCTCCCAGGAGGAAAAAGAAAATGACCGAACTTAAGAAGCTACGGAGGGAATGGCAGAAGCTTCAAAAGCTAGTGGAACAACTTAGACAGAGTATTAGGGTTCTCAAAATGAAGAAAACCACCAAATGAACCCCAAAACAGAGGAACATAGTCACCAAAATAACCCCAAAGAAAAGGAAAGTAGCCACCTAAGCGAAGCCCCAGATTGCAGAGACTGTGGAAACCCAAGTTGAGCCCAATCAAGAAGACATGGAACAACAGGAAGTTGTTCCAGATGCAACTGCCCCAACTGAAAGTGCACAGACCTACAGTAAAAACATTTTTATTGACCCTACTATAGCAGAACTCCAAAAGGAGCTAGCACAGGCTCAACAGGCAAGAGAAAAGCTTGAGGAAGATACTGTCCCCAAAAAGAAATATCGACAGTTATAGCAGAAACTAAAGGACATCAGTGCATCAGAGGCTGAAGCCTATGATAGGTGTCGAAAGGCAGAAGAGAAAGCTGAAAAGGTAAGGAATGAATTAAAAATGGAATAGAATCAAATGGATACTCTCTGCTCCTTATACATAGATGTTCTAGCATGTAAATTCCCTGCCAAGAATTATGCTTTGTTTTTATTAGAAAGATATTTACAATTGAAAATTAAAGCGGTTAGGGGAGGAAAGTCTATAGAATTAAACATTGTAGATGATTTTGTAAAATGTTGCAAACTCTATGGGGTTAAAGTCCAGCATCTGCTATGTGAGTTATATTTGCACAATCTTATATTGGAGAATGACATTGAGATAAATCCCAGCCCTTTTGTGGGTGACATCCAATATCAAGCATTTATTTCATTTGTTGTCAACCAGTTGAAATGGCTCAAGGCCTATAATGCTTTCCAAAGGCAGGAAAATGGGTTAGACCTTTGGGTTAGGGGTGAACCAAAACACCCATTACAAATGTGGGCTAGGCAGAAGAGTTTAATGACAAATGAGGGTGTGATCCAAACTTTGGGACCCGTCCACAAAGCAATTATCTTGGATGGGGTAGAATATTTTATATCTATCAGAAACCAGGCCTATATAGCAGCTAAAGTCAAATGGAATATTTCTAGTCGGAATGTTCAAGGCAGAGAGCCATTTCATTATTGAAATTTTGGATTAGCTGTTGACTACTTGATTCTCTATAGTAACCTCATCTTGAGGGAAGGCCCATACTGGCTAGGTTGTAGGTTTCAAAGTCCCATTATATGGTATCCTGCAACATACTATAAAGCCAATTATGAGTTACCTAAAGGACAGACAGGGCACATCTTTGAAGCTTTAGCTGCAAACCATGGTTTTAAACCTCTTAATGAAAAACCTTCTCCAGCCTATTCTCTAACTGCTTTACATGTAAACTATGGTTTTCATGAGGGCATGAAAAAGGGTAAGCAGGGGGGGGTGTTGAGCATTGGAAAAGGTATGGATTCACCATGTATTTTCTCATCTTTTTCCTTTAAACATAATTATTTTTATTCTAGAAAGATGATTTATTGGAGGATTATGATAGAATTTCAAAGACTCGTGTTTATTGTGAAAATTGACTAAAAATTGCCTTTTGTTCTAAAAACAGGAAACAAATGAAGTAAACCATCATTCGAGAGGCAGAGCTAAAATAGGAGTAACCATTGTTCCTCCATAAAAGAACCGTATCCAGACAATAAGAAGGAAATCAGAACGTATAGCTAAAGGAAGACAAGGAACAGCACGGCTATAGCCTAAGAATGCCAAGCGCTAGCTAAAAAGAGAAAAGAAGTGAATCCCTCAGGATCTTTCGATCATAAGGGATCGATGTTCAATCTTATCATTGTTTCTTGTCTTATCTGTCGAATTGTTATAAAAGGTAGTGCCTTTAGAAATTGAGGGAGGGGAAAATGATTTATGATTACACACTCCTTTTGTAACTCTGTAATTTCTTAACTCTCGTGATCAAAGAGCGACTGTTGTAAACGTTATTTATGTCTGATTAATACAAGATCTTGTCGTCGTTCCATTTCTTAACTCTAGAGTAAAGCCCAGCGGCGTTTCATTGGTGGTTAACGGCCCGACCCTGGTGGATCGATCTGCTATTTGTATCATTACTTTTCAGTTATCGTTGTGTGATAGTTTGTATTTGTTTTTGTTATAGTTTGTAAGTTAATTTGTTTACTGTTTAATTGCTTATTGATATCGGTGTGTTACATTGATGAATTGCATTGTTGTTCCGTTCTAACAAGAATCTTCATTCCTGTATCATTTATCTTGTTATGCTTTAACAGATCCTTGTTGTTCAGTATTTGATGTTCTATTTCAGTTGTTGTTCCATTTTTTGTTTCGTGTTCATTTCAGGGTGTTGATCAAGAGAGTTTGTTGTCGACAGGATTTGTTGCTTAACAGGATTTATTGTTTAATAGAATTTGCTATTTGATTCCATTAGTTAGAATTTACTGTTCAAATTTTTTAAATATAATTTGTTGTTCAATTCTTCTAGCTGCAGTTTGCTGTTCACTTACATTGTTGTTCAATTCCAGGTTTTCTGTTCATTTCAAATTAATTAGTTTACAGATTGCAAAAAGTTTGGTTTTGAGAGTTTGCCTAGTTTACTTTCATTAGCATCTTTTAGTTTAAATTCTATTTCCTTTTAATTACTTCAAGACAAGATTATCAACTATAAATATTATTGGTTATTGCTACCTACATTCTCAGATTGATTGTCTTGTTCCCGTTTGATTTCAATTCCATCAGTTTCTAAAGCAAAGAGTTATCATTACTGCATCCTTGAATGATGTTTGCTGAACGAATGATTGAATTTTCAAGCATTTAAGTTCATGGCATTGTAGTTAGATTTATTTTCCAAGCATCCATGTACTCTTGTATTTAGAACACTATACTACATATTGCAAAGCATTACTCTTAGATTGAATTGCAGCCTCAGACTGAGTACACTCTTGAAACAAAAAGTCGTTCCTGGATTGATAATTAATGTAGGATAAATAGGCGTTGAAAAGACACCTTTTATACCTCAACAATATTCCTAAAATATTACTGGAATATTCATTGGAATATTCCTAGAAATATTCCATTCGATCCAATCATCTCTTGAAACATGGCACGATCTTATTGATTGATGGACCGTATGTGGTTGAAGTTGGCCAATTATAGGGCGACATGTGGCCAACCTTGAGGCCGCCACGTGGCCAGCCCTGAGGCCGAAACGTGTCCCCGAAACCATATAGAAAAAAATTTTGGCGTGGTCGGGGATGGAACCCTAGACCTCCTGCCCACGCCCATACCACCTGCCCTACGCATGTTTCTTAACAACATAAGGACATAGGTTTGTTTTATGGTTTAATGGTTTTTTATATGGGGGTTTGGGGGAGCAACCCCCACCATGTGGCCTTAGCGCCTAGACCATGATCCAAAGCTATTAGCCACTGGAAAAATGATTACACCTGTCGTTATAAAACCTGTCACGTGCATTTAAACGTCGAAGGTTATGTGTTTAACAATGCGATTTTACTGCAATGAGTTTCGTTAACCGCCCACTTGACTGTGGAGAGTTCGGACATGTGTCCAAATTTTAAACTAACCATTAAATGCCACAGTTAGAAATGGTGGAATTTTTGGGGCCCACTTAGATTGCGGATTTTTCTGAACTTAACTGGAGTTAAGTCCAGTTCTCCATAATTAGTGGAACTTTTTTGGGTGTCATTGGACAAATCTTGTTTTGGCTCTATCTTGAACTATATTCGACCAATTTTGGAGTGCCAATAGTCAATTTCGACTATATCCAACATTGAAGACTCAATGGAGTGGGTTACTGAGCCATCAAAGGAATTTTGAGTAGATTATGTTTTCATTCAAGTTCAAGGGGCCACTAGGTCCACCAGGAGGCAGCAATCTTTTGACGCCTAGCCAGTGGAGCTAGAGACCTTATTCAGAAATCAAATAGTCAATTTTGGATGTTTCAGATGTTTTGGAACTAATGGTGTGGTTTTTAGAGCCTGTAGAGGATTTTTAAAGGCCGATATGCTTCAGTGAAGTTTCAGGGGCCATCAGTGCCATCTTTTTCCAGCAACAGTTCGAGGCCTAGCCAGGGCAGCTAGAGGCCTTATGCAGCAAACCAATAATCATTTCTAACTTTTTTGATACTTATAAATCCATTGGAGGAGTTTTAAGAAGCTTTTTAGGACTTCTAGAGTTCCATAACCCATCGAGAAGTTTTTAGTGACCCTAGTGCCAGGGGATGCCGACAGGTGTTGGAGGCGAAACCGGAGCAATCGGAGGCCAATTTCAATGAACCAATAGTCTATTATAACTATTTTTGGAATTATGAATCCAATGAAGGGATTTTTAGAGCCATTTGAAGACTTATAGAGCTTGATAAGCTTCAGGGAAGTTTGGGCAGCCTAGTGAAAATCGTGGATGGAGGCCTAGATTGGGGATGAAGTGCTCGTTTTGATAAAATGATCAGTCGATTTTTGGTATATGATATGTGCTGGAGATAGTAGGTGAGGTTTCAGGGATAGTAAAATAATTCTGAAGGACTTACTGCCATGGAGAATCTCAGTGTAGCTCAGAGCACCGACAGAAGGAATCAAGTTTAAGAGAGCCTAGATATGTTTACAGAGTGATAACAGCCATGACAGGGATATAGACGATATTCTAAGCCCTTTGATTTAGTTCAGTAACCATTGGATTTAAGTGTGGAACTTGTAAAAGAAACTTTACCATAATACCAAAGAGACAAGTAAAGATGACAAAAGCTCAAGGAGACGTAGCCCACGATATTCAAGTGAACTCCTAGATTAATTTTGTTGTTATGTGCGGATTTTTATTTTTTGGATTATATTGTTGTTACACATGTTTAATTTTAGTAAAAACAAATGGAATTAAGACACCTAAACAATTAAAAATCATACACCTATTTTAAGTAAAAATTTCCGCAAAAGTCAAGTACAAGCTAGATCTTTTATTTGTTTAACTGAGTGGGAGGTTCTTCAAAATAATAACAAGTTATCCAACCCATTTTCAGATTAGGTTGGTATCAAATCACTTGGTTTCTTGATTGATAGAGAAATAACTTGCTTGTTTGACTTGAAAGATGTTTAAACAGTGCAAAGAATTTGACTGTTTGACTGTTTGCAAACTGACTGTTGCTTGAGTTTGCTAGAGGTGAAGGGAAATCTATTGATAGCTAATTCCAGCAGAGGAAAAGAAGGAAGAAGGGTTGAAGGAATTCTCCTTACCCAAAGGACCTCAAGTAACCCCTTGAAGCACAAGAAGGGTTTGTTTGCAAAATGGTTGCTTAAAGAAGAGCTTGACTCTACAACCATTTTTTTCAAAAGCTTTGTCATTTGTTATGAAAGCTTTGTGAATTTTTTTGAAGTTCTTTTGTTCATTTTCATAATGAAAACTTCATGAATTGAGGTTTCAAAATCCTCCTCCTTCACAATATTCTTCGATGAATACATGAAGTGATACTTCTACATGTTGAAGGACATGGTGAAAATTATGCTTGAAGATAGAAGAGAAAGCATTATACTTCATGAGAAATTGTTTGCTATGAAGCAAGAGAAGGAAGAAATTCTTCAAAGAATGCATGAGATGGAGATGCAGCTCCATCAAGCCCAAGAGGCTTTGACCAAGAACATCTGTGAAGCGGAGGTAATTCACTCTAATTTGTCTTTAGTTTCCTCTTCAAAAAGATGTGTTGGTTCATTTCAAAAGCACACTAGAGGTATAGGGTCCAAGTTAATGTTTAAAATGGCCTATGAAGGCAAGGGTTTAGGCAAGCATGCACAAGGCATGATTGATCCTATTTTGGTTGATAAATGACCTCAGAAATTTGGTCTTGGTTATGTTCAACCTTATGGCGAAACCTCCAAAGCCATGAAGGCATGTGAGGCAACTTCCAAGAGAAATTTTGTTCCAATTTCTAAACCACAAACATGTCAAGTTTTTTTTCAAGTTGATTTCCATTGTTTTACAGCCTATGTTGCAACAAAAAGTTTGTATACATGCAGCTTATGGCGAGCATGTGAGTTCGAACAGTTTTCAAGACATAAACACTGATGTTAGACTTCAAGAGAGAGCTAGAGCCTCTACTAGTTCGTCTCCTCAGGAAGGCAAAAAGGATGGACATGCAAAGCATCATATGAGGTATAAATATTCCCATAGTCAAGTTGATTATGTTTTTGCAAGGCATGACAATTCTACATGCATGAATGGAAGAAAGAGTTATTATGCATATTGTCGTATGTGTAACCATGTTGTTTCGATGATGGAAGAGGATGAAGGCATACAGGAAGCAGTCGAGGAAAAGGAAACTTGCAAATAAGGTGCATAAGACTTGCACACATTTCTAGAAGAGGGGACATGTTGTTTCCCAATGTTGGACATTGCATCCAACTAATCGTCCCAAGCATTTGAGACAAGAGGACAGAAATACTGGTGAAAGTGGAACCAAGGATTCCATCATTGATGTGAGAATAGATGTTTCACATGAATAAGATTTGCAGTAGCGAAATTTTCCATGGAAGTGGCTTGGTAAGAAGTGGTTTGACTTCTTGACATAGTAACACATACTTTCTTTTGTACATATGCAAATTTCAATTAAGTATGCATGTTTTATGTTGTAATCTCATGTTTTTTTGAGCCACCTTGGTTTGATGATCAAGGAAGTGATGTTGTGCTACCTTCTATAAATTTCTCGCCAGAAAATTCTAAGTGAGTGCAAGGAAGACAGTTCTTAACAGGAGGACGGGAGCATTCAGGAAGGGAAGTGTCGACTACCTTCGAGTTGTGGTTCAAAGGCACTAGCCATGCAAGGTAAGCATATGAAAGCTGAAGAGAAGAGGGTGTTGTACTCTCATCTATTGTACATATTAGTATTCAGTCTTTTGGGGTCCAAAAGATTCCCAATGGGGAGGTGTGATGAAAACTGGATCATGGACCTAAGTGATAGCTCAAAATTCAAAGTGTTAGGAAGTGTGCCAAAACTAAGTTACCGGATAGATCTCATCTTCCTAATTCTGGTGTCATGAACGGTTCGAAAAACTGACACCGTATGAAGAAGTTATCGCAGTTTGAAAAGTCCAGTAAACTGCAAAATTTGAACTTTGACCAAGTTTGACTGATTTGGGAAAATTAAAAAGAGAATATATTAGGGAATATTCTTGGAATATTCCATTCGATCCAATCCGCTCTTGACACATGGCACGATCTTATTGATTGATGGATTGTACGTGGTTGAAGTTGGCCAATTATAGGGCGACACGTGGCTAGCCCTGAGGTTGCCACGTGTCCTTGGGACCATATAGAAATTTTTTTTGGTGTGGCCAAGGGTCAAACCCTGTACCTCATACTCATAGGCCCTTGCCCATACCGCCTTCCCTACGCATGTTTCTCAACAACAAAGGGACACAATTTGTTTTATGGTTTAATGGTTTTTGATATGGGGGTTTGGGGGGCCAGCCCCCACCATGTGGCCTTAGCACCTAGACCATGATCCAAAGCTATTAACCCCCAGAAAAATGGTTACACCCACTGTTATAAAATCTGTCACATGCATTTAAACACCAAAGCTTATGTGTTTAACAATGCGGTTTTATTGCAATGAGTTTCGTTAACCACCCAGTTGACCGCGGAGAGTTTAGGCATGTGTCCAGCTTTTAAACTAACCATTAAATTCCATGGTTAGAAGTGGAAGAATTTTTTTCACCCACTCATAATCATATTTTTCTGAACTTAACTGGAGTTAAGTCCAGTTCTCCATAATTAGTGGATCTTTTTTGGGTGTCATTGGACAAATTTTGTTTTGGATCTATCTTGAACTAGATTCAACCAATTTTGGAGTGCCAATAGTCAATTTCAACTATCTCCAACATTAAAGACTCAATGGAGTGGGTTTTAGAGCCATCAGAGGACTTGTGAGCAGGTTTTTTTTTCATTCAAGTTCAAGGGGCCACCAAGGCCACCAAGAAGCAGCAATAGTTTGAGGCCTAGCTAGTGGAGCTAGAGACCTTATTCAGAAATCAAATAGTCAATTTTGGGTGTTTCAGATGTTTTGGAACTAATGGTGTGGTTTTCTGAGCCTGTAGAGGATTTTTGAAGGCCGATATGCTTCAGTGAAGTTCCAAGGGCCATCAGTGCTAGCTTTTTCCAGCAGTAGTTTGGGGCTTAGCCAGGGCAGCTAGAGGCCTTATGCAGCAAACCAATAGTCATTTCTGATTGTTTTGATACTTATGAATCCATTGGAGGAGTTTTAAGAAGCTTTTGAGGACTTCTAAAGGTCGAGAACCCATTAGAGAATTTTTTAGTGACCCTAGTGCCAGGGGGTTCCAACAAGTGTTGGAGGCAAAACTGGAGCAACCGAAGGCCAATTTTAGTGAATCAATGGTCTATTATGACTATTTTTGGAATTATGAATCCAATGAAGGGATTTTCGGAGCCATTTGAGGAATTTTAGAGCTCAAGAATCTTCAAGGAAGTTTTGGGCAGCCCCGAGCAAACCGTGGAGGGAGGCCTAGGTTGGCGATGCAGTGCTTGTTTTGAGAAAATGATCAGTCGATTTTTGGTGTCTGATATGTGCTAGAGAAATTAGGTGAGGTTTCAGGGATAGTAAATAATTCTGAATGAGTTAGTGCCATGGAGAAGCTCATTGTAGCTCAGAGCACCAATAGAAGGAATCAAGTGTAAGGGAGCTTAGATATGTTTACAGAGTGATGAAAACCATGAAAAAGATATAGATGGTATTACAAGCCCTTTGGTTCAGTTCAGTAACCATTGGAGTTAAGTGTGGAACTTGTAAAAGAAACTTTACCATAATCCCAAAGAGCCAAGTCAAAATGACAAAAGATCAAGGAGACATATCCCACGATATTAGGGTGAACTCCTAGATTAATTTTGTTGTTATGTGTGGATGTTTACTTGCTTCATTATATTTTTGTTAAACATATTTAATTTCAGCAAAAAAAAATGGACTTAAGACACTTAAAAAGTTAAAAATCATACACCTATTTCAAGTAAAAATTTTCGCAAAAGTCAAGTACAATATAGATATTTTCTTTGTTTAACTGAGTGGGAGGTTCTTGAAAAACATAACAAGTTATCAAACCCATTTTCAGTTAAGTGCTAGGCCCAGCAACATCCCTTGGGCGCAGTGGACTTGGTCCCCTAGCTTGCATATAATCTGATAACAGAGGGCACTGATCTTTGGTGTGGCCAGCTCCCTTGCAGCATATGCACCAAACTTCTACGCTAACTTATTTACCCTAGTCTCTTCATAAATTCTGAATTTCTAAGTGCATAGCTTCTAATTGGCGCTAAATCTATAGCACTCCAAATTGAGCATTGTTCATAGTAATTTCCAAGGCTTATTCCTAAGAATCAATCTTCTGTTGACCCATAGGTCTACGCATATGTGGAAATAACATGGCAATGAACCATTCCTTATGTTGATTATCGTCGTAATAAAATTCTTCATCGTTGATGGTTTGCTTCAGTCATCGGTCAGCTTCCCAAACTGATTCCGTAGGCCCTTGCTTAATATATTTCAGTTCTATTATGCATTGAGAATAAGACTTTGGATTTTGTAACTGCTACTTCAAGGAATCCTTGATCTCCTGGACTGTGGGATCCACATGTTGAGCAAGGTACCCCGTGAACCAATCTAAAGCCAAACCTTCAAAGACCATAGCCAGTTGCGCTCTCTTAACAACATTAGTATTGACATTCTACGCAGTCCACACCACATTCGCCACGAACCAAAATCATTCCATATCATCATCCCTCGAACCCTTAAAGGTGGTTAAATTCATATGCACAACCATGTCTTCCGTAGGTGGGGGTGGTCGTGGGGTAGGAGGGTTCTTACCCCTGAGCGAATTTTATGGTGGCGTAGCAAGAGGGCTATTTTTAGCATGCACAACCTCGCTTCTATTTATGTCGGGGGAGTTTCTCATAGGACTATATACATATCTATCCCCTTTCTTATTGACCTAATAATACTTACCACTGTGTGTAGTTCATTCGCTCTGATCAGGGGTCATTCACTATTCACTAGGTGTGGTTGCACAAAATACCTTTTTCACACAATACCATCTTAATCAGTAGAGGCAAAGTTTGTAACAAATTACCCCTCAATCCTTTGAAAAATATCCTTTCATATTCCGATTATGACACAAACTAGTGAATTAAAAACTCTGTTACAAACCCACCCAAAATGTTGTCAACCTAGTGATCTACAATTTGGGTAATGGAATTATCAGTCCTCTCCAACTGTTAGATCAATTCAGGGGTACACTACATGACCTGATCGTCCTTCCAAAAGGTTTGGAACTCTATTAATATTGATAGCCACTCTTGTAATTTGTGCACAAAGGTTACAAAGAAGATCTCATGAACCTCAGTAAAAATGTACTTATTCTTCCACTCTTCAGCAAACAACTTCTTACTTCTATTTTCTTTTAGGGAAAATTCCTCAACCTATTTTTCAAACCAGTCCTCAAGTTCAAGATTTAATGGCTTCCAATGACCTCTTGACATCATCCAACCTCTCTCAAAATGCTCCCAGTCCCAGCAATGGAACCATTTGTTGGCTTGAAGGGTCCTGACCGAGGTTCGGAATTGAGGTTAACCAACAAAACCCTCTTACTACTGGACCTTTCGGCAGTGACCTGCTTGCGCAAGTTAAATTCTCACCCAAATAAGTATGGGGGAGTGATGGAACCAGGTTTCCACACACTGAGAGAGGTTTGAATGATGTGGGTGCCTTAATATCCAAAGTAACCATAAACAGACCTTCGCAACAGAAGCCCTAGCCAGGAAACCCCTTCAGACACATTTAGGTCAAATATGTTGAATGTCTTCCGCAAGCAACACAGTAGCTATAAATCAAGTAATAACACTTAACACATGATATCATAGCCTTATACAATAAAATCCATCCAATAAGAATTTTTATACACCCAAACATAGTTGCGCAAGAGATCTATTTGCAGACAGTAAAGAAATCAGAAATAAGATGCAGAAACATTCATAACATAAACAACATATGCATAAAGAACTCAAATATCCTAAACAACATTCCTTTATTCATATTAGTCTAGATCCTTCATACAAAACACTTCAACAACCTGCACACATAGCCAGCAGGGTCCGCACATAGCAGGACCAAGGTCTCCATGCACACAGCCAACGGGAGCCTTCTACCCAGATAATCCACACAAAATGTCACAAAGTATCCAAATCTATCATTCACGTCCAGAATTATCCAAAAATTTCCTTCTTAGACTTAATCTAGACTTGTATTTATACTATTAGCTTGTGCTAATATATGGTCCACAAACCGTGGTTTGCAGCCCCTTGATATACCCTTTGACCCATTACAATACATGAGGGACTTTGACCCGCCCCAAATCTCCTTCGCACTACTAATATATTACAAAATATAGAAAAAATGATTGGATTTAGGTGACCCCACTCCAACAGGTTTGGAACTCTGCTAATCGTGACAACCACTCCTATAATTTATGCGCAAAGGTTACAAACAAGATCTCATGAACCTCAGTAAAAATGTACTTATTATTCCACTCTTCAGCAGACATCTTCTTACTTCTGATTTCTTTTAGGGAAAAAAACTGAATCTATTTTTTAAACCAGTCCTCAAGTTCAGGCTTTAACGACTTCCAATGACCTCTCGGCATCACCCAAACTCTCTCAAAATGATATCGGTCCCGGCAATGGAACCATTTTTTGGCTTGAAGGGTCCTGACCCAGGTTCAGAATTTAGGCTAACCAACAAAACCCTCTTACTACTGGCCCTTTCGGAAATGAGCTACTTGCGCAAGTCAAAGTCTCACCCAAAGAAGTATGGAGGGGTGCTGGAACTAGGTTTCCACACCATGAGAGAGGTTTAAGTGATGCAGGTGCCTTAAGATCCAAAGTAACCATAAAAAAATGTTCGCAACGGAAGCCCTAACCAGGAAACCCCTTCAGAAAGATTTAGGTCAAATATGTCGAATGTCTTGTGCAAGTAACACAGCAACTATAAATCAAGTAATAACCCTTAACACATAATATCAAATCCTTATACCATCAAATCCATCCAATAAGAATTCGTATAAAACCAAACACAGCTGTGCAAGAGATCTATTTGCAGACAATACAAAAATCAGAAATAAGATGTAGGAACATTCATAACATAAACAACTGATGCATATAGAAATCAGATATCCATAACAACATTCCTTGATTCATATCAGTCCATATCCTTCATACAAACTTCAACAACCCGCACATACAGCCAGTGGGGTTCACACACAGTAGGACTAAGGTATCCACGCACACAGCCAGCAGGAGCCTTCTACCCAGAAAATACACACAAAATATCACAAAGTATCTAAATTTATCATTCACATCCAGACTTATCCAAAAACTTCTTTCTTAGACTCGATCTAGACTTCTATTTATACTATTATCCTGCGCTACTCTATGGTCCACAAACCATGTTTTGCAGCCCCTTGATCTACCCTTTGACCCATTGCAATTCATGAGGGCTTTGACATGCCCCAAGCCCCTGCGCACGACCAATCTATTACCAAATACAGCAAAATGGTCAAACTTAGGGGATCCCACTACAACAGTTAGAAAATTTGGTTCATACAAGTCCAAAATTGCAAGGTTTGAGATCACACGTGTGAAGAAGGAAATTTGATATGGAGTCGTAGGGATGGAATAGGGAATTCTCAGCTATATCTACTCGCTAGGTATGTTTTTACTTGCGGCTAGAGATCTTCAGGTACGCACATGGTCACTAGCTTCATTTTGTTGTGGCCTAGGGTACTGTTGACAGTTGACTGCAAATTTTGATCGTTGACTGCGGGCTTGGAAACTTTGATTTGAAGCATATTTGTCTACTCGACTCATCTCTAATATATTGTTTGGTTGGATTTGCTCGATAATCTTGTGACTGGTGAATTGTAACATTTAAATCTCTCTTTGTTGAACATTTTATGAAAATCTAATAAGAAGAAGAATTTAAAAGGGTTTTCCCCCTTTTGGGGTTTTCCCCTAGACTTTGAACAAACCCGGTGTCTCTTATTGTTCACTGCATCTATTGTTATATCTACAATTTATATCGGTCATTGGAAGATTAAGTAGCGTTTAAATATTTCTAATTGTCTAAAGTAATTGTAAAATATAGAATAATGGAAAATTAATGGGTCGTTGTGGCTATGGTAGTGCAATAATGCATTACTTGTGAAGGCCACCAAAGGTTGCATACTTACAACACCTTCGGTTACTGGACCACCTGTAGCATGGGAGATGATAAATTTACCAATTTTCATTTGGAGAATTTTTCATAACATGATCTCACTCTAGTAGAAGTTTGTTTGATCATGAGAAACCCTCTCACACCATGGGTTGGTAAAACATGCATTACACAGAGAAGACATGGTTTGGAGTGAAGTGAAAAGGGAACCCCCCAAATTAAAGGCCTCTATAACTCCATATATAGAATCTTTAGTTGTTTAAACTCTATCATGAGACAAAATAGTTTCAAATCTAGAGGTTGTAACTCTAGAATTTGGAACTGTAGAAGCTGCTTCAGGCCTAAAATTTGTTGCAACTCTAAGAACTACAGTTTTAGAATACATTTCTGCAATTCCTCTAGCCGTGAAATACCTTGGTGTTCTGATTGAAAAATAATTTCCTAATTAAGGGTTCTACTACAAATTCACAAAGAGATGAAGGTATCCATGAGAATGATTTAGAGATTTTAGCAAGAAAACCCCCGATAAAGAGATTGTAGAGAATGAAGAAAATTCCAGGTTCTATGCCCATTCCAAATAAGAAAAGGACCAAGTACAACCATGTTGTTGTAACTATGAAAATAAAATAAGAATTCCCTTCTTCTCCACAAGAAACAATATGGATGAAAAAAAAACGAGTTGCAACACAAGTAGAACCCCTATTGCTACACAAAAACCAACATGAGTTGAAAAAGAACAAGTTCCAAAACCCCATACTGCTATCAAGGATAATGTATGAAAGTGTTATGCAAATAGCTCACAAAATAGAAGAAAATATACATCAACGACTTAAAAATTATCCACTTCGAGGGGGAAACATCCTTTACAATACATAAATGAACAATTCTTGGATGATACAAATGACAAAACCTACTTTATATATATAGGAGTCTAAGGGGCCACAATATAATCAGAGCCTACATAACAATAATAATGTAAGGGCACAAAAATAATAATAGAGGGATTCTATGGGGCACAACAATAACAATATGGGGACTACATGGGCACAACAACTACAATAAGGGGTCTACAATAACAATAACAATAAGGGGCTGCACTAGTATTATAGGTACTTCACATGCCCCTCTCCTTAAAAAAAGTGTTTTCCTCAACGCTTGAGTAGTTTTGGATGCTTCTATATAAAATTCTCATCCTCCCATGTCAAATCTTCAATGGGTAAGTTCTTCCACTTGATGAGTGTTGGATTGGGGTCCCCTGAGGCACACTTTTTTATGTAATTTTGTATAGTTATTGTACATGCGCATTGCACGAATGAGTCAAGGGGCTTTGGATTGGGTCAAAGTCCCTAATTTTGATGTAAATGGGTTTAAGGGTAAATTGTGAGCCTCAAACCATGGTTTGAGACCATAGTATCTCCGTAAAAGAGGAATATAAATAGATAGATTAATTCTAAGGAAAATAGTAGAAGAATATTATTGATGTCTGATAACTTTATGTGTCTGTAATATGTTGTAAGGGTTTTTTCTGGGTTGGTTGAAAGGCTCCTGTTGGCTGTGTGCATGGAGACCTAGTCCTGGTTTTGTGCGGACTCCGCTGGCTATGTGAGTGGAAGGGTTATGTAAGGGAAAGTATGATATGTATTCAAAGGATTTTAAGTTAATATAAAGGACATATTTTGGCAAACTTGTTGTGATTTATCTAAGTTATTTACTATTTATGTTATGTTGAGATAACATTGTTTCAGTGTTGCTTATTGATTATTGCTTGAAGATATCAGTTATGGTTATGCATTCTTATTGATGATCGATAAATATGCTTAAGTAATTACCTTGTTTAGATTTGGATCTAGTTTTGTTATGCTTATATGCGCTAAAGCGATCTGTGACTTTGTCTTGTTCTGTTAAGGATTGTGCACATTTTGTGATTATGCCTTATTCTATTGCGCGCATATGTTTATGATTGATATAATTCTTCATTCAATTTTCTTAGGACCACTTCATTATTTTCTCCCTTAAGGTGTTCAAACCTGGTTCCATCACCCCCTCATACTGCTTTGGGTGAGACTTTGATCTACGCCAACAGGTCATTACCGAAAGGCCAATAGTTGGAGGGTTTTTTGGTTTATCTATAAACTTTGAACCTGGGTCAGGACCCCTCAAGCCAATAAATGGTTTCGTTGTCGGGACCGTAATACTTTTTAGGTATATTTGATGTTGTGGCATCCTTCACGAAATGACTTGCAAGAATGGCTGGATAGAAAGATCCTTGAATTCGCACTCCAACATAATAGAAGTACTAAGTTGTCTGATGAATAGTGGGCATAGAAATATATTTATACAAAAGTGCATGAAATATTATTTTGTTCCTTTGCGCACGTGCTACAAGAGTGGTTGTCACACTTATCTGAATTCAATACCTGTGTAAAGGACGATGCAGTAGTTGAGTGGGCTCCTGAATTGATACAGCAAGCACAGAAGCTAGATAATAAGATCACCCACATAGTAGATCACTGGATCAATCGCCTCTTGGGAGGCTTTGTGAATGAATTTTCCATCGATCAATTTGTGTCATATTTTGAAGCAGAAATAAGGTTTTTCAAAGGTCCTAGAGGTAAACTCATGCGCTCTGTAAATATTTTTCTTAAAATTCTATTATGTGAATGGGGTTGTTTGTGTGAACATATTGCTTGAATTCCTCGAAGAGGGCTTGACTGTGCACAATGGAAAATTTTACCAAGAAGATTCTAAAAATTTTATTTATAGCCCTCTAAAGCCTAGACCTGAGAGTGAAGGTGAACCAAAAACTAGTAGCTCTAGTGATTCTAAAGGAGAAAGCTCTTCACACCAGAAACCCTTGAGTCTATTTCCAACTCCATCCACTGCACTTCTGCACTTACACAACAGATCACCTACTCCACTGCAAATTCCATCTCCATCACCACCTCCACATCCCCCATAAGTAGATATGGTTGCATCGATGAAGTTACCTAATTTCAGAGGCATTGGAAATGAGGATACTGAACACTTTTAGT
The DNA here is from genome assembly GCA_034641835.2 of Pinus albicaulis. Classification (NCBI taxonomy): domain Eukaryota; kingdom Viridiplantae; phylum Streptophyta; class Pinopsida; order Pinales; family Pinaceae; genus Pinus; species Pinus albicaulis. The sequence continues at coordinate 914,047,795 of CM076571.1, read as the reverse complement.
TGGTGACTGAGGTCGCGTGGTAGGCTCAACGGGTTAACAATATTAGAATTAGGAAGGCGCAGTTAGCTACTTCTTTCCAAGATCGCGCATTAGATTAGTACATCAAGTATGCTTAAGAAAACCCTAATGCTACCTTGTAACAAATAAAAGCGGCCCTAAAAGAGAAGTTTAAGAAGCCTAAGTCATACGCACAACTGGTGACAGAAATGAAGGAGATTCGTCAGGAGGCTAATGAATCTGTATGGGAGGTTGATCAGAGGTTGAAGAGCACCATCAAAGATGGTGGATTTGTTATTGATGGTACTCAACATAAGGAATGGTTCATTGCTATATTTCTCCCACATCTGCACCAGCCCTTAGGTCAGAAAATATTTCAACACAAGCTGAGGTTGTGGAGGTTACAATGAAATTGGAGGCTACCCCAACACCTATTGCACTGGGAACTCAAAAAATACAAAATCAGTTGGAAGCCATGCATCTATAAATTCAAAGTCTACACAAGGACAAGGGCAAGGAGGTTTGTGCAAAGGTTTGGTGCATAAAATGTAAATCTTCTAGGCACCATAAAGATAAGTATCATGTCTTCAACAACTATCTAAACATTGGAGGTCCTAGTCCGTTGAAGAGTCTTGTGTGGTGCAAAATATGTCAAATTTCTAGATTACATGACACAGCTTCCTGCCCAAGGATCGGAAAGTATCAACCTAACTTGAAGCAGTTGTTTTTAAAATTTTGTTCATCATTAGGACATGATGAGCAACATTGTTGCACTTATGATATGATGTTAGATAAAGTTGAAATATATAGATTGTGGGTTGAGCCTACATCACCAACATCCCCTTCTGGGCGTACAGGATTTCAAGGGAGAGGAAGAGGCCGAGGAGGTGGATCAGCTGGCCAAGGAAGAGGACAAGTCATTTGCTATAACTATGGAGATGTTGGCTATTAGCACATGACTGTCTGAATCCAACACGACAGTCCTGCAGGTATTGTAGACAATTTGATCATGCCATAGAAGATTGTCCTGTCTTGATTGATAAAATGCAGGAAAATAAGACGTGGACTCCAACACAAAATATTCAGATGGTTCGCATTGAAACTTGTGAAGAACATCCCAGTGTGAATGTGGTTTCTAGGAGAAGTGTATCCACCAATGAAGATAAAGTTAAGAACCTTAAAGCAGTGTATCCACTGATGTATGGATTCGTAAAGCACCTTAAAACAAACAAGGATTTAATCTTCAGCGCGCAAAAGAGACCTTTATTGAAGCACAAAATGAATTTGCAGAAGGAAGCACGTCAATGTCCGATAGACCAATGAAGGAAGTAGGAGGAGATGAAGAGATAAAACCATTTCTACAAGCGTGCATAAAATAACTGCACAACAAGAAGGAAGTAGAAAATATTCAGGCTTTAATATATAATTGCGCAGAGAAAGAACAACTGATGGTAGAACAATGGGCGGTCAACAAAATATACAAGAACAAGAAGAGAACGGGCAGGGAGATGTGTATGACTGTGCAGATTGGTGCTTATGAAATGGACCAAGTTATTCTAGATCTGAGATCATATGTTAATGTTCTACCGAAGCAAACATGGCAGCACATGGGAGAGCCAAAGATGGAGTGGTCTACCATTCAAATTTGCATGGCCAATCAATAGAAGATCATTCCTTTAGGGAAACTGTCACAAGTTAGGGTTAGTATAGAGGGTGTTAAGGTGATTGCAGACTTTGAAGTCATCAAAATTGTCAATGATACTGATCCCTATCTTGCGCTGCTAGGGTTATACTGGGCCATTGACATGGATGGTGTTATCAATCTGAAGAAAAGGAGAATGGAATTTGAAATCAATGGAGTCGGGGTCATTATTCCTCTAGATCCTGGAGAAGGACAAAGATATACTAAGTCGGTGCATGCTAATGATGAAATTGATCAAATATATAAGCTAACCTTGCACAAGGAAGATTGGATTAATCCAATAACAAATGGAAATCTTAAGTGGGAGAAGGATAGCTCTTTTTTTTCAGACTTTGATGAAGAACTAGAAAATTCACAGAACCGGTTGCATGAGGTGTCTTCATTGCGCTGTAATCGCGTGACCCGATCTCTGCGATGTATAACATCAGAGGTACGTGATTTACCGCACTATGATGGATTAACTGATATAAACATGTTTATAGGGGAGATGAAAGGAATGTGCTAGAAGGCCAGAGATTCCATGCTTTGGATCTCGACTTGCATGCTACTCTAGCAAGATGGTGGGAAACTCACAAGGAGAACATGGGAAGCTAGGAGGAATGTGCATGCATGATGAGGTTGCGATTTGAATGTCTAGTCATTAAAATGGAAGATGAGTACTCTGGAAAATAAGATTTGCGCATACATTTGGCGAGATGGAATTGGGTATGGGGTATAGAAACAAGACCTAAATGGGTCCACATGTTTATTCACACAATGGGGAAGGTGCCTACTGAATGGTATTTGGAGACAGAGCTGCTCAGAGGCACTAGTGAATGGTCTACACTGATAGAGAGTTTTATTCTTAAATTTATATTTGAGAGTGGATCTGATCAGAGTGGCCACACTTTGATTCAAGAAATCATTAATGCACTGATGAAGGAGACTATGAACTACCAAAAATTGGCAATTGTGGAATCTAGGGAAAAGTGTGCAGTCACTGGAACTTCAATTTATCCCCATGAAAATTTCAGATAGGTGTGCTCCATGATGAGCCTTTCTAGATACTATACGATACACATTCTAAGCTATGAGTTGATCACTGCGCCCATGACTCAAATACTCAAAAAAGGTGTGAAATTCTGTTGGGATGATGCATGTCAGAGAATTTTGCAGTTATTGAGAGATGCGACGGACACTACACGATATGCTTTAAATTACCTGATAAATAAGCCTGTGTTGGGGGGGACGATCTTTATATGGTTATCATTAGCTCTAGAATATATGCACAGTACGGTGCGACGCACTCGCGGTAGTTATGCGAGGAGGTTGACTGGGTCGCAGAGGCGTCAAAAACTAGCCGTTGCAACAGTAAAACTGGAAAATACAAATTTATTACCATATGGGAGCATCTAGGTTGCATTTAATGAAGCAATTTTGCCAGATTTGGGATTTTTTTCCATTTATGGAGACATATTAATGCAGAAGGAGTTGTTGAAGACATGCCACAAGTATAAATATGACCTATGGTGTCGCAATAGTTCCCTTTTCTTTCTGAGTGACTTCTTTGCTTTGAGCTCCTTGATTATCACTATATTCATTGTGTTTATGTCTGGTTTGGATTCAAGGTTTGAGGACATGTTGCGCCGAGCAGGGTTGGCCTATGTTATTCTTGACAGTATGACGGCCACCAGACATGGAGATGACCCTATTGCACTAGAAGTACCTATTTTTGAAACACCTGTGCCCTCCAAGTTGAAGAAGGGGCAGTCTTCTGGTACACAAAAATTTCCAAGAGAAAAGACCCCAAAGTTGCACCCTACTGTGGCTAAGAAGCTAAAAATACCTATGCCTAATGTCCCTGAAACCATTGCGGAAGTATAGGAGGATGATGTAGAAGTGGCGCCATTCTCGCGGCTACCCAGCTATGTTGCGCCACGCAAACCCTCAGTTAGAATCCCCAACGACCTGGAGAAGGTTTGCGCAAGCATCCAGATGCCACTAATCCCTAAAAACATCCCAATGGAAGGGGACATGTTCGCTAAAGTGTCGCAGCTCAGATTAAAATATTGGGACAATGAAATTGTTGAAAAATTCCCATAGCTTGCACCAAAGTTATATCTAGACAAAATCACATATGAAGGAGGCATTGTGCGCCTTGAGCCAAAAAATATGGGTGTCAGGTCTACACAAGGCAACTCTGCTAAATTTACTCTAGATCCTACATTTTGGGTGCAGCCCAATAAATGACATCTGTGTCATACAGTTTCTCGCATTAGTACACAATGATGTGCTATGGTTGGCAGAGTGCATCCCTATTGATGTTGCATTGATCCATAGGATCACCAAGCTACTTGCTAAAGGAGCTGACCAAATTAGGAAAAAATATCCAGTCACATGGAAGAGTCGGGGTTTTTTGGTCGATGAAATAAATGACCCATCAGTTAGATTTGGTATGATCATCTTGGCCTACAATATGAGCACAAGTGCAGACCAAAGGAGGTTACCGTGCATTTCATTGCACTCGTTAGACGGTGTGAGAAAGGTGTTATTTATAAATCGTCCAACTATCTTTGCAAGGAATTTTTAGAATATGTGCGCGAAGCACATGAGGAAGGCAATCAATTTCATTATTCTTGGCTTTTATTGTTGATCATGTTGATTGGGTGGAAGATCCCCGAAGACACCTAGTTCTCGGAGATCAACCCTCAAATGCGTGAGGCTACGCGTTATGCCACGTTGTGAAACTCTTCAGACTCGGTGTGCGCCAGGGAGAATAAATTTTTTTGGGTTTTGTATGATGCCACTCTTTATAAAGTTGTACAGTCAAAGTCGTGAATGTCACCCACATTGTATGCTCAATATAAGATGGTAGTTGACTTCAAAGCTACATTTCACAACATGAATATCTGCACAAAAGGCACTATGGAAGGAGTGTGGTACGAGTTATTATACTTAGTGACGGAGGATGATGTTCTTAGAGTGATGACAAAATGGCTTCCTGCATGGTTGACCCCTATCATACCAATGAAGTCACACACTGGCAGCCAGACAGTGAAACCAACAGAGAAGGTGACAGAGAAAGAAGAAACACCAACTACCACTGGTGAAACCATCGACCTGGAAAAAGAAGCATAGACAGGGAAGAATGGGTCTGCCGAAGGACACAATAGAATAAGAAACCTCTAAGGGAACCAAGTGTGGCTCTCAGGCCATTGGTGGATGGAGAAAGAAGTGGAAGGGTTCCAAAGAGGCTAGGCAGGAGGTCTTGACGTTGACAGAAGATGATCTGCATGAAATTTCCAACACTCTCACGTCTACAACCGATAATCACTGCACTGACATGGAGGTGCAGTACAAGTCTACGTTGGAGATTTTTCAGGTTAGAATCCAAGAGTTGAATATGTAGGAGATCCAAATTGAAGGGAGCGTGGCTCAGGTGAGCCATATTAGCACGCAAGTCACAAGTGTGCAACCATTATATATTGCACTACCAACCACCAAGGATTCTTGCCTTGTCCAAATCCCCATGCCAACAATTCAAGTGGATGGCAGCCGATGTGCCCAATTTCAGGGAACAGGTGATACAAATATTAATATTTCTGTGTTACCTATAGGTAATTTTCACTTAATGCACACGATGATCACGGATGCACTTCAATACATAGAGGCTACTTCTCACACCCATAAAATGGAAGCCCAATAGTAGGAAAAACAAGCACACCAAAAGTAGCAATCAGCCAAAGCAACATGTCGTGAAGCTGAAGCCTAGCGCACTGCACTGGAGGCAATAATCCATCAAGTTTATTGAGATATTCCAGTTTTCCTCACCACAGTTGCACCTGAGGAGAAATCAGAAGGATTGGTTGCCACGTTGAAAGCATCACGTGCTCAGGTGCAGATGGTCAGAATAGAGTATGAGCAACAAATTGGAGATCTGTAGACCAAGTTGCAACCCAAGACTCCACTAGAGGTTCGCACACAAAGAGCAGTCAAAGTGAAGCAAGTCAGAGACAGCATCACTACTCTAGTCACCCAATGTGACAGTATTCTTGACGAAGCTATGAGTGTATGGACATTTGTACAAAATGATCCAGTTGTTCAGAAGCTATGCGACGTGTTGCATTAGTAGGAACAATAGTTTGAAGAGATCAGGATAGTGGCACCAACCTTGGTCCTTACTCAGCTCCTAGCTCATCTACAAGATTTTCGGATGATACAAACTGATATTGAAGAATTGCGCTGGAAGGAACAGTTGCTGGAAGAATGCATGCGACCATGGACCGAGGAGGCTCTTATGCTTTCACAAACACTGGATAACACTTTGAAGACTATTTAGCAGACTCGGTGCAGTATTGAGATGGCCACTTAAGGGCCCACCACAGAAAAGTCGGTTCAGCAATCGTAGGGAGCTGCAGTGCAAATTTTGGAATTAGTGCTCCCTCTGAAATATTTTGTCAGCACACTCCAACCCAAGATCAAGGAGTAGACACCTCAGTGACTTGGGATGAGTCACATGTTTTTGTTGGGGGCATGTTGGAGCGGGGTCTCCTGAGGCACACTTTTTGATGTAATTTTGTATAATTCTTGTACATGCACGTTGCACGAAGGAGTCAAGGGGCTTTGGGGTGGGTCAAAGTCCCTAATTTTGATGTAAATGTGTTTAAGGGTAAATTTTGGGCCTCATATCATGATTTTAGATTATAGTATCTATGCAAAAGAGGAATATAATTAAATATATCGAGTCTAAAGAAAATAGTAGAAGACTATTGTTGATGTCTGATAAGTTTATGTGCCTGTAATACGTTGTAATGGTTTTGTCTAGGTTGGGTTGAAAGGCTCCTACTGGCTATGTGCAAGGAGAACTAGTCCTAGATGTGTGCAGACTCCGTTGGTCATGTGCGCAGAAGTGTTATGTAAGGGAAAGTCTAATATGTATTGAAAGGATTTGAAGTTAATATAAAGGACATATTTTGGAAAAATTGTGATTTATCTGAGTTATTTATTGTTTCTGTTCTGTTGATATCACATTGTTTCTATGTTTCTTATTGATTATTGCAGGAAGATATTAGTTATGGTTATGCATTCTTATTGATGATCGATAAATCTGATTAAGTAATTGCATTGTTTATATTTGGATCTAGTTCTATTATTCTTATATGTGCTGAAGCAATCTGCAACTCTATCTTGTTCAGTTAAGGATTGTGCATATTATATGCTTCTGTCTTATTCTGTTGCGTGCATATGTTTATTATTGATATAAGTCTGCATTCGATTAGCTTAGGAACACTTCATTATTTTCTCCCTCGGGGTGCGAAAACCTGGTTCCAATACCCCCCATTGTTACGAGAAAATTTACCCTAAGGTCTTGGGTTGAAATATATAATAGAGCAGGGGCATGTCATCACAAGAAGGACTCTAATTACCAACTTCTATGCTTTAAAATAGAAAGTGAGGATTTCAGATCTTACTCGTTTATCCTTATTTTGTAGTAGATCATGTAGGGTGCAAACCCCCTACAAATCCTCATGCTCCAAAACCTAAAAATCAGTCAAGAACAAGCACAAAAACTATTTTTACAACATATATGTCCTAGATGTTAGAAAATTAGCATACGTGATCTCATAATATAACACGAAATAAACTATTCAAGATTATTAAGCATGTATAAGAGACACACAACACATGAACATCAGGAACAGGATTTTACTTCTTTTATTGATAACATGTACATAAGATAATAGTGGAGAAATCACCTGAGAACTTCCATGGCCTTGAGAAAAATCTTTCTCCATATTCGTCCAACCCTAGCCTCACAAATCTCCTTCCCTCAATGGTGCACAAAGGATGTCACATAGAATAACGGTGATCTGTTGGAATCACGATTGTCATTAGACCAAAAACCGCAGGCTTTATTCTCCGCTACAATCACCAGAGTTAGGATCCACGAGAGGCGGTTAGTCCATGTCGCAAAACACACGGGGAGCGTTGAACCCAATGTCCAACAATCTCCCCCCCAACGCGAGCCGGGTGAGTTTCGAACTCGAGACCTGTCGCTCTGATACCACTTGTTGGAATCACGATTGCCGTTAGACCAAAACCCGCAGGCTTTATTCTCCGCTACAATTGCTAGAGTTAGGATCCATGAGAGGTGGTTAGTTAATGTCGTGAAACACACGGGGAGCATTGAACCCAATGTCCAACATGATCATCACAAGGAAACAAGGGTTTCCTGAAATATGGGAAGTGTAGGAGGAACAAGGTAAATATTAGAATTTTTCAGGGATATAACAAGCTATAATATCAATAATTCTCTCTCTTCCTCCCTTAGGCCATTCCCTTGAGGTGTATTTACATGTAATATTCCAAAAATTTAGCCTTCATCTAAATGGAATATTATAGTTTGTTTTAACACTAGGTAGGTGAATAAGTGGGTAGGGAGGCCCATAAACCCCTTTTTGAAGGAATAATAATACTCCTAATGTGAAAGGAGGAAGAATAAGCAGCTGGATTAAGCACCTTTGGGTGTGAATTGGAGGGAATACATGTTGAATAGGTCAACTTTGACCAAGTCAACAGCGTTGTCATGGAGGAGTAGCATTCATGATGAGACAGTGCAGTTTTAGTGGAGGACAACTTGCATGAGATTAGTGGCAAGTATGGATGGGACGTAATGTGAGAAGACTCACACACTATATATGGAAGGGATGGAAGCCATTGTTATTCATGTTATAGATTATCATTTGATATTGGTCTATTTAAATTTTGCATCCTTTTTGTTATTTAGCAGGGTTGTTGTGTTGTTTAGCACAAGGGTGTTCCTAATCGGGAATCCGTACCTCATCCTCAGGGAAGGAGAGCTTCTTTGGGCTGCATTTCCTCATTCTGACATTCTGGCCAAGCTACCTCCTTCAGCTACAGCACAGTTTCTGTTTAGATTTGGGTTGTGTTGCAGGGTGCAGCAAAAGAGGATCACGTAGAGCCAATTCTGGGCTTGTTTTTCAGTGGAGAGGTAGCCTATCGATTGGAGGATCAGCAAGGAGGGATCATGGGAACATTTCTACATTTTTTTCATCATGCCAACCATCTACCATCCCTCACAGTGCAGTTACAAACCAGATCTATGTTATTTTCAGAGGCAGTTGCTGGGAGTGTTCATTGAGATCATCAGGAGGGTCTATTTCTGAGTAAAGGGATCGGCCTTCTATTTAGAGCTATCGTTGGAGGAGGACATCATCATTTCATATATTTCATAGCTTCATTCCATTCATTTCTAGTCTGAAGTGGCATATTAACCCCAGGGTTATTTTTGACATAGTATATTTATTGGTATTTCTAGCAATCTTTTCCGGGTTGGCTAGAAATCATGTATTAGAGCCCACATCTTCTTTTCTGGGAATTTCTTTGTATATATCAGCCATATTTCATTTATGTATGTTTACAACACTAGCTACACTGATATAGACAGCGCTATCACTTCTTTTCGGCATTCTATACAGTAGCAACAACTCATGTGCTGATTGTTCTGATCATTGGAGGGTTGTTCTTATTGCTTGAGTGGCTTGACCTTCAAGATATTTTTGTATATTGTCGGTGATGTCTTAATAAAATTATGGCTGCATATTGATCCCTCTTATGACATGTTAATAATTGCTGTGTTTTACATTATTATGTCTTTTATTGCTGCTACTTCCTCAAATTAGTTTTTTTAGTTGGGGAACAATTAGGCCACGGGCTAGGGTAGTTAAGTTATAGTAAAAACTGTAGAACCCACCTCAATAATAGGGAACTTTTATAATTTTTAATATTTTAAATAGCATACATGGGTCAACTATGGATGGACCCACATGTGCATGCAGAAAAAACTAGTCAGAGTCACGTATGGATTTAAAAATATTGTTTTTTTAGAAATGTGACCAAGTCTTAATGGAAGGGTTGCCCAAGGAAAATTCATAATTCATCAAGTATATAGAGGTGATAAATGATGCTATAACATATTCCCCCTAATATATGAGGTCAGAAGAGGTACATGATGTCTAAAATGTATTATGTGCTTAGAAAGAACCTTGCAAGGGCTAGAGAGGACTTCACCAGATTTCAGCCTACCAAAAACCAGTAATAGAAATCAGAAAGATAGCTCATGTCTGAGGTTGGCATACCCATGCTCAGTGAAATAAAAGCATGTACACATATCAAGTATGGAGCGGATCCAATATGTATACAAGTATAACTAAAATTTAAAGTACATAGTGAATTATCTTATCACTGCCCAAAAGTATAAGTCAAAATCATGTCCAAGTATCACATATAGAAGATTGATCAATGATGTTGCATAGATATCCAATCACTGAAGTCACAACTAAATCTCCAAGTACCAAATCATAAGTGGTGGAAAAAATGGTACAACACGCAACTCGAGCGCCAACATATAAGATGTTGTTGTGATGAAACTGCAACATATAAGGGTGGATGGTGTCACTAATAGAAAAACTAAGGAATTGTCAAAGTGAACCAAAGATTGTTGATGCAAACCCAAGGTCTTCACTGATTACCATGGCACAATTCTATGCAATGGGAATAAATGAGCTGAGGTTGACCATGTGAGAAATCGTTTGATTATCGGTCATTGATGTATACCATTAACAAATGTGAGACAACCCACTGATAATGATAATGGGTGTCAAGGTGCCCCAGTACAATCTAACAAGTGAGAATAAACGAGTTGAAGTCGAACACTTGAGAGAATCTACCGATCAGGAGACATTGATGTATTCTCATTGTCGATAGCGAAGGAGTCTGCCACTGATCACTACAAACCCTAAGGTACTGAAAAAAGGACTCTACACCTTATTCCCAGAGAAATGAATCAGATTCAATGGGAAAAGAATTGTTGGAAGGAAGGCATTAAGGCATCCCACATCAACCCAGCACGAGTGTAACCCACAGGCTAAGATTTGGAAGGAATCGGACGAAGCAAAGTGAATTAACCAACCCGAAGTATTTTTCTGACATGCACAAAATGTAGCTAGCGCACGACGGAAACCTACTGAACCAACCAATAAAGAAAGCTGATAGAGAGGCGAGATATCCAGCGATAGGGTCAAATGGAAATAAAGGTACTGCACAAATCCTAGGTATGGTAATGTAATATAAATTTGAACACAAGGGAAACCACTCAGTCAAAGACCCATGATGTTGATCAAATGTTGAGCACAAGGTCACCTATCAATGATATAAATAGGGCCAGGGTGTGGCTCTAGGTTTACTCTCAGAGAAATATGTCGAAGTCGATAAGAGGCAAACCCGTTGGCAAGAAGTTAATGGAGACCTTCTCAAACTAGCACGAGAAAAGAACCAATTAGATTATGTGATAGTACAAGATACTGAAAAAACTGGGATGGCCAACTGAAAAAATGAGTCAAGAGACACAGCAAAAACACCAACTCAGGTTAACGTCCCTTGAACCAAAACACGATCCATTTTTACTATGGAAGCAAATAATAACTTTGTATAAGTTTTTCATGCAGGAGGCATAAACAAACCCTCCATATGATTGGAAGAGATAACCAACCAGGGGAGAACTGATGCAATGAACAAGGTTAGGGTTTGCCTAAGTCAAAAACTAAAACCATCCCAAAATGGAGAAAAGACTTAAACATTTTTGTGCTTTGTTCAAGGGAGACAAAATTGACTCTGTAGCTTCCATCAAGTATGGAATTATTGTCTCGTTCCCGCTCTTTTTCAAATATTTATTTTTTTTGTCTTTTTCATATTTCAAAGCCTAAAAAAAATAAAATAATTCCTATAGTGCAATGGATAGAACGAGTGTCGATAAATAGATGCACTAGTTCCTAGGATAGGAACAGCCCTATGCTCAATGAAAGGTGGCAAAAACTGGTAAGTGACACTCAAAGGGATGTTCCATCCATGGGTAAAGGTGTCAAGTTGCAAAGGCTAAGTGATTGCATGGTTAACTTGTATAGAAAGACATGGTCAAAAGATGGCTTAAACATGAGTCCAAATGAAGCTGGCTAAAGGCCAAGATAAACAAGTGGTCAATATGCAATGCAGTAGTACAACTTGACAACAAAGAATGAAAGCTTCTAAGGTAAATGGCCATAATAATCATAGTGAAAAAGAATATGAATGAAGCTTCAACGCATAAGTCATGACGGGACTAAAGAGGACTCCCAAGCCTACACAAATTGCAACATGGGTGACAAATGCTAGCAAGTAACTAACTAGGAAGCCCATGTAAAGGATGGCTCAACCACCAAGTAATGATTTAAAAAATCAGCAAGTGAAATTGTTTAAATATTCATGACATGATGGGGTCGACCTTATGGCAAGTGATCAAAATGGAGGCTAGTATGCAGAATTGCAACAGAAAGTGAATTCCCTAACCTATATGCCAGTTCATAATCAAATATCAGCCATGATAGGTCAACAGTCATGGATCCGAAGAAAACTTTGGAAAAATCTCAAATTCACCAGAATGTACTTGAAAATAACTTTTCCCAACACTTACAAGCCAAAAGGTTAAAAAACCTTAATCAAATTCAAAAAATAAACACAAATGAAATTTGAGAAAAATTTTCAAATTCTGGGCATAAATAAGAATTTTGACTCACATTTTGGTCATTTGTGCAGTGTAGAAGTGAAAAAAGAGCTCTAGAGAAAAAAAAACCCTTTCTTTCAAATGGAGCAAGTGGCCACCGAATCAACTCAAACCAGTCAGGTAAGCCTCATACTCATCTTTTTTATCAATTTCATTCTTATTTCAAGAAATTTTTTATATTTCTTACCATAGGAAATATATTTTTCTTGAAACCGTCCACGTATATGTGGGTTCGTCATGAGGAACTCGCATATAGTCACGACTATGTCTAAATGAAGTCGCGTATGCGCAAAGCGGAATTCAAAAACTGATATCTAATGGATCAATGGATGAAATTTTCCAGGATGACTATTAGTTGGAGGGAAAGAGAGCACAGTGAAATAGACAATGAAGTCATGGAAGACCTTCAATCATTAGATATCCTTCGGAATTGTGGTTTGCTAAAAAATTTCAAAATTCCAAATATGAAAACCAATACTCGATTTCTCGATATGCCGATCAATTATTGGGAACCAGATGAAGACTGATTTATGATTGATCGGATGCCATTGAGGATTGAGTTATAAGACATCTATTTTATCACTGAACTTTCCCGGAGGGGAAACCCAGTTGATTTGCATGGTAAGCCCACTGGAGGGATTAATGTAGATGACTAGGTCTCACTATACTCCATATATGGTGCAAAGAAGTTGGGGACCCAGATCCCAATCAAGGATGTACAGGACTTGTACATGAAAATCCTTCTTTTCACTATTAGCAGAGTGGCAGGGTTGACATCCCTTCACCAGGCCTCATGCACCCATATGAGTCTAGCAGTAGACTGTTTGGTGCACCTCTATGACTGGTGCCCAACCTTATTGGCTAACATGAAGAAACAACTGACTTCCATCCAGCAGGTAAAGACAAAACACTTTGGATATGGTACTATTCTGTTGACATTCTTCTTTGAGAGAGTCCCAGGGCTTTGGCCCAAGATCATCTCCTTTATCAACAGCCCAAGAGATCTGAGGATAGCCAAATGAACAGACTTGATGAAGAGATTGGGGGGAAGTGAATTTCCCTGTACTACATGGGATGATGAGTTCTTCTAGTAGTGGGCAGAACAAGTCATCTCAGTAGAGGACTATCCCTATGTTGGGATGGATTTTAGAGCAGATCCTGATTTGGTTCTTCCACCCGAAGCAGCATGGGGTGCAATTGGTAAGATTGCACAATGATTTTTTGATTATATGATTTATTTTTTTCAAATTATTTGCAAAATGAAAAAATGTTTTTGATAGGACAATATGACTTGAAAATTTTAATGATCGTGATGCAGACATGGGACCGGTTAGACCAGAGGGCTACTCAAGACACAAGCACCACATAGGTGAGGCAGGTGATGCTGAAGACCTAGGAAGAACCCTCCATGCCATCCAGAGAAACTTGGGGAGTTTAATTCACCAAGTACCCATGGAAACTATAGAGGATATTCGTGAGGCTATACAGAGGAGGGTGGTTGGAGCACCACAAGACTGGGTGCAATTATTCTGTCATGTAGCTACTGCTATTGTGTTCTATCGGTACAAAAATTTTGGGCAGGATCCTCAGGGATAGATTTAGATTTGATCGGATGACTGTATTATTATTTTTTATGACAGACATTATCAGGAATAAGCCCTAATTTTGTAGGACATGATGGTCCATTTTTTTGTATATTTTGAACACTTATCTATATATATATACATAATTATTTTATATGATTTTATTGTCCCAAATGTACAATGATGAATGATGTTTTTGATATATTTTTAAAGTATTGAATGATTAATGTGCCAATCAAGGGCTTGTTAGCTAATGGGTCTGCTAACCAAATATAAGATCGAGGAATATGAATGAACATTGTGATAATCGTACCCTCAAAAATAATTGATGCAGAAAAGGGTCTCTGAGACGATAGGTGTTATTTAATTGTGAAACCACCAGTTGTGAATCCAAGTAAACTACTAATGAATCAACACTAAGCATTAGGGGAATTTTTAGGTCTAAAATGGGCCTCCTAAGAAAAATGTACAACAAAAATAAACTTTATAAGAACCAATAGGATTCAAGATGATGATGTCAACCATGGAGGATGATTCACCATTTTTTAAGTAAAACGGTAAAAATATTTAAAAATAATAAAATAATAAAACTACTTTTTCGACTTGTATTTTCAACTTATCTCCCAAAGTTTTCTACTCAAATTTCGAGTGGGAGTACTCGTTGGATGCAAAATTTAATTCCTCATCTAAGGAGTACCCATGTTGCATACTTTTGATGGACCCTGCTACACAAAAAATGAGAAATGCATAATAATAATAATAATAATAAAATGTGATTACAATCACGTTTTTCATGTATTTTCATTTTTCGTGTAGGAGGACCGATCGAAAGTATGCAACATGGATACTCCTTCAATGAGGAATTAAATTTTTCATCCAATGAGTACTCCCGCTTGAAATTTGAGTAAAAACATTGGGAGATAAGTTGAAAATATGAGTTGAAAAAGTGGATTTTTTATTTTTCCCTCTAAAATTTGATGATGTCATCAAATCTTATTTTATTATTTCCACTATTATTTTATAATTTTCTTAGGAGGCCCATTTTATACCTCAAAATTCCCCTAATGAGATATTTCCTCCGAGATTAGGTTGACCACTACATTGTATTCTACCACGTTGTTCGAGGTAGTACCAATGCATACACCCCTTGAGACTAACAACTGATCAGATGGGTAGTGAATTACCCAAGCCACAGAAGCCTGGTTCTGAGTATGTTTACTAGCACCATCGACAAAGCCAAAATGACTCATCTCATTCAATAATACCTACCAAAGGAGATCAAAATCATCAAAGTCACACCAAAATTCAAAAAGCAGACATGTACAAAAATATAATATATACAACAAATCAAATGCTAGCCCAAAACCTAGGCATAATACTTCTTCAGATAGAGCCCATTTCTAGGCTCCGCTAGCTCGTTCCCATCAAAATCAACCAAGGTATAAGCTCCCTTTTGTAGGACCTTTTTGACGATGAAGGGGCCATACCACATGGATTTTAACTTGCCTACCCCCAAGACATCCTTCTCTTGGGCATAAACCAAGACAAGGTTACCTTCAGAGAAAACCCTAGGCTTTACCGCCTTATCGTACTGAACCTTCACTCGTTTCTTATGCAAATCATTCATCGTAGTTGCATCTCAGTGCTGCTCATTGACATGCTCTAAATGGATAAGGCATTCTTCGAGACTAAAAGTGTCAGGAAGAAGGTCAACCGCTAGCTTAAGAGAAGGAATTTCACATTCGATAGGAAATATAGATTCTAACCCATAAACTAGTTGAAATGGAGTGAAACCAGTTGTAGTTTTTACAAACAACTGGTATGCCCAAAGTGCAGGGTACAACGTGACGTGCCAATTGGATCTAGCTTTATCAATCATCCGCTAAAGAATAGTCTTCAAGGATTTGTTAACGGCTTCAACTTGCCCATTGGACTGAGGATAATAAGGAGACGAATTCTCCTGTCGAAAAACTAATTTGATATCAAATTCAGCCATCATACTATTATGAAAATGACTGCCATGGTTAGTGAAAATCTCTTTGGGGAAACCAAAGCGAGAAATGACTTGGTTAAATAGGAACATGGTTGTTGTCTCACCATCATTTACAAAAGTATGCATAGCCTCAACCCACTTCATAAAGTAGTCTACAACAACAATAATGTACTTATGAACCTTAGCCGAAGGTGGGTTACAAGTAGTATTGTCAATAACTCACTTTGTGAATGGACCAACAGTAATGACAAGAAAGAGTGGAGCTAGATGAGTGTGCATCTTCAAGGTATAAACTTGACAGGGATGAAACTTTTTTACCACCTCAACACAATAGTTGAAAATCGAGGGC
Organism: Pinus albicaulis; assembly: GCA_034641835.2. NCBI lineage: Eukaryota > Viridiplantae > Streptophyta > Pinopsida > Pinales > Pinaceae > Pinus > Pinus albicaulis. The sequence continues at coordinate 914,031,574 of CM076571.1, read as the reverse complement.
CAAAAGTATTATGCACGCAAGATTTTTTGGGTTGTATCAAGCCCAGATAAATGACCACCACAAGCTCTACTGTGGAAATCATTCAGCACAACCTCAACTCCTTCAAGATTTAAGCAGCATCTAAGGATCGAATTGACTCGTGACGTTATAGAGTGCCACTGATAATTAGATAACTTTTAGCTAAGTGATGCAACTTTTGAAGTTCATATTTCAAAAAAGCTAAGGGAAACTTTGCAGTCTGGAGATAAACTATGAGATCTCCATACCAAGGATCCTGTGAGGAAATGAGAAAAATATGTTCATCAAGAAATGATTCTTCATAAACAATTTCTTCTCCACAGGGAAACTCAGAAATCAACTCCGCAAATACAAATGACTTCTTGGATTTGGCAGACAAAAATTTTAGATCAAATTCTTGCAAAATGACAATCCACTGATTGTATTTTCCCCCAATCACTCACCTACTAAGAACAAATTGAAATGGATTAACTGCCGCCAAAACGTAAGTTTTGCAAAGGAGGGTATAATGTCTGAGCCGCTGGACAACATGGACAGCTGGAAAATCTAGTTTCTCAATCAGAGAATACCAGAGTTCAGGACCCACCAAGCCTCGACTAAGGTAGTATACAACATGCTCGCAAAGAGAATAATATTCCTGAACCAGAACCATGCCTATGTTAGATTCTGCCGCAGCAAGATACAAGAGGAAATCCCTGCTATAATCAGGTGTACTCAATAATGGAGCAGAGGTCAATGCTTTTTTCAAAGCATCGAATGAGTGTTGAGCAAAGTCATCCCAGAAAAATGGGATTCTTTTATTTAAAAACCTCATCAACCCCTTTTTAATCTTAGCATAATTCATGATAAATCTCCGTAAGAAATTGGCTTTGCCTTGTAGACTTTGAAGTTGACGGATTGAAGACAGGGGAGGAAACTAAACTATTGCCTCAACATTGAAGGGATCTACCCGAATCCCTTCCGTAGACATGATGAATCCCAAAAAATGACCGGATGTGACAGCGAAAACACACTTATTAGGGTTCAACTGAATTTTATAATACTAACGTCATTCAAAAATTTGATGAAGGTGTGAAGGATGATCAATTATTTTGTGAGAATGAGCAGTTAAATCATCCAAATACGCCTCGATAATATGTTTTATGTCATGTATGGCATAGGACATAGCCAGCTGAAAGGTAGCTCTAGCATTTTTAAGGACGAAAGGAATATTTTTGTAAGAAAAGGTACCCTAGGGACAAATAAAAGCGGTCTTATGCTGATCTTTAGGATGGATAGTGATTTGATTGTATCCCGAGAAACCGTCCATGAAGGATAAAACTCCATTACCCACACACTCATCGATAATATTATCTATAAATGGTGTGGGGTAATTATCTTTAGGACATGCTTTATTCAAATCCCTGAAATCAATGCAAACCCGGATCATTCCTTGTTTCTTATCCACAGGAACTGGATTCGAAACCCACTTAGTTAATAGAACGGGGTATATTAAACCCACCTTTAGCGACTTCTCAACCTCGACTTTGATAGATGCATCCTTCCTAGGGTTGACCGAACAAAGCTTCTGCCGAATAGGCTTAGCATTTTCATATGTCTTGATCTCATGTTGGGCAATATATGGATCTATACCACACATTTCCTCATAAGGCCAAGCAAACACATCCCAAAATTCTCAAAAGAGATCGGTGTAAGTCTGAATATCTTCAGGGGAAAATTTAGCTTCAATGAAGAAATTCTTAATAATGTTGGGATCTTTGGAAATGTTTGTTGGAAATAATGAGAGGGGCAGGGGGGGTGAATCAGTATTCCTTTCAATTAGTATTATTACTAATCTTTTAGAGCATTAGTTAATCGTCAATTATTATCAATGTTTGTACAATGATAGTAGTAAACGAAAGGAACACAACTGCACATAGTTTTTAAGGTGGAAACCCTCTCCAGGACAAAAACCACCTAAATTCTTTTCTAATAATTCTTTAATATTCAACTCCAATTGAAAATAAAGCTCCAACCTCTTAGAATCTACAAAATCATTCTTCTCCAGCTCCCACTGGATGGACGCTCCAACGCTCGAGATTCTTCAGTAGTCAACTGAACGGATGCCCCAACACCTAATGAGCTACAACTCACCCTAGAACCTCCCTACCACCCTAAATTTTTCATAGGCTTGAACCTGTTGGTGACTTCATGCACCAGCCTAGCACCACCCTACCACCCTATAGAAGAATAAAACAAGAATGGACTCTCGTACCAAGGAAAATGGTCAACTTTACAATGATATAGAATGATGTAGAAGAATAATATACACTAGACCATAACCTCAACTATGAAACAACCACCTAATGATGATCCTAGACCTCCCAACACTGCCTCTTCAACTCTTGGTAGATAGACACTTGTACAATTTTTACAGTGATGCATTTACAATGACTTAGTACAATGATAACATTACAATGATTGTATGCAATGCTGCCCACTTGAAGACTTCATGTGGTCAACTTCTTGTTTTCCTTATACACCTTCATTGTTGCTATTGTCATGCTACCCTCTGTTGCACCTTTCTTTTCTTTTCTACGCTAGAAAGTTTGGTCCTTTGTAGCCCTTGACAACACATGATCTACCTTTTTCTTGCCTTCTAGGAGCTCAATATTGAATCTGGTGTATCTCTGTCATTTCATATCCTCAATATGTGATTTCCGGTCTTGTAGTATTCCTCTAAGTCTTCTTTCCAATACCACAGGTCTGACCCTATTTGGATTCTTCAATAGATATTTATGCCCAATCTCTCACAATTCCCTAATTATGGATTGGTTCAGTAGAACGAAATTTTATGGTGTGCCACAGGTCACTGTTTCTTCATTTGGCTCTAAAGTTGATACATAGAAAACAAAATTTCATGCACTATCTGCCTCTTTTTCTAGAATTCCAATACGATACTCAGAGAGAGAGTTATTATGATTTTCCCAAGGTCACTTCTTTGAGATGAAGTTCAGGAGCCTGCCAAAACACTGACTTCCATAGATCATATCTCCAAAAATATTACGTACCTTGATCTAAAATTTTTACAGGAGCTTCCTCAAGATTTCGTCTTCACCACATAAATATTTCAGCTTCTGAACCTTCGTATAAAAAAATTTATAGTGAAAATCCCACGATGACCTATTTCAAGTAGAAAATTCCATACAAGAGGAGGATATGAGGATCACAATTTATATAAATTCTTAGGTTGAGAGGGTCTTCAAAAAGTGAACATGGGAATAATATTAGGAGCTTAAAATAATAATTGACTTTTCAATGACCCAAGCCACAAACCCATGGGGTTTTAGCCCACTGACTGGGGTTACAAACTTCAAACATGAATATCTCTCAAACCGTGAAGAATTACATGTCATGCCATATATCAACGGAAACACCTCGACAAGTGGAAACCATTAAAAATATTATTGACCCAAAATATAGTAATTTGGTAGGTCAAAATTCCCATTCAAGATCGTGGTAGCCACTGGTGCTGCTTGGGTTGACATCAATGACAACCACTGATCAACAATCTCCCCCTTTGGTATTGATGGCAACACAAGTCCCCCCCCTGCAATCATGACACCTCTTCCTACAACATTCTCTCCCCCTTTGACATCAAGGGAAAAGGGTAACTCCCCCTAACACACAACCATCCTTCGGACTTGTACACACTTCCACTCCCTATTTATATTCTGAATAAGGAAAATCTACTGAGAACTTGGGAGAATCCCAAGCTTCTGGCGAAGATATTCAAATGCATCACGAGTGTTCTAATGATCATCAATGCTTCCTGCCCAATCCGCATATGTAAAGGCTTGAATAATGAGATAGTAACCCTTGGGGTACTAGAAGACATATTCTATTTTTCCCTTTAGATATCGAAGAATTATTTTGACGGAAATGATATGTGATTATTTTGGTGCTGCTTGGAATATTTCTACATGTCCAACTACTTGCATAACATCTGATCGGGAGGCTGTTACATATAGAAGACTACCAGTCATAGATTTGTACAACCTCTGATACACATCCTTAGTTGAGTTGTTTATGCTTAATTTGCAACATGTTACCATCAGAGTAAGGATGGGTTTGCAATCTTCCATTTTGAATTTCTTGAACATTTCCTTGATGTACTTGGCTTGACATATAAATATTCCTTTCTCTTGTTGAGATAATTGAAGCCCTAAGAAGTATGTCAACTCACCAAGTAAATACGTCTCGAACTCATTTTGCATCTTTGTAGCAAAGTTCTTACTTAGTCGATCATGATTTCTACCAAATATTATATCATCCTCTTTAGCTAGTATACGTGTTGTAGTCGCTTCTTCCAGAACATATATGTCGTTTGGAACTCGACTTGTTGTAGCCACAATTTCACCATACCTGCCTTTCCTGATTTCACATTTTGTGGAGTTGAATAGTATTGTGTGTCCTTGATCACACATTTGTCCAACACTGAGCAGATTGTGATTCATGTTTTCAACCAATAGAACATTCTTGGCTAGAGCGTATTTTCTTCCAAGAGTGATGGTACCTGATCCTATAACATTGGAAGATCCATCATTTCCAAAGGAAACAGTTCCATCCTTCTTCTCTTTCAGAGATACAAATTTATTTTTATCTCTAGTCATATGCATTGAGCAACCGCTATCAAAATACCACACATCTTTGTTGTTTTGAGCCTTGAGAGCGAGAGCACAATTATCAACCTTCTTCTTCTTCCATGTTCGTTCGTTCTATGGATTCGAATATTCTTCTAGAGGATTTTCAAGTCTGTAGTCTCTGGCTATGTGTCCAAAGTTTCGACATTTGTAACATTAAATATTATTTATTAAATTTTCAAATCTATTGATGTTTCTTCGAGCCCTCAGAGGTTCATATTTGACAAATCTCCTAAAATTGTATTGGTTCCTAGGGTATGTGCGAGATTCTACAGCTTTATGACCAAATTTTCCACATGAATAACTATATTCATAAAACATATGTTGGTACCTGGATGGAAATCTTCATCACGGAATTGTCTTCCAAGGTTGCTCTTGTGAATATTGTCCAATGAAGTCTACATGCATATCATATCTCATATGTTCATTGTATTTTGTAGTAGAAGGTCTTGCTTCTTCTTCTTTGTAACCGAGGCCAGTTATGTCGTTGTAAGATCGTTGATTTTTGATGAGTTCTTCCAATGCCCTTGAGTTGTTGGCATAGTTTTGGATAATTTTTCCCTTATTCACTTCCTTACACAGGGAGACTACTTCGGCTTCTAATGCTTCCCTTTCTTGGTTTCTTTCTTCCAACTTCTTTTAAAGTGACTCTTCAATACATTTGTGCTCTTCAACTTCAATTTTCGAGACCTTGAACCTGTTCTTCAAGAGTATTGGAACAGATCTTCTCAGCCTTGAGCTCTTTTATAAGCTTGATTGCCTCCTTAGAAAATTATTCTATGGCCAACCCTTCTTCTTCATTATTTAATACCTCTTGTTTAATGTGCTTGGCCATAAACAATACTCTCTCATTGGCTTCTTCTTCGCTGTCATAGTCTTTATCGGATGATGAGCTATCTTCTTTAGAGAGAAAGTTCCTTTTGAATCCTTTATTTTTTCTTTACTTATTGAATTTCTTAAAGCATTTCTTTTCTTTTTAGTTTCCATCACTTATGTTCGAACATTTTGCTGTGAAATTCCCAACCTCACGACATCCGAAACATATCAATGGAATTTTTCCCTTGAATTTTCCCTTACCAATTTTTAGTTTTCTCATAAAGTAAGCATATTCTCCATCTGAAAGACCTTCTTCATCATCTTCCTTTTCTTCACATTTGCAAGTGTAGGCCTGTGCCTTTTAAGGTTGTTTCTCCTTATTGGTTTTATTAGATGCAACGAACGCAGTTTTAGATGTGAAGTACCCTCTTCTTCATCAAGTCTCATTTCATATGTTATGAGAACTCCATGTAATTCCTCTTTGTTGAGTTTTTCCAGATTTTCACTATATTCTAAGACCGATACCTTTGGGTTGAAACTCCTTGGTAACGTTCTAAGAATCTTTCGTATAATAGTCTTTTCATCAACAGGCTCTCCCAATCCTTCCAGAGTGTTGGCTATTTCATCAATGTGTTGGAAGTATGCAGCAATTTTGTTATCTTCTTTCATTCTGAGTTGCTCAAATTTTGCTCTGTAGATTTGAAGCTTTGCTTCTTTGACATTTGAGTCACCTACATATATATTCTCAAGCTTGTACCATACTTTTTTGGCATTTTTATAGCCCAACACCTTATGATAAGCAGATTCAATAAGTCCAGTGATAAGAATAATATTCTTTGCTTTTGCATCATTTACCATATTCTTCTTACCTTGTTCATCCGTGGTTGATGTAAATCCATTTTGAACAGTGTCTAGAGCCATATGCATGTAAGAGATAGACCTCATTCTTGCTAGGAATTATAATTATTTTCATTGAATAGAGGTACACCATTCTTGGTATGCTCCATGACCTCCTTCCAGCTGTTAAACTGCTATTGAAGGAACCAAGCTCTGATACCAATTGTTAGAAATACTGAGAGTGGGGGGTGAATGAGTATTCCTTTCAATTAGTATTATTACTAATATTTCATAGCATTAGTTAATCTTCAATTATTATCAATGTTTGTAAAATGATAGCAGTAAATGAAAGGAACACAATTGCACACAATTTTTAAGGTGAAACTATAAAATTTAAAAAACATATAATGATATTTTCTAATAATTCTTTAATATTCAAATCCAATTGAAAATAAAGCTCCAACTTCCTAGAATCTAGAAAAGCATTCTTCTCCAGCTCCCACTGGATGGACGCTCCAATGCCCGAGATTATTCAGTAATCAACTGAACAGATGCCCCAACACCGAATGAGCTACAACTCACCCTAGCACCTCCCTACCACCCTAAAGTTTTTATAGGCTTGAACCTATTGGTGACTTCATGCACCAGCCTAGCACCACCCTACCACCCTATAGAAGAATAAAACAAGAATGGACTCTCGTACCAGGGAAAATGGTCCACTTTACAATGATATAGGATGATGTAGAAGAAGAAGATACACTATAACATAACCCGAACTATGACACAACCACCTAATGATGATCCTAGGCCTCCCAACACTGCCTCTTCAACTCTTGGCAAATAGACACTAGTACAATTTTTACAATGATGCATTTACAATGACGTAGTAAAATGATAGCTTTACAATGATTGTATGCAATGCTGCCCACTTGAAGACTTCATATGGTGAACGTCTTGTTGTTGTTCTGCACCTTGATTGCTACTCTTTTCATGCTACCCTCTGTTGCACCTTCCTTTTCTTTGCTGCCCTAGAAAGTCTGGTCCTTTGTAGCCCTTGACAACACATGATCTAGCTTTTTCTTGCCTTCTAGGAGCTCGATATTAAATCTGGTGTATCTCTGTTATTTCAGATCCCCAATATCTGATTTTTGATCCCGTAGTATTCCTCTAAATCTTCTTTCCAATGCAATAGGTCTGACCCAATTTGGATTCTTCAAGGGAGATTTATGCACAATCTCTCACAATGCCCTAATTATGGACTGGTTCAATAGAGCGAACGTGTATGATGTTCCACGTGTCATTGTTTCTTCATTCGGCTCTGAAATTTACACAGTGAAAACTAAATTCCATTCACTATCCTCCACTTTTTACAAAATTCCAATCCGATACACAGAGAGAGAGTTATCATGATTTTCCCAAGGTCACTTCTTTGAGATGAATTTCAGGAGCCTGCCAAAACACTGACTTCCACAGATCATATCTCCAAATGATCCAGGTGGATATTGGTGGTCACCCGCCTATTCCACTTGCGGCCCCACCATTTTCTCTTTCATTTTTTCAGTTTCGGCACAACTTACTATTTTTAGTAGTTTTTCGGGTCTTGAACTTCCAGAGCCGTTTTGAGGCCCTAAACGACGTTTTTTGGGAAAACGGAGAGCAACATGGGTCCATGGACCGATGTTGCTCGTTCAAAATTTGTAGTCCTCGGATAGATCTTTCTAACGAGGATGGTACGCGTCAAACGGAGATCGTATGCCAAATTTATGCCCCTGGGAAGTTGAAACACCAATTTACCCAAACGGGGCCCATAGTTTTCGCACTTCATCTCCTAGGGTTAGGGTTTTGGCTGTTTAGGATTTCCCATTGTTTCTGAATAATAAATAGGCCCTCGAGCCTCATTGTAACTAAGTTCAGAGGCCTGTAGCTACCACATCTCTTCTCAGAGATAGCTACCAGTGCCCTGGCTAGTTTTATTTCCATTCTGTCTGTAAGCAAATTTCAGTTCTTTGATATTAATGAAATGAAGTGTTATTTCTGCTGCATCTCTGTATTTATGGTTATGTATTTATTCTGTTGCATTTCTGCATAAATCCAGATCACCTAAAATACTATGCACCATGATTTGAAATCTTTACAGGAGATTCCTCAAGATTTTGGCTTCGCTGCATAAAATTTTCAGCTTCTGAACCTTCGTAGAAAAAAAATTATTGTGAAAATTCCACAATGACTTGTTTCAAGTAGAAAAAACCCTATAAGAGGAGGATATGAGGATCACAATTTACATAAATGCTTAGGTTGAGAGGGTCTTCAACAAGTGAACGTGGGAGGGATTTTAGGCGCTTAAAAATTATTAATAATTGAATTTTCAATGACCCAAGCCACAACCCCATGGGGTTTAGCCCACTAACTGGGGTTAAAAACTTCAAACATGAATATCTCTCAAACTGTGAAGAATTATATGGTGTGCCATATATCAACGAAAACATCTCAACAAGTAGAAAGCATCAAAAATATTCTTGACCCAAAATATAGTAATTTGGTAGGTCAAAATTCCCATGCAAGATCGGGGTAGCCCCTGGTGCTGCTTGGGTTGACATCAATGACAACCACTGATCAACAATGTTCATCGGGTTAGTAGCAAAAATGACAACCATGGTCCCTTCAGAAAATACCTGTGTTGGTGCTAAGGGGTTTAAGACTGGGTGAACAGGACCATAAGGCTGAAGGTTGGACAAACTTGTCTCAACTTCTCACAAGTCTGGTAGAAATTAGGACCGATGATGCAAATCGTGCCACGGCCTCCCAACACCAATAATTTATTAAAGGATGGCCTCTTCAAATAGACGAGTGTTATCAAGGCAATCCTGAGCATAATATGAACTAGGAGTCCAATTTGGAGCCACATCTCCATCCAATTCCTCTGGTTAAAGATAAATTGGCATGCAGACTGCAGAGTCAACAATAGATCAATAAGAAATATCAACTGTAGAAATAGGAAATTACATTCCACCTACTTGGTCTTCCTCTAATGTGGAGGTAGGATAAGGCAAGGTAAAAGGGTCCGAAAAATAATGAGTTCGAAATAAATCTCTTCGAGCAGGAACCCTGGGGGAAGAAATAGCATTGGTATGAACCGAAGGAGGCGGAAAATCAAAAGTACCCATCAATGATGTATAATTCCAACCCCCAAATTCTCAATAGGTTGCTTGGCATCATTCACCAAGGGAACAATCGACTTAGCAGATGCATTCGGATCTACAGGAGAATAGTCCATCTGGTCAACAGTGACAATCCTCCCTTCATGAGGGAAACATAGAATGCGAAATAATGAGGAAGCAATAGCATCCATCTCATAAATCCATTTTTCCCCAACAGAAGGTTGTATTCTAGATTTTCATCAACTATCTCGACCTCGATATTGACAGTTTTACCCCCAACACAGATGGGTAAAGCCGGAACAATGCCATATGGCCTGTGAGAATGACCATCAAACGCAGTCAGAAGAGTATTAGAAGAGATAGATGAAGGAGAACCAATAGCCTTCCAGCATGCGAGAGACATCACACATGTGGAAGCACCCTCACCGATAATTTTTCGAAAGATATTAAACATCTGATATGTAGACTTAATCTAGAAAGCCATATGATGAGGAAGTCTCTTTTTGAAATTCGACATGTCAAATGTGATCATAAGAGAATTCTTTGGATCAACAGCCCCAATGGCAGTGAGCAATGCACTCCTTTATGTAAGGCACTACTAGAGTACCTCTAACGCAGACATGGCGCAAGGACTTTGAGCCAAATCTTCTACAATCGAGTAGTTCTGGGCAGCCTTGGCATTAGGATTGATCCTCATACACTTTGTATACCCTTTCAGCATCTGAGGTATAGGCTCAACCGTATGCCTCTATATGGAGTGGATCAACATTATTAGGAGCACCTTTAGCTTTCGAAGACTCGGCTTTGCCATAATCATGATATATCGTAGCGATATCTGTGTGAGCACTCATCATGTATATGTTTGATGGATTTTACCCTTCCTGGTTGCCCCCAAAGGGAGCTCCAATATTTTCATTCACGCCAGCAAGCAATTGTTTCCCTTGGTGAAAAGGGTTTATCAGTATAGCCTGGGAGCTAGAAGAACCTAGCAGAGCTAACAAGCACTGAGCATCCTGAATTTTAGGGCAGAGGTGAGTAAGATGGTCTCCAGTGCACAACTTGCATGGAAACTTAAACTTCTTTTTATTATCCCTCTTACCCTCTCCAACATGATCATTGGATCTGTAGGCATTCCCCTTCCCATCCATGTCTTTCTTCTTATTATTCCATCCCTTCTTCTTCCCATCAGATTGTTGATTTCCTTTGGGGTTAGAAGTTTGAACGACATTAATAGCCAAGGGCTGAGAAGGAGTTGACACTGAAGGCATAGCCTAACTAGAAGGAGCATATTGTATAGACAATTGTTGCAATTTATTTAGCAGGTTATCCGTACCATTATCGATTGTATCGATAAGTCTGTCACCATGAGGACCAGGTTTGGTTTTGGATAAATCTGGCTTGGAGTGAGGAGCATCCGAAAATATTTTATTAAGTAACCCAGACTGAGACTATATCAGCTCTAGCTATTGGGCCCTAAAAATAGCCTGCTCTTCAGAAAATACCCCTGAAAGGGATACATCCTTTGAGATTTCTGGCTGCATAGATTTCAAAAACCATTCGAGAAGGAACTCATTTGGAATTTTGGCTTTGATTAGCCTCTTCCTTCTCCTCCATTCCTAAATATGATCAGAAATGTGAGTTTATTTTTCCTCCTAGAAATTGGCCAAGAGATCAGTCCCAACATCATAACGGAAAGGAAACTGAAAATGGTTTAAGAACATAGTATCCAACTCAATAAAAGTAGCAAAACTTCCCCCCGTCAGCTCAATGTACAATTTAGCTGCATTCCCAGTTAGGGTTCGTTGAAATAACCTCAACGTAATCGAATCGTCGATAAGGGATTTCGACGAACACCATAAGTGGAAAGTGGTGACATAGTTTGTTGGATCCTCACCAGTCTTCCCTTAAAACTTTGCAATGTATGAGAGTAATTTACTGGGGACCAAAGGCCAACCTGGATTATACCAAATAGGATTGTTTGTCAATTTCGATATATCTAGCAAGTTTAAAGTTTCCAGGAACGGTAAGCACGAAGGAGCATGGGAATTCCATCCCCCATAGGAAGGATTCCCCACATTCTGGAAAGAATAGTCTAGATTTAGTGAGGCACCGGGTTTCCAGATGTTGTTCGTAGAAAATTTTGAGCCATAAGAGAAGCCTTGTGACCCAAAATTCGGAGAAGGACCCCTTCCCATCGTAGGGTTACTATAGACAGGGATATTCCCTCCAATCGAAGTGTTAAAAGAGGAATAAACCCCTTGGTAAGGTTTCCAAGCATTAACGAATGGAGAAAATCCCTTAGAAGAACCTACGGAAGGGAAAGTAATATTCCCTTGCTAGCCAGAGAAAAACTGACTCCCAGCTCCTAACCATGTAAAAGCAGGGTTCTATCCCGAAAAAATGCTAGAGACTTGACCTAAACTGAAAGGATTGAATCCTTGATTTTGAGAGGTCAAAGGAAAAGATCCTAAATAAGGGTTCAAATAAGGAATATGCACTCTTACAAAGGGGAAACCCTGAAATGAAGTTGATCCACTAGCCATAGAAGGCATAGGCATGGAGACAGTTGAAGCAGCGGTAAAGGAGACATAAGGAATCACACTAGAAGGCATTCCAAAAGAAAAGGGGCCAGATTGAGAAGCATATGTTTGGGTGCTTCCACTCGAAGATGGAATAGAAGTAGAGCCAAACATAGTAGCACTAGAAGTGATTTTCGAAATTGAAATAGTACATCCTCCTTTGATTGGAAGAGGAGTATGAACACTTACAGTGCTCATAGCTGAAGTTGTGTTCCCATCCATTGCCATCGAAAGAAAAGGATATGACAGAAAGGGGTTAGCCGGTCTCTGAGACTCAGGCCTAATATACAAAAGGACATCAGGAAAACTAGTAGGAAGAGGAGATGAAGGAGCCTCAAGAGGCTGCGGAACTTCTTCAACTTCAACTTCTTCTGCCAGAAACAAAACTCTAGAGATGAGTGGAGTAATCATCTCTACAATAGCACTAGTACTAGGACCACCCACAGAAACAACAAGCCCAGACGGAGGATCACTCTCTGTTGCATTCGAAACCGCAGGATAAAAGTCACCTATTTAATTACTCCTATGCCTTCTTGAAGAAGGCTCGGCATTCATAGGAAAGCCCATGAATCCGCCTCAATTGACGAGGCAATCAATCAACCACTTTATGAGATTAATTAGATTCAAAAAATATAAGAAGATTAGAAATCTAGGAGAAAAGAGCACACTCTAAAAAGTCCCTAAGATACAATCAATAAAGTGGCCTTCAGGTATTTCCACTCCAGGTGATTACGACCGGACACCAAAATAAAAGAAAGCGAATAAGAGGACCTTTCAAAATTAGTCTGGGGTAATTACGCCCCAGGCCTACTAGAGAAGGTAAGAGAAATAGTTGCATTGACCTCATGACAACAGCCTTTTTCAGTGCAAGTACTCGAGCTTCGCAAGGGAACCCTCCAGAAGTACTATTGAAATTGATGCAAGGTCTATATAAGGTACCACGAGTATTCCCCCTGCAGTCAATTGTGTGGTCCGTAGGATAGGCAACTAAGGGCACCAATCTGTATCGGTAGCTAGGTGGAACAGTCTTAGTTCAATATTCAGCAAATAGGAGAGGGGGTTATCTCTCTTCTCTGCCTTCACTCTCCCTCGCGCTTAACTCTATGGAGGTAGAACTTCCCCGATCCACTTAACGAAATTGGATTTCACTCATTAACCAAATTTCTATGTTTAACAGTTTTGAGAGAACTTGGAGCTCTCCACTCACCTATTCCAAGGCCCTATGACCTAGCTAGTTGTTGTATGATTAATGACAATACAAAAAAACTTCTAGCTCATTTTAATTATAGCGCTTGATTTTAAATGGTTGTTACTTAAGTCAAAGGTATATGGATGTGAAAATGATGGTGTTCATCGATGCAAAAGAAATCAAAGAAAACCTATTGCATGCAAATGAAATATTTTTCTTTCGATGAAAATAGATTTCTAAATGGGTTCTACGAAACTAAATAAACAAAAACTTGTTTTTCTTTTCAATTATTCACTCTTCACACACTTCAAAAAATTATCAAAAAAGACTAAAATGCTTTAGTGCAACTAATGCAAAAACCACCAATGATATGCAGATTCTAAGTTTACTCACTAAGGAAGCAAAAAGAGTTTCTAGAGAGAATCGGTTCAATCACTTTTGACATATAAGCAATCCAAGTCCCAACAAGAACTCCTTTGCATATAAAATGCCAAAATACACTTGATATAAAAGAGAGAAATCTAGAGAAAGACTCCTTTCAAGACCAAGCAAATGAGCCAAAAACAAGAAACTAACAAACAAATTCAAATTGTATGAAAACAATAAAAAGGAAACCAAAGAAAAAGCAACGGAAAATAAGAAATGTTTTTTGGATTTTCACTTTTAAGGGAAACAAAAATATTTCAAAAAGACAAGCACAAAACTACTCAAGAACCGGAATCAAGAAAATGAGCCACAAAGAGACTTCAACATGCATAAGCCAACTATGCTACTTTCGTAGTGGGACTCAAACAAGAAATAAGAAGAAAAATACCTAAGAAACTGATTTAGAACAGTAGCACACACTTCCGGCAAACAAAAACTCAAAAAACCAAGAAAATATCACTTCAAGATTCGCTAGAAGGCTAGTCCCAAGAAGCCAAGAAAAACCAAGAAGTCAAAGAGGCAAGAACCAAAAGAGAATTAATGCATAAGGAAAACATGAGCAAACAAGCAAAGGCTCACCGTTCTGAATGGTCAGAACAACCAATAACTCCAGGAAGAGGTCTTGGTGCTACAATCGCAATTACAACTTCACAAAATAGGAAAAACCATAAAATGACTAGGTATTCACAAGAAAAAGAGAGGAACTGATATACAGCCACAAGAAACACAGTCTAGACACCTAAAAGGTACCACATGAGTGGAAAACCACAAACAGGAAAGACTTACAGGGCCTCAAAATTCATATTTTCGAAATTTCCTAGCCATATGCAGGTTCGTTGTGTGCAACACATGTATATATGCAACTGTAACCAAAGAAACACGCATATACGCGAGTTATTTTGGATAAAACAGAGGGCATAAATGACTGCGTACAACCGAAGTAGTGTATATAAACAGAAATAAGGAAAAAAATAAAGACTCAAGCCTGATCAGAAGATCAGGGCTTTTGTCTGGTTGGAAAAAAGACTTACTAGAATGAAAATTTGATTAAACTATCAGGGAACCCACAAGACAGATAAAACAACCCAAACTAGGAATTAGATGGATGTAATCCCTAGCAGAGTTGCTAGTATTGTTACAGGAAAAGTTACCCTAAGGTCCTTGGTTGAAAGATGTAATAGAGCAGGGGCATATCCTCACAAGAAGTACTTTAATTACCAACTTCTATGGTTTAAACTATAAAGTGAGGATTGCATATCTTACTCATTTATCCTTCGTTTGTAGTAGATCTCGTAGGGTGCAAACCCCCTACAACTCCTCGGGCTCCAGAACCTGTAAATCAGTCAGGAACAAGCACAAAAACTAGTTGTACAACATATATGTCCTAGATGTTAGCAAATTAGCATACATGATCTCATAAAGATAACATGAAATAAACTATTCAAGATTATTAAACATGTATAAGAGACACATAACACATGAACATTAGGAACAGGATGGTACTTCTTTTATTGATAACATGTACAGATGATAATAGGGGAGAAATCACCTGATATCTTCCACGGACTTGAGCAAAATCATCCTCCGGACAGCCCTAGCCTCACAAATCTCCTTCCATCAATGGTGCACAAAGGATGTCACATAGAATGAGGGTGATAATCACAAGGAAACAAGGGTTTATTAAAATCTGGGAAGTGTGGGAGGCACAAGGAAAATACAAGACTTGGTTAGGACCATAACAGGCTATAATATCAATAATTCTCTCTCTTCCTCCCTTAGGCCATTCCAATGAGGTGTATTTATACTTCTTCAAATTAGTTTTTTCAGTTGGGAACAGTTAGGCCACGGGTTGGGGTAGTTAAGTTACAGGAAAAACCATAAACCCCACCTCAATAATAGGAAATTTTTATATTTTTTAATATTTTAAATAACATACGTAGGTTAGCTATGGATGGACCCGCGTGTGCACGCAGAAAAAACTGGGTAGAGTCACGTATGGATTTAAAAAAAAAAAAAAATGAGAAATTTGACCAAGTCTGAATGGAAGGGTTGCCCAAGGCCAATGCATAATTAATCAAGTATATAGAGGTGATAAAGGATGTTATAACACCCATACTACTTCAGGTGAGACTTTTATCTATGCCAACATGTCATTGCAAAAAGGGCTAGTAGTTAGACAGTTTGTTGTTTTATCCATAAACTCTAAACCTTGGACCATTAGGACCCCTCAAGCAAACAATGAGATTGTCTGAAATTAATCATTTTCATAGTTTTCGAGTTCTTGTTTCCATGACTACTTCAAGTTCCAAAATGATTTTTCCTTCCTCATCAAGTTTTGGCAATATTGTTTGAACCGGGATTTTATGACCTATAACCTTCTTTAAGCACGAAACATGGAAAAATGGGTGCACTCAAGAAGATGCAGGAATCTCCAATTTGTATTCCATAGTGCCAATATTTTCCAACACGTTGTAAGGACCATAGTACTTTGCTGATCATTTATTATCCTTATCATCTTGCTTGAGGGACATTTGTTTTTATGGTTGTAGCCGTAAAAAAAAAAAATTTCTGTGATGTTTATCTATCTGTTGTTTCATTCGATTTTATGCCAAATCTATGTTATCCTTTAAGAGTTGGAGAACTTGTTTTTGATGCTCGATGTGATCTTCCACCGCTTGAAGCTTAGAATTTTCTCTTAAATATGACTTTGATGTTTGAAACTCTAGTGAGCATACTATGTGCAATTACGCCTCGTTGTTCTATATTTAGAATATTTTCCATGCCATTAGAGCTAATTATATTTCTTTTTTTCCCTACGATACCCCTTAATACAATTTCCTTTCTTTCCAAAAAAAAATCAAGAAAAGTTCTTAAAAATATCATACCCAAAGATTGTAACCATTGAAATCCTAGTACAACATCAACACCACCCATTAGAATGGAAAGCATTGGGATATTCAATACATATTCCCCCATGGTTAGCTTGATATTATGGCACTTTCCAAAGAAATTTATAGTTTCTCCATTTCCAACCATCACTTGACACTCTAGTGTTGGATATAGGAAGAAATTCAATTCCTTGGATATCTTAAAATGAAAAAATTTATGGGTACTACCTGAATCAATCAGCATTATTACATTTTTCTTCTTGATATGTCATTCTATCTTGAGATTTTGGAGAGTGGTAATTCATGCCAATGCATTACAAGATATGTCGGATTCATTTCTTCTTTATCTAAGGTTGGTTCCTGGTGTATATCCTCTTCTTTTGAAGTTTCTTTTTCCTTTTCTTATTCCTCTTCAAAATCTATCGGTTCCTGGTGTATATCCTCTTATTTTGAAGATTCTTGTTCCTTTTCTTCCTCCTCTTCACAATCTATGTAAACTAATTTCTTCTCAGCACACTTATGACCTTTAGTGTATTTTCTATCACAACTGTAACAAAGCCCTTTCTCTCTTTTTTCTTCCAATTGTTGTGGTTTCAACCTTGTAGGTTGTGGAAGGCTAGGAGCAGCAACACTTCCATATTTATAGTTGTGAATGGTAAGCTTCCTTGTTGTCATATATTTTCTTTCAATTTTTATTGCCAACATAAATGCCTTCTCAAATGAATCAGGTTCCCAAAGGCAAACCTCATGTTGGATTTAATCCTTTAAAGTACCTATGAATACATCAATACTATGCTCCTTTGGAATATCATTTACCCTTATATTCAATTTTTTGAAGTCCTCCATGTGCTCCGCCATTGAACCCTTTTGTTTGAGATTTATCAATTGGCTAAAGAAGTTTTTTCTCTTTGTATCTTCATAATGTGCTATCATTTCCTCCATAAAAATTGACCCAGTGACAAGTGGTTTACAAGAAAAAAGCCATCAATACCATACAAACTTATTGGGTTCTAAATATAAAGTTGCAATTACCTTTTGTGTGTGTTTCACATTATGGAGATCAAAATATTGCTCCATTTGTACTATCCATGTTACCAGATCCTTTTCATCAAACTTCATCATATCAATCTTTGGAATATGGTGGTTCTTCAATCAACCGTTAGAGTCTATGAATAATGATTAACATTTATTTTGTTCTTATAATGAGTATCATATAATACCTTTTTTCCATTAGGAAGAATTTCTTGTAGCAAATTTTTCAAACCTTCCTTCAAACCTTCCATGTATGCGTTTAAACTATTCTTCAAATCTTCCACATTGCCTTTCATTTTTGCTTCTATGTCATCCTTCAAAATTTCCATATATGATTTTAAACCATTATTCAAATTTTCCATGTCTATTTTTAAACCATTCTTTAAATCATCCATCTTATCTTCCATTTCCTTTTTCGTTACTCTTTGTGAGGGTGACATTTGTTGCACTTGGTCTCGTAATTTTGATATATCATATTTAATTTCTTCCTCTTCTTCATGTGTTATAGTAGAGTTTTCTAGTTACTTACTCGATGTTTTTGTTTTCTCGATTTGAGTAATTTTGGAATGAAACAATTATATTTATGCTTCACTATGCCCCTTGAATCACTTCAAACTGATTTTTCAAACAAAACTTATGCAAATTTTAAAAAAGAAATGCTGCCACACCTTTTTCATTGATTTATAGGAGCTCGATATTGAATCAGTTGTATCTCTGTGATTTTGAATCTCTGAGATTTTAAATTTAGTCCTGTAGTGTCCCTATGCATCTTCTATCCAATTCCATAGGTCCAACCTAATTTGGATTCTTCGAGATAAAGTTATGCTTGATCTCCCACAATGGCCTAATTATGGATTGGTTCAGTAGAGTGAAATTGTGCAGCATTCCTCGTATCATTTTTTTGACCTTTGGCTCTGAAATTGATATAAAATAAATTGTAGTTCGTGCAGTTTTGGCCATTTTTTACAGAATTCAATATGATTCCTGAAACGAAAGTTATGACAATTTTCCCTCGGTTAATTGTTTGAGATGAAATTTTGGAGCCTACAAAACCTCTAACTTCCTTAGATCATATCTCCAAAAATATAGTGAACCAATATCTAAAATTAGTACAGGAGTTTCATCATTATTTCAACTCCACGTGATTTCAATTTCAGCTTCCAAATATTTGTAGAAAAAAAATTATACGAAAATTATAAGATGGTTGTTTGAAGAAGCGAAACCCTAGAGCCCAAAGCTCTAATACCAAATGTTATGCAAACATCTCACAAAATAGAATAAAATATAGATCAACAACTTAAAAATTATCCACTTTAAGGGGGGAACCTCCTTTACAATGCATAAGTGAGCAATTCTTGGATTATACAAATGATAAAACTTACTTTCCATATATAGGAGGCTAAGTGATCACAATATAATCAGAGCCTACATAACAATAATAATGTAAGGGCACAACAATAACAATAGTGGGCTTTTATGGAACATAATAATAACAATATGGGGACTTCATGGGCATAACAATAACAATAAGGGGGCTACACTAACAATAACAATAAGGGGCTATACTAGTATTATAGGGACCTAACAGAAAGACACTTTTTTGACACACAAGAACTAATAGAAGTGATAGGGGATGATTTGGACTATATTGGGCCCACATTTCATGAAGAGATGACGATAAAGGACCTTGTTGAAATACTAGAAATAGTAAGGGAAATTCTTAGAGTAGGTATTGCTCAAATTTTGGAAGTATACCAAGAAGAAGAAGAAGCTTCTACACATGAAGCATAAGGGGTCATTGTTGTCCAAAAAGAAGAATAAGAAGAAGAAGATGAAATTCTTGAAGTAAAAGAGATCATTGCTACCCAATAACTGGAAAATACATCCAAGGTTAGGAGATATAAAATAGCAAGTGTTCCTCTACTTATGCCCTTATCTATATCACTTTTAAGGAATACTATAATGCTTTAGGTGAAGAATAGGAAGCTTCAAACTAGTGTCACATTGTTAAGAGATATACCACCTTACCTAGGTAGAAAATTCCCATGTAGCAAAGGAACCTCTCCCTGAAGCAAGAGAGCCAATCCTAACCTACAAAGGATAAATTTAAGAAGTTTCTCTCCAAACAAAATACAAAAATCCTACCCTTAACGATAAATCTTCTCAAACTGAGGCTAAAACATTAGAAGAGAAGGTCACACAAGTGGATATTACTGATAAATGGTTTAAATCAAAAGAGATTAGATGTAATCAATTGATAACATCCTATGAGAAAGGTGTGATGCCTATTATGGAACATCAAAAAATTGTTATAAGAGTGAGATTATGTGGGTTGAGTATTTTTAAATCAATGATTATGCAACTATTCATAATATTATAGAGAACAAACTCAAAAGAAACTTATGGATCAGAGCATAATATTATAGGCATATACAATTCATTAGCACAAATAAGAAATTGATCATCTCTCCACCACATGCAGAATTCATGACTAAGAATAGAAAACAAGCCATTACACATTATAAGTCACAAATTGAAGCATTGGAAAATGCATCCATAAAAGGATGTACTAAAATATGAAGCAAGCTATGTAGGGAATTTAAAAAAAAATATCCCTTTAATCTCAACAACCTGAATGTAATGTTCCCAAAATTAGCATGAAGCTAATTAGAACATTGATTTTGCTTATATCATCTAGGAGGTGAATAAATGGGTAAGGAGGCCCATGAGTAGAAATAAAATCCCTCATAGTGTGAAAGGGATCATCAAAGTAGCTGTATTTTGCACCCTCAAGTGTGAAAAGGGGCAAATGCATGAGGACAAGGTCAAGTTTGACCAAGTCAACAGCGCTGCCATGGAGGGAGTGGATCACTTTGAAAGACAACGCAGTATGAATGGGGGAGAGATCATTTGGTGGAGGAAACCCTAATGTGTGGGGGCCAAGGCAAGAAGGCTTTCATTTGTATAAAGGGAGGACAAGGCAGCCATAGAAGGACATGTTATTGAGTATTGATTTTGGTCTGCATGACTATTTGCTCTCTTCAGTTGTTTAACTAAGATTGTTGTGCTGCTTAGCACAAGGAATTCCTGTTTAGGAATCCTTCTCCCTTCTTGAGAGGCCTCTCGAGGTACTTGTACTTCATTTCTCCATATTAAGGCTCAAGGCCAAGCCACCTCCTTCAGCTACAGCGTCACTCCTGTAGCAGGAAATGTTGTGTTGCAAGGTGTTACAGTGGAGGGTTCCACTACGCCACTTCTAGAGCTTATCTTTCAGAGGAACGAGCTTCTATTCCTCTGGGAGGTCAATGAGGAAGATTCAGGAGCTGATTGCACATCATTGGCAACAGGCCAAGAATTTCCCATCACCTACAGTGCAGTCCCTCTCCTTGACTGCGTTATTTCTAAGATCATTTGCAGTGGGGGTTTGCATTACCAGTTTGGAGGGTGAGATATTCAGTGTTAGGATCAACTTTTCACTTGGAAAATCCATTGGAGGAGGTGTATTTCAGATTAGACATCATATTCAACCATCTCCATCCAGTTCATGAGTTGCAGCTGCTATTCAGTCTTTCCCCTGCAACTCCGACATTTTGTATTTTTTTTATATTTCAGCCAATCCTTCCAGGATTGTTTAGAAATTGCCTTTGGGAGTCTATATCTTTGCTCCCCATATTGTATGAGTTTTAAATTGACATATGTATGTATTGACATCATTTTGCAGTATTTATTCCTTATAGACTGCGCAGTCATAGCCTTGGGCTTTCTTCATGTAGCAGTGTTCTTCATTTATCATGTATATGTTCTATTGAGGGTTGCATTGCCCACTTGAGTAATTGTTTCCTCAAGGATTTGTATACATCTTGCTGCTAGAACATTAATAAGATGGATATGTGTTCTTATTACATTATATGAGTTGATTTGTCACTGCTATTCCATTATTGTGTCTACATATTTTTGTATATCCAATCTTGGGATATTATAAGATATTCCCAACCTTGTAGATTTCCCCTATTTTGGGATATTACACTAAAGGTGGCATTGGAGAGAGTGAAAAAATATTTAAGTTCATATACATTGATGGGAATAACTAGATAGGTCTGAATTTTCACTATTCCATGATCTTGATACCTGCCAAGGAATACAAGGGGTACAAGTTTTCTAGGAGAGAGGAATTGGATTGCTAGAAGGAAATTTAGACAAGATGAGGTTACTCCCATGCTAATGAAGTAGGGAAAACTAACTGCAACCTTCGCAACCTCCAGGGGAGCCTCACCTACTCAAAATCATACTAACTATTTGGTTACATGGGGACATGCAAAAAATCAGTTCAGGGAAGATGTCGAGTTCTCAAATTGACATCTTTTCAACATCCATCCAATAACATTTTGCATACATTTTTCCCATTTCCATTCTTTTTATACCCTTTTCATCCCTATTGATGTATTTTTGTTCAAGGTATAACTATCCCCTTAATATGCCATTTTAGTACTCATCCTTATGCACTTTAAGGATAATACTATCGTTATGTGCTAACAATGGTATATAGGAATGAAGCTCACATGTACCTTGTTATTGCACTCAAAATTTTCAAAATTTGTTTTGAGAAGGTCATTATAGTTTTCATGTTATATCATGTTGGGTCATGCATTTGATGATGAATTTATAAAATCATGTCTATCCTATGTCAAAAAACCATTATGAGTAATGTCATGTCAGCCAAATCCATTTTATATCATTTAGTTTTCACACCCATGCCTTAAAATCAAGAAATGAGCCACTTGTCTAGTTTTTCACAGTTGTGTAGCGAATTCAGTGGCAGAATAGCAGATTTCGCTACGAAACTGCCTAAAAATTTTGTAGCACTCATTTTCCAAAATAAAATCGATGAATTATCATTTTCTATTGGTTTTATGGAAAGGTTAGATCACCTATTAGGGTATTACAATTATCCAACATGTGAAATCATAAGGGCTTGTCATCATTACACTTTTATCCCTCCATTTATCATTTTCCCTCTCATATTAGAATTTAAAATTTTTTAAGAAAATCACCCAAGATCCTCTCTATCATTAAACCTTCAGCCTTTTCATGTATTGGTAATGTGTCACCCTTGAAAATTTTAGCTTTGTGGCAAGTAGCTTGCTGTCCAATTTTCTTTTTACAGGTGTCACATTTTTAGGAAGGTAACTTGGTTATAAAGAGAGATGGACATGAATAAGAAAGAGTAAAAAGGAGGATCTATGGTTATATAGGAGCTCATGGACCTTAAGCTATTCTTGGAGGAACCTATTTTGCTGAAGCATTCACCAATTCAGGTTGCTTGAATTTCTGCTGGAGCTAACAAGAAATTTGTTGTGTTTTTGGACTATGTGAGTAGTCAAAACACTGTTACCGATGAAATAGGTAACCTGACCTCAAAATGGGAACTCTAGCCCAAAAAGTCTCAAAAAACATGAAAAAACACCCCAAAAACAAAAAGTGTGTCTTCCAGAACGCACTTGGTTTTTTTTTAAGGTCAAATTTCAACATTTTATAAAATTATGCTAAAAACAAAATTGTTTGTTGAAAAAGGGATTGAAAAAACACCCTCAAAACAAAACCAGTTGATGCTGGAATAACAAAAAAAAAAATTGTGTCATAATTTTGACACTTGTAACAATGGAATTAAAGACAACATATTAGGACATTTTTTAAAATTGTAAATTTCTAACATTTTTGATAGATGATGTTAAAGATAAACAAATACATGTCTGAAGGGCTTATCATTTCAAACAATTTTCATCCATGTTGTTAAACATAAAATATCTTGACTCTAAACAACCCCAAAATTGTAATTATTGTCAACCATAACATTAAAGATAAAATTTGGTAGCGCATAAAAACCTTAATGACAAGTTGTAAATCTAAAGTTTTTCAATCTTAAGTGTTCAACATACTTGAACAATGAAATTATGGAGAAAATATAAGACTTAAAAATTTTAAAAAATGAACAAGTAAATGAAAAAAATATCATTGAACATAAACAAGTAAGAGTAATTTTAATTTTAAAGGATAAAAACTTATCTTTTTTCAAATCTTAGCATAAGACAAATTTAAATGTAATTTCAACCAAAACCTAAAAATCAAGCATCAAAACAAAGTGTTCCCTTTCAATGACGCATATAATTATTAAAAATTTTAAAAGTATCTTATACCAAATGGTAACAATACATAATATCATGGTAATATCATTGCATAATCTAAAAATTCAACATTAGTTTCTATTTTCTATTTTACTTATAATTAAAATATCAACATTGGTACATTGAATATAACATAAATTATTTTTGTAATTCGTTGTTGCATTGTCGATATTCTAAAGAGATGAATTCTTCATAACTAAAACATATAATCCAACAAACATAGAAATGTCTCATAACTTCATGAAAAATGAGATGGAAGTCAAAAATTTTATTTCAAGTTACCATGCAAACATCAATTACATAAAAGTGTCTTAGATAGTTATTCAAAATCAACCATAGGTTTTGGCACACCATCATAACCTACATCTTCATATGAATGGCTCGATGCAGATGAAGATGATCCATATTCTTCTCTTTCATCAACTAGTGCTCCATCTGAGTCAACATGCATGCCCACCATTTCAGAGTTCAAAATTCTTGTAGATCTACGTCTACATTCTGCAGAGTCCCATTTCAACAGTAATTGTTCTGGTAGCAATTTCTTCAAAATATTTATGGTCTGCAACCGAAGAGTTCCTCTCTTTGTCAAATTGAATTCATACACAAGTATGTCAACATCCTCCAATTTTAAGACATCTGTGCAGCGACGATTTATATTTGTGCCCTTTATTTTTCTCTTTCTGCCAATTATTTTTTCCACTACCATCTCTGGCTTGTACACACCATTGAAAGGGTGGGTACTTGTGGCATACCAATGTACATCAACAACTGTAATCTCTTCATTTTCATTAATGACCTTTATAACCTTGGCAATCCAGAATGGATAGCCAAGTGGATCTTCATCTACTAACACTGCTATCATGCAACCCTCCTTAAGATCCTGCACAGAACCCCTGTAAAGGTCTTCCATGGCTTCACGTTGTGCACGTGATCTTCTAGAACCAATATAGATTTATCTTTCCTCTACCTGTGGGGAATTAATAATAGCTTGAGGCTGTTGTTGTTCAAAATTGTGTGTTTCTTGATGTTCATGTTCATTTGGCATATTTTGTGGCAAAAAAAAAGGAGTCTTCAAAAGCGTATCCCCATTTATTGATCTTGAAATCATATCACTTTGATTACTGAAAAAAGACTCCCACCAAACTGAATCAGCAACATCAAAGTACTCATATGTATCTCTAATACATATTTTAATTTCCTCTAGACATTCAGAATAATTTATGTCTCTCTTCTGCCTTCGTGCATTATGGAGTTCAGCAACTGACTGTAATAACAATATCTTTGATGAAAATATTGGACGCTCTGGAATGAACTTCAAAAATGCTAAACCTGATGATGGTCCCCATTCTTCAACAGTTGAATACTTCTTGCCCCATATAAGTGTTATCCCATCAATTTCTTTGATACGAAATTAATGCTAGAAGCTAATGTCGTTAAGTTGTTCAATTCATTTCTCCTCACCATGCGATCCAAAAATAAACCTTTGCATGTCAATAGTTTCTTCCAACATGTTATGGCCTAAATCTACCTCAGGCTGAGAAAGGCAGAATCTAGGGTAACATCAAACCACGCTCAGCCTTGTAGCTAGCCCTACAAGGACAAGAGAGGGCTCTCTCCATGAAAGAAATATTCAATGGAATACAATAAATGGACTGATATTAGGCTAGATAAAATGATGGGAAAAAAGGTTTTAATAAAATAAATGAATTAATTTCAGGGATGTGTGGGGATATGAAAAGGACAGTTGAAACTGGGGAATTAAGTTAGCACACAGGGTATTTCATGGGGCAAGGTAGGCAGGAAATTTAGCAAATAAAGCTAAATCGGGATGGGATGGACAGACTGGTGAGGAGTTGAAAAGGGCACAATAAATGGATCCTTTTCAAACAGAAGACAAAATACATAATATGAATGATTTCCCAAGGCAAGGCATGAAAATGGATCCTACCTTTCTATCTTGAAAGCATTCAAAAGAGATGTTTATGAATGAAAGGTGAAACATAACAATTACATATAAAACAAAGGAGAGAAACAAATGCTAAATCTCCTACCACATGGATCCCACAAATCATAGCTGCATCTGTTATTTATCCGTGTCAAACTGTACAATGGAGCGCAAAATGTTCTTCACACTTTTCCCCTACTGCTGAGTTACCGACTTCTCAGACCTCAAACTTTCAGACCTCTTGGACTGCTTTACAAATGATTTACAATTACAATAAATACACTGAAATGTGGGAACATAGATCCACAAAAAAGGGAGCTATTCTAAAAGCTGAAGAACTGAATTGCAATCATAGAAATATTTCTAACAATCTGCCCCTAAAGAAGGAACAATATTACATTTGATTGCTGGCAGATTTCACAGTTTTCGCTGTTGAGGAATAAAATAGGCAATTAGATCCTATTTTCTCTGCTGCTATAGACATCTTTGTTTAATTTAAGCTTTCGACTAGCCGACTGTTTCCTTTTATTTCCATTGTTCATTTAAATAAAACTGACCCTTTAATAAACTGCCGTTGAAATAAAACAAAATTGAATTTATGCATTCGTGAAGGGAAGAAATAGTGAATAGGAAGGAAGGGAAAGGAGGTGGGATCCACGTTATAATCACAATCGGGATCGGGTGGAAGGCGATATACAATATAAACGCTATAATATGTTATGCGACAGGCCATCACAATCGACGATTGGAGGACGAAGGAGGGGAGCGGGGTATATGGTAATGATAATATGCAATGCGATGAAACCTTTGGGAAATAGTTTTAACGTTTTAACAAAGGAGAAAAACTCATTTAATTTTGGGAAGAGACAGAAGGGACTGTGGTGGGGCCAGGGCCAATCGGGATCGGGATCGGAAGTTAGCATAGTATATATAATAATGCCGATGCGATTGGTTATGAGCCGTTGGATCGAGTTTTGCAATCGACGGTGGGGACATTAGTCGGAGGTTGGGCCATCGGGGGTAGGCCATCGGGAGTGGAACAATGATAGGAGTCGATGGAAATGCTCCGATCAGCTGTGAGTCGTCGGATCAAATGGTAAGATCGACAGTTGAGGAGTGGTCGGGTGTTATCAATCGGCGGGTTCAATCGGAGGGGGATTTATGGAAGCGTCGATTGCCGATGGCCCGATTAGCTGTGGGTCGTCGGATTAGACCAGGAGATCGACGATGGAGGGATGGTCGGAGACGGGACATCGGGAGGCGATATTTGAAAGGTCTGATCGGAGCGCATATATACATGTTGCGATGGGTTTTATAATAAAAAACTCTCAATTATTACAAGTTTCTGAAAGCATGAGGGGGAAGTGGTTTGGGAACGGGGGGGGGTCTTAAATAATAAACTTTGAACTTTATTATTTAAGTTTTAATAGGTATGGAGGGGAAGTGATTTTATGCATAAATCGCATTTGTATTTAAAAGATTTATAATGTGATTATGCAATCGGAGGGAGGAAAAAGGGATTCATAAAGGAAATATAAAACTTTAATAATATGAAGTTTAAGGGAAAAAGGGGAAGGGTTAGGATATAGAGGATTTTACTTCACTTAAGCATAAATTTCAATCCAGAAGTCAGTTTTGAGAGTGCAATATACCATTGGAAAGCTCTTCCCGGGCTCTTTCTGATGGATCTACTTGGAAGGTGATTTGGCGTTGAACATGCTGTGAAAAACTTATCTGAAAGGCAAGGTGCTGACTTTGTGGAGATGACAGCTTTCTGAATTGTGACTTATTACATATGATTACAGAATGAATGATAATAATGGAAAAATATCATGTTTTCACCTCAAAACATAATTTTGAGCTAAAAATTATATCAAACTGAATAAAATATATCTTTGATCTTCCAGGTGATGTGACTTTGGGTTTATTGACTTCTTCATGACCTTGCTGATATTTATTTGACATTTGACTCATTAACCATGGTGAGGTCCTAGAACCTAATGAGACCCATCATATGACCAACTGAAATAATTTTTGTAAGAAAAAGTGACTTATGACCCAAGACCATAGAAAGGTAAATCAGCAAGTATTTCATATGAGGAAAAGACTGATGCAAAATCACTGCCATAAATGAATCCATGACCTAGCGGAATGGTGAAATTTATTCGGTATGAAACTCCTAATATGCAAATGA
Organism: Pinus albicaulis; assembly: GCA_034641835.2. NCBI lineage: Eukaryota > Viridiplantae > Streptophyta > Pinopsida > Pinales > Pinaceae > Pinus > Pinus albicaulis. Next base: position 914,003,628 of record CM076571.1, on the reverse strand, counting down.
AAAAGAGAAGTTTTGATCACTGATGCTAGTATGACTAGACTGACACTAACACAACACATGAAAAACAGACTTTGGAATGTACGATTTCTTAATACATTCAATTAATGATGTCAGGCTCCCAACACCTTTCCTCCTCAATGTTACTGAAAAACGACTGAACATTTGATCAATACGATCATGAGTATGCCCAACAATAAGGAAACCAACCTTTATCTTTTTAAAAATCCCCAATTCAACGAGCATGTTTAGATACCCAAAAAGAACTTGATTTTTGTTCTCACGACTTGTGTTGTCTAATTGTAAATACAAAACTTCAGGAAGAATCCCAGACCAATGAGTAACCACATCATGGATTATAGTTATGGTTAGATTTGCATCATTGTGAATATTTGGAGTTGTGAAGAAAACTCTTGGAAATATCTTCTCATTAAATACCATACAACCAACCAAGTGAAACTGAATGAAATTTTCCTCCTGTAATTTTTTTGGCGTGCGGACAAAATGTGGAAGAAGTGTTTTCTTTTGGTCCATACCATCAATTATCAATCCCGGATATTTATTTGGATGATCATAACACTTCTTTCGATGTTTATACAACTTTTTCCTTTCACTTGTTTGCTGATTGCGATGGTCTTGAAGTTCTTTGACAACGGAATCTGTACATAAAATAAAAGAAACATATGAATAAATATATTTTCATAGTTGATAAGTATCAAATTTTAAAAAACAATGTTTTGAACACATACCTCTTTCCGCCCCTTGACATTTATCTCTTTTTGCTTTAAGAGAAGCACATGTGCTGCAAATCCCCATCCTTGTCTTCTTAGGAATATGAACATTGTTGAATTTAGTTTTCCATATCCTTGTAAAATAAGAATATGTAATAAAATTACCAATTCCTTCAACAGCTTCTGCATAATCTTTGTATAACATGAATATTTCTTGTCTCGAGAAATTATCTGGAATATGTATTGTGTCTTTATTTGGCATACAATCTCCATGATTTGAAAAGAAGTCTTTCATCCATGTCTTAGCAGTATTTGCAAACGGCCCCACCTCCCGTTTATAACGTGCTTCTGAATAATATGTGGGATCCTTTTCCAATCTATCATGGATTCTTGACAAACGACAATTACCAATTGAATACAACATTTTGAATGCCTTTTTGCAAAGCAATACATTCCCAATATGATAATCATAACCTGCTAGTGTAGATTGCATGCAACCCACTAAATATGAATTTTGCATGCTTTTATTCATTGACATATATGTTTTCCTTTTCTCCAAAGCAAATTTGAAATCCATATTTTTCAAGCAATCCCTTCGACAACATTCACTTGAAATCAAATGAACGACAGAACTTTTTGTCGTGAGATATTTTGTCCTCGCCCTTGTATAACTGGAATTCTTTGGATTGATATGAAAAGGTCTACTCCTACTCCTAGTTGCAATATTTGCTTGCAACGGCTTCATCATTCCATCATCCTTTGTAAAAGTAGTTTCATCACCATTAGGAGGAATATTATCCCCACTATCATCATCCTCAACATAGTTAAGAAATTCATCAACATCATTGCCTGGAAAATTTTCTTTACCATCATCAGTTGAAGAAAACATTTCACAAGAATCATCGACACTTTTGTAACCCCGACTCAAAAGAAATTCTTCACCATCTTGACCCATGCTTTCAAATTCTTCCCTGGGAGGATTCAATTCTTCATCACCATGAGTGTCTTTGAAATGGTCACTTGGAGAAAATGCAATATTCAGATCTGTGCCTCTAAAATTATCATTTGGAAGAAACTCTTCATCCTCCCCTTCCTCAGTGGTGCTCTCATAATCCTTGGGATTAGGCATAAGTGGAAGCTTTGAATTTGTATTCACTATAATTTCTTCATCTTGCCCCTCCCCTTCCTCACTGAAGCTTTCATAATCCTTAGGATTAGGAATAAGTGAATGCCTTGAATCTATATTTATTGGAAATTCTTCATCCCCCCCTTCATCAATGGTTAAATTATAATCATTATGATTAGGATGAAGTGAAAATTTTAGCTTTGGAAATTCATCCCCGTCTTCATCAGTGGTGCTGGCATAATCCTTAGGATTAGGACAAAGTGGATATTTTGACGCTGCAAATTCTTCATTCCCCTCTTCCTCAGTGGTGCTGACATAATCCTTAGGATTAGGATGAAGTGCATATTTTGACTCTGCAAATTCTTCATTCCCCTCTTCATCTGTGGTGCTGACATAATCCTTAGGATTAAGACGAAGTGGAAATTTTGACTCTGGAATTTTTTCGTCCCCCTCTTCATCGGTGGTGCTTGCATAATCCTTAGGATTAGGACGGAGTGGAAATTTTGACGCTGTAAATTTTTCATTTCCCTCTTCATCAGTGGTGCTGGCATAATCCTTAGGATTGGGACGAAGTGGATGTTTTGACTCTGAAACATTATCATTCCCCTCTTCATCAGTGGTGCTCGCATAATCCTTACGATTAGGATGAATTTGATATTTTGACTTTGGAAATTTTACATCCCCCTTTGCATTAGTGGTGCTGGCATACTCCTCAGGATTAGGACAGAGTGGATATTTTGACTCTGCAGATTCTTCATTCCCCTCTTCATTTGTTGTTCTCGCATAATCCTTAGGATTAAGCTGAAGTGGATATTCTTCATCTCCCTCTTCATCAATGGTGTCCTCATAATCCTTGGGATTAGGACGAAGTGAAACTTTTGACTCTGGAAATTCTTCATCATGCCCTTCATCACTATTGCTTTCATAATCCTTAGGATTAAGAGTAAGTGGTATAACTGGTGCTCGATTTACAGAAATTTCATTTTGTTGCGCCTCATCAATTTTGTTCTCATCATCTTTAGGATTACGACCAAGTCGATTTTTTGACTCTCTATTCATGGTGAACGAACTCCCATTATATTCATCACTCTGAATAGAGTTGTTGCGTGACGAAGATGTTGATGTTGTACAAAGAAAAACTTCGCTATCAGAAGAAACCATGGCTTTCAACAAAAATAGGTTGAATGATACAAATTCCTCTCCCACTTACAATATATAGCTTAAAGACTGAAAATTTCCCTACAAATTTTCCCTCCAAAAAAATTCATGAAAAAATTCCCCCCCAAAATTTCCCCCCAAAAAATTTCGCGAAAAACTTTCCCTCCAAAATTTTCATTTCAAATATTTGGTACAAATATTAGTCAAAAAATGTATTTAACATTTTTTTAATAAACTGTTTGTGTTGAAATATTTTACCAATATTTATATTCAAAATATCCACAAAATATTTCTATCATGGATGCCTTCCAAACTAAAATAATGTTTTTATTTCAATGATTTAACATTGACTAGATGTAAGTATTAACTATAATATTACTATAATATCTACATGCAAATATTAACTATAATGACTACATGTAAATATTTTAAATTTTAAATTTTAAACTTACGTTATATTCATCTAAAATATATTTCAAAATTTATTAATAAACTGTTGGTCTTCAAATATTTCACCATACTTTCTATTCAAAATATCCACAAAATATTCCTTTCATGCATGCCTTCTAAACTAAAATAATTTTCTTATTTGAATGGTTTAAGATTGACTACATGTAAATATTTACAAAATTAACAACATGTAAATATTAACTATTTAAACTATAATATTAACTATAATTAACTACATGTAAATATTTTAGATTTTAAAATTTAATCCCATGATTTTAAACATTGAGTACATGTAAATATTAACTATGATAACTAAATGCAAATATTAACTATTTTATCTATAATATTAATTATAATTAACTACATGTAAGTATTTCATATTTTAATTTTTAATCTGAGATTATATTTGAATTATTCAACATTCAGTACATGTAAATATTAAATAAAATATTAACTATGATAATTACATGCAAATATTAAGTATTTTAACTATAATATGAACTATAATAAACTAAATGTAAATATTTTAAATTTGAAATTTTAATCCCACATTCGTTAAACAGTAAACCAATCAGACAATATTCACTATATAATAAGAATGATTGTTTCTATTCATCACATCACATCAAGTTTTCTGGTATTTGTTAGAGAAAATTTCTGGAGGTGTTGCGTTGGCATTGGTAACTTCGTGGAGGCATTGCATTGGCATTGGAGGCGTTGTGTTGCTATTGGTAATTTTGTGGAGGTGTTGCATTGGCATTGGTAACTTCGTGAAGGCATTGCATTGGCATTGGAGGCGTTGTGTTGCTATTCGTAATTTTGTGGAGGCGTTGTGTTGGCATTGGTGACAGCAGTTTTTTGCATTTCAAATGTTAGTTTTCCTTCTATTCTGTCAATTTAAAGACGATTTTGGGGAAAATCTGTTTTTCTATAGTTTTTTTGTGTCCAAAAACTACTTTTTTAAGGTTTTTAGGTTCAAAAACCTTAATTTTTTAATATTTTTTTAGTGAAGAAAATGCAAAAAAAACTAAATTTTTTAGGGTTTTAAGGACAAAAATTTAGAATTTTTTTTTCTTTTTTCTTTTTTTGAGACTTATAGATTCATCTAGACAGAAAAATCCATAAAATGACCATGCACATAAAAAAAATAGTAATATTATAACATTTTTTATTTGTTTTTTTAAATCATAAATATATTAGTGGTTTCATTATTTTTTTATTTATTTTTGAGAATTTTTTGATTTTATATTCTATTCTATTTTATTTTTTTAATTTTAAATCTTAGTTTTATTCTTTTTAATTTTAAATCTTCAATTTTTTTTTTTTTTTAAATTGTTTTGTTATATATATATATATTTTAATTGTATTGTTATATAGTTTTTTTTTTTTAATTTATTGTATTGTTATATTAAAACAAATGTTTTTATTTATTTATTATATTGTATTGTTTTTTTCTTTTAATTATATAATGTTTAGAAACAAGACATAATTGTTATTTAATAAATTGTTTTTATTTTATTTTTAAATATTTGTTTTATTTTGATATTTTTAACAATTTTATTTATTTATTTATTAAATAATGTTTTAATAATTATTTATTAATTATATTATATAAAAAAAAAATTAAAATTTAAAAAACGAAAAAATAAAATAAAAAACAAAAAATAAAAAATAAAAAATCATGAGCTGCCGTTGATCGTGCCCGCAGGGCACCGAAGGCCGGCCAGGCAGCGCCATGGGGGTGGCCCAGCCGGCCTCAGGGCCCCCACTAGGCGAGGGGCCGATTCTGAGCATGATTTTTTAATTTTTTAATTTTTTTAATTTTGTTTTTAATTTTTTAATTTTTTTAAAATTTTGTTTTTTAATTTTTCAATAAAACATTTTTAATTTTTTTTTAATTTTTTAATTTTTAAATTTGTTTGTTTGTTTGTTTTTTTTTTTTAAACAATTAAAAATTAATAAAAACATTGTTATATATAAAAATAATAAAAAAATTGTTATATAATATAATAAAAACATTGTTATATAATAATTGTTAAAAATATCAAAATATAACAAATATAGAATTTTATTATTATTTATTAAATAACAATTATGTTTTGTTTTTAAACATTATATAATTAAAGAAAAAAACAATACGATATAATAAATAAATAAAAAAACATTTGTTTTAATATAACAATATAATAAATTAATTAAAAAAAAACTATATAACAATACAATTAAAAAAATAAAAAAAAAATAATATTATAACATTTGTTTTTAACATTTAAATATTTAAATTTCTTTTTTAATTTTTTAAGTTTTTTTTTTATAAATTTAAGTATTAAAACAACATTATAATTTTTTTTTTTTTTTTTTAGTTCGTTTAATTGCTTTTATTTTATTTTGTTTATTTTTATTTAATTACTATGTAATGTGAAATAGAAATTTGTAATTTTCAAATATATTAAAAGATTATATAAATTTATAAACTTTTATATTAATTTTTTATAATTTTAAGTTTATAATTTTTTATTTAATTACTATGTAAAGTAAAATAAATTTTTATTTTATTTTATTTTGTTTATTTTTATTCAATTGCTATGTAATGTAAAATTAAATTTTAAAATTTTAAAATATATTAAAAGATTATAAGTTTTTTTAATAAAATCATTGCCTTAAAAAAATAAAATTTAATTTTAACATTTGTTATAAATAGTTAGTAATTTTTTTGTTTTTTTTTTAATATTAAACAAAAACTGAAGTTTGAAAATACTAGTTTATTTTTTTTAAATTGTTTTATACAATTTAAACACATTTTTAAATTTTTTATAAAATGTATTCAAAACATATTATATAGATATATATACATATGATTTATAATATTTTGTTTTTAAATGAAAATTTTTATAGTTAATTTTATTGCTTTAATTTCAAGCTATTTAGTTTTAGAAATAAATTTTGTTTATTAAATTTATTTTATCCGCATTATTTTTCCATTAACTAATATATATATATATATATATATATATATATATATATATATATATATATATATATATATATATATATATATATATTATTAGGAAAATGGCATCAAAAAAGATTTCTGTGAATGTTTTTGCACCTAGGGCAGCAGCTCCCAAATCTATAGATGCAGCTCGACGCACTATGGATACAACTCCCAAATCTAAAGTTGCAGCTGGACGCACTATGGACACTGTTGGACGCAATAAGGAAATTGTTGCACACACTAATAAAAGTCAAGCAAGTGGGGCACCAGGTTCATTAAAGCTTATTTCTGATTGGAAGAACGCCGAGGAAATAGATAAAACCGATTTCTCATGGTATCTTGAAGACAGTGAAATGGAGGCTGATATACACATCTATCTGATTTGCGGTATGATTGACTTAAATGAGCCATATGATGTGATGGGCAGAGTACGAGACATATGTATGGTCCCGAATACAAACACTATTTATGTTCTTACAAGGAAGGCTCAGAAACGTGAGAAGGTTAGATATCTTCTATCAATCGTCAAGTATGACACAGATGAAATATCTTCAAAATTTTCTGAAGAAATATCAAGCAACATTGTAAATAACATTGTAAGTATACTTATTTTTATTTCCTCTATGCATTATTGTAAGGATGATTCAATTTTTTATAAATTATTGATCATTGACATGTTTTATTTTGTTTCATAGGATTTTGTTCCGAGTCTTTCAAACATGTTTGAAGGTATTTATATGTTGGTGCCAAATTTTATGGATGTGATCAACACTTTCCACAAAGACAAAGCAGAGGAAAGGAGATTGAAGCAAAGATCAATAGCTCGTGACACTGCAATAGTACAAAGAGGGGATCAACCAAGAGTCACTAAGGTGGGTCAATCTAGTAAACTTAAACATGTTTCTTTTGAAGGTGTCGAACATGAAGCAGAAAATTATGATAGAATTAGTGAGGAGGAGATGAAAACTATTGTGCAAAAGGAGAAAACAGATCAGACACCAAAAAGAAAAATTGCCAAAGATGTCTCTTTTGTACCTCATGAAGGAGAGCTTGTTTATAAAAAAACTGATATGTTATCCAATAAGACTAGGAAATCAAATATTGGTGAACTTGTAAAGGTCGTGAGCAGCAGTGAAGAACAAATTGAAAGCTCTTACGGAAGCAGAGAAATCATAACACCAGGTGCTGAGTTAGAGGATGGCATTATTAAAACAAAACAAAATGCTATTCGACAAGAGTTGAGGAAGAATAAATTAATTCTTGGTAGCCAAACATTTGAGCTTAATGTTAACCAATTTTATGGCCCAGATGAAGGACAATCTCAATATCAAATTAGAAAGGCCCATCACCTACATGTACATAATCTGAAAACATTGTTCAGGTTCAATCCATATGCACATGTGGTGGATTATGTGGTTCTTGTTGATCCATGTCAGGTTTCCAACAAACAAGCATTTGACAAGACAAATTTTTTTGATTATAAATATTATGTAATCGGAGGGAACCATTCAATAGAGGCTAAGAGACAATTGATTGCAGAATATCCCAATAACTATCTTTTTCAAACAGTGAAATGCATCATTTACGCTGGCTTAACAGAAATAGAATCAAAGTTATTGGCATGGGATCATAATGCAGATAATGAGTACAGAATGAAAATGAATTTCATCCAAAGGGTCAGATTTATTCATAATGAATTCATAGAAAAATGTGGTGGGGATAAGACACAAGTTAGTGTAGCATTTCGAAAGGAATTTTTAATGGAAACAGGTTATCAAATTGATGAAAAAAAATCAAAAGATGGAAAATTGAATACAAATTTCTTCAGAGGCACAGATAACATTTTTCAGTTGGCATTTAGAACTAGGGAGGTATGGGATTTGATTGATGAGATTTTTGATCGGTGGGAGAATATTTCCATAAAAAATCAGAAGGTTAGAAAGAGTAAACCCATAATATGTACCAACAGTAAGGGGGGTCCTGAAATGAAGCAGCTTCCAAAGGATATGACTATCACACCTTGGAGAACAATGCAAGGTGTGAAGGATGATAAATTAGTCAAATCAGTATTAGCCCGTGTGAAGTCGGGTGAATTATCAATGGAAGAAATGTGTGCAGAATTTCAAAAGTAAGTTTCTTGAATTATTTCTTTCATTATAATTTTATTTTAAATAAAACATAATAATGTTGGTAGAATTTGTTATACATGTCAATATATTAACGTTTTTTACTTGATCTATTCAGTCAGAAAATTTTTATGAAAATACAAGAACACATGGTTAAAATGTTGAATGAAGACAGTTGGGATGATGTTGTACGCAACTACCCAGAAGCAAGTTCTACATCAACACTAAAAGATTTTTATATTGCATTCAATAAGGTATGTTGATTTATAAATTCATTTTATTCATATTTAAACTATTTTTATTTTATTACTTACACACACACACACACACACACACACATATATATATGTCATTAAAGATGTCGAAGAAGGATGGAAATGGAGTACCAGATACTTTCAAAAGCTTTATTGAAAAAATTAATATGGAGAACATGAGAAGGAAGCGTCTTATGAATGTTGAACTTGATCCTACTCTTAATCATTACATTTGGAATGGGCTCGACAGTGTCCAATATCAAATAATACAAGGTGACTATGAAGACATTGCATCACTAATACCTAAAAGGGAATATGGCATAGTTATTGCAGATATTCCTCATGGTTTCAATTTCCCATACATTGAATATGATAGAGAACCATATACTTATCAAGCTTTTAGTAAAGTGGTTACGGGTTTTCAAGAAGTGACAACATCACCACTTTGGCGATTTGTGACATTTCATTCAGACACACAGTTTCCAATGTTATTAACAAGCTTCAAGAGTAAAGCAAACTCAAGGATGCAACTTACATGGTAAGACTTTGAAATTGTATGTTTGATTCCTCCTAAATTTTTTTATTCATGTAAAATTTAATTGAACTTTTACTATGTTATGTTACAGGAAAAAGTCAAATATTGTTTCTTCCAAAGATCAGCCTATTATAAATGATTGTGAGTTCATCCATGTTGAATGTTGGACAAAAGACAATAGCTATAAGCATATTATTATGAATCGAGTAGATGGGAAGAGTCATAGTCAAGTATTGGTTTATGATGCAATTGTAAGAAAACTAACATATGAGGATAAAGATGCAAAAGGAGATATAGTTAACATTTATCAAAAACCACAAGCATTGATTAACTATCTTATAGATCTATGTTCAAATGAAAGAGAATGGGTTTTGGATTTATTCTCAAGTTTAGGTAAGTTTTATTATACAAATTTAAATTTAAATATTGTCTTTTTACTTTTTATGTCTCCATACTAATTTTCTTACTTATTTTTTTTGTGCTTGATGATTAGGTACAACACTAGCATGTTGCCTAATAAAAGGAAGAAATTGCATTGCCATTGAGAAAGACCCAGTTCAATGCAAATTTATTCAACAAAGAATTAACGCTCTTAAATTCCTTCTAGATGTGAAGCAAGAAGTTGGTTTGAGGAAAGGAGATTTTAATGAATCACGTGTGGAAAAAAAAGCAAAGGAACCTCAACCACCATTATATGGAATGATTGGAAAGGGACACTTTGGAAGATTTGCTGACATGAAAGATCCATTAGAAGACGACAATGATCAAAATGAAGAAGAAAATGTTGCGGAAGAAGCCATCAATGATGTTCTAGATGATGTTGAAGATGTATTAGTTGATATTGTTGATGATGTTTAAGTTATGCTTGCAAACAAAGCTTATTTTTTAGAACTATTAATCAGTTTTACTTGTAATGTTTATACTTTGATATTTTATGAGAACAACCCTTTTTTTTGCAAAAAACATGTGATTGCTATTATTTTTTGACATAAAATTCAATAAAAATGTTATTTTCTTAAGTTTTTTTGTTAAGATTCTCTCAAAAAATTAGTTTATTTAACATGTTTTTTCCAACAAAAAGTCTGTAAAAGTGTATTTTTTGCATTGTATTTATATTGAAAAATTGTATTTTTTTGTCATATGGTTCAAAATATTGGTTTTTTAGCGACAATTTTTTGATGTGCATTGAAAAATTATTTAACAATACATAAACATGTAGAAAATGTAAACTTTAGAATATTGACCATTTTTCCATCTTTTATGCATGTGAAAAAGTGAAGATATCATTACAAGTTTTTATTTTAAAAAAAATTATTTTTTTATTTTTAAAACACAAGTACATAAATGCACTTAAAAATAAACATCTCACAGAAGAAGAAGACATTATAAAATCTATAGTGTCAAAATCAATCCTATAAAAAAACGTTGGTGATGATACACCACCACTATTCAAAATCGACATAAAAAACATCACATAAAAAAAATAAAAAATAAATAAAAACAAAATGAAAAAAACTTAAAGTGCCAAAAACATGTTCAAAATTTTTTTTCTTGATTTTGCATCGCCACTTTTTCAAAATCAGGTGTTTTTCTTGATACTTCAAAAAGTACGTAACAATGAGGTTACCTATTTCATCGATAACATTGTTTCAATTTCAAGAGAATATTATGGATGAAAAGAGATGAATTATGCAATAATGAGAGAGGTTATTGTTAAACACATAACAAGTAAAAACAACCTCCTTCACTTTTCTCACAGGTTCTACCCATTTTGAGATTTGAAGATGTCTTTGGGACCTATTTTCAGAATCCAGAATTTTCCTGTTTTATACATGTTTTTCTAATGCAGATTATAGATAGTTGGATATCGATTTCAAAAAAACCAAGAGAGGTTTTTCTTCAGAACATACTTACCTACAAAAACCTCCTTCAGTTTTGCAACAACTATCAAGGATAGGGAGATAGGATCTCATCTCTGAACCCTATTGTTTTAGAAAAAACAGAGTCATTTTATTGGTAAATTAACTTTCTAAAGGTGAAAATGGTGCTTTTTGAAGAGGGTAAGAGGAAATTTTGTCTTATCATATTTCATTATATCAATTTTCATACCTACAGGTGAAATTTGGAATAAAAAGGAAGATTTTGTAATTTTCAGCCACATCAGGTAGTTTCGTAGCGTGCTCCAGGCTTGAAGGCTTAAAAATGCTACGAAATATCTGAAGATAATTATTGCCTATAAAAATAGTTTTTTGAAGATCCCAGGAGGGAGGTTGATGTTGTTTACTCATTTTTACCTTATAAACATTATTTTACCAGCAGAGGTGGCAGAAGGAAAAGACAAATGACAAAAACAACCTCACTACTAAACTATGCTACGAAATTTCTAAAGATGTCCTTTTGGTTTAAAACCATTTATTTTGGCTTGGTTAAGGAGTTTCAAGGCATTTATTTAAATTTTTCTTACCACTCAACACCATCCATTGATCAGAAGTGGCAGATGTATAGCACAAGTGGCCTAAATTTCTTCGCTATTGAATCTCGCTACAAAAGTGCCCTGGTTTTGCAGCAAAGTAAATTTTTGGAAAAGACCGAAGGATAAATAGGTTTTTAAAGGGTTATTGCCATATGTAATGTCAAAGAGTATCAGAGGAAATATTTTCTGAATGGAAACACTTATTAAGGTTTGGAGATGCCAACTCATCTCACTGCCACATCATCAACATGACAGCTCATCAAAAATAGGAAGAACAGTTTCATGAAGACAGTGATGGCACTTATGTTTTGTTTGTGGTCAATGTTGTTGAAGCACACATAGGATTTCTGAATGGAAACACTTTCCATAAAGATGGTTTGGAGATGCCAACTCATCATGCTTCCACATCATCAACATGACAACTCCTCAAAAGTAGGCAGAACAGTTTCATGAAGACAGTGAGGATATTTATGTTTTGTTTGTGGTCAATGTTGATGAAGCACATGATTCCTTTCGACGTAGTTGGGTTATATTTTAGATAAATATGTAATAAATAGGTGTTTGAGTTATGTTAGGACTCTAACTCTTAAGTTAGTAGGTGTTAGTTTCTAATTCCTAGTATCTAGTTTATGGTTAGACTAGGTGGTAACAAAAGAACTTAATGATCTAGACATTTGACAGATTCGATGTAAAGGTTATACGCCTATAATTAAGCAGTATTTCTATGAACGAAGGGTTGGAGAATGATTTTGACACAACTGCTGTTGTAAATTCCCTTCATATCAGTAATAGAAAGATAATGACTATTTCCTGCTTCACCTTAGATTCTTCATGTGTTTCAATGGCTTTATGTGTTTCTTTTATATCTTACTTATAGTAGCCTTGATGTTAAATTACTCAGAATTAATGTAATACATGCTATGACTTCCTTGTAGCATTGAGTTACTGATTATTCTCATGTGTTAGTGTTGTTCTATGATTGAAACAGAAAAAGCCTCAGCTTCCATAAGTAGGAAAGTTTATCATTGATTTCCTTTTACTGACTCCATGAGCCCAATGGTAGTTGAATTTTCCTCATTTTTCACCTGCAATCACATACAATAAAACACTCACAGAGTTAGCCATTTGTTTTAAGACCTAATTGAGAAAATCCTTTGATAAGTTGAGAGAGCCCTCTCAGGCTGAAGAGGCTAATCCTTAGTCAAAAGTGGTATGAAATAGTTACTCCAAGTTAACCATTGAAGCAGCCCATCAGGACGGAATTTGGTGATAACATTTTGGCATCGTTGTCGGGGAACGAAGGTGAAAATTTTCTCCGGGCTGAACAACAAGGTTCAGATTTGACTTATGATGGTGAACAGAAGCCAAACACAGGAAGGTTGTACCATTCACCTGGAAACTCCATTCTTCAAGATCTTGATCTTCAAAGTTCAGAGTAACTTCACTGGGAAGAATCTAGATTTCAGAACATTCTTGGTGATCCAAGATGATAGGGTATGTGGCAAACCCCTTATATGATGAAATGTTACAAAGTGTACGGGATGAGTTAGCAGAATTTTAGATAGATGAACATTTCTCCACGATAGTATTTCGTTGTTTGAAATCCAGTCGACTCACACCTGAAAATAAAATTTGTTTTCTTGGTTTAGCTGCTGAAATATTAGAGAATGAAATTGAACTATTCGATGTTAAAATTGGATCATATGATTTCCAAGATCTAAACATTTCTTGGAAGGTATTCCTCCTCCAAAAAAGGAGGAAATTGTTATACCATTTGACTTGCAGATAGAGGAAGAATATGGTTATGAGCTTAATATTGTAGAGTTGGAATCAAGGTTCAACCTTGATGAAGAAAATGAAAAGGATATGCAGGATCAATTTTTCATTGAGAGATTAAAAGGGATATCAATAAATTATGTCTTATATGATCCCATAGTTGATTACATGGAAGAGTTCTATAGTCCAACTTTTCAATTATTTTTTCACTATGAAAAACAGACCCATCTTCTCTTACCTTTATCATTTCATAATACAATTTTATTTTGGTTCAAGTCCAGTCAAGGGGTTCAAGTATCAGATCAGCTCATTGACTGGATTTATTGGAGGTTTCATGTTGCTTGAATCAAACATGAATATTGCAGCTATTAGGGTAGGTAGGAGTGTGTGTGAATAAGCTCAAGTAGATTGAGCATCTTTTCATGATCCGAATGGAAAATGGCATCCACCCATGTTATCCATCCACCCATAGAATTTACCCATGGTATTGTAAATGGCATAGACCCATGGTATTTATTCGCCTATGGTATTGTAAGTGGCATCTATCCATGATATTCATTCACCCATGGTCTATATCCACCCATGGTATTGTAAGTGGTATCTACCCATGGTATTGACCCATGGTATCCACCTATGGTATCTACCCATGGTATTGTAACTAAAAAAAGGGCTATAAATAATAAGTCTCACTTTGTAATAGGACAGACTGTCCACCACAATGTAGCTTTTACAGTTATTTTCTGTTTTAATAAAACAAGTTTCTTTGTGGTTTTATTTGCAGTGTGTTCTCTCTTTTTTCTGGAATTCTAATTTTGCAGATCTTGTTAGATCCATTTCAAATTTTTAGAACTTGAGGGCTTCCCCCCAAGATCTGAATCAGTGGTATCAGATTCAGGTTACGAATCCATGGGAATGAGGGTTTGAAGCATATTTCAGTTTCAATGTTTTTCAGCAATCTTTATAAAACTCCATGAATTTTTTGGGCGGCGAGTTTGTAGATCATATCTGAAATTTTCGGTAAAAATTTTACAAAAACAAAGACCGGATCTAGATTCCTTGTGAAAAAATATCCAAATTCAAAAAAAAAAAATCAGCTAAATTGGAGTTCGGATGAAGGAGATATCGCTCATTCAAAATCAGCAATGTTGCAACATTTTTTTCTGACGACAATTCATGGATGGCGGCTCTCCCATCATTTATTGAGGTTTTAGGTGTGACATTTTAGATCAATGGTTACAGATCTGAGCTCCTCTTGAAAAATAACCCAATTTCAAAAAAAAATCGGTCTAATCGAAGTCCGGACGAGGGAGTTATCACTGATTTAAAATCAGCTATTTTTCAGAAATTTTGTCACAACGGGACAATTCCTGCGTGAATCTGAGAGTCTAGAGTGTCCAGATAGCGATTTCAAGCACATGAGAAGATGCAGAATGATCATTCCATTTCCAAAAACAGGTTATAATAAATATTCTGAGTTATACTAACTGAGTTATGCTCATTTGAAATCTGGAGCAACATTCGGAGTGGGTTCCCTTTGGAGACGTGCCCTCCCACCCCGCTTTAGTAGGCACCTGCTTCACATTCATTTGTTTCAGCATAGCAATATTCGGATCTTGGAGGGAGGCCCCCAAGATCTAAAAGGTTGAAATGGATCTAACAATATCTGCAAAATTAGAATGCCAGAAAAAAGAGAGAACACACTGCAAATAAAACCACAAAGAAACTTGTTTTATTAAAACATAAAATAACTGTAGAAGCTACATTGTGGTGGACATTCTATCATTTTACAAAGTGAGACTTTTTATTTATAGCCTTTTTTTTAGTTACAATACCATGGGTAGATACCATAGGTGGATACCATGGGTCAATACCATGGGTCGATATAGACCATGGATGAATGAATATCATGGATAGATGTCACTTACAATACCATAGGCGAATAAATACCATGGGTCGATGCCATTTACAATACCATGGGTAAATTCTATGGGTGGATGGATAACATGGGTGGATGCCATTTTCCATTCGGATCATTTCAGTATGTACAGATTGGTTTTTTCAGCAGTAATCATCAAGCTTGAGCCCGAGGAGAAGGCCATAAGAGCTTGGTGAAGTCTTCATCAATTTCAGAAAATTTTCAATTTTTCAAGAGAGAGGCGCTGGAACTACAAATTTCTTTGTTGTTCCACAGGGGCACACCATCCCCACTGGAGTCACTGTTATCACACTCAAAATTTTCAAAATTTGTTTTGAGAAGGTCATTATAGGTTTCATGTTATATCATGTTGAAAATGCCTAAACATTTCGTAGCACTCATTTTCCAAAATAAAATCGATGAATTCTCATTTTCTATTGGTTTTAGGGAAAGGTGAGATCACCTATTAAGTTATTACAGTTATCCAACATGTGAAATCATAAGTGCTTGTCATCATTACACTTTTATCCCTCCATTTGTCATTTTCCCTCTCATATTAGAATTTCATATTTTTAAAAAAAATCACCCAAGATCCTCCCTGTCATTAACCCTTCATCCTTTTCATGTATTGGTCATGTGTCACCCTTGAAAAGTTTAGCTTTGTGGCAAGCATCTTGCTATCCAATTTTCCTTTTACAGGTGTCACATTTTTAGGAAGGTAGCTTGGTTATAAAGAGAGATGGCCTTGAATAAGAAATTGTACAAAGGAGGCTCCGTGGTTAGATAGGATATCATGGGCCTAAAGCTATGCGTGGAGGAACCTAGTTTTTCTGAAGCATTCACCAATTCAGGTTGCTTGAATTTGTGTTGGAGCTAACAAGGAATTTGTTGTGTTTTTGGATTGTGTGAGCAGTCAATTTCAAGAGAAGATTATGGATGAATAGAGATGAATTATACTGAAAGATGTTATTTTCAAACACAGAACAAGGAAAAATAACCTCCTTCACTTTTCTCATAGGTGCTACGAGTTTGGATATTCGAAGATGTCTCTGGAAACTATTTTTAGAATCCAGAATTTTCATGTTTTATACACGTTTTTCTAATGCAGATTATGGATAGCTGGAGATGGATTTTAAAAAAACCAAGAGAGGTTTTTCTTCAGAACATACTGACATACAAAAAATTCCTTCGTTTTTGCAGCATCTATCAAGGATAGGGAGATAGGAACTCATCTCTGAACCCTATTGTTTCATAAAAAAACAAAGTCATTTTATTGGGAAATTAACTTGCTTAAGGTGAAAATGATGTTTTTTGAAGAGGGTAAGAGAAAATTTTGTCTTATCATATTTAATTATATCAATTTTCATACCTACAGGTGAAATTTGGAAGAAAAAGGAAGATTTGTAATTTTCGGCCATATTAGGTACTTTCGTAGCGTGCTCTAGGCTTGAAAGCTTAAAAAAGCTACGAAATTTATGAAGATGCTTTTTTGCTTATAAAAACAGTTTTTTGAAGATCCAAGTAGGGGGGTTTATGGTATTTACTCATTTTTACCTGACACACATTGTTTGACCAGCAGAGGTGGCAGAAGAAAAAGACAAAGGACAAAAACAATATCACTGCTAAACTACACTACGAAATTTCTGAAGATGTCTTTTTGGTTCAAAACCATTTATTTTGGCTTGGTTAAGGAGTTTCAAGGCCTGTATTTAAATTTTTTTTACCATTCAACACCATTCATTAATCATAAGTGGCGGATGTATAGCATAAGTGGCCTAAATTGCTTCATTGCAGAATCTCGCTGCAAAAGTGCCTAAAAAGCTTTGTTTTGCAGCAAAGTAAATTTTTGGAAAATACCGAAGGATAAATAGGTTTTTAAAGGGTTATTTCCATCTATAATGTCAAAGAGTATCATAAGAATTTTTTTTTGAATGGAAACACTTATGAAGTTTTGGAGATTCCAACTCATCATGTTGCCACATCATCAACATGACAGCTCCTCAAAAATAGGAAGAACAGTTTCATGAAGACAATGATGGTATTTATGTTTTTTTTGTGGTTAGTGTTGTTGAAGCATGCAGAGGATTTTTTAATGGAAACACTTTTCATAAAGATGGTTTGGAGATGCCAAATCATCATGCTGCCACATCATCAACATGACAGCTCCTCAAAAGTAGGCAGAATAGTTTCATGAAGATAGTGAGGATGTTTATGTTTTGTTCGTGGTCAGTGTTTATGAAGCACATGATTCCTTTCGATGTAGTTGGGTTATATTTTAGATAAATATGTAATAAATAGGTGTTTGAGTTATGTTAGGACTCTAACTCTTAAGTTAACAGGTGTCAGTTTCTAATTCCTAACGTCTAGTATATGGTTAGACTAGGTGGTAACAAAAGAACTTAATGATCTAACCATTTGGCATATTCGATGTAAAGGCTAGATGCCTATAAGTAAGCAGTATTTCAATGAATGAAGGGTTGGAGAATGATTTTGACACAGCTACTGTTGTAAATTTCCTTCATATCAGTAATAGAAAGACAATGACTATTTCCTGCTTCACTTGAGATTCTTGATGTGTTTCAATGGCTTTATGTGTTTCTTTTATATCTTATTTACAGTAACCTTGATGTTAAATTACTTGGAATTCATGAAATGCATGCTCTGACTTCATTTTAGCATTGAGTTTCTGATTATTCTCATGTGTTAGTGTTGTTCTATGATTGAAACAGAAAAAGCCTCAACTTCCATAAGTAGGAATGCTTATAATTGATTTCCTTTTACTAACTCCATGAGCCCAATGGTAGTTGAATATTCCTCATTTTTTCACTTGAAATCACATACATTAAAACACTCACAAAGTTAGCCATATGTTTTAAGACCTAATTGAGAAAATCCTTTGATAATTTGAGAGAGCCCTCTCAGGCTGAAGAGGCTAATCCTCAATCAAAAGTGGTATGAAATAGTTACTCCAAGTTGACCATTGAAGTGGCCCATCAAGACACAATTTGGTGATACATACCTTCTGAGCGCAAGTGTTGAACATTAGGGAATTTTGAGGTGTAAATAACAATTAAAATAATGAAATAACACTTATGATTTTTTCAAATAAAAAAAAAATAAACTATTTTTTTAATTGTATTTATGGTTGATATCCTCGTAGTTTCAATCAAATGTCAATATTAGACACAAATTGGATGTAAAATTAAATTCCACATCCAACAATTACCCACTATGCATACTTCTAAGTAGATCCACATTGACCAAAAATTGAAAATACATTTTAAAAAAAAACATGTTCAAATACTTTTTTTATGTATTTTGATTTTTTTTATGTGGATCTACTTATAAGTATGCATAGTGTGTACTTGTTGGATGTGAAATTTAATTCCACATGCAACATACATTTAATCTTGAAATTTGAGTGAACCTACAAGGAGATAAGCCAAAAATACAACTAAAGAATAGTTTTCTCCTTTTCCCTCCAAAACATTTACCCTGGGGTTGACATTGGCACCTTGAATCATATTGGTTATTTTAAAGGTAATTTTGTTAGTACATTTTTTGTTTTGAGGTCCATTTTGACCTCAAAATGTTATGCAACCAGCTCACAAAATAGAAGAAAATATAGATCAACAACTTAGAAATCTTCCTCTTCGAGGAAGAAACCTCCTTTACATTACATAAATGAACAATTCTTGGATGATACAAATGAAAAAACCTAATTTCTATATATAGGAGTCTAAGGGGTCACACTATAATCATAGCCTACATAATAATAATATTGTAAGGGTTGAACAATAACAATAGTGGCCTTCTATGTGGAACAATAATAACAATATGGGGACTACATGTGCACAACAATAACAATAAGAGGGCTACACTAAAAATAACAATAAGGGGTTACACTAGTATTATACGGACCTAACATGCCCCTCTCCTTCAAAAAAGTGTTGTCCTAAACGCTTGAGTAGTTTTGGATGCTTATGTATAGAATTCTCATCCTCCCATGTTGAATCATCAACAGGTAAGTTCTTTCACTTGATTAGATACTCTGAAATAGATCGATTTCGTAGCTGTCAAGTTCTTGTTTCCATGACTGCTTCAGATTCCAATATGATTTTTCCTTCCTCATCAAGTTCTGGCTATATTGTTTGCACTGGGGGTTTGTCACCTATAACCTTATTTAAGCATGAAACATGGAAAAATGGGTGCACTCAGGAAGATGCAGGAAGCTCCAATTTGTATTCCATAGTACCAATATTTTACAACACCTTGTAAGGACCATAGTACTTTGGAAATAATTTATATCCTTCTTAGCTTGCTTGAGGGACATTTGTTTGTATGGTTGTAGTTGTAAAAATACCCAATCACCTACATTAAAACTTATTTTGCTGCGATGTTTATCTTCCCGTTGTTTCATTCAATTTTGTGCCAATTTAGGTTATCCTTTAAGAGTTGGAGAACTTGTTTTTGATGCTCGATGTGATATTCCACTCCTTGAACCTTAGAATTTTATCTTAAATATGATTTTGATGTTTGAAACTCTAGTGAGCATGATTTTTCAATTGCGGCTTCATTTTTATTTCTTTAGAATTTTGTTCATGCCATTAGAGTTGATTATATTTCCTGGTTTCCATGTGATACCCCTTAATTCAACTTCCTTTCCTTCCCAAAAAAAATTCAAGAAAAATTCTTGAAAATTAAAATCTATCATACCCAAAGATTGTAACCATTAAACTCCTAGTACAACATCAGCACCACCCATTGGACTAGAAAGCATTAGGATATTCAATACATATTCCCCCATGGTTAGCTCAATATTATGGCACTTTCCATAGCAATTTATAATTCCTCCATTTGCAACCATCACTTGACACTTTGGTGCTAGATATTGGAAGCAATTCAATTCCTCGACTATCTTACAATGAGTAAAATTATGGATAGTACCTAGATCAATCAACACTATTACCTTTTTCTTCTTGATATGTCCTTCTTTCTTGAGAGTTTGACGAGTGGTAATTCCTTCCAATACATTACAAGATATGGTCAGATTCATTTCTTCTTTCTCTAAGGTTGGTTCCTGGTGTATATACTTTTCTTTTGATGTTTCTTGTTCCTTTTATTCCTCTTCACAATCTATGTAAACTAATTTCTTCTCTGGACACTTATGACCTTTAGTGTATTTTTTATCACAACTGTAACAAATCCAACTTTGCTCTTTTTTCTTCCAATTGTTGTGGTGTCAACCTTGTAGGTTGTGGAAGGCTAGGAATAGCAACACTTCCGTCTTTATAGTTGTGAGTGGTAGGCTTCCTTGTTGCCATAATTTTTCCTTCAATTTTTCTTTCCAACCTGAATGCCTTCTCCAATGAATCAGGTTCCCAAAAGTGAACCTCATGTTGGATGTTATCCTTTAAAGTCCCTATTAACACATCAACTATATGCTCCTCTTAAATATCATTTACCCTTACATTCAATTTTTGGAAGTCCTCAATGTGCTACACCATTTAACAGTTTTGTTTAAAAATTATAGAAGGTGTTTCTCTTTGTATCTTCATAATGTGCTATCATTTCCTTCATAAAAATTGACAAAGTGAAAAGTGGTTTACAAGAACAAAGCCATCAATACCATACAAATTGGTTGGGTTCTAAATATAAAGTTGCAAAGCATACCTTTTGTGTGTGTTGCACATTATGGAGATTAAGATATTGCTCCATCTATAGTATCCATGTTACCAAATCCTTGCCATAAATCTTCCTCATATCGATCTTTGGAATATGGTGGCTCTTCAATCCAATGTTAGAGTCTATGAAATCATGATTAACATTTCTTTTGTTCTCATCGTGAGTTTCATCTAATACCTTTTCTCCAGTAGGAAGCCTTTCTTGTAGCAAATTTGTCAAACCTTCCATGTCTTCTTTTAAACCATTCTTCAAATCTTCCATTTTTGCCTTTCATTTTTGCTTCTATGCCACCCTTCAAACTTTCCATGTATGATTTTAAACCATTCTTCAAACCTTCCATGTCTATTTTTAAACCATTCTTTAAACCATCCATCTTAGCTTCCATTTCATTTTTGGTTACTCTTTGTGAGAGCGAAATTTTTTGCACTTGGTCTCGTAATTTTGATATATCATGTTGCATTTTTTCCTCTTATTCATGCATCATAGTAGAGTTTTATGGTTGCTTACTAGGTTTTTCTGTTTTCTTTCTTTGAGTTATTTTGGAATGAAACAATGATATATATGTTTCACTATGCCCCTTGAATCACTTAAAACTGATTTTTCAATCAAAACTTATGTAATTAAAAAAAAAAATACACACCTTTTTCATTGCTTTGTATGAGATCGATATTGAATCTGTTGTATCTTTGTAATTTCAGATCCCCAAGATTTGAACTTTGGTCCTGTAGTATCCCTCTAAGTCTTATTTCCAATTCCATGGATCATACCCAATTTGTATTCTTCAAGATAAAGTTATGCTCGATCTCCCACAATGTCCTAATTATGGACTAGTTCAATCGAGAGAACTTGTACGAAGTTCCACGTGTGACTATTTTTTATCTTCGCCTCTAAAATTGATATACAAGAAAGTACAGTACGTGCAATTTTGGCCACATTTTACATAATTCAAATCTGATTCCTGAAACGAATGTTATGTCGATTTTCCCTCGGTCACCCGTTTGAGATGAAATTTTGGAGCCTGCAAAACCCCTAACTTCCTTAGATCATATCTCTGAAAATTTTGTGAACCAAGATCTGAAATTTGTACCCAAGGTTCACCAGTATTTAGACTCCAAGTGGTTTCAATTTCAGTTTCTAAAGCTTCGTAGAAAAAAAATATATAGCGAAAATACCAAGATGACCTGTTTGAAGAAGCGAAACCCTAGAATCCAAATCTTTGATACCAAATTTTATGCAACCAAATCACAAAATTGAAGAAAAGATAGACCAATGACTTAGAAATTAGCCTCTTTGAGGGGGGAACCTCCTTTACATTACATAAATGTAAAATTATTGGATGATACAAATGACAACATCTACCTTCTATATATATGAGTTTAAGGGGTCACAATATAATGAGAGCCTACATAACAATAATAATGTAAGGGCACAACTCCCTGATCGAGGTGCAAACCAAAAGGCTGACTCTCCCATCAATATTTATGACATAGACCTCAGTAAATATTCCCACCACCTTCCACATGACTGGAAAGGTTGGCAGGGCATCCTTCAACATGTAGGAGAGGGTTATGTGTAAGGAAAGAGGTAACCAAAGCCATTCAAGGTTGCTTTGAAGTCGAGGTGGTTATGTTCCAAGGGTGAAAGATCGAGTAGGCATGATTGCAAAGAAGGCAGAAGCATGGCTCCAACTTCCCCTCAATTTTCGACCGCGACGACTCCTTGGTAAGCATATGGGATCCAGAGACTGCCAGCGGTCTCACCCTTAGGTAAACACCCATCTATTGCACAACCCACCAGCCGAGAAGCAAGCAATTATGGCTCGGTCAAAGAGCCTAGTTGCGAGGGGTTGAGGTAGAAAAAATAAAGGAAAAGAAGATGAGGGTCAACCCAGCTAGTCCTTAGGCAAGCAGCGAAGGAGGAGGCCCACGGTTGGTATCATTCAAGATGCCATGAAGGCATACCATGAGAACACCACTGAAGAAATTCAGAAGTTGATCGAAAAGTGGGAATCAGACTTAAACCGCAAGGCAGGATCTATGGAAATGGAAGTTGAATAATGGAGGGGCCTCATGCTCGATCCTAGGAAAACTTGGGGTAGACTTACTTAGTTTAAACAAACATTTTTTTTATACTGGTCCATGAAAGGTATTTTGGGCAAAGCCCTGGAACAAATTTCAATGAGTCTGGCCACAATTGTCCAAGACTTTCTAGACTATGTAAGTGAATTTGACAAGCTCAAGTTCCAACTCCAGAAACAAGATGGGCGCCTTAAGCGCATCGAATATCACCTCCCATGCATCCTCAAACCGACTAAGCTCGCTGGAAATTCTGTGCAGGACCCAGCGCCTATAGAATTTTCCTTGGCTGAGGAAGCATAGTAGTCTTATGTTTTTTACTGCTAGTAGTTTTTTGTATCTATTGTTTATATACGAGTAAATTTTAGTTTGTTATGTATAAACAATCATGCCAATAGGAAAGTAAAATAAATTATATGTATGAACATTCAGTCGTTGTTAGCTTGGTTTGATAGAATTAGAACCTATTGTTTTTGGATGGCATACCACGCCATCATGTGGCCAAAAAACTTGGTTTTCCATTCGGGGCAAGTTGAGGCCATCTAACAGTATCTATCTAGTTGTAACTTGCTTATAAAAATTATGAAAATGGAGGTAATACCAAGCTTACAAAAAAAAATGTAAGGGCATAACAATAACAATAGTGTGCTTCTATGGGGCACAATAATAACAATATGGGGATTACATTGGCATGACAATAACAATAAGGGGGCTACACTAACAATAACAAGAAGGGGCTACACTAGTATTATAGGGACCTACAACAAAATTCTCCTAATGACTCCCTCAATAGTTTCTATAGCTCTCTGTGGGACACAAGTGTTGCAACTCCCAAGTATGAGCTACTAAAAATATCTACTTGAGCTACTAACATTGCTCAAATCCTCATTGTTTCGACTCTCAATTCCCCATTTCTACAAATCCTCATTGTTTCGACTCTCAACTCCCAATGGTTGTAAATCATCATTGTTGTGACTCTCAACTCCCCATTTTTGTAACTCTCAACTCCATGTTGTTGCAACTCGCCTCTTTGACACTTCAACTCTTGTTGGTTGTAACTCTCATCGTTTTTGTGACTTGCACCACATGGATATTGTTACAACTTTGAGGAAGTGTTGTAACTATATTCCAACTATAACAATGCATCAATCATTTGAAAAAAAATCATATGTGGATTGGCCAAGTAGTCAAACAAACTATCTTCTTATGCATGAAAATGACAAAGGTGGATAGGTGTTTAGAAAGGAATGAAGGACTCAACTTCCATTCGTCCTATGGTTGATTAAGTCATCATGTGCCTAAATTTTGTTATATTTTTGAAAGTTGATGTAATAGGATAGATCAACCTAGTTCTCCTGGGTTTCCATTAATTGATTTGATTAATTTAGGTAGAGAACATCATGTATAAAACTCATGCACTCCTCAAGCTAGGAAATAAACAAGTAGGAAAAGTTAGCTAGTTGGTTGATTAGGATTAAAACTAAGGTTATTTTTGTACTTCCAATTTCCTTTTCATTATAGTTCAATAATTGGTGTGATAAGTACCTAGTGCCTTATTTCTTTTGTAAAACCAATGCCTCATCTAAGGAGGTATGCCCCCCTCCTTAGCCAGGCACTATCTATACTTTATATAGTAGTTGTAGTATATTTTTATATATTTCCATTCTTTTCAACAATTCGTCTAATTAGTAATTAGTTGTACCTCTCAATTTTCTTTTGTTGCAACTCAATTTCTATAACTCTGATATTTCTTTTGCTCTAACTCCAAATTTCAATTGCAAATAATCCTATTACTCCAACTCTAGAATTTATAACTGCAACTCTACATTGTAGGCTTATTGCTGCAACATTGTAGCATATATCTATTATTGTAGTTCATTTATTAACATTAACCTTAATCACAAAATAATTTTTGTCATAAGATTTCAACAACAATTTGAGACTTTAGGTCATTTTTTCAACTTCGTGATGACATTGGAATACTCTATTTTCTTTTAGAATTACAATTACTTTGTTTTCGATTAGGTTTTATTTACAACATCTTATTTATAACATTGTTTCTTTATGAACAAAGTGTGGTTTGATGATTTTTGAGTTATCACATCATATTTCACATGCAACTGCATTTCTGTTACAACACCGATATCATTTTAACACTGGAACAAATCACCTTAGATTCCATTGTGATTTATTTTCTACAAATGTGATATTTACTTTCCCGCAAGTGTGACATTTACTTTCCTACAAGTGTGCTCTTTACATTCATGCAAGTGTGGATTGGCTTGCAAGTATATTTCTCTTGGTTACTTTTGAAAGAATCCCAATACCTTGTTCTGTGACACTCATTTAGATTACTAAAAATTTAGATTATATTAGCATTGATGGTGCATGATAATTCGCAAGTTCCATATGACCCTCATATTGAAAATTAAAAGTATAGTATTTTTGTTGTCTTTCTAAACAATTATAAATGTGATTGAAAGGCCCATCGATAATAAAAACATGACCCATACCTTGATCCTTTATTGTCTTGTCTTCATTCTTCTTATTGATATTGCTCGATATGTAATCTAATAGGTTGTGATGTTGAAGTAATTTTACCATAAGATCAATGGCCTTCACCATACAATAACTATCCAGATTAAATCCACTATTACAATGGATACACTTTGTTATCTCCTTCTTTCCTTCCTTGGGGTTCAAATTCTCCTTAGTGGATTCATTTTTTTTCCATCTATATGATCAATTTCCATTATTTTATGTTTTGTATTCTTGTTATTATTCTTCACTGTATGAATGTGATCCTTCGATATCTTGAAATCCCCCTTTTTTTAGCTTGTTCTTCTATTGAATCAATGATTCTATAAAGCTATTCAATGAAGGAATCTTCCTATCTTTACCTATGGAGTGTTTAGTAGTGTGGAAAGAAGAAACAAATACTAAATACTTTGATCCTAGCTTTGAAAGAGCTAAAAGAGTCAACTAATTTTCTTTTCTATTAATGCTATAAGATTTTACCTATTGAAGCAAAGTCTTCAACCTCTTGAACAAGTCTTGAATAGTCTTGAAGTTTCTTGGGCTCAAAGTTGTAAGCTCATTCTCCAATTGATGTCCTCTTAAATCATCCAGCGTGCCAAATAAACCCTCCAACTTAGTCCCTACATAATTGGGAGTTGAGAAAGCTTCAACATGAAAGAGTAGGTCTAGGGAGATTGAGAGGAACAATATCCCATAAGCTTCATCCATCCTATTGAATTAATTTGAAATTTATACAACAGAATTGGCCTCTACCAAGGAAAATTTTAGGGGCTAATATTCGCAGGTGGGCTAATTTTTTTTTTTTTTTTTTCCAAAAACAATATTCGCCAATTTCCATTTTTCCTAAAAATTATTCGCCAAAATTTATATCATAAAATTATTTTGCCTTAAAAATAGCCGAATTTTTATAGAGAATATACAAAATCATTATAAATTTGAATATTTTTCCAAACATATCACTAAACATTTTATATTTTTCATTTTAGGGACTAGTAAGACTCGCCAAGGTTTCTAAACTTTAAGATAAATTTTCATCCTTACAATTTTATGTGGCCTCTACTTCAATCCCATGGTGATCCTATAAACCCCCTTTCATCATAGTACAAGTAGGATCTTGGGCTTTCACTCAAATTAATTGAATGTAATAATCACATTGATAGCAAGCTAATCCATCCTCTTTGGGATGTTCAATCTTATACCGACATAATATGTTAGTATTTCTCAAAAACATTATAATTATTTGATACCATGTTCAATTTTAAGCACAAGAAAAAAAATCTATTTGTGTAGAAAATACATAACAAGAACTAGAGAGAATGAAATTACATTGAAAAAGACTAACTCAAGAGACCAATTCAAATTACTTCATAACTCTTGTGTATATTATTGCTTGACATGAATATATATTTATAACAGTCTCATAGATAGGATCAATGTACACTAGGATGGGATTCCATAATGCATGCACACTAGAAAATAAAAAAGCACTTTCCCTAATTAACAAGTAACTTAAAATTGGAGTTGGAGAACCTAAATTATAATGAGAATTTAAAATAGGATTGACTAAAGGTAATCAGAGTTAAAAATAAGTTTGAACTAAAATAATAACTATATAATGCAACTCCTAGATCAAAGTCAAAGATCAAAGTTACCAACTTAATCAAAACATTACCCAATTATAATTTTTTTAAATGGTTTTTTTTACCCTCGTTTCGAAATATAATATTAGTAGCGCAACCAACCCTCACCTTCCCCTTCCTCCCTACCCCCCTCTCCCCCCTTTTAACATTTTAATTCTTCTACTCTATGAAGAATTGATATTCTTTTTAAATGTTGATTTCTTAAGCTTTTTCAATGTTGTCCTTTTTTGTTTCAAATACAAATGTTATATTTTTAAGAGTTTTTCGAGTTTATTTTTCTTTTTCTTTTTCAAATGATGGATTTTTAAATGTTTTTCAAGTTTGTCTAATTTTTAATTTTTGGGAGTGGAATTTGATCCACTTATGTGTGCATGGGTCATGAAACCACTTTTAATATAGTTTCTTTGTGTGCAACCAAATGCGTGACCAATGCCTCAAGGTACCCTTATAACTTCAAGATTAGGCCCTCACGAGAATTGAACCTTTACAAACTGTGAAAAACTCATTGCCTTCCACCATTGGATCCAACACCTTCACTAAAATCCAAAAGTGATATTATTTGATTTTTTTAATTAATGAAGTATTATTTTAATAATTTAAATAAATAAATAGAAAAAATGTTTTTTTAAGTGGAAAAATCAATTTAAGAAAAAAGGGTAAAAAAAGTGCATTTGTGTTTTAAAATTTTTGAAAAACGCTTAAAAAAAAAACAATTATTTAGGAAAAAATGGTTGAATATAAGAAAAAAAAATTAAAAGAATAAAAATACATATCCTAAAAAGCACAAAAAAAAAAAAAAATAATTTTAAAAAATTTTGAAATTAATTTACAAAAATTAGAAAAAAATAAATCATTTTCAATATTTTTATTAAAAACAAAATAAAATTAAAACTAAAAAATTATTAAAATAAAAAATAAATAAAATTTATTCAAAAAAATAAAAAAATGAGCACATTGCAATGGGGGCAATGTCGTGCATCACTTTCTCCCGTTTACTTTCCCCATGCTTGCCTCCGACAAAACCCAGCAAGGCCTGCTGCGTAGATGTGCATGCAGTAGGCCTTGATGTTACACGAGCCTTGCCAGGGGATGTCCGTCGTCTCCCCCTCTATCGTCTTATTCCCTCGCTTTGCAAAGCCCACACAACAACAATGCATGCTGCAAAGAGGAGCAAATTGCTTCTCTACACAATAGACATTGTTTTTCTGTGGGTTTTGTTGAGAGTGGGTGTAGTAAAAGATGTTGGGGTGAGAGTGAGGGTGAGGGTTGATTTCGGAGTGTTGCTCATCATCACCGCCATAATAATGTACTCATTTTTTAAAATTTATGTTTTTAATATATATATATTCTTTAATTTCTTTTTCAATAAGTTATCTTTTAAATTGTTATAAAATTTTGCCCTATTTTTTATTTTTTTTTACTATTTTTTTTTAATGTTTAATTTGACTTTTTTTCCTAAAAAAAATCATTTTTTTAATGTTAATTTTAATGAGTTTTTTTACACTAATGATGATTTCCTAGATAGTATTCAAAAATCTTGTTGCAACTTTTTTTACCTTGTTGAAAAGGGAGTAAAGTTTTCCTAGGCCCTTGGTATAACCACCATTTATTTTAGGCGTTGATTTTTGAGGTTTTTTTGTAGTCAGGTTATTTGGTTTTTAATGTCACAGTGGAAGATGTTAGAATTTTAAGGTTTGTTATACTCATGATATTTGGCTTTTAATGTCATATTTGAGAACTATTGGAACTGTAAGGTTTTTCATAGCCATAATATTTGGTTTTTAATGGCATGGTTGAAAATATTGGAATAAATATCCGAAAAAATAGGGCTCTCCGGATAGCACCATTTTTCAAATTAATCGTCTTTTTTCATGTCTCTTTTACGCAAAATGCATATTTTTAGAGCTAGAATTCTCATTTTGAAGTCACAATACTCATTAAATTGTTAACTTTATTAAAGGATAATGCAATAAGGTGAGTCGATAAGGCAACATGTGAAAATAAGAAAGGAAGTGCATATTAGAAAATAGGGAACCTGTTGATAAGGTAACATGTACTAGTTGATAAAAAATAGACATGTCACTACCTAGGAAATGCCCAGTCACTCCCATGTGTCATACTAGGTAGCACTCCATGCTAAAAATAAACTTACTAAAAATATAAAATGCTACCAAATAGTAAAAAAGTCTAGTAGATGAAGAGAAGTCGTGATATGTGGACCTAATTATGTATGGAATGGTTATAAGTGTGCATTTACCCCAACATTATTCTCTATTACAACATCATATAAATGGAGATCTTAGATTCATTATATGTCATTTTCATTAGGAACATCAACTTATTAACTTATGACTTAGATAAATGAGAAAACATACTTCAATTATATCAGTGTTTATAAAAGCATTCAATATCATATAAATGTGTGTATTTTCTTTACAATTCGAAGTTCAATTTCTTCCTAGAATACATAGTGATTATAGGGGTGGAAAGTGCTACAAGGCCCAAGAGGGGACTTTATTTAGACTCGGAGGATAAATAAATTTATCATTTTTGTGGAGTTTTGGAATCACTTCAAACAATCAAGAAGAGTTGTATACTCTACTTCAAGTCATCAATCTAGTCAAGGTGTTCTTAGTCCATGGGATAATCATTGTTGGTGACTCCATCAACGTTGTCAAGTATCTAAACCTTTAGTAAGCCCTATATAACCCTCAAGTATCCTAAAATTATTAGTAATCCCTATATATTAAGTAATTAAATTTATATTTTTATATTTTTATGTAGTTTAGGACCTTTCATGGTCTCATTTTATTGTAATTGTGCCATTTTTCTCCTATATATAAACTAAGGAGACCTACTCTTAGGAGTATCAAATCTTGTCTTGTATAGTGTATTAATTGTAAAGGAATTTTACCCACGAATATGACTACAATTATTGGTTTATTATCATCTTTAAGGCACAAGGTTCATAACATTTGGTATTAGATCTTATGATCTTACGGTTTTGTTGTTTCAAACAAGTCATCTTTTCATTTTCGCTATAACAATTTTTTTCCTACGACAATTAAGATACTGAAATTTGGAACATATTGAGGAGATATATTAATAGACATATTCCTAAAATTTAAGATTTTTTTTTGCTATACTTTCATAGATGTTATTTAAGGAAGTTAGGGTTTTTGAATGCTCCTAAAATCAATTTCAAATAGGTCAGTTTGGAATTTTCACTATAAATTTCTTTGGGGATGTTTTAGACCATGAAGTTTTATAGGGACAGAGGAAAGATTACTAGGTACTTCCAATAAAAACTTCATACTTTTGTTTTCTATACTTATGGAGATATGTTTTGAGGAAGTTATGATTCTTGAATGCTCCCTAAATCAGTTTCAAACAAGTCATTTTGGCATTTTCATTATAACTTATATTTAGTGATGTTTCAGATAATGAAATTTTGATGATATAGAGGGGACACCTTTAGGTACTTGTGATATAAAATTAATACTTTTGTTTGTTACAATTTCAAATACATTCCTCGTAAAAGTGAGGGTTTATTAATGGTATTGAAATTAATTTCAAACAAGTCAACTTGGTATTTTTGATACAATATTTTTTCCTGTGACTTTTAAGGCTGGGAACTTTTCAAAGATCTTAGGAAACATATAGAAGTACCTCAGAGAAAAAATTGAAAATTATATTTGAATAATTTGGAACATGACACATTATAAAAGTTTTCTCTTGGAAGGAGGCAAAAAATCAACAAGTTTTGGAAAAGTTACCATATCTTTCACTTGGCACATCAAATTCCAGTTAGTCCTATGGAATTCCAGTGAAGACATATCATAGTATTATTACAGATCAAAATTTGAGATTCATAAGGGCTTAAATATCATTGATACATCATTAAAAAGGTTATCCATTTGGATATTCTCCAAATTAAGGGTTTAAAGGTAATGAAACTTACAAGTAATATAACTTTTAATGATATATTTTTTTGGGTGAATAGAAATTGTGATAAAGAGGAGTAGTATTGTTATTTTCTCACATGGCTCCAATGAAATATATGAAATTTATTACAACAATTAAACCTCCTATCATTCATATATAACGATACAAACCATTTATAAATGAATCTAATTAATCTTGTCCTATGTTCCAAAATATCAAGCCAAACATTTTTTGTGAGAGCTAAATTCACGTCCAATTTTCCTAGAAAACCAACCAACTTTATGCCTCTCGAGAATAGTATGGGTGATCAATTCAATTTAAGCTCATTAAAGACCCTAAACTAAGTGGCATGGACCATGGAGGCGGATTAATTAACTAATTTTTTTAAGGCATGGTCACATCAAGAGAGAAGTTGGCATGTGGTTTGAAGTTAGATCATCATGACCTCAATAAGTTTATGGCAGGGAATCCCCCCTCCACATCCATGATCCACATGAGTAAATATGATTTAAATACTGAAGCAAGATGGAAATGAACTTAGGCATGGGAGAATTGGATCTAGTCATATGCAATCAAGGGATAATTCATCGCTTAATCATGAAATTAGTTGGGGAGTATCTTGTTATGAAAACAACTCCAAAAATAGAAGAAAAGAGAGATTTTGCCTTAGAAATCAACCACTTCGAGGGGGAAACCTCCTTTACATTACATAAATGAACAATTCTTGGATGATTCAAATGAAAAAACCTCCTTTCTATATATAGGAGTCCATGGGGTCACAATATAATCCTAGCTGACCTAACAATAACAATAGTGGGGTTTTATGGGGCACAATAATAAAAATATGGGGACTACAAGGGTACAACAATAAAAATAAGGGGGCTAAACTAACAACAATAAGGGACTACACTAGTAATATAGGGACCTAACATGCCCCTCTCCTTCAAACAAGTGGTGTCCTCAATGCTTGATTATTTCTTGATGTGGAATCTTCAACGGGTAAGTTCTTCCACTTGATGAGATACTCTGAAATTGATCAATTTCATAGTTGTTGAGTTCTTATTTATGTGACTACTTCAGAACTTATTTCACTGCGATGTTGATCTTCCTCAGTGTCCCGTGATTTGGCTGATTGGCAAGCCAAATGACAAAGTGTAACATCAAACCAAGCTTTGAGCCCAAGGACTCTCTATATGTGTAAAGGATATCTGTGTGTTTGCTTATTGTGTTCTGATTTTAGGCTAGTTATGAAGTAAGTTTTTTGGTTTTGGTTTTTTAAGTTGTGAGGGATGAAACTGATCAAAGATATAAAATAGGTAACAAGATGTTAGATTAACTGGGCTATGGGGTCAAAAGGTCAAGAAAGCTATTAGATGACGATACAAGGCTGTTGAAGGGCCGATTTGATTCAAGGTAGAAAGGATCTTTGGGCAAAATGGAGTAAATGGACATCAAGTTTGTGAAAGACGAAGGATTTCAAGCATAACTAGTTTGATAGCAGACATAAACATGTTATGGCAAGCCATTAATCATGCAAAATGTAACTACAAGCTAAATAATACATAGAAATAAACATTCAAGCCATGCATAGAAGTATAAGACCCTCTAACTTTGGGAAATGGCTATCAGACTTTGGGGAAAACACATAAGACAGACTAACAACTCAAAACACTATGCCACAACGCCTAAACACAGTCTTTAAGTTATTGGGCACTTTGACAAACAAGCTTTCATAGTTTTTAGGCAAAGGGCTAGATCGGGACTAGGCCTCCTTGGTTCAAACAAAATGATAATCTAATCAGTCAAAGAGATAGTTTCATGGATAGAACTATGGACAGCCATAGGTGAGCAGGGCACACCATACATCCTACTTAAAATGCATAGAACCATGAATGAAACTAGCAACAATATCCTTAAGTTACTAAAGAGCAGTTAAGAATTCTTTAGTATGACTAAGGAGGAGGAAAACATGAAAGCTATGAAGATTCAGGAATTTTGAGGTGCCTTCATGGGCATATCTCAAACTTGTTCTCTACTGATCTATAGCAAGCAAGAAACATGTATTCATGAATGAAAACTAGAAGACAATAACATAGAAAGAGACACTATACCATTCTACCAAGTCATGGAATCCATCAACAATCCTTCATCATTCATTCAAGAGCATCCAAGAGGCAGTCCAAAATCATAACACAAGTATGTTATTCAAAGCTCATATGACCAATATATTGCTTCTTCTCTCAAGTTCAGCCTTGTTTACAATGAGAGCTGGTGGAATAAATAGGCTCAAGTGAGGAAAACCTCATGGTTCAACTTCCATCCTCATTGGCCTAATCAAAATATCTAAACTTGTCCTTGAGGCTTTTCAAAGCCCAAGGCACAAAAATATCTCATAAAATATCTAAAAATTGCTAAAAAAGGGAATTTAATTGACTTTGGATCATTTTCCAAGTGTAAAAATAGCTAAACGCACATTTGGGAAAAGCAGATTTTTGAGGTTCAGAAATTACAAAAATACTTCAAATTTATATCAGAAAAAGGTCCCCTGTCTTGCTAGAAACAATTGACAGCCTTCTTGATGTCGAAACGAAGCTCATGATAGCTCGTTGGAAATCTCTGAGTGTCTACTTTCCGGCGCAACTGAAATCACCTCAATCTGATGCCTGGAGGTCCTCCAAATCTGTACCTGCGTGTAAAAAGCCAAAAAATTGCAGACTGCTGATATGCCGGGCAGAATGTGCAAAAAGTGAGCATTTTTCGCCGTTTTGAGGGGGCGAATGATCTCCAAATGCTCTGAAAATCGCTGAGGACATGATCATGAAATTATGGCATCAACTGGTATCATCCTCCTCCCTTGAAAAATCCTCAAAATGAAATGGCGAATTTATGAGTTTTCGACCAAAAACTCAAAAAATGCCAAAAAACAAAAAGTTGTCAAAATGGGCCCAAAATTGGTGTGCATGACCCTCAAGGGTCCCTAGCAACATGCTCCGAAGCTGAGGCCAAAATTTCAAGTGCTGATGTGCCTTTCTCCTCTTTCCGTGTCGGGCGCTTCCCCTTTGCTTTCTTCAATTTTTCTTGGGTGGCCTTTAGCTTGCGCCGGGCGAACTGATTCAATCTTTGATAATGCTGTGTCCTTTTCCTTTGCAGCTCCAGGTCTCTGTTTTCCCTTTCAAGTTTCATCTCCAAGTGTTTATTGGCTCTTTCTAGCCATGCCTCCTTATTTTCTTCAATTTCTTGCTCAAGGAGGGCAGTGAGGGGAAAGGATTGAAGATGGGCCTGTTCTTCTTCTTTTTGCCTTTCCAGGGCTCTTTTAAGCCCTATGGTTCTAGGCCTCTTCCGCCTAGGCTGGTCTTCCTCTTCTTCCTCATCAAAATCACCAATGAGCTCCTCTATCCTCATTTGCGCTTTAGCTGCTTCATTCTTGTATTTGATTGCCCGTGCTTCATGAACAGCTAAATGGACATTCATTTGTTTATTTTGGGTCTCCAAGAAATAGTTGAAGTTCCTTGCCCGTTGAAGATCATTCTCCAATGCCTCAATTTGTCCCTCTCTATGGATTAGGAGGTTTTCAAGAATGCGGGCTTCATTATCGCTGTCATCACTTTGGATTGGAATGACAGCCAATGCACCTCCATGTTCTTGACTTTTTCCAATTTTTCCTTTCCCTTTGAAAGCCAATCTTGCACTCTTCCTTCTTGGCATGCTAGTGGGAGACCTCTTGGGCGATTTTCTTTTGCTAGGGACAACTTTTGTCACTTTTGGAGTGGCAGCCTTAGGCCCTTTCTTCCTTGCTGTGCTGGGCTTTGTTCTTTTGGGAGGAGGAGACACAACTGCTTTACCCTTGACATCTTTTTGAAACTGATGCTCTCCTTGAGGCTGCTGTGTGTCTTCTTCTTGCTGTTCAATTTGCTGCCCCTGTTCGCCAACATCATTTTGCTGTTCTACTTCAATGCCTTGTTCAATTTGTGTTTCAACCTGCTGCCCTTTTTCACCAAAATCAAGCTGCTGCTCTTCCTCTCGTCCCCGCTCGTTCTCATCATCTTCTATTCGCTGCTGACCTTCACCACTGTCCTACTGCTGTTCTTCATCTTCAGTTCGCTGCTCTTCATCCCTTTCCTCTTGCTCATGACCTTTCTCTTCTTGCTTTCTACTTCCCTCTCCTTCTTCCTGCTGTCCTGACTGTTCTGTGGTAATTTTGAGCCTTCTAGGAGTAGGCCTGCTGGACAAAGGTATAGGGCGATGAATAGGCTGAGTGGGAGATATATGGACAGGAGGAACAGTAGAGAAATCTGGGTGACTGATAAACACATCCCATATAACCTCTTTCTTCTCTAGCTGGTGTAGGATGATAATTTTGATCAGAGAATGATGGAAAAGGGAAGCTATTTGCAGAGATGGAGTCTTCTTCTGGACTGAGGATGCCATCTTCTCGATGCTTTTGCATAAAAAGTAAGGGAGATTGAGCTGCCTAGTTCTAGTGAAATGTATCAATAGTCAGACATGATAGGCATAAACTCAAGTAAATCTCCCTTCACAAGTAAAATACTTCATTATGAATTTCATTAGAGGAGCATAGCTGTCAAGAAGATAAGAGAAGGGAAAAATAGCAGTGCATGTATCTCTGTGCTCGGGCTTGATTTAAGGCTTATAGTCATTCAAGTCTAGATGGGTCTGTTTGAACCATTTCTCGCCATGATATGGAATTTTAGTTGCCTTGGAAACATACCTCGGAGATATCTTGAAATCAAGGCCTGCTACCTGGAAATGCTTGCTTTGGAACCTCAGGGCGCATAGGTGTGTTAGGGGTGAGAAAATTTTGACCTCCTGTACCTTCTGGCAGAACTCTAAGCAACCTACCTCATGAAAATTGAAGAGGATGGATGGATGTGCATTGACCTCTTCTGTAGAGATTGGCTCATATCTTTTATGTAAACCACTTTTGCTATCTTGCCTAGGAGGCATCTTGACCTAGATGTGTTTTTGAAGCACCAAACTGCCTCACTGTCCTTAAACTGCCTTCTTTAAGGTGAAATCTGTCAATTCACTGTTTTGATAGTGAACAATATCTTTGGATGACTACACACTGTTCCCTCACAATATAAAACCCTCTCTCTTCTAAATAGTGGCCTTTCCACCTTTAATGTATCTCAGCTAGCAGACCTTTCAATAAGAAACAAAACAGTGGAATGAAAAATAGACGGTTAGGTGAAATTTGCTGTGTAAAGTGTCAAGATTGCCTTGCTCTGTGATGTTTGGAGCTTAAACAACCTGTTTTGTACTTTTGACCAATGTTGAACTTTCCAATCTTTACAAACTTGCCATTTCCTAGTATGCCAATCACTCAACAAACTTATATCTCATGCACTCAACCTTTGGTGTAAGCATACAGTCAATGCCACAGTTTATGTAACGAGGTGACAGAGATTTTGAAAACTGCTTCAAAAGTTTCAACAAAGCTTGTAGGGGAACATCCTTTCACATAATCAAAGCTCTTTTTTTTTAATATGGAGTCCCTGTCTGTCTTAAAAAATCACTTTGCAACCATCTGAAAATCAACTTAACAGTGAGCTTGAAGAACAAAAGGTAATTAAAAGTGTACACAGTGCAACTGTCTTTCCCTGTGGGTGATGGAATAACCTTGCCCTTAGGTATCTTGAAGAGTAAAACACACCTTTGTTCTTGATTTAGGAAAAGGTAAAAGCACACAGTTTGGCTCAACACATGCTCTTTCCCTGTAGAGACTTTTAATAGTAATCCAACACTTCAGCACAGTTTTTTGAACAAGGATATGCACAGCCAAAAACTGTTTGTTATATATGGTGATGTAGCAGTCTTTATGTTGGAGCAGCTCCTTTTCAATATAGAAACCCTGTCTCTTTAGCAAATATCTTTGTATCCTCTAAAAATCAACTTGTTAAACGAGTTTGGAGAATCAAACAAGGCAGTCAAGAAGAACACAGTGAACAACTGTCCTTTCCTGTGGTAGTAGGAGTAACTTTGCTTTTTTGATATTTTGAAGAATAAGTACACCCTTGTTCTTGACTTATGAAAGGTAAAAACACCACGTTTTTAGCCTAACACAATTTCTTTTCCTGTAGGCGCCTTTAATAGCACATTCAACATTTTACCACAGTTTTACACCACTTTAAACCCAGGATATCCCCATCAAAAGGCACTTGTCTATGGATATGGTAGCTCTCTTGGAGATGTTCTTATGATATCACAAACACTCTTCTATTGTTCAAACTCGTGAAAGACTCCTCTCAGCGTAAACCGCCTTTTCGCATTCTACTGCTCTCGTACCATCCGGAATCCAAACACCTCCAACCGTATATGGCAGATTTTTTATATTTTCAACGATGCGTATGGCTGACAGCTTCAACCTTGCTTCACCATGGTAGTGAGGGTATTTTGATGGTCTTTTAAAAAATAAAGTTCACAGGTGTTTGATGTTTCCAGTCAATCAGGAAAACACTATTTCGTTCTCATACCACAGCTTGAAAACATGGCCTCCTAACCATTCATACCACTTAACATTTGTTTCAAAAACTGACAGGGTTCATGGAAATACCTTGAAAATATGATGAAAAATCTTCTTGATGAGTTTAGGTCAGCTCCAGAGGCGTTTTGATAACGTATGAGCGTCAAACATATGCGCGACGCGCTGGACATTCAAAGTGTCGCACCAGATTTGGTTGTCGGGTCAACTTTGGGCACCCGTGACCCGACGCCATGTGGCGCGCGGCTGCTGTGAGCGGCCACGCGCGCCTTTGTAGCGTAGCTGGAAAAATACAAGCCCAGAGTGCCGCGCACTTCCACAGGAGTGCCGCGCGGTCGAAATGCGCTGAAAACTTTGCAATTTTGTTCAAAATTCTTTCCTCCGGTCTTGAGTGCAGTAAAAGGGTTCTTTGTTCACAATTGGAGTTTTCAGAAACGTGTGGGAGGCAGTCTTTACCTCTCGCCTTTGAAAAAAGTGGCAACCCTTTGATATACTTATTGAGGTTTTATGAAAACATTTAAAAGCTTTGGTCATTTAAAACACGAAATTCTTACCCCTTGCGAGATAATAGCTAAGACTGCCTTGCTTTTTCTTATGATCAGAAACTTTGCAAATGCTAAATTTGCTCATTGTGCTCATATATTTGAAAAAATGACCTTTGCCGCTTTTGACCCCTTTGGAGACATTTTAACACAGAAGCTCCAACTTTGAAAAATACTTAATGAACTGCAGACCATTCTCTGCTACTTTGTTAACACTGATGGTGATATTCATTACGTAAACCCCACTCCAAAACTGTTAAAAAAAAATACTAAAAACTGCTTTGTTATTTGAAAGGATAGGGTTTGTCTTTTCAACTTGCTTTGATAGTTTCTGTCTCCAAGTGTTTCTTCAATCTCTTTCCCACTATAGGTACCAAAAATTTGTTGCGCTTATTTGGATTTTGCCATGGCCCTTTGATTAAGAAGGGCGCCCTTTTTCAATACACTTCTCTGCTCAAAACATATCATATAATGTCTCTGTCCATTGAATAATGAAAACCTATTTTTGCTTCAAACTTTTCGAAAAAACTGACAGTCTATCAAAACACCTCTTTTGCCTATGATGAACAATAGTTCCAATGGTGATGTCTCTTGATGACATAAACCTAGATTGTCTGTGTCAGCTATTATAGCATGTTTTGAAAGAGCAGCTGTCTATAAATGGAGCTGCTTTCATGTGGAAATAATGACATGGCCTGAATAACCTTGCAATCTGTTCCAGAGTTTTAAAACTCAGACCATAACCTGTTTTAATATGCTTGTGTTGAGGAGACAAACATATGAAGTGTAAAAAGTAGCTAGGGTTACTCATAAACACCAAGGCTCTTATTAGCCATTTTCTTCTAATGAAACTCTGAAATCACTAACCCTACTGCATCTAAAGGCTACATTTGTCTTTGTGGTGGTGTGTAGCTTGCAACAACTAGACTTACACTGGCGCTTTGACTGATATTAAGATGTCTTATATCTAGGGCTGTGTACTACTTTCCTGCCTCTTCTTTATGTTTATCCAGAAACCATGGACTGTATTTCACATTTCAACAGGAACAAAAGAACACACAGGGGTCTTTTTACTGAAGTATTTTCCTGCTCAAGACTGATTGAAGCTATTCATATTAACACCCCTGCAGAGATATTTGTTATGATAGCTTTGATTAAAGGAGTCCTTGTTTTTAATGCACCCTGTTGATGACTAAAACTTCAAATGATTCTCTTTCTTAGGACACAAGACCAAAAACTATGTTTTCTTTTGTCTTGCACATTTCAGATCTTAGCCCTATTTTGATCATTACTTTCACTCAGAAACCTAGAGTCACTGTTTTACTGTCTAGTAAACAACAAACCTGTGCTTATAGTAAGTTCTGCAATCCTTGAAGTCAATATTGGCCATCGCCCTCTGCTTGTAGATGAAGGAGGCGCCTTAACCCTCTGCTTGTAGATGAAGGAGGTTCTTGGCCATGACAAATTACTAGTTTGCTTGACAGTGTTGTCTTTCTTCTACTGTGATTTCATGCTGAATGGAAGCTGCAAGGTCTTGATGAGTAACTCCTTGCCCTGCAGATGCATCTCAGGCTCATGTTTACATTGAGAAGCAGTTGTTCTTCTAAATGTGGATTCAAGAATTTTCTCCTGAGATGATGATATATTTCCTGTCTTTGTAAAATCCATAAAACACTGTAAAACACCTAATAATCAGCTTGAGACTATGGTCTATGCAGTGCTGAGACTTAGGGGTGTGTAAGTGGTGCGACTTAGGGCTGTGATCAATTTCATTTGCAGAGTGGGAGGTCTGTCATGATTGGTCTGTAGCAGATGGAGGTTTTTGGCCTTTTGATGGTTGCCAAGGGTAAAATGCCTTAAAGCACCACTTCCTAACTTAGGGGAGGCTTTTGAAACAGACTTGGATTGTCCTTTTAGAGCTGATGGGCAGACCAGTAGGGCTAAATCTAGATAGGATAGTGATAATGAGTTTTAACCTTGACATGGGCGGACTGAAAAGCAGGAGGGCGAAAAAGTTTTATGAGGGTTTTCTAGATGACAAATTGACATATGGAGATCAGCTTCTAGAAAACTCAGCTATGGATCTAGTCATCATTAACAAATGAAAAATACTGATGACTAACATTCTCGTTGTTTCATTTGATTCTGTGACTACTTCAGAACT
The DNA here is from genome assembly GCA_034641835.2 of Pinus albicaulis. Classification (NCBI taxonomy): domain Eukaryota; kingdom Viridiplantae; phylum Streptophyta; class Pinopsida; order Pinales; family Pinaceae; genus Pinus; species Pinus albicaulis. The sequence goes on along the minus strand of CM076571.1, from coordinate 913,963,001 downwards.
TATTTCACTGCGATGTTGATCTTCCTGTTGTTTCATTTGATTCTGCACCAAAGTTAGGTTATCCTCTGAGAGTTGGAGAACTTGTTGTTGATGCTCGATGTGATCTTCCACTACTTTATCATCCTTATTAGCTTTCATTTGATCCTTCAAACCATCCAACTTAGCCTTCATTTATTCTTTTAAACCATCTATGTCATCTTTGATTGCTCTTTGTAAGATCGAAATTTGTTGCACTTGGTACCGTAATTTTGATATAACATACTGCAATTCTTCCTCTTCATGCGTCATAATAGAGATTTATAAGGGATTAATGGGTGTGGAATTATTTTTGAGAGGCATTATATAACTCAATATTGATATATATGCTTCAATATGCCCTTGGAATCACTTCAAACTGATTTTTCAAACAAATGTTATGCAAACTTGTTTAAAACATAAACACCTTTTTCTTGCTTTTTAGGAGGTCTATATTGAACCTTATTTATCTCTGTTATTTCGGATCTTCAAGATCTGAATTTCTATCCTATATTAGCCCTTTCAGTCCTCTTTCCAATGCCACAAGTCAAACTTGATTTGGATTCTTCAAGACAAAGTTATGCCCAATCTCCTGTAATGACCTAATTATGGACTGGTTTAGTAGAGCAAACTTGTACAGCATGCCACGTGTCACTATTTCATCCTTTGGCTCTGAAATTGATTCACAGTAAATTACAGTATATTTACTTTTGGCCACTTTTTACAGAATTCTAATCTGATGCTTAAAGAGAGAGTTATTACGATTTTCCCAATGTCATCTCTTTGAGATGAAATTCGGGAGCCTGCAAAAACCCTAACTTCCACAAATCATATCTCCAAAAATATTGTGAATTAAGATCTGAAATTTTTTCACGATGTTCATCAGGATTTCTTCACAAATGGATTTTTTTTTAGCTTCTAAAACTTCGTAGAAAACAATTTATAGCGAAAATGCCACTATGTCATGTTTGAAGCAACGAAACCCTAGAATCCAAAGCTCTGATACCAAATGTTATGAAATCAACTCCAAAAATAGAAGAAAAGAGAGATCAACACCTTATAAATCAACCACTTCGATGGGGAAACCTCCTTTACATTACATAAATGAAAAATTCTTGAATGATTCAAATGAAAAAAACTCCTTTCTATATATAGGAGTTCATGGGGTCACAATATATTCCTAGCTGACCTAACAATAATAATGTAAGGGCACAACAATAACAATAGTGGGGTTTTATGGGGCACAATAATAACAATATGGCGACTACAGGGGTACAAAAATAACAATAAGGGGGCTGCACTAACAACAATAAGGGACTACACTAGTAATATAGGGACCTAACATATCTTTGTGGCCATGTGAACTTATTGAGATATGCCCTAGTGCACAAGGAAAGAAATGAGTGCAGGGAATTCTATGTGTTTGGAATTGGGAGGCTCCTCTCAACATGAACCCCCCTTCTTTATCTACTACATAGTTCATCACTCATCTTGACAACTAGGTTCACAAAGCATAGTCAAAGTCATAAGGAGATGACCTTGGACGGGGACAATAGGAAGGAAAGAGTTGGTACTAGAAGCTTCAATGAGCTATGGACAAGGAAGCTCGAAAAAAAATTTAGGGAAGAACACCCCATGCAATTGTTGTACCCAAGGGTACAACAATAAAAATAAGGGGGCTAAACTAACAACAATAAGGGACTACACTAGTAATATAGGGACCTAACATGTCCCTCTCCTTCAAACAGGTGGTGTCCTCAACGCTTGATTATTTCTTGATGCTTTTGTATAAAATTCTCATCTTCCCATGTGGAATCTTCAACGGGTAAGTTCTTCCACTTGCTGAGATACTCTGAAATTGATCGATTTCATAATTTTCAAGTTCTTGTTTCTCTGACTACTTCAAAACTTCTTTCACTGCGGTGTTGATCTTCTTGTTATTTCATTCGATTATGCACCAAAATTAGGTTATCCTTTGAGAGTTGGAGAACTTGTTGTTGATGCTCGATGTGATCTTCCACTACTTTATCATCCCTATTAGCTTTCGTTTGATCCTTCAAACCATCCAACTTAGCCTTCATTTATGCTTTTAAACCATCTATTTCATCTTTGATCGTTCTTTGTAAGATCAGAATTTGTTGCACTTGGTACCGTAATTTTGATATATCATACTACAATTCTTCCTCTTCAAGCGTCATAGTAGAGCTTTCTGAGGGCTTAATGGGTGTGGAATTATTTTTTAGACGCATTATATAACTCAATACTGATATCTATGCTTTAATATGCCCTTTGAATCACTTCGAACTGATTTTTCAAACAAATGTTATGCAAACTTGTTGAAAAAATACACACCATTTTCTTTTTTTTCAGGAGGTTTATATTGAACCTGATTTATCTCTATTATTTCAGATCTTCGAGATTTGAATTTACATCCTATATTAGCCCTCTGAGTCCTCTTTCCAATGCCACGAGCCAAATTTTTTTTCTTTTCTTCAAGACAAATTTATGCCCAATCTCCCGCAATGACCTAATTATGGACTGGTTTAGTAGAGAGAACTTGTACGACATGCCGCGTGTCACTGTTTCCTCCTTCAGCTCTCAAATTGATTCACAGTAAATTACAGTCTGTGTACTTTTGGCCACTTTTTACATAATTATAATTTGATTCTTAGAGAGAGAGTTATGACGATTTTCCCAAGGTCATCTCTTTGAGATGAAATTCGGGAACCTACAAAAACCCTAACTTCCACAAATCATATCTCCAAAAATATTGCAAACCAAGATATGAAATTTTTACACGACATTCATCAGGATTTCTTCGCAAATGGGATTTTTTTTAGCTTCTGAACCTTCGTAGGAAAAAGTTTATAGCAAAAATTTCACAATGTCCTATTTGAAGCAGTGAAACCGTAGAATCCAAAGCTTTGATACCAAATGTTATGAAACTAGCTCCAAAAATAGAAGAAAAGAGAGATTGACTCCTTAGAAATCAGCCACTTCTAGGGGGAAACCTCCTTTACATTACATAAATTAACAATTCTTGTATGATTCAAATGAAAACCTCCTTTCTATATATAGGATTTCATGGGGTCACAATATAATCCTAACCGACGTAACAATAATAATGTAAGGGCACTGCCATAACAATATTGGGGTTTTATGGGGCACAATAATAATAATATGGGGACTATAGGGGTACAAAAATAATAATAAGGGGGCTATACTAATAACAATAAAGGACTACACTAGTAATATAGGGACCTAACATATATTCGTGGCCATGTGAACTTATTGAGATATGTCCTAGTGCACAAGGAAAGAAATGGAGTGCAGGGAATTTGATGTGTTTGGAATTGGGAGCCTCCTCTCAACATGAACCCCCCTTCTTTATCTACTACATAGTTCATCACTCATCGTGACAATTAGATTCACAAAGCATAGTCAAAGTCATAAGGAGATGACCTTGGATGGGGACAATATGAAGGAAAGAGTTGGTACTAGAAGCTTCAGTGAGCTATGGACAAGGAAGCTCGAAAAAGAATTTAGGGAAGAACACCCCATACAATTGGCACCAATGTAACAAATATCTCATATCATTTAATGGCTTTGAGTATCCATATTGATCAAATGGCTACTTAACTCATGACAACTATGGACATAATGATAGAAGCACACACATATGATTCAATGGAAAGTGGATGGAATCGACAATTTGAGAAACCAATTGGATGACTCACAAAAGAAGGAAGCCTTCTAAGCTTCATCCACAACCTCTTCAGTAAACTTTATTTGTTCTCCTCCTATGGCTTTGCTTGATTTGAATTTTGCAACATCCTTAGACATAGTAAACAAAACTAATTGTGACATTCACATAGTCGAATGGTATACTATGAAAAAATGTTGTAAATATAATGATGTCTTCTACAAAGAGTACACATGTGTTTTTTCAATTTTTGGTTATGGATAAGAAACCATGTTAAATGTAAACCATTTGTACAAAAGTTTTTTTAAAAGGGTGGCACTATTTAAACTCCAAAATACGTGGTAATTGTGTATTTTCATAAATTTTACTAAAATAATTTATCAATTACTATTAAAAAAATACATAGAGACTATAATGTATTCCTTAATTTTTCTCCACTTGAAATACCAAAAGACTCTCTTTAAATTTTTTTCATAAAAATCTCATCCATAATCATTTTTTCTTTCTATTTTTTCCAAAAAAAAAATTATTAAACAAAATATGGATATATGATTTTATTATTAATTTTTGTTACTATCTATGAATAAAAAATGATCTTCATAAAAATCATAATAAGTATTATTCCTATTTTAACATCATAAAATTTGGAAAACTTAAATTCATTATTTAGAAATTTTATTTACTACCTCATTATTGAAATAAGAAGACACTTTAAAACTTTTATAAAACTTTTTAATATCATTATTTTTTTTCCTAAGATCTATATATTTCCTCTACACTTCAAACTTCAAATCTTTTTAAAATATATAGTAAATATAATGCATTCATCAACATTTCTCTATCTCAAACAAGACTAATCTTCAATATTTTTTTAATAAACTCTTAATAACATCAATCTTCTTTCCTTCATCTTTAAAAAAAACTATTATTATACAAAAAATTGATATATAATTTGATTAATATTTAGAAATATGTTATAAATTATTATTCCATTTTTAAATATTTATTTTTGAATTAATTAATTAATTAACTAATTAAAAATGGAAATTGACCATCACATATAATTATGATAATTATTTTAAAAAAAAACACCTCAAAATATTCATAAAATTATTTAATATCAGATTTTTTTTCAATTCATATATTTTCTCTATAATTCAAAATCTTATTAAAATACATTGTTACTATAATATAGTCTGCTTGCCTGCCTCAAATATCTGGTTTTTAATTTATTTTCACAAAACTTTCATCTAAATTAATCCGTTTTTTTTTCAGATTCTCTATTTTATATTTTTATAAACAAAATTGTAATACATGATTATATTATTAATTTAAAATATTTTATAAATATTTTATAAATAAATTATATAATTTAAATATTTTAAAATATTAATAATCAAATATCTAATAAAAATTATATATATAAACTTCATCTTACTGCCTCATTACTTCAAAAAAAAAAAGAACTTTGATTTGTTCAAACACTCTACCTCATTACTTAAAGAAATTTAAAAAAAAACACTTTGATTAGTTCAACATTCATAAAAAAATTCATTATGAACACTTTTTCTACAATCTAGTCACTTTACAATATAAGAACACTTTTTCTACAATCTATATGTTCACTTTTAAAATTCAAACTTCAAGATCTTCATAATCTGTTCCTCAGCCTCACGTATCAAAAGATTAATTTTAAATTTTTAAAATTTCTCATATATATATAAAATAATTTAAAATATTTTATTAAATAATAGTAAAAATGAATGTTTAGGGATGTAAAATAGAAAATGATGAGGTGTTAAAATATTTGGTGGCTTAAAAATTATTAACTCAAAATTTTGTGAGCAAAAATTCAATCATGTTAAGAGTTGATATGGCTCACCCTAGATACCTAATCCAAGTAATTGATTTTGACGAAGCCACAAATTAGACTTTCCAATCATTTCAAAACTGACATAAATGAAAAACAAAAAACATGAATCATCACATACTTCATAAAAATATATAAGGAAAAAATTAAAATATATAAGAAAAACATTTATTATTTTTATTTCAATATTAAAAAAATAAGTAATCTTAAATTAACTACATCTTAGAGCTTCTACCTACTATCTCATTCTTTAAATAAATGAGAAAAAGCACTACTGTTTCACCACTCAAATAAATAATAAAAGTAATTTATATGTGTATCATTCATTTTAGAAATTTTACTTACTACCTCATTAGTCAATCAAATAGAAAAATATGTTCCACCCAAATAAATAGTAAAAACAACTTATATATTTATATATAAAAGACTTTCAATAATTTATATATTTTGTATTCTTAGTTAAAATTTTACTAACTACCTTATTATTCAAAAATAAAATTTTACTAACTATTTCATTACTCAATCAAATGGGAAAATACATTTCTATTATGTTAATTTCCATAGAAAATGTCATTTTTTTTCAAATTCATATATATGTGTTTAGGTTACAATTAAATTTTGATAATGATTATAATGTATATTTCAATTATTTTTTTCAAATATTAAAAAGGTTATTTTTTAAATTTTTTTTATAAAACTCTCATATCACTTATTTTACTTTATAAATTTAAAAAAAAAAATCATTAATTTTTGGTTTTCTTCTTCTTTCTCCTTATTTTTAAATATTTTAAACAAAATTTTGATATATATTTTATAAAATATTTCTAAAAATTATAATAAATATTGTTTTTTAATTTTAATCTTAAATTCTTATCATCTTAGAACTTCTACAACTATCTCATTATTCAAATAAATGGATTCATCACTCAAGTAAATTGTAACAATATTTTATATATTTATCATTTATTTAAAAAAAAAAATCATTTACTACTTATCAAATAAATAAATTAAAAATTTAAATTATATTTATTTTCATTAAAAAATATAATGTATTTTCTTAATTTTCTTCTTTTATAATTTAAAGTTAAAATTCTACTTACCACTTCATTACTCAATCATATAAGAAAATACATTTCTATTCGACTTACCACTTCATTACTCAATTATACCAGATAAGAAAATACATTTCTATTCTACTTACCACTTCATTACTCAATTATACATTTCTATTATGTTAATTTTCATAAAAAAATATCATATTTTCTCTATAATCCATATATGGATATTTCTTCTACACTTTAAAATTAAAATTTTTCCAAAGTATATTTATCAATTTTTCTCTATTTCAAATTTGAAAGAATTTTTATTTTTTTATTTTTTTATTTTTTTTATACAACTCTCAAATCATTAATATTTTTTATCTTTTCTATAATTTTAAATATTTTAAACAAAATTTTAATAAACAAATTTTAAAGAGTTCATTTTTATTTTATTTTTTTTATAAATTCTCGAATCCTTAATATTTTATTTAATCCTTCACCATGATTTTAAATATTTTAAACAAAATTTTGATATACATGAATTTTATTAAATTTATTAATAAAATAAAATAAAACATGTACATCGCAATTAACTCTCCATGATTAAATATTGTTACAAAAAGTCAAACATATAATTAATATTTTGTATTAAGAATCTTATCAATTACTCTTACTCTTAGGGACATTAAGAATCTTTTGGGTTGCATCTAGCTAGGGCAGTTTCTAGTTAAACAATTTGGGGAAAACGGTAGCTTTTTCTCTGAGCAAAGTGGACAAAAGTTGTTGGGAAGGGATCTCCGACTAGGCAAAACTCCTCTTTGTCAAAATCTGTGGGGTGCATAATTAATGAACCTTGTGAAGATAAGGCTACAAGAAACCCCATGGCATGTCCCTCTGAGAGTTACATGTCCTAAAACATTAAATTATTAAATTATTCCCTTGAAATAGCAATTATTTTTATGGAAAACTCTATTAAATTATTCCCCTTAACAACAATTATTATATGGCCAAGTCTATCTTATGAGGTATGAGGATTAGCTCACGCCACCTGTCACGCCATAAAATATTGAATTGAATATGTTAAGTATTTAACACGCAAATGCAGCCCCTTAATTTTCTCGCCCTCAGATGGGATGCCCTCACCTAACCCTAAGGAGGAGTTTCTTTTTGAATTCAATGTCGGTGTCATTTTGCCAATCGTTTAAGGAGATTCCCGTTTTATTTTAGTAGAGATGTGTGCAAGGGAAAAGGGCACGTCCATATAAAATATTAATCAATTGCCTGTCATTACCATGTTGCCTTCCGGAGGAAGCTTCCAAGGATAAAGCCCAATCCGTTGTCACGGGCCTAGAAATTTCAAGCCCCCCACCCTATCTAGATATACCAAATGTTCAAACCTCAAATAGATATTTGTCTCGTACATACACGACTAGATCCCTTTCCCATGTATAACCACCACTTTTTAATTCTAGGGATTAATTGGGCTTCAAATTTCTAAAAGCATGTGCTCACACCTTAGAGCAACTAGGAAAGAACGTGTTCAACTCTGCTCATTTTAAAATTGTTTAGGGCATATTAGTCTATTCCTTTTACTTTTCCTAGAGATATATTTTATTACATCAAATGTAATTTAAAATATAAAAATTTTATGACATGTGTCCTAAGGGTGTAGGTTAGTAGTGATTAGTAGATGAGATGGGCATTCATGGTAATGTAGTTGGTTGAAATCCTTGACTAGTCTTGTGCATAGCATGAGAGGTCATATTGGTATGATTAGAATACATTTGTGTCTTTTTTATTGAGATAAGTGTGTCATATAAATGAGCAAGGATTAAATCTCGAAGTATAGCAAGGAATGAATGTAAAGCAATGGCAAAGAATAAATGCAAACTTATTAGAAAAAATAAATGCAAATAACTAGCATGTAATGAGTGTGAAGTAACGATAGTTGGCCATTTAATGGTTAGTGATTTTCAACATGTAGAATTGGAAAATCATAAATAGTTTATAGAATTTGTTACGCTTGTTTAGTTAGAGTTGGAGAAAAATAGAGTGTGGGTTTTAAATTAAATCTCGAAGTATAGCAAGGAATGAATGTAAAGCAATAGCAAAGAATAAATGCAAACTTATTAGAAAAATAAATGCAAATAACTAGCATGTAATGAGTGTGAAGTAACGATAGTTGGCCATTTAATTGTTAGAGATTTTCAACATGTAGAATTGGAAAACCATAAATAGTTTACAGAATTTGTTGTGCTTGTTTATTGAGTGTTAGGGTTGGAGAAAAATAAAGTGTGGGTTTTAATTTATAGTTAATTATGGAGTTCTGGAATTCTAGAATTCTTATGCTACTATTGAACACTCTTTTTGAGAGCATAAAGGAACTTTGTAATGTATTGTAACAGTTTAGTTGTTGAATAATACATTGAGTGTGACATTTTTCTTTCAAAAGGTTTTTCCTTAAGAAATCATTGTCTCATGGTTGCATGTTTCTATGTTGTTTAATGTTGCCATTGTGTTTATTTAATTTCTTCATTCTTCTCTCGTTGATTAGTGTAGGATGCATATTATGCACTTTTGTTTCCTTTCGTTTCCTTCTTCATTTATTTGCAAATATTGCTGCATTTCTTGCTAGATGCTCCCAAAACATTAAATCCTAGCCTCTAGTATGTAAATTGGACCTTTCTTTCTAATTTGTGAATATGTTGCACGATGAGAGAAAAAGTGTTGCCAAATATTTCTCTATATTTTCCCATACTAAAAATAACCTTTCCATATCCATAACGTTTTGAATTAGCCCATCTCCCTATAAAATTAAAAAACAAAGAGAGAAGAGAAATGTAAGATTACTTCCACATTTTGATACACTTGACATACGTTCCTTCCCTGATTTTTCTTGAGTTAGACTATGTTCCTATAAGATAAAGAATGACAAAAAAAGAGATGCACAAATATAAGATTAAGTTCAAGCAAAATTCAATGACAAAAAATGAGAAATGTGATATCTATTGGCAATTAAGGTTGATAAAAAGGGAGTGGTATGTTATAGTGATTTGTTCTTTGAAACTACTTTGTGTTTAGAATATACTAGAGATTCGACAACAAAATGCACTTGAAAGTCAACAAAATCTATATGTCTTTGCAAAATAATAGTGTTGTAAAATAAGATTCAAAATGGAGTTAGCTTTGAGGTATTTACAACCTCTTCTAAACATTAGTGATTTCTTTAAAAAAATAATACAATATTAACCATTATTATAAATCCAAAATAAGTATTAACATCTACCTTGAGGTATAGATGAGTTGAATTGTGCCAGTTTTAGTCCTCATCAAATCACTAGTTCAAATCTCATGGGAAAGTGGTATCCAAATTCGATTAACCTAGTTGAGAGAAAAAGCAATGTACATAAGTATGGAAGATATGCAATTTTTGTATTTGTAAACCAAAGTTTCTAGGTTTGGTTTAACATATCATTCTTCCATCCAACATTGGAGCTATATCAGGGGCTCAACCTCCTAGTTGGGAGAAAAACAACATTGGGGCTCAACCTAGTTGGGAGAAGAGAAAAAACAACATTGGGGCTCAACCTAGTTGGGAGAGGAGAAAAAACAACATTGGGGCTCAACCTAGTTGGGAGAGGAGAAAAAACAACATTGGGGCTCAACCTAGTTGGGAGAAAAAACATCATTGGGGCTCAACATGGGCTCAACCTAGTTGGGAGAGGAGAAAAAACAACATTGGGGCTCAACCTAGTTGGGAGAGCAGAAAAAACAACATTGGGGCTCAACCTAGTTGGGAGAGGAGAAAAAACAACATTGGGGCTCAACCTAGTTGGGAGAGCATAAAAAACAACATTGGGGCTCAACCTAGTTGGGAGAGCATAAAAAACAACATTGGGGCTCAACCTAGTTCGGAGAAAAAACAATCTTACAACCTGGTACAACCTAGTTGGGAGAAAAAACAACATTGGGGCTCAACCTAGTTGGGAGAAAAAGCAATGTTACAACCTAGTACAACCTCGTTGGGAAAAAAAACAATGTTACAACCTAATTGGGAGAAAAAACAACGTTAGAACCTAGTTGGGAGAAAAAACAACATTAGAACCTAGTTGGGAGAAAAAACAACATTACATCCTAGTTGGGAGAAAAAATAGCATTGGAGCTAAGTCAAGGGCTCAACCTAGTTGGGAGAAAGAAAAAACAATGTTACAACCTAGTTGGGAGAAAAAACAACGTTACAACTTAGTTGGGAGAAATAACAACTTAGTTAGGAGAAAAAAAAACATTGGAGCTACATCAAGGGCTCAACCTAGTTGGGAGAAATTACAACCTAGTTGGGAGAAAAAAAACACAACATTGGAGCTATGGGGCTGAATCTAGGTGGGAGTTACAACCTAGTTGGGAGAAAAAACAAAGTTACAACCTAGTTGGGAGAAAAAACAAATTTACAACCTAGTTGGGAGAAAAAACAACGTTACAACCTAGTTGGGAGAAAAACATATGTTACAACCTAGTACAACCTAGTTGGGAGAAAGAAAAAACAGCATTGGAGCTACATGAGGGGCTCAACCTAGTTGGGAGAAAAAACAATGTTACAACCTAGTTGGGAGGAAAAATTGCTTTACAACCTAGCTGGGAGAAAAACATTGTAGTTGGGTGAAAAAACAACGTTACAACCTAGTTTGGAGAAAAAACAATGTTACAACTTAGTTGGGAGGAAACAACTTTAAAACCTAGTTGGGAGAAGAGAAAATAGCTTTACAACCTAGTTGGGAGAAAAAACAATGTTACAACTTAGTTGGGAGAAAAAACATCTTAGTGGGGAAAAAAAACAATGTTACAACCTAGTTGGGAGAAAACACAAGCTACTAAGTTTGGTTTACAAATTCACAACCTAGTTGGGAGAAAAAACAAGCTACTAGGTTTGGTTTACAAATTTACAACCTAGTTGGGAGAAAAACACAACAATAGAACCTACTTGGAAAAAAAGACTGGTAATATCTACCACAAACTTCATAATAAAACAAATATACATAAAAATAAAGGAAAATATTTTCCATCTTAGATAAGTATAGAAGATATGCCATTGTTGTATTTGTAAATCAAAATTTTTAGGTTTAGTTTCTATTAAAAAAATTCACAACCCAGTTGAGAGAAAAAACAACATTAAAACTTAGTTGGAAAAAATAACTAATAATATTTACCTCAAATTTCACAATAAAACAAATAACCTAAAAAGAAAAGAAAACATTTTCCACCTTAGCTAAGTATGAAAGATATGCTATTTTTGTATTTATAAATCAAGTTTTTTAGTTTGGTTTACAGAATTGTTTTACTTGTTAGCGAAAAAATTCGCATATCGTAAAATAAGAGGCATATTAGATAACATAATTTGAGAATTGGTCCTGAAAATCAACTTAATTGAGAGAAAAAAAAATAATATTAAAATCTATTTATAAATTTGTTTTTTTTTTACCACAAATTTATAATAGAATGATTAAATAAAATATATATATATGAAAAAGAAAATATTTTCAATTTTTTTCAATCTTAAATAAATAAATAAAATAAAATAAAATAAAATAATGCCATTTTGTACTTGTGAATTAAAGTTTTGTTCTAGAAAACTATCTTGCTTGGCTCTGAAAAAATCACACACCGTAAGAATGAGAAACACGTTAGATGGCATAACTTGGCCTGCCCAGACAGCTTGGGGCTGCGTTTAACGGTCTACCAAACTTGGAAAACGGGCGAAGAAATTAGGATATAGTTTCCTAGTTAAGGAAGTTGAACATGTACTATGACGATATTGCACTTTATGCTTGACAAGCGACATTTCGGTTGTACACGGTAATGGTAGTTGAATTTTTTAATACTCTATTGGGACGGTGCGATCTTTCTTCCATAAAGTGGTTCGTTGTAACCATTAAATTTGACCAACGTGGTGCAGCAATGATAAAGAAACTTCAGTACATACCCAGACTTTGGGTTTAAACTTTACGAAAGAATAATCCTTCAAATGCAAAAGCCAAAAACCTAGGAAGAGGGTGACGAGCTCCAGTGAGTAGGGGTGGGGGGAGGATAGCAAATAAATTAGGGAAATTAATAAATATATTATTTTATAGTATTAAAAACTGTATATGTGCTGTTTTTTAGGGGGGAATATTAATGGAAAGAGATTATTACATTTGGTTTAATTTTGATACAAAAATATTTTACGTAAGTAAAAAATAATGATAAATGGTAATAGTATATAGGTATTGAATTTAGTTCATTGTGTTTGATTGATTAATTAAGAGTAAAATTTTTATTTATATTTTTTAATTAGAGGAACGGGTAATTGAGTTAGGCTTATATTTGTGTAATATGGGGTTGAGATTAGGTTTTGTAGTGGGGAATTGAACCTTAAATTTTAGTTTTCATTTTTAGATTAATTTTTTTAGTTTCTAGTATACTTCATTTTCATAAGGATGACTAATTAAGTTACAGTGTGGGGAATATTTTTTTCTAAGTAGTATGTTTTTTCTAATTAGTTTTTTGGGTTAAAATTCATTATAATCCTCAATCGAGGTGCAAGTTGGAGCCCATAAGACTTACTCCTGCTTATTGATTGCAATGATAATACCAAGGCGAACCTCCGCCACCCTCCACATGCACGAAGCACATGGAGAGGTGGCTCTTTGCATGATGGTAATTAATGCGAGACATTATCGCGGGGCTTGTTTCTAGATTTTTCCTTGGTAATTTATGCAAGTTTCACGTTTGTGAATTTTGTTTGATTTGGCTTTGGGCTATGCTGCACGGTGGCTTGGGGAAGGAACCTCTTGTGAGTCTTCATTGGGTGTTGGTTCAGTTTCTGTTGGTTCAAACTTTGGCTCACGGGTATGTTTTCAATCCCAATCCCTCTATCCGTGCTCCTATGGCTCGATATACTTGTTTGTTGGTTCTCGAGACAAATGGTTATGTTTTAATTTGGTTGATGTGAAAGGAGGCCTATTTGGAATTCTATATGGTTGTTACAAAATTGGAAGCAGATTCTTTTGTTTATGTCTTCCTGTGTCTGTTGTGTTTGGAATTTTACTGTCGCACATGGGAATGTGTTGGGTTTGGTCCATAAGCCGCTCTCGGTTCTCTGTTTGTTTACATCCCAAACACATTTGATTCATTTATTATATGCATTTTTTTGGTTTCAACCCATAACCTACAAGGTTTTGGTATATGGGCATTTCAACTTATAATTCCATCCTCTGACTTCTCGAGAAGAGTTTGACTCATGTTTGGTTCAAGGAATTTTATTATTTTCGGTTGTTAGTCTCTAACAATCGAATGATTGGTTTTTGTTCCAGTTTCTACCCTCTCAGGTGGTTACATTAGCAGGTTCCCTATTCTAGAATGACCCATGGAAGTCTATTGCTCCTAGGTATAAGCTTCCCTTGGGTTGGCTCACAGGGTCTAAGTTTTTTGTTTAAAGGCCTTGTAGGTACCTTAGTTTCATGGCTTGTGCAGCCTTCGAAAAGGGCCAGGCTTCCTGGTTCACGTGACCGAGGAAAAAAGTTTTAAAATTCCCCTATAGCTAGTCAACCTAGCACATTTGTGGGTAAAGCCCGGGGTCGAAAGTTTGTCTCCATAATTATAAATGAAGTGACTAATGCATACCATGAGGGTACCTCGCCTCAAGTCCGTCAGCTTATTGAAGTATGGGAAGAGGAGCTAAATTAGAAAGCAAGGATTCTGGATATTGATTTGGATGATTGGAAAACTTTTGTGCCCGATCCTGGTCATTCCCAGGGTAGATCCTCTTAGTATAAAAAAACGTTTCATCTATTGGATGATGAAAAAACTCTTGGGCAAAGCTTTAGAGTAGCTTCCGTCTAGTGTGCCCTCATCCTCTCATGGGTTTCCGGATTACAACAAGGAATTTCAGAAAATCAACTTCAGAAGCAGAATGATCGCCTCAACAATAAAGAGCAACATATCCCATGTATTCGTCAAACTGAGCTTCCGGGATCTAGTGTGAAGGATCCGACTCTTGACGAGTCAAATGATGATGAGTCGCTTGGTGTCATTCCCTTTGTTTTATCTTTTATTGTATGCAATAGTGTTATACTTTTTCAGTATGTCTATAGTTATGTTTACAATTATCTAGACACTAGGCAGTATAAGGATACTCAGACTTATCTAGCGTGGATTACTAGACTTATAACATTTTACTTTTGGATGGCTTATCATGCTTTTAGGTGGCCAAAATATTTGGTTTCCGCATGGGCAGGTTGAGGCCATCTAACCATATGGATATGGGTGTAACGTGCCTTACTCAGACCTATCTAGCGTGGATTACTAGACTTATAACATTTTACTTTTGGATGGCTTATATGCTGTTAGGTGGCTAAAATATTTGGTTTCCCTATGGGCAGGTTGAGGTGATCTAACCATATGGATATGGGTGTAACCTGCCTTTTTTTTTGCATATAATGAAAAGAAAGGTCCTACCAAGCTTACAAAAAAAAAAATCCTTATAAATTTAGAAATTGTATATTTTAATTGTTGAGAATATATAATCTCAATGCTCTAGGGTTTTGTAAGATGTTGAATTGATTAATGTATTCACAAATATAATTTAAGCAATATAAAACTGCATCATCTATCAATGCTTTGCTTTGTTGGATATTATGGTATGATTGTTTCTATAAAAGTAAAAAACTTAAAAAATTTAAACTCTTTCGTAATTAAATTCCGTGAATTGGATATTATGGTGTGATGGTTTCTATAAAAGTAAAAAACTTAAAAAGTTTAAACTTTTTCTTAATTAAATAGTGTGAATTATAGATATAAGATTGGGTTAATTTTATTTGTAAATTTTATTAACCCTTCTCTATGTATAATTACAATTTATATATTATTAAATCTAAATTTAAAATAAAATATAATAGTATATTTTTATTTTTTAGGTTATTCTTATTATTATGAGATAGAATGACCTTTTACATAAAGATTAAAAACCAAAATTTGGAACAAGATAAAGAAAACTATAAGATTTTTTATGATGAGAAAACAAAATTGATTTTGAAAAAGTTAGAGATAAATAAATAGGGATTTCTTTTTACAATGTTAGAGATTCATTAAACATTTTAAGTTTTTTATTTTTTCTAATCATATTTTTTTCAATGAATTTTGCTTAAAATTTGATTATTAAAAAGTTGGAATTTCAAATTTGAGTTTGTTAAATATGTAGAGACTTATTTTAAGTGACTTATTGCTTATAGCTTTTCATAGTTTTGAGTTCATTTATGCACTAAAAAATGCATTACAAATAATGAAAAACAATAGTGTCACCCAAGATTATATTATTGAATTTTGGTGAAAAAATGAAAAATATAGACAATCAAACTTAATTGATTTGATTTTCAATAAACTGAAAATTTGATAATAAAATATTTTAAAAATATGGTTTTATAAATTTTATTCGATTCCAATAAATAAAAATAAATAAAATGAAAGAATAAATTATAAATAAAAAATAAGAAAGATTTCATTAAAAACCAGTGGATTAAAAAAATATGCAGTCCAGAAGTATATACTTACCAAAAAAAATAAAATTAATCATAAAAGGTTTAAAACATCTAATTAGAATCATCTAATTTTAAATGGATAAAAATGACATAAGCAAGACTCATATATTTGCTAATAAAATCAATTATAAAAATTTCATTAAATCTTATTGCAAATATACTTTTTATTATAATAATAAAAATTCAAAAATAGTAAATACTAAAGATAAAAGTTTCAAATTTTTATTTTTATTTTTAATTTTAATTATATAAAAATGTAAATTTTTTAACAAAACCTTTACAACAAACAATTTTTATTCAATTATTTTCCAACTGAACTTTTACATTATGGAAATTGATATGAAAGTTCTATGACAGTTATTGATAACAAAGTTTTTATGACATTTATGGTTAGAAAGATAATCATTTTATATAAAATTACAATAATTTAAATATTTTTTAATATTATAAGTCAGATTTATTTAAAAATTAAAAAAATACTATATAACCCATCCATGAGTTAAGTTTTGTCTTACAATATCACGTTTAATAAAATAATCTCTTAAAAAATACAAATCATAATGTGAATTCAACTCTATTATTTGCGTCATTTTTTATTACTTTAATGTTTGGATCACACAATATATAAACTTTGATGATAAACGGTTTATTAGAAAATTGTATTTATATTTGTCAATGCAATTAAATAATTAAACATCACCTAAGCTTTTGGAGTTAAACGTTAAATTTAAGAAAAAATGCGTGCTTAGGGGACAACCACGTTATCACACCTTGGCAGTGACCTAAAGGGCGGGTTGGACACCTCGATCTAAATGCAAGCACGTCGAAGAATTTGTCAATAATAAGAAAAAATATAAAAAAATATGCCCACCTTTCATTTTCGACCTTGCAAGTGGGCTTGAATATTATTTAATTAATGAAAGAGGAGCGGAGTCACATGAGGTATTGGTTTTTTCCATGTGACCAAGGGCGGGGCGCCGGCCAATGGGAATTGAGCGTTGAAATAGGCAACACGCTTCAAAGGGCCGTTTACGTAGGGGGGAGGGAGATGGTTAGGTAGTGAAGATTTGAATACAGACGTATCTGTGCACGCATATCCGATGCGCGAAAAACGCTTTTGCAGTGCTTTATATTTCCGGTGTCGACCGGCTCATACCTTTTCTCGTGAAGGAAGTACAGGGCGATCGTGTCCGCATCGGATTTTTGCCCCGCTAGAATTGCAGGATTTCGGCTTGAGTTTCCTGGGGCTGCCATTATCGCTGCGATAAATGAGAGCTTTTGTCGATATCAGGCGGTGAGATTTCAGGTTTCCGGGGAGCCGTAATCAAACACCGACCCGACAGAGGCCGCGTATCGGAAAATGGCTACTGTCCGTTCATTTGCAGTGCAGTTATTGCAGATTGAATAACGCATGGTAGCGAACTGGTTAGAATTAGCTGGCTGGCGGTGCGTCGGAGAAAATGGTACTGGAGGATCACTGCTGCAATGAGATTAAGGGCGAGGAAATGGGAAGAGGATTTCAGCTCACAAACAGGTCTTTGTCGCCGTCTTCTGTGCTAGAGTGTAATAGTTCCATGGCGTTTCTTGATGCTGCTTCAACGCCGGGGCTAATGAGTTTCGATCCGGGGTCTGCTGATGCTGATGCTAGTGTCTTTTATCCTCTTCGCAGGTGCGCCGCTACCTGTCTTGGAGGAGTGGCTGCGTTGTACCCGGAAAAACAGGAGAACTCATGCAATCAAAGAAATGAAGGGGAATTCATGTTCGGGACTTCTATTGTTAAGCAGGAATTAGAGGATCTTCAGCCTGCAAGTTTTGTCTACAGCGGTGAGCTGGTGGAAGCGCTTCAAGCTTCCAGTAGTCTTGGAGTGGAAACAAATAACAAATCATGTGATTTTCCGGACTCGCCTGTCAAGCGGGATTCGCCTGACAGAAGCACCGGGGAGGACTGTGATGTCAAGGCTGCTCCGTGCTCTAAACGAAGGTAAAGGAAAATCCTTGAATTTTCTTTTATTTTTAGTTTTTTTTGATGATTTTTCGCCCTAAAAATTCGACATATTTTTGCTGTTTTGCTCAGTCGTTAGGATTCTCCCCTTTTCGCCCTTCAATTTCTGCCTTCAATGTGCAGAAATTCTCTCTTGTATTGCCCAGGCAAGTTAGGCTGTTCCAGTTAAAATTCACCGAGCCCTTTCAGGTTCTTGGATTGCAATCCGTGACATCCATTACTTGATGATGATCCTATCTACAACTAAGATATATTTACACCTAAGTCCTCCTAGTAATTCGATAGCAATTTTCTGCTTTAAATTCTTTAGCTTCTTTCTGCTTTAAATTCTGTAGCGTCTTGAGTCGGTCGGCAGACTCCTAAAGATGTATCGTTTTCCATAATAATTTAGCTCCGAAATGTGCTAACTTTTTCTAAGCTGTCACGCGGATTCAGAACATAAGTAAATAAATGAAAAGTAGAACCCTAGAAACGAATTTTTATTTACTGATATATTTTCTTTAAAGCTTCGATTCCTTTGGTTGGCCTTTTTAGGGACTGCGATGCCGGGAATTCACTGTTTCTGTATTTGCTTTTCGCTAAATTGTGTGCAGGAAGACGGTTGAGAAGAAAGTAGTATTTGTCCCAGTTGGCCCAGCGGATGTAAGGCAGAAGAACGATGGACCGCCCTCAGATATGTGGGCCTGGCGAAAATACGGGCAGAAACCTATCAAAGGTTCTCCATATCCAAGGTGTTTATACTCTTTACCCAAATTTTAATACTTTCGACCTTTCTTAACTATAATCTGCCTAAATGAAGAAAATAACCCCAGTTTCAGTATTTTTCAAACCCTTTCAAGGCAGAAAATTCATCTCTGGTGCATTCTTTATATATATATCTAGGGGTTACTATAGATGTAGCAGTTCCAAGGGTTGCTGTGCAAGAAAACAAGTTGAACGGAGCTGCACTGATCCAACCATGTTGATAGTCACATACACCTCAGATCACAATCATCCATGGCCTGCTAATCGTGCCAACTCCAATTCGAACGCCGGCCTCCCTGCAAAGCAGTCTCAGTCTCAGCTTGAATTAGCTCCCATTGTCTCAGAAAAATGTTCCAACATTTCTCAGGAAGTAGCATCCACTCCAGAAGATACAGTAGCTTGTATAAATTCGTCTGATAATCTCTTCTCGCTGATCATAAACTCCCCTGGGAGACTAGAGCAACGCGTCGTCTCTTCCATGGAAATTCAAGAAGACGAGCCTCTGGCATTCGTGCAGGATGTAGCTGAGCTATGCATTTCAGGTTCCAATAATTTAGATGATGATGATGATTTCTATGCGGACCTTGGGGAACTGCCCGACTCATCTGCGATTTTCAGCACAAGGGGAAGCATCTTCGAGGACGACGAGAACAGGAACAGTGGAGGAATTGATCGGCTTAGTTTCTTTTCATGGTCTGGGAGCTGCGGCATACTGGGAAACAATGCGGTCATCTGAATGACTTCGGGTATACATATTTATATAGAATGATCACTGCAATTTGTTGCATTGGAGAGACTACTGAGCTTGTAATACAATTTCATGATATTGTAGCCTGATCTTCTCTTTAGGAATTCATATTGTATTTTGAACAGATGTGAATTGTTGCAAAAATAGATAGAGGAATCTACCATCTGAATAATATATTTTCAAATTGAGAATTCTTGTACAATGCATTAAACTTTTGCCCTTGCATTGGTGGCTGTCTCTGAATATTTGTGGAAAAATATGGTATTGCAAATTTATTCTTAATTGGCTTCAGTCCACCCCATAGGCGCTGAGAAGCATGTATATATTGTTCTTTTGTTTTGCCCATGAGCATTCTTACATTCAAATAAGGCATTTTTTCCTTTGGTCACATTCCTCACGACCTAATACGTGTTCTGCATTTAGTTTTCCTTTAATAAAACTCCCATATTCCAGGTCCAAGTGACTTGCAGGGACAAAGGGGATAAACCTCATCAATATGAGCCTTATAATCCCAATTAGCCCGTTAAATACTTTTTTTTCAACATGAAAAAACCGACTATCTTTTATAGAACAAAAGGCAGTTACATTTCCGTGATTCTGAGACTCCCAGAAGTTCTCAGTACATCATAGAATATCTATTGTGCGAAATTGGATCTTCTGGAATCTGATTACTACTTCTCTTTAAATCTATTTGCTTCTAAACCCGTTAAATACCTACAACTGTTGTATGATATATTATCCAGTCCATCAATAAAACAAAAATACGCTGTTGTATGATCTATTAACCAGTCCATCAAGAAAACAAAAATACACTGTTGTCTGAACTATGTTAATCAATATTCCAGGATGAAAACAAAAATTTGAAACCTCAATGGTCAGAGCGAAGATAATCCAAAACATTATATAGCATGAGATAAAGATCTTGTAAAATTCTAGCAGCATTCTTCTTGTTAATATAAAAAAGTCTGCACTGGTAATAAAAAATGAATGGCGAAGCCCTAGCCACCTTCCGTCCTTGGTATCCGGGAACTTATACTTTGTGAACAAGACGATGAAAGTAGTGAACTCCACAAGTTTTTTCTGGGCTGTCGTAGCTAAAGTAGGCCGTGGCCAATGAAAGCTAAATTTAAAGCGATCAATGATAGACTTCTGAAACAGGACATGCCACACTTCAATCTTTTAAAGCAACTTCCAAGTAGGGCTATCCGTACGACCACCATTAATTTCCTGCTGTATCGTACTATCAGTTTTGAAGGATAACTGGCAACATTTTCTCCGTATGTTAGTTGAAATTAAGTACTATACCATTGTATTACTGCTGTGATCGCTGGGCGAACATTATTTCGTATGCTGTTGGCCCATTAATGTGGCAGATACACTGCCCACCGTTAGATTTTAACAATCGCTGGGCCTGTGGTAGAGATCTATCAATCCAAGTTCGATCCTCCACACATCTTGTGTTCGGATTTAAGCACTCTTCTGAGTTATATGCTGCTCAAACCCCAAAACTGTGTACTTTTGATTAAAATAAAAGGTTTATCATTCTTCTGCTGCTGTCAAGTTTTGCCAATTTGTGGGAGCTGAGAAATAAGGCATGACCACACTGAAGTTTTGACAAATCTTTGTTAGCTTTGGGAATACTGAAAGCATTAAAAAATCCGAGAATACAGTTGAAATAGAAATAGTTAAAAAAAAAACAACTATGTTACTCCAACGGGTCACTCTCGTAATTTATTATTTCTGTAGACTGCAATTATTGGTTCACCGATTCATAAATTATAAAATCGAAATACTCACTGTAACCGAAAAATGCTTTTGGACAGAAAATGCATTAACTCGGCTGAATGGGTTAATGATATAAGAAAACAAACTATTCTTTAAGCCTGGGGAGATTCAAATTTCAGCGCTATTTCTGCATTTATGAGGTGCCCACGTTCTCGCTATGGGAAAATAAAATCTTTATTAGAGTGTACCTCTACTTCATTGCGGGTGACCAGAAATAACGCTTCCCTAAATTCTTTAATGGCTGGCTTCATTGTCGTTTCACTGGTTATAATTTAACTAATACTGAAAACTCTCAGAGATGACAAACTGAGAGTCGAAGCCTAAATTTGAAACACAACCATGCATTTTCTCGGGTTTTCGGTTTAAAATATATATCCGCCATCTGAGCAGAAAACGAGGTAACGGCTACTATCTTGCCTTTGATCATTATTAGGGCATGATGGATTCTCTTGTCGTAATTCCAAAAATGAGTTTACCATGCCAGCGGCCATGAATCTCAGATCAGAAACTTGTCATAATCGGAATATTCCGAATCTTGAATCAAAGCCATGAATCTTGAATCACAGATCCGGGTCAGGTAATATTTTGGCTTACAATACGGACGGCCATGGATCTTAAATAACAAATTTTAGTTGGATAATTCTTAAATGATAATCAATTTACACCAACTTTCCTGCAATGAACACATATTTGATTAAAAAAATAAAAATAAAAATAAACAACACAGTGATCTGCGCTAAGCTTTGAAGGACGAGATAGCGCTTTGCAGATGCCATTTTACCAGTTTTCTGCCTATTCTCTCTTCTTTTCTGGCCGAGAATTCCATGGAGTTGTCGGTTTGACAGTGATAATGACCAAAGCCGGATAGATTCCTACCCACACCCCTCATTGAAGCCCGAGGAAGGGAGTGGAAGAAACGTACCACCTTTTTCCACTAATTCTAGGGCCATAGCCATCCTACATAAATGTCTTTTAATCCTTGCAAGGACATATTGATTCAGAGAGGGACAATGTTTTATCAGAGAGAAAATCTTTATTCACTATATAACACAGTAATCATTGTCTTTTTATATATTCCATAAATGTGTTTTTCCATGAACATAGTTTCAGAAGTTAACACCTTAATTTTAGGGCAAGAAGACAAAACATTTATTTGAGTAAGGTACAACAATTAATAGGCGTTTGATGTGATTAATTGGAAAAACATTTTTCTAAATTAAGGATCACAAAAGTCTTAGATCTAACACTAAAAATAATAGACATTTATTTATAATTTACAGCTTGAGTGGGCCTAATTAATTTAGGCAGGTGTTTCCTCCTAATTTGATGTTTGGCGTGACCTTAAAATTCAATATTATTAATTATTAAAATTTGATACTGTGGTTGTTAATATTATTTTGAAAACAATTTAATAAAGGCTTGTTTTATTTTCGGTTTACTTGTTAATATTATTAATTTATGAATAGTATTAAGATTTGATGTTATGTTGTTAATATTATCTTTAAAATAATTTAATAAAGTAATTTTGATTTATTTTCTATTGATTTCACTTTTACATAAATGTATCTATTTTCTACTTTTATATTTATTTTCTAGGTAGGTTTATAGATATGTTTATTTTGGAATAGAGTTTCTAGATCAATAATTATTAAATGGATAGTAGAGATTTAACCACGACTATTATTGATAATCTTTACAATTTAAAAGTTGAAATTTATATGCAAAATAATAATAATTTTTTCCCCTTTTAATTAAATTAATTAAGTAAAAAACTATTGTGATATAACAAGTATCGTATAAAATGAGTTATGATTATTGTACATTGCCATTTTAGATTAAGAATCTCCATGGTAAATTGGGATGAATCTCCATGGTTAAGAATCTTGTTACACAATTTTTAAATATATATTGGTTTAATTCATATGTTAATTATTTTTATAATTAATAATAATAATTTAAAATAAAGTTATAATTTAGTTATTTTTTTATGATTTTTTTAGTTTTTAGAATGTCTCATAAGTAAATTATTTGATATTTATCATAAATTGATGTTTATTGTTGTTTACTAACTATTTGATTTTTATGGTTGAGCTAATCCATTATATAATTAAAAAACTTATTAAATTTGTTTAATTAAATAGTAAGTACTCTATTACTATAAACATTATCATGGATTTGATTGATCAATTAGAAATGATATTTCCTATATCAAAGCTTAGATCTCTTCAAAATTGTGGTATACTTCATTCTATTAAGTTGGGCCAATATATAAAACATGTAAATTTTGGATATGGATACTTATAGATATTTAACTATGGCTAGAATAGTGCATTTTCCGACTTTAAAAAATTACTAAATTTGTTTATCTAAATGATAAGTATATCATTGTGATGGCGTAAATAATTATTTCCTAATTTACAAGGAATTATAATCTATAATTATCATTTAATTATCAATTTAAGGTTTATTGGACACTTGTGTGGCTCGCAAGAGCAACTGCATGTTTTTGTAGCAATTGATTTCACATCAGTCACTACAATTCTTGTTAGCGTGACTCTGAAATTCTCACATCTACTTCTATCGGAAATAAAACATGGCCCAATTCACAGTGCACTTAATTAAATCATAACATGAGAATTGAAAAGAATGCCAAACCATTTAATGAAAAAGGAAATATAACTCAAACTATAAAGAAAACATAAATAAACAAAGTACATAAATTCCAATCTATGCTACAACAATGAAATAAAAGTACAACACATGACCTTATCTTAGATTGTGCCCCCTACAAGGGTTCTGCCTATGTGGCCAACTACAAAAACAAGTCTCATACACTACAACACAATTACGCACAAGAAACACACAACATAAAAATTCTTCGATTCCTAGGTTATGCTTTTATTACAACAGGAATTGGAGAATTGCGCAACTTCTTTAGACTATTCTTATAAAAATTTTATAATTGCATCTATTGAGGCTCATGAACACCATGTTTTCTTTATGAAATATTGGTTATAATTGGCTCAAAGCTCAACTAGAAATTGTGCCCATACATTTCACGTGAAATCATATGCTAATCAAGTGAATATGAATCAATATCCATTACATGGTGCTTCAACCAACACCCTTAATATTCATAAAGTAGTTATATAGTGGTATCTTGTAATAATTATGCAGGTTTCTTTGGTTGAAATAATATTCTACTCATTGAACAAATATGCCTTGTTTCAATCATGTGAGGCATATTCTTCTCAATTAGGCTCAGGGTGTTGAGGTAGTTATGGATGGTTATGCTATAGCATATACTTAGGCATAAATCCATTGATCACCAAATTTTTGACTTAATTACAAAGGTGCCACTAGTTTTTGGAATGCTTTGTTGGCATCAAGTTGGAGCGTTGTTATAAATAATTGGTATTTATCTTTCTCAATAGAGTTAAATGTACCAATAATATTAAATATGTTAATTTTGCAGCTTAGAGACAAATTCCAATCATGGGACTAGATTCCTCTCTCTGAGAGGACCAATTTTGACTTTTGAAGCACTTGATTTGGACAAGGGAAAGTGTATTTTTGAAGTGAAGCCCACATGTGCACAAAAGGACAGGTCAACCCTAACACGAAATTGGACACCCTTGGAAGCCTATAAATACAAGTCAAGTGACACTCATTTGGACATCATCATCAAAAATCTTCTTCTTCTCTCTTCTTTGGATTGGTTTGCATAGGTATGAAGTGGGTTTGTGGAATTTGGTTCATATAGGGTCGAAATTGTAGGGTCCGAAGTTCACCTGTGTGGATTAAGGTTTTTGGTTTGTAGTCGCAGGGTTGTCATAGGAAATTTTCAGCTATAGCTACACACATATAAGCCTATCCATGTAGTCAGAACACTTCAACCGCACAAATGAAAACTTGCTTCGTGTAGTCGAGAATTAGGGCTTCTGGTGATAATTGACCGCAGATCTGAATAATCGACCGTAGACTTAAATGTTACTCTGATCAGTATTATTGTTGGGTTCATACCTTAGATATTGGTTGGTTGATTTTTGTTGGATAATTTTGGCTCATTGTACTCTTTTGATGAACATTTTATGACAATCTAATGGATGAAGAATTTCAAATAGTTTTCCCCCTTGTGGGGTTTTTCCATGGTTTTTGATCAAATTGATGTCTCTTTTTGATGTGTCGGTTGTCTCCTATTTTCATTGCATTTACTGTTATATCTTCAATTACTGTTAATGATTGGAAATATTAATTATTGTTGAATTTTCTTTAATTGAAGGATTGAATTGGGCTAAAGTAGTTGACAACATAGAACAATGGTAAAATTAACAAGGTATCTGTAGAAAATCTAACAACGGGATTCAAACTGATCTTATAATGTACTAAAACAAGATACGTGATCTTTTTACAATTTGCGGAAACAAAACACGATCTCACAATCACATAAGAATTAATAGAAAGAAATTATCAATCACACAACACAATATGTATCCGTGGAAAGCAAACTTCCTAAAACCCTGCTATCTGTATATTGTATAAAGTCAAGATCATGAAACAATATAACACTTTCTCTCTCAGAGAAATTTCTTCACTCTGCTCACTGTCTCACTCTGATCTAGGAAAAATCAACCAATTACTTAGCCAATTCTCAGCCTCTGCTCAGCCTGCCTTTCTCACATATTCCTTAAGGAATTAAATCCCTATTAAATAGGAAAATCCCTTGGTTTGATTGTGCAATCCTTCCTAGGCCTCCATCTAACTCTATAACGGATTTGTACAATTTTCTAATTATACAACTGATAATTACAATCCCTTTAAGCTCATTCTCAACTGGGCCTTCCTTAGAACTGAAATGAAACAAATATTTATAGAGAATTACCAGTCAATTGATTGATTACTACTTATGAATTAAATCATGTTTAATTCACTTGACTTCTCACTAGTTCATCATTTAGTTAGAACTAGTTAAATTGGTTTTAACTCAATTTCTTGAGTTAACTATTATCATTGTGATGGTGTAAATAATTATTTCCTAATTTACAAGGAATTATAATCTACAATTACCATTTAATTTTCAATTCAAGGTCTATTGGACTTGCGCGTCTCACAATAGCAACTACATGTTTTTGTAGCAATTGATTTCACATAAGTCACTATGATTCTTGTTAGCGTGACTGTGAAATTCTCACATCTACATCTACCGGAAATATAACATGGACCAATTCAAATTGCACTTAATTAAATCATAACATGAGAATTGAAAAGAATTCCACATTAGGGGAATTTGGAGGTATAAAATGGGCCTCCTAAGGAAATGATAAAATAATAGCTAAACCAATAAAATAATATTTATGAATTTGCAATTCACTTTTTTCACCACAATCCATGTAACCATAGTTAAATTCAATTCAAAAGTTGTACCAAAATAAAATTAATAAAAAAATTGTATTGATGTGAGAATGATCTTTTCAAGAAAAAGTCATTATCATTGAACAACTAATGCATTTTTCCTTTGTACTTAAATAACTTAAAATAAAATTATTATTATTATTATTATTATATAAATTCTTTATTATATTATATGCTATTAATTAAAATTTATATTATTTAAATTGTATAATCACATGTAATTAATATACTATATAAAAATAATATAATATAATATAATAAATGTATAGGGATGTGCATTGTTTCTTTCAAGAAATATGAAAATACAATAATATATTTTTATTCAAAAAGTGTGAAATGACATTTATTATTAATACTTTACTTTGACTTTAAAAGTACTTAGAGCACTACCATGGTTAACCATGTGTTTTTATCCACCATTAATAATGTGACAAGTAAGTACCTTTAACTCAAACAATGGCACCTCAACCATTAGGGATGATATCATCTTCTAAAATGTGATTGGTTCTCATAAAGTGAATTTTGATTGTACATTTTCCTTAGGAGGCCCATTTTAGACCTCAAAATTCCCCTAATGATCAATTGACCAAACAAATCAAAAGGTATCTTCATCATACAGATGGCCTCCCATGATGCCTGACTAGCCTCCATGTACTATCCCTCTGCTAAAATGAGTGCAACTGATCTCTATTTCATGTTGTACCAACAAACTATTGTTGATCCTATGCTGAAGATGCCTCCTGATGTGCTTTTCTGGTTGGATGGACTCCCAACCAAATCTGCATCGATGAAGCCTTGAAGCTTCACTCCCTTTTTCCATAATCCATACTTTGTAGGGCCTCTGAGATATCACAACACATGCTTCCTTGCCTTCCAATAGAGGTTGGTCAGCTTAACCATAACTTGGCTCAATTGGTTAATTGCGTAGCATATGTCGAGTCATGTCTTCACCAAATACATGAGTGAACCGACAAGCTATATGTAAACAGGGGCATCCACTACTTCACCAGAAGTACCATCATCCTTCCTCCAGTTTCCTGCAAGAGGAGTTTTCATGGGTTTGCTGCCTTCCATGTGGAACTTCCTTAGAATCTCCTTGGCATACTTGTCTTGATATACAAATATCTCCCCATATCTTTTCCATATTTCCAATCCAAGGAAATAGTGCATGAGCCCCATGTCCTTCATCTCAATTTCCCTTGCAAGATCTCCTTTGCAAGACTTTATGAGCTATTCATCACTTGTCAGTATCAAATCATCAACATAAAGTACAATAATAAAAAGCTTACCATCAACCACAATATGATATAGGTTTTCATCCGCTTCACCCTTGGTGAATTCCAACTCGGTGAAATAGCTAATAATCCTGGTGTACCAAGAACGAGGTGCTTGCTTCAACCCATACAATGTATACTTATTCATCAATAACTCCATTGAGAAAGGCTGTATTTACATCCATATGATGTATCTTCCATCCCATCTATGCTGAGAGTGCAAGGATGGATCTAATAGATGAGTACCTTGCGAGTGGTGCAAAAGTCTCATCATAGTCAATCCTCTCCACTTGAGAGAACCCTATGGCCACAAATCTAGCCTTGTGCTTCTCCAAAATCCCATCTAGTGCCTACTTCACCTTGTAAACCCACCTAGATCCTACAACTGATTTCCCCACTGGTCTTGGGATAATATCCCATGCACTGTTTCTGATAATAGAGTCATACTCTTCAACCATGGCATCAACCCACACTGGATGCTGCACTGCTTCCTCAAAAGAGGATGGTTATATCTAAATACCTATGCTCCTAAGATCCATGTATCTGCCCTATGATGTGGGTGCTCCCACATTATCTATCGCATCCAACAAAAATCTTCCAGCCTCTCTCGTGCGCTTCCTTCCATCTCTGGTGGTGGCTCTACATGAGTGGTTTCTACCATTCTCTGTTTCTTTGCTTTTGGCTTCTCCACATCTTTAGTTTCATCCTTTAGAGCTAAGAGTCCCTCAAATGCATGCAATGCAAGCTCCCTCTCAAGGGACAATCACATGGCTTTGTATTCATCAAATTTCACATCTCTTTGACGACTGTCATCCTGTGTGCTGGTAAGTACACCCGATAGTTGTGAGGTGTATCAATGTACCCCAAAAATATCCCCAATTCAGTTGTTTGCTCTAACTTCTTCTTGGAATATTTGGTCATGTGGAAATAAAAATATGAACCAAAAATTTTAAAATATAACACATCCAGTATCTTACCTGAAAAATCCTCCTCTGGTGTACTCATCCCAAGTATCCGATGAGGATTTCTGTTATGCACAAATATTGTTTTATTGCATGCTTCCAACCACAGATACAACAATAGGCCCTGATCATGCAACATAGCTTGCGCTGCTCCCAAAATCATTCTATTCTTTCTTTTTGCAAGCCCATTCTACTATGGGTTATGAGGTGCAATCAATTCTCTTCAAATTCCTTCTGAGGCACAAAATTTATTGAATTCATTAGAGATGTATTCTCCACCATTGTCTCTCCTCAAAGCCTTCACCTTATTCCCTGTATCTTTCTCGACAACTGCCTTGAACTCACAAAACTTGGAGAACGTCTGGACTTTCTTCCGCATGAAGAAAATCCAACACTTTCTTGAAAATCCATCCACAAAAATCACATAATACATGTGCTTTGTTGTGGAAGTTGTTGAGAACAGTCCACACGCGTCTAAGTGAACTCTCTCAAGGATTGCCTTCGCTCGAATTTCCTTATCTCGAACAGTGGCTTTGGTATACTTCCCCAATGTACACCCTTTGCATGTGTCACTCTGGGCAAGTGCACTCTTTGGAAGTCCTGTAGAAATATGCTACATGATCCTCAAAGCCTTTTGGTGTAGATGGAACAACCTCCTATGCCATAACTCATCGATGTCTCCGCTCTCCACCTTCTTTGCTTTACTACTCAATGCTGCACAATAATCTACATGAAGTTTGTATAGGTTCTTCACTTGAACCCCAATCCTTTTCACCAATCCCGTGGCTTTGTAACAAAGGAATGCCTTTCTTTCAATGAAAATACATCATATCCATGATCTTCAAACATAGAAACATAAACCAAATCATTATTTAAACTAGGTACATTCATGCCATATTTTAGTATGAGGGGTTTACCTGACTCTCTCTGAAAGGTAATTGTACCAATACCAATAGCACTGTACCTCCTGTCGTCACCCATATCGATGTGCATCTAGAGATCCTTCTCCTCCAAGCTACTGAAGAATTCTTTGTTTCCGGTCATGTGGAATGAAGCTCCACTATCCAAGTACCACACAGATCCCATCACCAATGACACCATGCATGCGATGAGGGTGAAGTAAAACTCGAACTGGGAAGCCAATTCTTCACCTAGTGCTCCTCCCAAGGCCTTCTTGTTCTTCTTCTTTTGTGGAAAATTTTTGGTGTTAACGTTCTGTAATTTGCAAGAGATTGTGAGAACTAATCACATAGGCCAACATCAAACCAACTTTGGAACCCAGGACCTAGCCTTCCTAGATTCAAAGAGTTTTCTCTCTATAAGATATAGCTTTGTTTAAGTAAGTTTTAGGCTAGTTATGATAGTATTTGGGTTTGTTTTGGATTTTGGAAGATTGATTGTATTCAATTTATTAATATCTATTGGGAAATGGAGTCAAAATATAACTGGAAGGTTGCATCAACTTTTCACAGAGTAAACACAGGGAAAAATAGGAATATTTGCTAGATCTCTTGGATTTATAAATGGATTTATGGTAGAAATATGAACAAATTTAGCATAACTAAAGAGAAATTAAGAATTCCTTAGTTTGGCTTTCAGTGGAAAACATAATGATTGTAAATGCAGCCTAAATAAGGTACTCAAAAGTAAATCCTATTCATCACGCTTTCTGATTTACAATTAGAATTCAGATGTTTACAATGAAAGAGGACAATGAAACAATACTAAATGAAGAAAAACATCACCAATATTTAAGCCACAATAATCCTGTGAATGTTCTGATAATTATTGATGCTCCAGTGCTTTGAAAAAGCTTACAATACTCCAAAAGATAGTAATGATTCCAATCTCAATAAATCGACCTTTGATACTTCCAACACTGAAGTATTTATACAAAAAATTAAAACTAAACAGCCTCTAACAGACTTGAGCTAAAACTATAACTTATTACAAAATTATAGTCTCAGTGGAATGCGATGTGCAAAGCAAGTGCTAATGTAGTGGGAAAGTTAGGACGTGGACCACATTTCACTGTTGTGTTGGCTAAACTGAATGTTGTGATGGCGGAAGAACTGCTCTATGAACGCCCTGTGTTGAATGCTTTTTGCTACCTGATATGACCTTTCTACTGTTTTATTACCAAAAATCCTTTTTCCGTGATAAAACCCTTTTACAAACAAAACTTTGAAAAATCCATTATACCGGACCTGAAATCCTTTAGATTTCAGTTCTGAACTCTATCGCATCCATAGCATAATCGCCTATCACAATTTGAACAGTTTACCACATAAAAAAGGAATTAGTGGTGCGATGCGAAAAGGAAAGTGACGTGGAGAGCAGGTGACGTGGCAGGGGAGGAATGGGATCGGATCACAGGGCATATCACATTCTTTAAATTTTAGTTATAAGTGCAGGTGGTATAAAATTTAAAAAGTGTGAAGTGCGACGTGGGGGAGGGACCCACTGACTATGGTGGAGTTCTATGAATCGACGAAAGTTTTAAAGTGGTAAGTATTATGGAATTTATATGATATTCATAAGTATTTCAACTGCTTATGAAGTGGAGGCGGAGCTGCGGAGGTGGGGCCGACTTACCGCATCACAAATAAAAATTGATATGTTGCGGGCGCTCACAATGGTAAGTCAGATGCAATGCAATCTCGCAAAATCGGCGATCGCATATTTTAAAATTTATTTCCATTGTGAAACATATAAAACTGCGAATTGTGATGATGGGCCCGACTTCAATTGCAACCGGGGAATAAAAATCAATGAAATGGTGAAGGGGAAAGGGTAAAGCGAAAAGGTTGGAAAATGTAAGGTTTTAATGCATTTCAAAGGAAAAATGAAATGAAAAAAAGAAATCATGGCGAGGAAAGGCTCCCACATCATATCGCATTGATGATTTTATAAGTTTTCCATTTAATTTTTATAACAAAATTTTGTGATGGAGATATGCGATGAGGCACAAGGGGTCCCACCAATGGTTTAAGAAACTCTTGTTATATATATAAGTTCTAAGGTTTATATAACATGGTTGTCGAAAGGCTGGAAAAGGTAAGGTTTCAATGTATTTCAAAGGAAAAATGAAATGAAAAAAGGAAGCATGGCGGGGAAAGGGTCCCACATCATATCACATTGGTGATTTTATAAGTTTGCCATTTAATTGTTATAACAAACTTTTGCGATGGCGATATGCGATGAGGCACAAGGGGTCCCACCAATGGTTTAAACGGCCTTGTTATATATATAAAATGTGATATATATAACGATAAGGTCTAAGGTTTATACAACATGGCTGTCAATGGGTGGCAAAGCTTATAATATATCTAAAAATTTTGGATTTTTAGATAAGTGGGTTTCGGTCTATGGGAAAATGATTTTGAATGTGCAGGTTTTGGTCTATGGAAAAAGGAGAATGTGGGGGTTTTTTAATGAAATGTGGAAGTATGAAAGGGGAAGGAAATGAGTGAAATGAGAGTGGGAAGGGGGGAGGGGGGGGGGGGGGGGGGGGATATGCTATGGTTTAAAACTTTAAGATAAAAATTAATAATCAGAATTTAAACCATACAAATAACTTTACCATAAGCGCATTTAGACTAGTAGCCAATCAAAATCTTTAAAACAAAATGAAGCTTTTCTTTTTCTTTCTTGCTTCCCTAACATTTTCTTTGCCTTCTTTATTTAGAGCATCTACCACCTGACATTTTATTTCATTTGCCTCCTTTATTTAGAGAATCTACCACCTGACATTTTATTGACATGGATGCCTACAAAATAATAATCTTCCTAACATTTTTACTGTTTCACTCTTCTGCATCCATATCCTACCTTATCATTTTAAAATTATTTCAAGTATTTATGCTAACTTATCAAAACAAATGATGTTATGACACCTTCCTTGGTTCAGATTAAACTATTAAACCAATTTTATTTTCTATGTAACTAATCAACCTGTCAAGGTTAAACAGTTTGACAAATTATTTTTCACTACCTTTTAACAAGCAATTTAAACCTAATTCAATCATGCCTAAACTATATGATTGAATTTTATCAAACTTTTTGTGGCATTTTAAACAAGCTGCACACAATT
Source organism: Pinus albicaulis (assembly GCA_034641835.2). Lineage (NCBI taxonomy): Eukaryota > Viridiplantae > Streptophyta > Pinopsida > Pinales > Pinaceae > Pinus > Pinus albicaulis. The sequence continues at coordinate 913,929,784 of CM076571.1, read as the reverse complement.
TATTTTCAGAAGTAATCTAAACTAAGAGTAGTGGCATTTGGATGTGCAACACTTTCACAATTTGTTGTTTTTTCTTCTTTTTGCTGGGGTTCACATCTTATATTTTTTTATTTATAACATATACCCTCTTTTGATTTTTTATGTTATCTCCTTTTTATTTTTATTTTGAAAATTATTTGCAGATCGGAAATCATTTTACGAAATAATTTTGACTTATAGAATAAACTTAGTCACCTTCATATCCTATGAAATATAGGACCCTAACACGTGGCATAGTATCCATGCTCATGATAGTTAAAACATTTCACCTTTGAAAAATATTACTTCTGGCCTACCTTGTTGGTCTCGGATTTGGAGAGGGACACCTTCCCTTTTCCTTTCTTTTCCTTGTCAGCCAAGGCACAATTCTCCTCATCATCAATCTTTGATGAGGATCCATCTTTGGTGCTTCGTCAGATTTCTTCTTGTGCCAAATTAGACCATAGTTGCTCTTAATCTGGCAGCTTCTCCCTCCCATTAACAAAGTCCTAGTAGCTATGCCAACTCTTGGGAAGGCTTAGAAGATATAGGCTCACCAAATCATCCTAGGCAACAATGATCCCAACGCTTCCAATCTCATCTCGATACTGAGTGAAATTTGTCAAGTATTTTTGGATCGTGTCGCCCTTCTCCATTTCGATCTTCCTGAGATTGTATTTCATCACTAGATTCATGTGGTTGTCATTATTCTGATACCGAAATGTTAAGGACTTCCACATCGCATGTGGAGTTTCCTTCCTGTGGAGACTCAAGATAATATGATCTCGAACTCCCTCTAACAAGATCCTTCTCGCCTTTGCTACATTCTTCTTCCATGCATCAAGAAGTTGAGCATATGCTGCTACGAGCTCCAAGGCATCAATATCTATAAAAGCCTTTAGTCTATTTTCCTGAAGAAGTAACTCCATCCTGTCCTTCCATGAAATATAATTCAAATTTCCCTCGAGTGCATATTCGAGTCTCAAGCCATTGAATGACATCTTGATCTGTTGTTGGATACCGAAGCATAAATCTGAAAATTCAAACATGATAAAAACAAACTCTATTCTTATCTTCTTATTTTGATTCTTGGTGCTCTGATACCATGTAGAAAATATAACAACAAGATTCAAACTGATCTTATAATGTACTAAAACAAGATACTAAATACTTCTACAATTTGTAGAAACAAAACACGATCGCACAATCACATAACAAGTAAGAGAAAGAAATTATCAATCACACAACACAAGATGTATCTGGGGAAAGCACACTGCCTAAAATCCTGCTATCTGTATATCACATAAATTCAAGATCATGAAACAATACAATTCTTTCTCTCTCAGGAAATTTATGCACTTTTCCAACAGTTTCACTCTGATCTAGGCAAAATAAGCCAATTAATTAGCCAATTCTCAACCTCTTCTCAACCTACCTCTGTCATGCATTCCTTAAGGAATTAAATCCCTATTAAATAGGAAAATCCCTTGGTTTTTCTATGCAATCCTTCCTAGGTCTCCATCTGATTCTATAACTGATTTGTACAATTTTCTAATTATACAACTGATAGTTATCATCCCTTTAACCTTAGTCTCAACTCAACCTTCCTTAGAACTGAAATGAAACAAATATTTATAGTGAATTATAAGTTAATTGATTGATCACTACTTGTGAATTAAATCGTATTTAATTCACTTGACCTCTCGCTAGCTCATCACTAAGTTAGAACTAGTTAAACCGATTTTAACTGAATTCCTTGAGCTAACTAATTACAACTCACAAATAACTGTAACTAGGCTCGCTTAAATCGTGGGAGAACTCTACATGCATCATCTTAGACCCTCAACTCTAATTTCCTAAGTTAAATCATTCATTCTAACTTAGTTAACTAATACAAGCTGTCATGAGATGAAATTACAATTTCTCTTCCAATTTAATTAAGGGAAAATTAAATCACAAGCCCCACTTTAGGGTGCCATTTCTTGGTTCCATTTCAATAGTATCAGAGCTAAGGTGAAGGAAAATCCCACAGGAGACAAGATTTGAAGCAATCATCTTTGGAAAAGTTGAAGGATCCTATCTAATCAAGTCAAGATGTCAACCTCTTACTTCAAGGAAAATGAGAAGTTGGGTGACTCATCTAACTTTGTTGCTTAGAAGATCAGGTTGGAAATCATATCTGATGGAAATGATGTTTGGGAATACATATAGGGAAAAGTACCAGAGCCTCTAGAGTATTATTATGTTGTTGCAAAGAACAAGTACAAAAAAGGTGATCTAAAGGCAAAGAAAATTATAGTTGATGGTTTATAAGATTATTTACTTGCATATGTTGGAAATTTGAAAAAGTATAAGGATATGTATGATAAGCTAGTTGGCATTTATGAAGTCTAAAATTTGAATGAAATCATCTCCTTGAAAGATCAACTTAAATATATGAAAATAAGTAAAGGATAGTCTGTGTAATCCTTCATTATGAGGATATCTCATCTTCACAATCAATTGCAGAGAGATGGGAAAATTGTATCTGACAGGGAGTTGGTGGTGGTAACCCTTAGAGGTATCCTTCCTATTTTTAAGACCTTCATTACCACTATAATAAATAAAAATGTTTTCCCATCATTTGATGAGCTCGTTGGAAAATTCACTCAAGAAGAATCAAGGATGATCTCAAGAGGAAGAATACAAAAAAACGAAGAATGAGAGTCCAATGCTTTTATCAATCATAATAAGAAAAATACAGGAAAAGGAGGTCCATCAAGTTCAAGAAACCCTCCTGCTCAAAACTAAAATAGAAGGAATGGAAGAGAAAAGGAATAATCGCACATTGAATGCTACAATTTTCACAAGAAAGGTCATTATGCTCGAGATTTACCTGAGAATAACAATGGTACACACTAAAAGACTAGAAGAAACAATAACAAGTTGAATAATCGAAGAAGAGAAGATGATAAAAAGAATTATCGAAATGGAAGTGATGAAATAATAAGAAGATATGCTATGAGTTATCATGAATAAGACCACCTTCCTCAAAAGAAGTGAAAAAATACTAGGTATGAAAGTAGTGTTGCAAATCAATATGAATATATTCTTATTTTTTCACTTCTAGTTCTTCTCCTTCAGATACTTGGGATAGTTGGCTAGTTTATATTGGGGTCTCTCACCATTTCTTTGGGTATAAGGAAGTTCTCTCTAATTTTATGGAGAGGGATTCATGTTTGAAGAATATCCTTGGAGACAACTCCGCTCATCCCATTAAAGGCTTTAGGTCTGTTAAATTTCATCTAGATTCTAGGGATTTTGTTTTGCTCCATGATATGATGTATGTGTCGAGGTTGAAGAAGAATATGGTTTCTATATTTGCTTTGGAAGATAACAAAATGAGGGTTTCATTAATCAAGGGAAAAGTACTTACTTATCCAATGGGATCCCTTATGAGAGATGCTTTCACATTGGTATCTTGTAATATTCCCAAATGGGGAATGCAACAATACAATGCAGAAAAGCAGGAAAATAACGCAGATCATCATAGAAAAAGCAGGAGGCCAATATGGAGACCTTTAATTTGTATTTACAACATAAAAATAGATGTAAAAGATGGCCTATAATATGTATAACAAGAAATATATGTCTCTAATAGAAGAAAATCCTCAAAATGAGGTGCTGCAACCATATATTAAGACTGGAAAAAGCCTTACAACGTTATTTTATTGGTATGCAATAGCTGTAGATTACACTTTAGATCTAGAGAAGATAAGTGCATGAAAATTCAGATATATAACAGATCCATACACTATATAGGTTCCTCTTCAGAATCCCCTTGGGGTTTTTAGCATTACACCATGTACAAGTTGTAGACCTGAGATCTAAGTCTGCAGATCTAAAAAATTCTTCAGATTTGGAAAGTGGATATGATCTGATATGAACAATAGAATGATCACCTCCAAGAGATCTCCAAAGTGAAGGGTAGTTCCACAAAACTTGAAAACCAACTCTCCAAATGGTGTGCAAAAACACCCTGCAACTGCACCTACAGGAATAACGCAGATCTGGAAGTAAAACTGCACTGTAGGGATCAAAATGTGGTTGGCCACATGCCAAGATCAGAAAATGAAGCTCAAGTCCTCCAATACTCTCCTCCCAATGAAGTAGAAGTCTTCTCCACTGAAAAGTAGCACTGAAATGGACTAGATCTGAAAAGATCTAGCCTCCACTTATTGCAGCTTGCAAAGACAACCAAACCCTCAACAAGATCTGCATTGTAGTTGAAATAAGAAGCTTGTCCTTTAGCTAGATAGTGGACAATACAATGCAAACTCTCCCAAGAGCTACTTAATGGGAAGGGGTGGGATTCCTGACCAGGAGCACCCAATGCTAAACAACATTAATTCTCAGCTAAACAATAAGAGAATGATATATGTCTAAGTAGACAATATATTCAGAAATATCATATCATCAACAACCTTCTAATGCTGCCATCCTCTTCCTTTTATAAGTTAAGAACTTGCAAACCCTAAACCACTTCCAATGAGATCACTTCTTTCACACAAGGCATCTCCATCTAAAATTGCGTTGTGCCTCATTGATGGCCACTCCTCCAAGATAACGTTGTAGATTTGGTCAAGGTTGACCCAGTCAAAATGTCCAGCCCCTTTCACACCTAAGGGTGCTTGATTTGGCAGCCAATATTCAACCTTTTTACATTTGGCATTGATTTAATCATTATTTAAGAGTATTATGGACCTCCTTTACACTTTTATTCTTTAAAAAAAGAAATAAACAAAAATGAATATTCCAATTAGCCCAAGAATAATTGGGAATATTACATTCCTCCCCTCCCAAATGTTGCTTGTCCTCAAGAAACTGACAAGGTGAGTGCTGCAACTCTTCTCATCCTCCATAGGTGACACCAACATGTGATAAGCTTCCTCCATAAGCTGAGTGTTCACCAATCCAGCCCTCCATGAATTGCTCCTCCAAATTTCTCATGAGATGTAAATAATCCATCCCATAAGGAGACAATAGCTCAAATGAAATAAACATGGTTTTCCTAATGTTCTCCCTGAAACATGTAGCATATGAAACATGGAGAATCTCCATCCCATAGGGCACATACATACCTCCCATCCTCCCTCCATACATTCCCATAAAAATTGCAAGTACATCATCAATGTATGGGATCAAAATCAAATACATACAAAGAGGAATTTGTGCATATGGAGGTGGGTCATAGTCCCACATGTGGAACCAACACAGTGCATCTCCTGTCTGCATCAGATCATGATGTGGTAAGTGGTTTCTCCACCACTTACTTGCTACCCATGTCATATCACTATGGCTGAAAGTGTGAGATATATTTGGTGCTTTAGGAATGCACCCATCATGAAACAAAATCTCCCTTTGTCCTCCAAGGGAGTGGCCATGTTCAAAAAATTTTGTGGCCCAAAGTTGGCCATGAAGTTTATAAGGTACAATGCTCCTCCTTGGAGTCATGGCCTACACATGCATGGTGAAATAATGCAAACAATAATCAAATGAAACATTATTTACATGAGCATATTCTTCACCAAAATTCCTCCTTAAACAAATGGAGTGGTGCATAGATTTTTCCCCTTCCTCAAAGAGAGAAAGAGATGGCTGAATTAACTCTTCCATAGAGTTATGTTGCTGCACAATCTCCACATGGTACATGCATATTTGAAAATGATGATATAATTCTCCTTCAAAGCCCTTCCAAGTATATCTCCTCATGATGATGTTGTAGAATCTCATGGAATATGTGTGGCTGAAACATAACTCTTCATATGCCCTTTGTAGTAACTTCTCCTTGAGCTTGGATGCTCTAGACAAGAAGATCCTACCATGATAATATATGAATCCTTCTTGGACTAAATAAACCTCTTCATGCAGCTGGTCATCAAGTATCATGCATGTGTGCAGATCCTTGGAATAATCCACCAACAGTTGGGATTTCCAATATGGATCAATCTCCCATAGTGACAACGTTGATGATCTATCAACATAAATGTTTTTCCTATGGATGCTCTCCTCCTTGACATCTCCCATGCCAAAGGTATATGTTGGAAGGTCATCCCTCCCATGCTTCTCCTCCTTGACATCTCCCATGCCAAAATTATATGATGGAAGGTTGTTATTCCCTCCTTGCTGCCCTTCTTGCATATGCACATGCTCAAATGAAGATGGAAGTTCTTGGAAGTTAGTCTCCCATGGAAGGCTATCATCTATCCAAAACCTCCTTGGTCTTGCCAAAGTATGCATGTGTGGCCACCATTCTCTAGCATGTATGGAAGATTCCTCTCTAAGTGAGATCATCTTCTAAGTCTCCATAGCGAAGGACTGCCCTCCTTGCCCCATGATGGTGTCATCATCCAATCTTGCAGCATTTTCTCTCAGCACAGTATGAGATGAGAGAGTGGACAATGGTGATAGTGGGAGAATATATCCCTCCTCCTTGAGCTCACCCAACATTCTCAGTGTTGTATTGGGGTCTTCTAATGCTCCCTTCCTTCCTGGATCTATGAATGGAGCATCAAGATGTGAGACACATTTCACCAAATCTGAATCAGATGGCCTCCCAGGGGGTTTACCACGAGATAATGATGTCTCATGTATCATCCTCATGTGCATAATATATGGGATAATCATATCCCTGCTTCCACTGTGAAAATTCCTCTCTTTTTCTTGTGTGGAAGTTTCATGATTATTAGGTATCACTCTTAAGGATGCAATAGTGCTTCTGATTGGAGCAATTTCTCCATCCTCACCTCCATGTGATTGTGGATCATCTCCTACTATGTCAACGTTGTGATCCCTCCTTTGTTCTTCTTCTTCTTCCTCCTCATCATCTGAGAAGACCTCTATGTAATGTGCTTTTCTAGCTGCACATCGATGTCCAGGTGCCCATGATTCCTGGTAAGTGAAGCAAAGATTCCTTCTTCTTAGATCTTTCTGGACATCATCATCAAGAGGTTTCTTGTATGAGCTCTCCTTTGAAGGAGAAAACTTTTCTTCCTTTCCCTTTGAAGGAAAAGAGGGGTTATGCTGAAAAGTTTCCTTTGCTTTTGGCAAGGCATCTTGAAGGTCTCTAGCCCTTTCAATAGCATCATGTCAAGTAGTGGGCTTGGTAGATTTAACCAATCCATGAAGAGGTTCATCTAAACCATCAATGAACATGTACACCCTTCTTGCTGCAAACAAATTAGGAACCATAATAGAAAGTATTAAAAATTCAGAGATATAAGTTTATGTATTACCTGATTGTTTCAAATTTGCAAGGCTCATGAATGGTGCCTTTGGATATTTTCTATCAAATATTTCCACCAGCCTTCTAACGAACTCTGAATAAGAAGTCACATTGGCATGACCCAATGTAGACAAGCCATGGAACCACCAATCATGTGATTCACCTTCAAGGTGCAGCACTGCAATCTTGATAGCCTCCATCTCTAGAACCTTGTTCAACTGAAAGTAGATGTCAAGTTTTTCTACCCAAGATTTGGCAGAACACTTGGATGACCCTTCAAAATTGGGTAAAAAGAATCTACACACAGTGTGGTGTCAATCATGATTCTGAATGAATCCACCACCTCTATGATGATGCCTTGGTATTATATTGTCCTTTATGTTACAAAACTCCTGAAAACTCAAATGATCTTTGAATCTCTGATTTTGAGAAACATATTCTTCAAAATAGTCTTCAAGAGATTCATGCTCTTGAAACCCTTCATTTCCCACATCTAAAAATGCAGGCATGGTAGAGTGTTGGGAAACTTGTGGCTGATGCACTGGTTGATCATTCCAGTGATGATACATGCAAGAGCCTTCTCCAAGATGAAATCATTTAGGGGATTCCTTGATTCTGTCCATTATCGTCTCTTTGATCTCTTTAGCAAGATCTTGCATGGCTCTAAGAAGGATCTTAGGAAAATCCTTATCTTCATCTTCACCTCCAAATAAAGGGGCTTTACCCTTGTATTCATTGTCATTTGTGTAATCAAACTTCTTGTGTCTTATCTTTAGATACCTCTTCTCTCTATCAGTAAGAGGCTCTCCTTCTTCAGAAGACATATTGGCTTTCTAGAATGCATAGGCTATGCCAAGATGATGCTCTGATACCACTGTAATATTCCCAAATGGGGAATGCAACAATACAATGCAGAAAAGCAGGAAAATAACGCAGATCATCATAGACAAAGCTGGAGGCCAATATGGATACCTTTCATTTGTATTTACAACAAAAAAATAGATGTACAAGATGGCCCATAAGATGTATAACAGGAAATAGAAGTCTCCAATAGAAGAAAATCCTCAAAATGAGGTGTTGCAACCATATATTAAGACTGGAAAAATCCTTGTAGCATTATTTTATTGGTATGCAACAACTGTATATTACACTTTAGATATAGAGAAGATAAGTGCATGAAAAGTCAGATCTATAATAGATCCATACACTATATAGGCTCCTCTTCAGAATCCCCTTGGGGTTTTCAGCATTACACTATGTACAAGTTGTAGATATGAGATCTAAGTATGCAGATCTACAGAAATATTTAGATCTGGAAAGTGGATCTGATCTGATATGAACAATAGAATGATCACCTCCAAGAGATCTCCAAATTGAAGGGCAGATCCCCAACAATTGAAAACCAAATCTCCAAATGGTATGCCAAAACACCCTGCAACTGCACCTATAGGAATAACCCAGATCTGGAAGTAAAATTGCGATGTATGGATCAAAATGTGGTTGGACACATGCCAAGATTAGAAAATGAATCTCAATTCCTCCAATACTCTCCTCCCAATGAAGTAGAAGTCTTCTCAACTGAAAAGGAGCACTAAAATGGTCTAAATTTGAAAAGATCTAGCCTCCACTTGTTGCAACTTACAAAGACAACCAAACCCTCAACATGATCTGCATTGTAGTTGAAAGAATAAGCTTGGCCTTCAGCTAGATAGTGGACAATACAATGCAAACTCTCCCAAGATCTACTCAATGGGAAGAGGTGGGATTCCCGACCAGGAACACCCAATGCTAAACATCATTAATTCTCAGCTAAACATCAAGAGAATGATATATTTCTAAAAAGACAATATATTCAGAAATATCATATCATCAACAACCTTTTAATGCTGCCATCCTCTTCCTTTTATAAGTTAAGAACTTGCAAACCCTAAACCACTTCCAATGAGATCACTTCTTTCACACAAGGCATCTCCATCTAAAACTGTGTTGTGCCTCATTGATGGCCAATCCTCCAAGACAACGCTATATATTTGGTCAATTTTTACCCAGTCAAAATGTCCAGCCCCTTTCACACCTAAGGGTGCTTGATTTAGAAGCCATGTAATATTCCTTTTCAGGAATTTCTGTAATTTCTTCAGTGAGGACGCTGTATAAGGAAAACCGTGCAATAGAAACGCAAAATAGGACTTGGATCCCCTTATATATGATGTAGGTAGCTTAAATATGAAATTGCATCAGAAAAAAATCATTCTAGCTACATTAAACAGATCTCCCCAGCTCAAATGTGCTCAAAATCACCCCAATCCCATGACTTCCCAAAATAGAATTCTTGAAGACTGCAAAAACGTGATTTTTATTAGGGAATCTATAGAAAAATATGATTCAATATATATCTGGAGCTTTCATTAATCATAGAATTAGAAATGAGAGGTTTAACCTCTTTTACAAGCACATTAGAACATCCCGATAAGGGTTTCCAGCAAAATAGCAATATAAAATGCAGCACTGTAGAAAATAACGCAGTACACTGCAAATTTGTATTAGAAAATACTGAATATGATCTAAAATAGATGAACAATACAAAAATTGATCCAAGGCCTTCTTCAATAGACCTTCCGGAGTGAAATAGACATCTCCTCCTCCCAAAAAGCACATAATAGAAGGGTTTAACCTAGCAACTACAGAAAAGACGCAATTACTGGAAGTGAATGTGTTTTAAATGATAAAGAATGGATATACTCAAGTTAAATGATGGAAAATAAGCTCAGGACCTTCCCTTTTGATCTCTCAATCAGCTAGACCAAAGGTGAAGATGGAATTCTCGCATGATAATTCTTTGCACTAAACAATGCTACAACTACAGGTAAACAACTGAAGCTTGCAATTAGTAAAAATACCAAACAAAGATGAATACTAAATACTTCCTTGCTGCTATCTCCTCCTTCTTATCCTTGTTGAGCTTCCTCACCCCAGACCCCACTCATTGATGAGGTGACTTCCTAGAGAAGATTCCCCTTTCAAAATTGCGTTGTCTTTGTTGGTTTCCCTCTTGTAGCGGTGATGTTGACTTGGTAAACTAAGTCTAGTTCACCGGCATTGTCCTCTTTCACACCAAGGTGGCTTTATTTATCCTCCTAACCTGATCCATTTTCACACTGGGATTTGTTTTATTGACTTTCTACTCTTCTACTGCAAAAATGGAGCAAGTATAATATTCCAATTAGCAATGGCTAATTGGGAATAATATAGTCCTCCCCACTCAAAAGTTGCTTGCCCAAAAGCAACAGTAAAGAAGGATGCTGCAAGATCTTCTCTCCCTCCCAAGTGGCATCCCCATCTGGTAGATTCCTCCATCGAATCATATATTCCTTGATGACTCTGTTCCTTAGTTGCCTCTCCCTTGTGTCTAAGATTGCTTCTGGTTGCAAAATTAGGTGGCCCTCATCATCGATAGGGGGGAGATCCATGTTGACAACTACATTCCTTCCAATGGAATTCTTGAGGCAAGCGACATGGAAGATATTATGGATCTTGCTTCCCTTAGGAAGCTGCAGCTCATATGCTACCTTACCGACACACTTAATCACCCTGTATGGCCCATAGAAACGTGGTTTGAGCTTTTCAGCTCCTTTCTCCTTGAGTGTGGAATGTTTGTAAGGTTGAAGACGCAGATAGACCAGATCCCCCACCTCAAACTGTCTCTTTATCCGACCATAGTCTGCATACATCTTCTGCTGGTTTTGGGTAGTAGCAATGTTGTCCTTGAGTGCCCTGAGTATGTCCTGGTTATCCTGAATCCATTCCTTTGCCCTTGGAGCCTTACTTGCCCCAAACATAACATCAGCAAATGAAAGTGCCTCATACCCATATAAGGCCCGGAATAGAGTCATGCCAATGGAAATATGGTGAGTACTGTTGTAAAAATACTCTCCCAAGTGGAGCCAACCCAACTAAGCTCTCTGCTGCCCCGTTACATAGTTCCTCAAGTAGCCTTCCAGCCACTTGTTCACTATCTCGGTCTGTCCATCGGTTTGGGGGTGACAGCTAGTGCTTGGAGTCAAATCAGTGCCCACTAACCGGAAAAGTTCTTGCCAAAAGCCACCCATGAAGCGGCTATCCCGATCACTCACTATGGTCTTTGGGAGACCATGGAGTCTAAATACATCTCTGAAGAAGAGCTTAGCTACCTGTGAAGCAGTATAATGTGCAGAAATGGAAAATAAATGAGAGTACTTTGTTAGTCTATCAACAACTAAAAAGATACATTCTTTACCCTGTACTATCGGTAGGCTAATGATGAATTCCATAGAGATGCTTTCCCACTTCCCATCCGGAATAGGTAGTGGCTATAATAACCCAGCAGGGTGGGTGTGTTCCCCCTTGTTTTGCTTACAAATGGTGCACCCTATGACATGTTGGAGCACATCCTCCTTGAGACCCTTCCATGATAATCACTCCCTTATGGTCCTATAAGTCTTTGTGAAACCTTGATGTTCAGCAAGTGGGGAATCATGTGATGCTAGTAGGATCTTCTCCTTGAGCTTGGAATTCTTAGCCAAGAAGATCTGGTCCCGGTAATAGATGATCTCATCCATCACCCTATACCTCTCATCTGATACCACCCCATCATGTATCTCACATGAAAAATCATCTTTGGAATACTCAACCAAAATTTGAACCTTCCAATCTGTGTCCATGCCCCTCAAAGACAACGTTGTAGGTCTCCTGGATAAAGCATTAGATACTACATTGCTCTTCCCCTTGACATCTTCTATGTCAAAATCATATGCTTGGATTTTTCTCACCCACTTTTGTTGTCTCTCCTGGAGTTGTTTCTGTTCAAGGAAGAATCTAAGACTGTTATGGTCAGTCTTCACCGTGAACTTATTCCCCACTAAGTATTGCCAGAATTTGGCTAATGCATGCATGATAGCCAACATCTCTTTATCATAGATGGGGTATAACCTCTCATGAGGGAGCAACTTCCTGCTCTCAAAGGATATAGGATGCCCACCTTGCATCAAGACTGCTCCAATCCCTTCTCCTGATGCATCACATTCTAGAACAAAGGGTTGAGAGAAATTAGGAAAAAAAAAAACAGGACAACTACTCATTACCTCTTTGAGCTTATCAAAAGCCCTCTATGTTGTAGGTGTCCAATGGAAATCTCACTTCTTTTCCAAGTCTGTGAGTGGTGCTGCCAGCTGTGAAAACCCTTTCACAAAATTTCGGTAATAAGTGCATATGCCCACAAATCCTCGGAGTTCTGTAACATTTCTGGGTTCAGGCCAGTCTCTGATAGCCTGGATCTTCTCCTCATGTACCCTCACTCCATCTACTCCTATGATGTGCCCCAAATACAACATCTCTGTGAGGCCAAATTCACACTTGGAGAGCTTGGCATAGAATTGCTGCTCTTTGAGGATATGTAAAACTGTCTCAATATGCTGCAAATGCTCCTCCCAAGTGTGGCTGTAGATAATAATATCATCAAAGAAGACCAGTACAAACTTTCTCAAATGACCATGGAAGATGTGGTTTATGCAAGATTGGAAAGTTTCTGGGGCATTGGTCAATCCAAAGGGCATTACCAGAAACTCAAAATGCCCATAATGACATCTGAACACTGTCTTAGGGATATCTTGCTCTCTTACCTTGATTTGATGATACCCGAATCTCAAATCAATCTTGGAGAAGTATTTATATCCCCTCAACTCATCCATGAGTTCATCGATCCTGGGTTTAGGGTACCTGTTCTTCATGGTATTCTTTTTCAAGGCCCTATAATCAATGCACATCCTCAATTTTCTATCTTTCTTCTTTACTAAGACCACTGAAGAAGCAAAAGGACTAGTACTAGGCCGGATGTGTCCTAGAGCTAGCAGCTCTTAGATGGCCCTCTCAATCTCATCCCTATAAGCCTTGGGGTGCCTATAAGGAGTGGTGATCACTGATTTTATCCCTTGTTCCAACTCAATAGTGTGTTCAAACCCTCGGTCAGGAGGTCTCCCTGGTGGGATATCTCCAATTACTATAGATTACCAATCCAAAAGAGACTGAATATCTGGATGCACTGGTGAATCCTTGCCCCTTACTTCTGATATATGTAGATCCATTGCCCATTCAATATCCCCTCTGTGCAGATCTGACTTCATTCTGTGTGCTGAAACAACTTGAGGGGGGTATGTGTTTATACCCTTGATCTTTTGATACCGACCATCCTTCCCTTCTGTCCATTCCATCTCCAAAGTTCTCCAATTAGTGGTAACTCTCCCAGGAGTGATCAACCAATGGACTCCCAATATGACATTGGTGTCTGGAATATCTACCAAAAAGAAGTGGTCTGTCAAGGTGTAGGTCCCCATGGTAATGGTTAGTGCCGGAACATACTTGGCACACTGCAGGGCCATAGCTCCTGGGACCAAAACTGAGAATCCATCAAACTCCTCCATGTGGATTCCTCTCCCTTGTACCAGCTATGCATCAATAAAATTATGAGTGGCCCCACTATCTATCAACACAAAGACTCTTTGCCCCATAATAGTACCTCTCACCCTCAAAGTCAGATATTTTGGGATCCCTCTTAACGCTGCAATAGCTCCCCTTCTTGGAGCAAAGTCTCCCATGGATGGTACAACGCTGGCATCCTCCTTGGAGAAGGTCTTAACATGATGTGTCCTTCTTGAAACACATTCTCCCTCCAAAACATGGATTTTCTTCTTTGGTTTTAAGTAGGTCTCCTGCTGCAATAATGTTCTTGCCCTGGGCAAGATATGTTGTAGGTATCTAGCTTTCTCCACAGCTTCAAGGAGTGTGGTTGGTCTATTGGATTTGACCAACCCTTGCAATGGTTTAGCCACCCCATTAATAAACATGCATACCTTCCTGCTCATGGTGAGGTTGGATACCATCACTGAAAGGTGCAAATAATCAACAATATAATCCTCCAGATCTCCCTCTTGTTTGAGGTTGGTTAACTTGACAAAATGGGCCTCCGGATTCCTTGGATCAAATCTCTCCACTAGCTTCTTGGTGAAAGCTGAGTATGAAGTGATGTGATGATGCCCAAGTGTGGTCAATCCATGAAACCACCATTCTTGATCTTCCCCTTCTAGGTGCAGCGCAACTATCTTGATGGCTTCTATTTCAAAAACCTTGTTGAGCTGGAAGTATGTATCCAACTTCTCCACCCAAGCCTTGGCTGCACACTTGGGTGTCCCATTAAATGTGGGCAAGAAGAACCCTACCATACTGCTCTGTAATTCTGATCCCTGCATCAAGTTCTCCTTTTGATGAGGATTAACCCTCCTTCCATCCTTGACCCGACAAAACTCCTGAAAGCTCAAGTGCTCCTTGAACCTTTGAGATTGGAGTTCATATTCTTCAAAATAATCCCCCAGGGTTCCCTCCTTATCCCCTATAGATAGAAATGAAGGCATGGTAGAGCATTGTGGTGTAGCTGGATGCTCCATGCCATTTGGAGTGCTGGTGCTAGACTCATGGAAAAACCCTATAGAATCCCATTCATGCCTCATCTCCCTGAGGTCCCTTGCAATGTTTTGCAGGGTTTGAAGTAGGAGATTCGAAATATCTTCCTCCTCCATGCTTAAGATAGATTTCCCCCACAAGCTGAGCCAAGAGCAGAGCTCTGATACCACTGTAATATTCCTTTTCATGAATTTATGCAATTTCTTCAGTGAGGATGCTGTATAAGGAAAACCATGCAATGAAAATGAAAAAAAGGACTTGGATCCCCTTATATATGTTGTATGTAGCTTAAATATGAAATTGAATCAGAAACAAATCATTCTAGCTACATTAAACAGATCTCCCCAACTCAAATATGCTCAAAATCACCCCAATCCCATGACTTCCCAAAATAGAATTCCTAAAGACTGAAACAACGTGATTTTTATTAGGGAATCTATAGAAAAATATGATTCAATATATATCTTGAGCTTTCATTAATCATAGAATTAGAAATGAGAGGTTTGACCTCTTTTAAAAGCACATTAGAACATCCCGGCAAGGGTTTCCGGCAAAATAACAATATAAAATGCAGCACAACAGAAAATAACGCAGTACACTGTAACTCTGTATTAGAAAATACTAAATATGATCTGAAATAGATGAAAAATATAGAAATTTACCCAAGGCCTTCTTCAATAGACCTTTCGGAGTGAGATAGACATCTCCTCCTCCCAAACAAGCACAAAATAGAAGGGTTTAACCCAACAACTACTGCAACTGCAGAAAAGACACAATTACTGAAATTGATTGCGCTGTAAATGATACAGAATGGATATCCTCAAGTTAAATGATGGAAAATAAGCTCAGGACCTTCCCTTTTGATCTCTCAATCAGCTATACCAAAGGTGAAGATGGAATTCCTGCATGAGAATTCTTTGCACTAAATAGTGATGCAACTACAGCTAAACAGCTGAAGCTTGCAATTAGTCAAAATACCAAACAAAGATGAATACTGAATCCTTCCTTGCTGCTACCTCCTCCTTCTTATCCTTGGTGAGCTTCCTCACCCTGGACCTCACTCATTGATGAGGTGACTTCCTAGAGAAGATTCCCCTTTCAAAACTGCGTTGTCCTTGTTCTTTTCCCTCTTGTAGCAGCGCTGTTGACTTGGTCAACTGAGTCTAGTTCACCGGCATTGCCCTCTTTCACACCAAGGTGGATTTATTTATCCTCCTAACCTGATCCCTTTTCACACTGGGATTTGTTTTATTGACTTTCTACTCTTCTACTACAAAAATGGATCAAGTATAATATTCCAATTAGCAATGGCTAATTGGGAATATTACAAGCCAAGATTTAACCTTTTTACATTTTCCATTGATTTATTCATTATTTAGGAGTATTATGGACCTCCTTTACAGTTTTATTCTTTAAACAAAGAAATAAACAAAAATAAATATTCCAATCATCCCAAGACTAATTGGGAATATTACATATGTAGACTTGAAGGACTCTATAGATTCACTAAAAGACCCCTTCTAGAAATGGTCCATGATACTAATCATCAAGCCAAGATGTGGCACTGTAGATTGGATAATCTCCATTATGATGTTCTTCAAAAATTAAAGAAATTGGTCTATGTAATTCTCATTGTTCAAGCCCAACACGATAGAGTATGTCCTAGATGTGCTAGTGGAAATAAGACAAGGGGATTGTTCCCCTCTAGTGAGAATAAGACAAATGAAATCCTCCAACTCATTCATTCTAACATTTGCATTCGAATACTCGTACATTCACTTAGTGGTCATCTCTACTACATTACCTTCATCGATGATTTCTCAATGAAGACTTGGATATATTAATTGGAGCATAAGGATGAGGCCTTCGATTTGTTTAAAGATTTCAAGGCTTTGGTCAAAAATCAAACATGGAAGAAAATTTAGATCTTCAAGTCCAAAATAGTGGAGAGTAAATTTCAAATGAATTAATAGATTTTTCAATAAGGTAGACATCAAGAAAGAGACGATATTTCCCTATAATACTGAACAAAATGGATTGGCTAAGAGAAAGAACATGTTTATTTTATAAGTTTGTCGAGCCATGCTCCATGATCAAAAGCTACCTAAGTTCCCTTGGGGAGAAACAACAAATACAACGGTATACATTCAAAACAAGGTGCCTCATCAAGAATTGGTCAACAAGACTCTTGAAGAAGTATTCACAAATATCAAGCCTGACATTGGTTGCCTCTATATATTTGGCTACCCCATATATTTCGATGCGCTGAAAGACAAAAGAATAAAGCTGGAAGCCACTGGTAGAAAATGTAAATTTGTTAGATATTGTGAATATTCAAAAGAATTTAGAATATATATCTCGGTCAAAGGAAGGTTTAAATTAGCAGGAATATGACATTCTATGAAGATGTTTCCCTTGGGAAAGCAAGGGACCTTCCTCCACTTCCTCCTTCGAAGGAAATTGATGATATGGATATTTTAGATGGTTGTTTCATGCTTGAATCCAAGAGGGACGTTGTTTATGATCTCATGGATCCCATGAACCCCTTGTATCCTCCTCTATGTGATTTCCCTGTAAGGAAGAGGACAATTTGTCTTCAAGACACATTACAGGATACTGAGAGACTCATTCTCACAAGCAGGACATTTAGAGAAAGTAAGAAACCGTGAAGATACCAGGTATATGTTGTAGCAATGATCAATATGATTCAAACTGAGTCTCCCAAATTTGAAGAAGCCATGAAAGAAAAATTATTGAAGGATGCTATGGCTGAAGAGTACGAATCAATTATGAAGAAGGATGTATGGGATGTTGTGCTGAGATTGAAGGGGAAATCTGTCGTGACTTCAAAATCTCTATTCAAGATCAAACATGGGGTCGATGGAAGTATTGAGAAATATAAGGCGAGGTTTGTGGCAAGAGGATTTTCCCATAAAGAGGGAGAATATTGTGATAATATATTTTGTCCTATGGCCCAATACACCGCCATTTGTTTGATAGTTTCTCTTTCTGCAAGTCAAGGATGGACCTTTCATCAGATGGATGTAAAGAAAAAATTCATCCATGCCATGTTACATGAATAAGTTTATGTTGAAAAACCACAAGGATTTGAATTAGATGACCAAAAGACACATGTTTTTAGTTTGAACAAGACATTGTATGGCTAGAAGCAAGCCCCGAGAGCATGGTACACCCACATAGATAATGTTAGCTCCCTATATTATTAGTGTAGTCCCTTATTGTTGTTAGTGTAGCCCCATTATTGTTATTGTTGTAGCCCTGTAACCCCCATATTGTTATCATTGTGCCCTTACATTATTATTGTTAGTTCGGTTAGGATTATATTGCGACCCCATGGAATCCTATATATAGAAGGAGGTTTTGTCATTTGTACCATCCAAGAATTTCTCATTTATGTAATGTAAAGGAGGTTTCCCCCTCAAAGTGGCTTATTTCTAAGGCGTTGATCTCTCTTTTCTTCTATTTTTGGAGCTAGTTTCATAACATTTGGTATCAGAGAAATGCTTCCACCTCTTCATCCTTTCTTGATAGTGCATCTACAACAAAATCTAGCTTCCCTTTTTTGTAGATGATTTCAAAGTCATAACTCGACATCTTTGTGACCCATTTTTGCTGCTCTTCAGAAGATAACATTTTTTCCAAAAAGTGTTTAAGACTATCATGATAAGTTCTTACCTTGAAGTGTCTTCCCATTAGGTAAGGTCTCCATTTATTTAGTGCATGTAGTATTTCCAACATTTCCTTCTCATAAGTAGATTTTTGTAAATAATTTCCTTTGATTGGATGACTCTCAAACGCAATGGGTCTTCCTTCTCATAGCTCATAGATCATCTTATCATCCTCAATCTGATGGTTGAACTGATATAGTGAACAAATTTTTGGAAGTATATCTTTGTTGTTTTGTATTTGATAAACAAAAACAATGGGTCAAGTAGTTACCTCTAGCTAAATGGTGGTATAACACTTCCTTCCATATTGCAGCAAAAATGACCTCATTTATTGCACTTTATGGATATCATCCACTGTCCATCACATCATCTTTAAGAGAAAATTCTAAGGTTCAAGAAATGGAAGATCACATCGAGAATCAACACCAAGTTCTCCAACTCTTAAAGGATAATCTAAATTTGGAGCAAAATCATTTGAAACAACAGGCATATCAACATCACAGCAAAAAACGTTTTGATGTAGGAGACTGGGCATTTTTACGACTACAACCATACAAACAAATGTCCCTCAAGCAAGCTAAGAAGGATAATAAATTATTTCCAAAGTACTATGGTCCTTACAAGGTGTTGAAAAATATTGTTACTATGGGATACAAATTGGAGCCTCCTACTTCTTTGCAAGTGCATCCAGTTTCCATGTTTCATGCTTAAAGAAGGTTATAGGTGACAAACTTCCAGTTCAAACAGTATTTCCAAAACTTGATGAGGAAGGAAAAATCATATTGGAACTTGAAGGAGTCACAGAAACAATAAATCGATAGCTATGAAATCGATCAATTTCAGAGTATCTCATCAAGTGGAAGAACTTACCCATTGAAGATTCTACATGGGAGGATGAGAATTTTATATAGAATCATCCAGAACTACTCAAGTGTTGAGGAAAACCCTTTTTTGAAGGAGAGGAGCATGTTATGTCCCTATATTATTAGTGTAGTCCATTATTGTTGTTAGTGTAGCCCCCTTATTGTTATTATTGTACCCCTGTAACCCCCATATTGTTATTATTGTGCCCTTACATTATTATTTTTAGGTTGGCTAGGATTATATTGTGACCCCATGGACTCCTATATATAGAAGGAGGTTTTTTAATTTGTATGATCCAAGAATTGTTCATTTATGTAATGTAATGGAGGTTTCCCCCTCGAAGTGGCTTATTTGTAAGGTGTTGATCTCTCTTTTCTCCTATTTTTGGAGCTGGTTTCATAACAAATAAATACCTCATGAAGTTTGGATTCACAAGAAGCAGTGTCAATACCAACCTCTGCCTCAAGGTGATCAAAGGTATGCCATTTATTTAGTTTTATATGTTGACGACCTATTTCTGATAGGTTGCGAGCCCATGATGACTGAGTGTAAGAGGGAGCTTGTATAAATTATACCAATGGATTCAATCCGATCTTGTGATGTACTAAAATAAAATACTTAATCACTTCTACAAATTTTTGGAAACAAGCAAGATAAATAAACCAATTTATCCCACAACACCATATGTATATGGGGAAAGAAACCTCTCAAAACCCCAATACCTGTATATTTCATAAATTCAATACCATGAAACAATAAAATGTTATTCCTCAACTGGGAAACCTCTGCACTCTACTAACTATCTCACTTTGATATAGGAAAAATCAGTCCAATACTTAACCAATTCTCAGCCCCTCTCTGCCTAGTCTTGCTTACGCATTCCTGGAGGAATTTTGGCCCTATTAATTAGGAAATTCCTTGGAATTGATTGCGAAGTTCATCTAAGGTTTGTTGGTGACCTCATGCATGACTTGTAGAATTTTCTGATTATACAACTGATAGTTATATTCTCTTTAACCTCACTCTCGACTGGGCCTTCCTTAGAACTGAAATGAAAAAAATATTTATAGTGAATTATCAATTAATCGATTGATCACTACTTGTGAATTAAATCATATTTAATTCACTAGACCTCTCACTATCTCATCTCTCAGTTAGAACTCGTTAAACTGATTTTAACTCAGTTAATCAAGTTAACTAATTACAAATCACAAATAACTATAATTAGACCCCCTAAGAATAATAAAATCCTCTACATGCCTCCTCTTATACCCGCAACTCGAGTTTCCTAGGTTAACTCTGTATTTCTAACTTAGTTAACTAATACAAGTTGTCATGAGATGAAATTACAATTTATCTTCCAATTTAATTAAGGGAAAATTAAATTAGAAGACCCCTTTGGGTGCCATTTCTTGGTTCCATTTCAACACTCCCTCTCAGCAAGAAAGAGATTATCTACTACCCCAGTCCTATATTTGCGGAATTCAAATTTTTTTCTTTCCAGCGCCTTCGTAAAGATGTTTGCATCCTGATCCTCCGTGGTAATGTACTCTAATGACATAATCCCCCTCTCCACACAATATTTGATATGGCGATACCAGATATCAATATGCTTGGACCTGTTATGAAAAATGGACTAACCGATATTTTAATGCAACTCTGGTTATCAAAATGTGTCACCGTCATATCCATCTGTCGACCAAACAAACCAACAAGTATCTTCCTCATCTAGATGGCCTCACATGCTACTTGACTGGCCACCATGTACTCTACCTCTGCTGTATTGAGTGCACATGATATATGTTTCCTACTGTACTAGGAAACTTCTACTGATCCTATGATGAAGATGCCCCCTAATGTTCTCTTCATGTCGAATGGACACCCTACCCAATCTGCATCTATGAAACATTGAGGCTTCACTCCCTCTATTGTTCTATACCATAATCTATATTCTGTAGTTCCTCTGAGGTATCTAAACACATGCTTGCTTTCCTTCCAAAAGAGCGTGGTAGGTTTAACCATAACTTGACTAAGCTAGTTAATTTTGTAGCATATGTCTGTTCGTGTGTTCAAAAAATACATAAGTGAACCCACAAGCTGCCTGTAAACAGTAGCATCCATTACTTCGCCCAAACTAGCATCCTCCTTCCTCCAATTTCCTAGTAGAGGAGTCTCCATGGGTTTGCTTCCCTCCATGTGGAACTTCCTCAGAATATCCTTGGCATAATTTCCCTGAGATATAAATATCTCCCCATCTCTTTTCCACATTTCCAATCCCAAGAAATAGTGCAAGAGCCCCATGTCCTTCATCTCAAATTCCCTTGCAAGATCATCTTTGCAAGAATTTATGAATTGATCATCATATGTCAGTATAAAATCATTGAGATAAAGTACAATAATAAAAGTCTTACCATCAACCAAAATATGATATAGGTTCACATCTACTTCACTGTTGGTGAAGCCCAACTCGATGGAATATTTGTCGATCATGGTGTACCAAGCATGAGGTGCTTCCTTCAACCCATAACATGTTCTATTGAGTTTGCACACATGCGAATCCCTGTCTAAAGTCTCAAAACCTTCTGGATGCTCAATGCATGCCTCTTCCTCAATAATTCCATTGAGAAATTTTGTCTTTACATCCATCTGATATATCTAAAATCCCAACTGCGCTAAGAGTGAAAGGATGGATCTAATAGACGACTACCTTGCGACTGGTGCAAAAGTCTCATCATAGTCAATCCCCTCCACTTGAGAGAACACTCTGGCCACAAATTTGGCCTTATGATTTTCCACACTCCCATATGCTACCTGCTTCAACTTGTAGACCCACCTGTATCCTACAACTGACTTCCCCACTGGACTTGGGATAACTTCCCATGCATAGTTTCTAATAATGGAGTCATACTCCTCAACTGTGGCATCAACCCACACTAGTTGTTGCACTGCTTCCTCAAAGAGGATGGTTCTATCTCAAAACCTTTTCTCATAAGATCCATGTATGTAGTGTATCACTCTGCATACCTTCTCTACCTGTGATGTGATGTGGGTGCTCCCACATTATCTCTTGCATATAGCAATAATTTGTTAGCCTCTCTAGTTTACTTCCTTCCATCTTGTGCAGATGGCTCTACATTAGTGGTTTCTATGACTCTCTTTTCCTCTGCATGCAGCTTCTCCACATCCTAAGGTTCACCCTTTGGAGCCAAGAACTCCTCAACTACATGTAACTCAAGCTCCCTCTCAAGGGGAAATCACATGGCTTTCTCTTCATCAAATTTCACATCTCTTCTAACCAATATCATCCTATGTGCTAGAAAATACACTTGATGGTTGTGGGGTGTATTAGTGTACCCGAAAAATATCCCCAACTCTGATGTTTCATCTAGCTTCTTCCTGACATCTTTGGTTACATGGCAATAAACAAATGAACCAAAATTTTTAAATATGACACATCCAGTCTCTTACTTGAAAATGCCTCCTTTGGTGTACTCATGCCAAGTATCTGATAAGGACTACAATTCTGAAAAAATACTGCTATATTGCATGCTTCCACACATAGATGAAACGGTAGGCCCTGATCATGCAACATATCTCATGCTGATCCCACAATTGTTCTGTTCTTTCTTTCTACAACCCCATTTTGCTGTGGGTTATGAGGTGATATCAATTCTCTTAGAATTCCTTCTGAGGCATATAAGTCCTTGAATTCGTTAGAGATATATTCTCCACTATTGTCGCCCCTTAGAGCCTTCACCTTCTTCCCTATATATTTCTTGACATGTGCCATAAAATCACAAAACTTGGAGAATGTATGATATTTCTTCTGCATGAAGAAAATCCAACACTTTATTGAAAAATAATAAACAAAAATCACATAATACACATGCTTTGTTTTGGAAGCTATCGAGAATGGTCCACACACGTCTAAGTGAACTCTTTCAAGGATCTCCTTTGCTCATCTTTCCTTACCATGAAAGGTGGCCTTGGTATACTTCCCCAATGCACACCCTTTGGATGTATCTCTCTGTGTAGGTGCACCCTTTGTAAGTTCCGTAGAAATCTGTTGCATGAAATTCAAAGTGCCATGGTGTAGATGGCCCAATCTCCTATGCCATAGCTCATCAATGTCTCGACTCTCCACCTTATCTGCTTGCATGCTCAATGCAACATAGTTTTCTACATCCACTTTGTAGATATTATTTATTCGAACCCCAATCCTTTTCATATGTCTCGTGGATTTGTGACGAAGGAACACCTTCCCTTCACTGAAGATCACATCATAGCCACGATCTTCCAATATAGAAACATAAACCAAATTATTCTTTAAACTAGGAACATGCATGACATATTTTAATGTGATGGGTTTACTTGATTCTCTCTAAAAGGTAATTGTATGAACATTGGTAGCACTGTACCTCCAGTCATCACCCATATCGATGTACATTGGGAGATCCTTCTCCTCCAAGCTACTAAATAATTCTTTGTTATTGGCCATACGAAACGAAGTTCCACTATCCAAGTACCACACAGAACCCATCACTGATGAAACCATGCATGTGATGAGAGTGAAGTTAAACTCGAACTGTCAAGCCATTTCTTCAATTGCTACTCCTCTCGTGGCCTTCTTGTTGGTATTCTTTTGTGGAAAGTTTGTTGCATAGTTTCATGCTCATGATAGTGAAAAAAATTCACCTTTGATAAGTCTCGCTTCTTGCCTACGTTGCCGGACTTTGAATGTTGTGAAACCAGCTCCAAAAATAGAAGAAAAGAGATATCAATGCCTTATAAATAAGCCACTTCGAGGGGGCAACCTCCAATACATTACATGAATGAAAAATTCTTGGGTGATACAAATTACAAAACCTCCTTTCTATATATAGGAGTCCATGGGGCCACAATGTAATCCTAGTGGGGTCACAATGTAATCCTAGCCGACCTAACAATAATAATTTAAGGGCACAATAATAACAATATGGGGGTTATAAGGGTACAATAATAACAATAAGGGGGTTACACTAACAACAATAAGGGACTATACTAGTAATATAGGGACCTAACATGCCCCTCTCCTTCAAAAAAGTGTTGTCCTCAACGCTTGAGTAGCTTTGGGTGCTTATGTATAAAATTCGCATCCTCCCATGTAGAATCTTCAGTGGGTAAGTTCTTCCACTCGATGAGATACTCTGAAATTGATCAATTCCATAGGTGTCGAGTTCTTGTTTCCATGACCGCTTCATGTTCCAATATGATTTTTCCTTCCTCTTCAAGTTCTTGCAATATTGTTTTAACTGAAAGATTTTCACCTATAACATTCTTTAAGCATGAAACATCGAAAAATGGATGCACTCGTGAAGAAGCAGGAAGCTCCAATTTGTATGCCATAGTACCAATATTTTGCAACACCTTGTAAGGACCATAGTACTTTGGCGATAATTTATTATCATTCTTAGCTTGCTTGAGGGACATTTGTTTGTATGGTTGTAGCCGTAAAAATACCCAATCTCCTACATCAAAACTTCTCTCGCTGCGATGTTGATCTGCCTGTTGTTTCATTCGATTTTGTGCCAAATTCAGGTTATCCTTTAAGAGTTGGAGAACTTCTTGCCGATGCTCGATGTGATCTTCCACTGCTTGAACCTTCGAATTTTCTCTTAAATATGATGTGATGGATGGTGGATGATATCCATAAAGTGACATAAATGGGGTCATTTTTGCTGCAGTATGGAAGGAAGTGTTATACCACCATTCAACGAGAGGTAACCACTTGACCCATTGTATTTGTTTATCAGATACAAAACAACGAAGATATCCTTCCAAACATTTATTTACTATCTCAGTTTGACCATCGGATTGAGGATGATAAGATGAGCTATGAGCTAATTGAGTACCCAAACAAGAAAATAACTCTCTCCAAAAATTTCCAGTAAAAATGGGATCTCTGTCGCTCACAATAACCCTTGGGCTTCCATGTAGCTTTTGAATTTTGTCCATAAATGTAGTAGCAACTGTACTTGCTTTAAATGGATGAGATAATGCACAAAAGTGTGCATACTTCGTAAGTCTATCAACTACCACCATGATGACATTCTTTCCTTCGGACTTAGGTAAACCTGTGATAAAATCCATTGAAATCTCCTCCCAACGTTGACTTGGAATGGATAAAGGTTGTAGAAGTCCCGGGGTCTTAATTGTCTCAACTTTATTCTGCTGGAAAACCAAACATTCCGCCACAAATTTTTGAATATCAGATTTAAGGCCATCCCAAAAAAATTCTTTCTTCACCCTGTGGTAAGTTTTTAAAAATCCCGAGTGTCCTCCTAAAGAAGAAGTGTGCAATTCCAGAAGAATCTTTTGTTTTAGTTGGGAATTCTTACAAAGATATAAGCGATCTTTGTACCATAAGGAATCATTTTTCCAACTAAATGTATCAGATGTACTAGGATCTTGCTGCAACTTTTGAATGAGTGTCCACACTTCTTCGTCCTTCTTCTATTCATCTCTTGCTTCAGTTATCCAATCTGGTTGGATAATAGAAATGGTACAAAGAAATGCTTCCACCTCTTAATTCTTTCTTGAGAGTGCATCTGCAACAACATTTAGCTTCCCTTTTTTGTAGATTATTTCAAAGTCATAACCCAACATCTTTGTGACCCATTTTTGCTGCTCTTCTGAAGATAGTCATTGTTCCAAAAAGTGTTTAAGACTATCATGATCAGTTTTTACCTTGAAGTGTCTTCCCATTAGGTAAGCTCTCCATTTCTTTAGTGCATGCAGTATTGCTAACATTTCCTTCTCATAAATAGGTTTCTGTAAATACTTTCCTTTTATTGGATGACTTTCAAAAGCAATGGGTCTTCCTTCCTGCATTAAAACAACACCAATTCCATTTCCTGAGGCATCACATTCCACAATAAAGGTTTTTGTGAAGTCTAGCGTAGCTAAGATCGGTGCTAGGCACATTGCCTCTTTAAGATGTTCAAAGGCCTTAGTTGCTTCAAGAGTCCATGAAAATGCATCTTTCTTCAATAATGTTGTTAGAGGTGCTGCTATTCTCCCATAATTCTTAACAAACTTGCGATAATACCCTATTAACTTGAGAAATCCTCGCAATTGCTTTATGGTTGTGGGGTCTTTCCATTCCTTAATGGCTTTAATTTTGTTAGGGTCTACCTTAACACCCTTGTGAGATACAATATGACCCAGATATTCCATCTCTTGTACTCCAAAGAAACATTTGGATGTTTTTGCATATAATTTTTTCTCCTCCAATAGTTTGAGCACACTGTAAACATGTCAAACATGATCATTCCAAGACCGGCTGTAGATTAGTATATCATCAAAAAATACTAGCACAAATTTTCTATGGAAGGGTTTGAAAATGGAGTTCATCAACCCTTGAAATGTAGAAGGTGCATTGGTAAGGTCAAAAGGCATGACCAAAAATTCATAATGACGCTCATGAGTTCGAAATGCTGTTTTCAGAATATCTTCAGTCTTCATTCTAATTTGATGATATATTGAATGAAGATGCAACTTGGTAAAATAAATTGCTCCATGTAATTCATCCAATAATTCATCAATCACAGGAATGGGAAATTTATGTTTAATGGTGAGCTTATTGAACTCCCTATAATCTAGACACATGCAGCATGATCCATCCTTCTTGTGGACCAATACTACAGGAGCAGAGAAAGAACTTTCACTAGGTTGAATTATACCCACCTCTAACATTTCTACAATCATACGTTCAATTTTGCTCTTTTGGACATAAGGATATCTATAAGGTCTGATGTTTGGAGGAACACTTCCTGGAATCAAATGAATAGCATGATCATGATAACGAATAGATGGGAGTCCTTTGGGAGTTTCAAAAACCTTGGAATGATTGTCCAAGACTTTTTGGAGATCTACAAAAATAGATGCTTTTGATGTTGGAACTTCTAGTGAGCATAATTGTGAAATTATGCCTCGTTGTTCTTTATTTAGAAGCTTTGTCATGACATTAGAGCTTATTATCTTTCTCGGCTTCCCTGAAATACCCTGTAATTCGACTTCCATTCCTTCTGAAAAAATTTTCAAGATAAGTTCTTGAAAATTAAAAGCTACCGTCCCCAAAGATTGTAACCATTGTACTCCTAGTACAACATCAGCACCTCCCATAGGAATGGAAAACATTGGACTATTCAATAGATATTCCCCCATGGTTAGCTTGATATTATGGCATTTTCTAGAGCAATTTATAGTTCCTCCATTTGCAACCATCACTTGACATTCTGGTGCTGGGTATAAGAAACAATTCAATTCCTTGGCTACCTTACAATGAATAAAATTATGGGTACTACCTGAATCAATCAACACTATTACATTTTTCTTCTTGATATGTCCTTCTATCTTGAGAGTTTAAGGAGTGCTAATTCCTGCCAATGCATTACATGATATGGTCGAAATCATTTCTTCCTCTTCTAGGGCTGGTTCCTGGTGTATATCCTCTTCTTGTTCATTTTCTTCTTCCTCTTCACACTCTATGTAAAATAATTTCTTCTCAGCACACTTACGACCTTTAGTGTATTTGCTATCACAACTGTAGTAAAGCCCTTTTGCTCTTTTTTCTTCCAATTGTTGTGGTGTCAACCTTATAGGTTTTGGAAATCTAGGAGTAGCAACACTTCCCTCTTTATAGAAGTGAGTGATAGGCTTCCTTGTCGCCATAATTTTACATTCAATTTTTCTTGCCAACCTGAATGCCTTCTCCAATGAATTAGGTTCCAAAACGCGAACTTCATGTTGGATGTTATCCTCTAAAGTACCTATGAAGAGATCAATCCTGTGTTCCTCTGGAATATCAGTCACCCTTATATTCAATTTCTGGAAGTCCTAAATGTGCTCCCCCACTAAACCGTTTTGTTTGAAATTTATCAATTGGCTAAAGAAGGTGTTGCTCTTTGTATCCTCATAATGTGCTATCATTTCCTCCGTAAAAATTGACCAAGTGACAATTTTTTTACGGGAGCAAAGCCATCGATACCATACAAATGTATTTTTTTCTAAATGCAAAGTTGAAATGTGTATCTTTTGTGTGTTTTGCACATTATTGAGATCAAAATATTGCTCCATCTGTAGTATCCATGTTACAGGATCCTTTCCATCAAACTTCTTCATATCCATTTTTGGAATATGGTGGTTCTTCCCACCAACATTAGAGTTTATGAAATCATGATTAACATTTATTTTGTTCTCATCATGAGTTTCCTCTACTATCTTTTCACCATTAGGAAACTTTTGTTGTATCAAATTTGTCAAACCTTCCATGTCTTCTTTTAGATCATTCTTCATGTTCCCCATTTTTTCATCGATCTTAGCTTCCATGTCATCCATCTTAGATTCCATGCCTTTCTTCAAACCATCCATCTTAGTTTCCACACATTTCTTCAAAACTTCCATGTCATTTTTTGTTGCTCTTTGCGAGAGCGAAATTTGTTGCACTTACTCTTGTAAATTTGATATGTCATGTTGCCATTCTTCATCTTCATGAGTCATAGTAGAGCCTTCTAAAGGCTTAATGGGTGTTGAATTATTCTTAGGGGCCATTTTAGAATATAATACTGATATATATTCTACAATATTCCCTTGGAATCAATTCAACTTGATTCTTCAAATAAGACTTATGCAATTCGGGGAAAAAAATACACACCTTTTACTTGCTTTTGAGGAGCTATATATTGAAATTGAATTATTTATGTAATTGAAGATCCTCAATATCTGAAATTCAACCTTGTAGTAGCCCTTTGAAGCTTCTTTCAAATGTCATAGGTCTGACCTGATTTTGGTTCTTCAAGGCAAAGTTTTGTCCAGTCTCCCACAATGACCCAATTATGGACTAGTTTAGTAGAGCGAACTTGTACTACTTTCCATGTGTCACTGTTTCCTCCTTTGGCTCTGAAATTGATAGAAATGAAACAATAGTCCATGTAATTATGGCCACTTTTTACAACATTTCAATCCGATGCGCAGAGAGAGAGAGTTATGAATATTTTCCCATGATAACCTCTTTGAGATGAAATTCGGGAGCCTGAAAAAGACCTAACTTCCACAGATCATATCTTCGAAAATATTGCAAACCAAGCTTTGAGATTTTGTGAAGATGTTCCTCAGGATTTTGGCTTCGCTCTCTAAACATTTCAGCTTCTGAAACTTCGTAGAAAAAAGTTATAGCACAAATTTTGCGATGACCTTTTTAGGTTAAATTTAGGAGCCTGCAAAAAGCCATAACTTCCATAGATCATATCTCCGAAAATATTCAGAACCAAGCTCTGAAATTTTGCGAAGATGTTCCTCCAGATTTCAACTTCACACTCTAAAAATTTCAGCTTCTGAACCTTCATAGAAAAAACATTATAGTGAAAATTGCACGATGACCAGTTTAGAGCAACGAAAACCCTAGAATCCAAAGCTCTGATACCAAATGTTGTGAAACCAGCTCCAAAAATAGAAGAAAAGAGTTATCAATGCCTTAAAAATAAGCCACTTCGAGGGGGCAACCTCCAATACATTACATGAATGAAAAATTCTCGGATGATACAAATTACAAAACCTCCTTTCTCTATATAGGAGTCCATGGGGCCACAATGTAATCCTAGCTGACCTAACAATAATAATTTAGGGGCACAATAATAACAATATGGGGGTTACAAGGGTACAATAATTGGAATAAGGGGGTTACACTAACAAAAATAAAAGACTATAGTAGTAATATAGGGACCTAACATCGAATTGGAATAGGACACCTTCCCTTTTCCTTTCTTCGCCTTTCCATTCAAGGCACAATTATCCTCATCATCGGTCTTTGATGAGGATCCATATCTGGTGCTTTGCTGAAACTCTTCTTGTACCAAGTTGGACCACAATCGCTCCCACTTTAGTAGCTTCTCCCTCCCATTCACAAAGTCATGGTAGCTATGCCAGCTCTTAGGAAGGCCTAGAAGAGTTAGGCTCAGCAAATCATCCTCAGAAACTGTCACCCCAACAATTCCAAGCTCATCTCGACACTGAGTGAACTTCCTCAATTGTTTTTGGATCATGTCACCTTTCTCCATCTTGATCTTTCTGAGCTTGTCTTCCAGTGCCAACTTCTTGTGTTCACTGCTACTTTGAAATATATATGTCAAGGCTTTCCAAATCGAATATGGAGTCGCCTTCCCATGGAGATTAGAGAAAATATGATATCTAACTCCTTCTAACAATGTCCTTCTCTCCTTTGCTACATTCTTCTTCCATGCATTAAGTTGTTGAGCATCAGTTGCTGCGGGCTGAGGAGTATTACTATCAATGAATGCCTTCAATATGTTGTCCTCTATCACTGCCTCCATCTTGTCCTTGCATGCTATGTAATTAAAATTTCCCTCGAGTGCATATTCATGTCTCAAGCCATTGAAAGACATCTTGATCTACTGTTGGGTCTTGAAGAATATATTTTCAAATTCGATGTACCTGTTCAAAACAAACTATGATTCTTCTCTTCTATAGTGATTCCTGCTCTAATACCATTTAGAAATTATACCAATGGATTCAATATGATCTTGTGATGTACTAAAACAAAATACTGAACCACTTCTAAAAATTTGTGGAAACCAAATATGATCACATAATCACAAACAAGCAAGAGAAAGAAATCAATCGATCGCACAACACAAGATGCATCCGAGGAAAGCAACTACTCAAAACCACACTATCTATATATTGCATAAATTCAAGACCATGAAAGAATACAATGCTATTCCTCCATTGAGAAACCTCTGCACTCTGATGACTGTCTCACTCTGATATAGGAAAAATTGGTCCAATACTTAACCAATTCTCAACCCCTCTCTACCAAGCCTTTCTTACGCATTCCTGGAGAAATTGTGTCCATATTAATTAGAAAATTTCTTTGAATTTATTGCGCAATTCATCTAAGGCTTTATGGTGACCTCATGCATGACCTGTAAAATTTTCTAAGTATACAACTAATAGTTACCTTCCCTTTAACCTCACTCTCAACAGGAACTTCCATAGAACTGACATGCAACATCTATTTGTATCAAATTATCAGTTAACTGATTGATCGATACTTGTGAATTAAATCATATTTAATTCACTGGACCTATCACTAGCTCATCTCTCAATTAGAACTAATTAAACTGATTTTAACTCAATTAATGAGTTAACTAATTAAAACTCACAAATAGCTATAACTGTACCCCTAAAAATACGAAAATCCTCTACATGCCTCCTCTTAGACCCCCAACTCGAATTTCCTAAGCTAACTTAGTATTTTTGACTTATTTAACTAATACAAATTGTCATGAGATGAAATTACAATTTCTCTTTCAATTTAATTAAGGGAAAATTAAATCAAAAGCCCCATTTGGGTGCCATTTCAATAGATCTAGCTTCTGAATTTGAGATGAAGGACCTTGGAGTCATGAATTTCTTTCTAGGCCTTGAATTGTTGCAAAGGATTGGTGAGATTTTATTTTCACAAGCTAAATATGTTGTGAAGTTTTTGGAGAGATTTGGAATGATAGGATGTAAGTATTTTCCTACACCGATGGAAATGAATTTCGAGAAGCTATGTGGAGAAGCTGTAGGACCATATTTGGTATATCCATCTCAGTATATACAATTGATTGGAGCTCTGATGTTCTTAGTGAACACTCGTCTTGTTAGGGTCCTATAAATATAGTGATCAAGGTATTACCAATCAAGTGTAGTTGGGAAATTTCGCTTGAGTCTCCTTTATAGCCTCAAATGTCGTCACATAAAGGAAAATAAAAAATGGTCGTTGAGAGTCCTGTCTTGTTCTTTGTTCTTAACTTATATGAGAAACCTCCTTTACATTACATAAATGAACAATTCTTGGATGATTCAAATGACACAACTTCCTTTCTATATATAATAGTATAAGGGGTCACAATATAATCAGAGCCGACATAAAAATGATAATGTAAGGGCACAACAACAACAATAGTGGGCTTCTATGGGGCACAATAATAACAATATGGGGACTATATGGGCACACGAATAACAACAAAGGGGCTACACTAAAAATAACAACAAGGGCCTACACTAGTATTATAGGGACCTAACACCAAATGGCATATAATAAATGATATACCTCAAGGTAATAAGAGACTCCCCTCTAGCTTGCAACCTAGTCTCCACCTCCTAGAAGGATAACCTCATAAACCAATGGAGCTCTCACACTATAGTATGCTCTTTGAATCTAAATTTCCTCTTGAATGAATAGTATATATAGGCCTTTATGCCTCCTTGGGAGAATGTATCTTGACACTTAGTGACAAGGGAATTTAGGAAACTTCTATAATAATTCAACCATAACCAAATCATAACCAAATCAATCAAGATGATCTCCTACGGAACGAGAAACTCTAGAAGGTACAAGGCTAAATTTGGTTTAAAAAGTAAAATCTATGTCCATGACTCTGTTTATACACTATGAATTAGGGGAGAAACATAGGATGCACATGGCTAACCAATGTCTGTGTAGTAAAAAGGTCAAAATAAAGGGTGCAAGATATGCATCAAGGTCTACAATACAAAGGATTTTTTCCACTGACTTAATGTGGATAAAATAGGCTGATAAGATTGGGAAGCACTAGCTCTATTTGTGAAGAATAAAGATGTTACATTACGGCTATGCATCGATTATTAGGAACTAAATAAAGCAACAATAAAGAATAAATATCCACTTTTAAAAATCAATGATTTACTTGAATAGCTAAGAGGAATCACTATGTTTTCAAAAAATAATTTGAGATTTGGTTATCACCAAGTTAGGATTAAGGATGAAGACATCCATAAGACTATATTCAAGACAAGGTATAGAAACCAGACTTTCTTGGTGGTGCCATTTGGACATACAAATTCTCCAGCCTTGTTTATGTTCTTTGTTGTGGTGGATTTGACACACGGGTGTACGAAATCGCACCAGTTTAAGGGGTGTGGTCTACCCCTATAAAATATTGGTAATAGGCAGAAAGTGGTGGAGCTCAAAAGCTTATAATCTAGAGGAAAAAATATGCAAATGTATGCTCAAAGTAAACTAAAAACTAAAACACAAATATACATAAGCTATTGAAGAGAGTCAAAACGATAATAATGCAAACGATGGCTCAAGGCCTCTTCTTATTAAATGTTTGATATGGAGAAGAAATTTTACCCACTTGCCAAAGGGCCCCTAGACAATGGTTCTAGGTCTCGATGCAAGGATGTTGTTTTTCCAAGTTCCGCCTCTGATGCAGTCTCCCTCTCTCTCTGCTATGATGGACTAGGATTGTTGGGTGGCCAACAATCGAGTCCCCTCTATCTCCTGCTCCGGGTCACACATTGCTGGTATTGCTTGGGCAATTCTGGCCAGCATAATAATGTGATCACAAATTCTTCATCTCTTGGTGGCTTTATATAGGGGATTTCAAACCTCCTTCCCTCCCTTGGTACGTGGTGGATAGTGACCCAAGGGAGAGGTATGATTCCATTGTGTGCTCCAAATATTCCTTTGTGTGCTCACATAGTGTATGAGGAGGCATTGGTGGCTGTCCTTAGGTGGCTTCATGTAAGGAGTAAATGTCCTTTGCTTTGTGTGGTCCCGGAAAGCGACATTTTTCCACTTTCAGGAATGCGCGCTTATCGGGAAAAAAGGCATGTAGAAGGCACTCTTCTCAAAGGATTAAGTGTGCAATTTAGCATTTAAGACTAGTTCAAATCTGATTTTCTCAAAACCTTAGAGATTTTAAATACTTTCTTGATTCCATAATGTCTTCCTACCCTGTAAATCCTTTGGCTTGACATTAATTACTGTCATATTCTGCTGTACGATTTTCCAGTGTTAACATTCTTGATGAAAAATGTGCTTAACCAATACCTAGAAAAAGTTGCGCAAGTATTTATAGATGATATTATGGTTTACTAGAAAAATATAGAGGAACATGGGGAGAAATTAAAGGCAGTATTATAGTCGTTGAGGAAACACAAGTTGTATGTAAACTTAGTAAATGTGAATTTATAAGGCACAAGTTCAGTATTTGGTGCAAGTGATCTCAAAATAAGGTGTTGTTGTGGACCTTGATAAGATCAAGACTATCATGGAATGGCCCATTCCCAAAAATGTCATAGAATTCAGATATTTTATGGGATTGGATAGGTACCAGGCCCATTCCCAAAAATGTCATAGAATTCAGATATTTTATGGGATTGGATAGGTACTAGTAGTGGCTCATCCAATAATTTTCAAATATTGTGCATGAAATCAAAGCCCTGTAAAGGAAATGGGTGAAATTCCAATGGACATCAGAGTGCACAACTAGATAATTTTCTCATTCATGCACCTATCTTGAGGAAAACTGTTTAGGAGAAATATTTCTTAATTGGTATGGATTCTTGCAAAGAAGGCTTAGGAAAAGTACTAATTTAGAAAGGTGTGTTCGCTACTACAACACCCTATAGTATTTTTCTATATTGGAATTTTAGAGCCTACATTTTTTCATGAAAAGTGTTTCTTTTGTTTTCTCAAGTGTCATTTTATGAAATTACACACTTTGGAGTCATAATACTCTGCTTGGTCACAAAATGACACTTATTGGTTGCAACTATGCATACTTTCTCTATTTCACTTGGACATTATTTCTGAACTAGGGTTTTTATGTATATTTCTTAGTCACGAGTTCTATCTAAGTTTTACTGATGAGTTGAGATGTGTTATGCATTAAAATAACGCTAATTTACTGTGTTTGTACATGTTATAACTATGCAAGATTTCCTTGTAGGCTAGGAAGAGCACACTACACACTTATAAATCCTCATGGATATCCTCCTTGCATCTAGAACTATGAATTGCAACAACCTTAACCCTCCCTCTCTCTCCTGTGCACTACACAATTTTAGTCAGTAGACCCTCCTCCTTGCTTCTCGTCCTCCCTCACTACGCTAGTTTTACCTTTTCCCCCCAATGTCGCAAACTACCCACTTCCAGTGCATAGTGATGCCTCCGTTTATGACTTAGGACTATGAATTGTGCCCTCCTCCTAGCCCTGGGTTTCATCCCTAGTGCATGATGCAATTTTAGTTAATAGTCATGCTCCCCTTACCTCTTTCAACTACAACCTACACCCATCAAGCCTCCTCCTCTTCTAGAGTTGTGCATGGAATAGTCTTAGTGAGAAGTGAAGCCCTCCTTTTTCTCCTGCAAGTCCACTCTGCATCTAGAAAGTCTCTCCCTCTCTCCTTTGCAAACTATTGATCCAAATTCAGAAATTTTTCATGAAAAATGATAAAATAGGAGATTTTTTGAGCTAATGTTTGCTTTCCATGAGTGATATGTTGGGAAAAACAATGATAGGGGGAGTGAATCAGTATTTTAAAATTCACTTAAACCTTTCAATTTATTATTCATATTTCGGGACGTGACTGTAATGAAGTAAACCAATGTATGTATGCCATTGTGATGAAGACAAGTAGCGTATATCCAGTTAACTAGCTTTTCAACTAATTCATCATTTGTTTAAATTGAACCAATGCATTTGTACTTCTTCAGACATAAATTAAATAGTAACCGCGAGAAGTAAGAACAAAAAAAACAATCAAACATAAGAAATACATCAACACAAATGAACACCAATATTTTTAGGTGGAAACCTAATGTGGGAGAAAACCACCGCTATTGTCGTCTCTATATTATTATTTATTATAAAGAAAAACTGATTACAATATTGTACTAGCACAAACTCATACTAGTATGTAGGCACACACCTACAGAAGGCTACAAAATTCTCTCGTTTTCTAGCACGTACTAGAAGGGAGCTCCAATCTCCTGATCTCGTTTACCAGCACGCACCAAAAGGGTGATCCTACCCCCTGATCAGATTTACCAGCTACCATTGGAAGGAATATTCGCCTCCCTTACTGAAGGATCCAACCCTCAACAACTTTGTGGACCATGTTTCATAATATTTCATACTGGATCCACCTGACTCAAATCATCAAACCTGTAGGTGTAATGTTCCCAATTTTAGCCTCAAGCTAAAATGGAACATTATAGTTTCATATTTTTATTTTGTTGAATAAAAATGGGTAAAGTGACCCATTCATGTAATAAACAGGAATAAAATCCCTTACAATGTGAAAAGGGATCATCATGGAGTTGGATTTCACACC
The DNA here is from genome assembly GCA_034641835.2 of Pinus albicaulis. Taxonomy (NCBI): domain Eukaryota; kingdom Viridiplantae; phylum Streptophyta; class Pinopsida; order Pinales; family Pinaceae; genus Pinus; species Pinus albicaulis. The sequence goes on along the minus strand of CM076571.1, from coordinate 913,893,250 downwards.
CTCATGTGTGAAAGGGGTTAAAATGCAAGTAGACAAGGCCTAATTGACCAAGTCAAATTGCGTTGGCATGAGTTGGAGAGCACTAAGTGGGACAACACAGTTTTAGTGGAGGAATATTCCATGAGGGAGGAAAATTCTAGAGGAAGGAAGGTGAAGGCTCATTGAGTTTAAAAGAGGAGCAAGGCAGCCCATTGAGATTATCTTGGATAATTTGATTATTTGTCTAGAGAGACAAATTGCTGCCTCTTGTTGTTCAGCAGAGTTGTAGTGCCCTCGGGCACGAGGGAGTCCTATTTAGGATTTACTCTCCTTCTTGAGTAGCTCATGAAGGATTGCACTCATCCTCCATATTCTTTCATTCAAGCCATAGCATCAGCCATCTTCATCAGCGCAGTTTCTGCAGCAGATTATTGTGCAGTGTTGTTGGAGGTTTCCTACAACACCATTTCGAGCTTATCTTTCAGAGGAGGGAGGTTCTCTACTTCCAGGAGGTTAGTAAGAATTGTTCCAGAGCTTATTCCACCATCATTGGTAGGAGGCCAACCATTTCCATCAGTTTCAACGCAGACCCTCTCATAGACTGCATTCTAGTTGGAGCATATTTGCAGTGAGGGTGTTGCAGACATTTTAGAGGGTGAGATCTTTGGTGTAGGGATCAGCCTTGCACTTAAGATTTCCAAAGGAGAAGGGCTCTTCCTCAGCTTCAGCCATTCAGCCTTCTCCATTCCATTCCATGTATTGAGTTGCTGCAGCTACCCAAGAACTCCGACATTTCAGCAGTTTTGCATATTTCAGCCAATCCTTCTAGGATTGACTTGAGGTGGTGATTGGGAGCTTATATCTTCTATCCCAATGATATATAAGCCATGTATATGCAGGTCCATGTTGTTTTTCAGTGAGTACATTTGTCTATCTTCCATGACTGTGCAATCCCTATTCATGGCCATTATGCTATAGAGCAACATTTGTATTTTGGCATGTGTTTTCATGGAAGGCTTCTAGCCTTATTCTCCTGACATTCATTGTATCATTTGCTGCTGTTATTTCATAATAAAATGGCTCAATGGTTTCATACATTTTGGCATAATGTTTATTCATTTCTATTTCCAGTTTATGTCTTTGTTTATTGCTGTAGCTGCAATGTTGGGGTGATCTTAAGAGATTCCCAATCTTGTTGTATTTCCCTCTTGGGGATATTGTCCCTTGACAACACTCTATGGACAGAGTCTGATAGTGGGCCAGGAAGCCTCTGGAGCTCATCGTTCTTTATGAAGGTGACAAATCCAGTAAATTCCCCTTCAGTCCATCTCTGGAATAGATTTTCCTTGTCATTTGACAATGTTTCTGAAAAAGGAACATTACAGTGGTATTAGAGCATAATCTTGGCTCAGCCTATGGATCTTCGCCAAGATTCCATCTAAGAAGATGAGGAAGACTCCACTTTATGGAGAAGAAGAAAGAAAAAGGAGATGATCTAGCCAAGCTTCTCCCTAAATCCATCTATGGCTTTCATGGGAGCCACAAGCAAAAGAAAAGGGAGAGATTTGAAGAATCTCTACAAGGGTTTGAAGCAGAAACAAATTCTAGATTTTTTGATGAGGAATGTGAACATACAGTCACATCCTTTGATGCACAGAGAAGTCACATGTGCAGCTTGTCATGAAAGAGATGGGAAAAGAATGAGAGGTGATCAAGGGAAAACTCTTGGAGATTTTCAGAAGGAGTATGAGTCTCAAACTCCGGCATTCAGAGATCATCTCACTTCATGGATTTTTGCAAGTCTAAGGTGAAGGGAAGCCAGCAGCAAGATATATTTGTTCTATCTACTTTCGGAAGTTCACCTACATGTTCAGCCAAGCATGGGTAGAGGAGTTGAAGACCAAGTTGCAGCATCACAAATTTTCCAAAGGAGATGCTATCAAATTTGCAGCGCTGCACTTTAGAGGTAATACCTATGCATGGTGGATATTTGAGTCATGTTCTTTAGAGGATGAAAATACTTCTCTCTATTTCAGATTCATTGAAGAAATGATGGAAGGATTTGGTGGGAGAGAATCTGAAACACATGTAGAGAAACAAACCAAGACTTTGCATGCAAGGGAAGGAAACATAAACTCAGTTCCACTTCAGAACATTGATGAAAAGGCTGACATCTTGCATCATACCTTGTTGGAGGCAAGGTATCCATCTCATATTTTTTCACAATAGATCATGGAGGTCTCTTTTTCAAAAGGAGATCAGATTTTGGAGAGGTTTCCCCTACATGTTGATGAGGAGGAGGGCAACTGCACTGGTATAGCTAGAGTTGATCCAGTGCCTCATGCAGAGGAAAGAGGAGCTCTTGCTCCACATAGAGGGATTCTTGTGTCTTTGCAAGAAATCCCCTGGGATCTCCTATGTAGATATCAAGGCACAACTCATGATACATCTGTGCCATTGTTGGTAGGGTGCAGATCTATGGAGATAGAAGGAAGAGATAGGGAGGATGATCAACATCATGTGATGAGGAGCACACACCCTGTCTATTTTATGAGATTGATGCACCTAAGATGATGATTGGATTACGCAATGGAAGCATGGAGGGTTTTCTCCATTCATACATTCAGTCATCTCTTAATGATGGTGTCTCACTACATGGAGACATTGCACCAAGGAGACCACTAGATCAGCAGAGGAGGTTGGATGCTCCACATTTGGGGGCCTCACATCTTGATTTCAGGAGGGTGGAAACCTTGGGGGAGTTCAACACATCATAGAGAGTTTGGGATAGACTCAAGGAGGAGGGAGACACTCTCTCATTTTTAGCATCACCCACTCTCATTAGTCATACTGCGCTGGAAGATGTTGCTGCAAGGATAGAGGATTGCATATTCATGATGTAGGTTGACTGCTCCATAGATTTGGTGAGAGAGATGATAATTCCTTTGGGGAAGGACTCTTTCATGCATTGGAGTAGATGGAAACCACTCATGCTTACATTGCCCAGGATCGAGAGATTCTTTGGAGATGATAGTTTCTCATGGGAGGCTTATTTTCAGAGATCTCATTTATTTTGAGCATGAGAAACTGCATGTTGGCATGGAAGAAACTTGGAGGATAACTTTGGCATGAGGGGATGTCAAGGTAGTAGACAACAACATGATGGAGCACCATATTGCAGAACACCAGCACTGTCTAGGTGGAGGATTGATCCAAGATGGAGGACTCAGCTTTGGTCGAGTATTCCCCAGGATCTTGATGCATGCATGTTTCTTGGATGGCTTTGATGGAGATGGAAAACACCTAGTGGATGATATGATCATCTATCATCATGGCAGACTCTTCTTGGCTAGAGTTTCTAGTCTCAAGGAGAAATTATTTGCATGCAGCATGTGAGGACTTCCTAACTATGCATTTGGATGCATACTTTCCTTTGATAGAGGAGTTAACTTATAGGGCATTCAACATGATCTACATCAGCATATGGGTAGATGCACAGCCCGATTGATTTTGGAGAGGTTGGCGCAACCATTCCCTTACTCATTGGAGGAGAGGGAGAGCATTCAGATGAGTCATTTCAGCTCAAGGTCTCAAGTACATGGTAGAGAAGGTATCATTTCCTATTTTGTACTTCTTTACTTCATATGAGCAGCCTATTGTCTCAAGGAGGATCATCCCTTCTTGCATTTGATATGATGTACTTGCAGCTACTTGTATCCTTGATTATGGCTAAATTTGTGATGGTTGTGGGGGAAGCCACATGCTTCATGGTGTGATTCATTGGCACCAAATTGTATTTCATGCTTTCATCTTATGAGGAGATGTTGTGGCAGAAAAAAAGTGGCTAGTACAACACTTTTTATTTGTGATGTTGAGGCAGGGAAAGAGGCACTGTGCAGGTTCCATGTGTGGGATTTGGAACCACTCTCCAGTTGTCATTTGACAACTTGTTTCTATTGCATATTTTTCCTTATATATTTCTGATGTTTTATATCTATTGAGGAGAATTATTTGGAGATCATTGTATGTACAGCCCATTGGGAGCAAGATTCTCCCCATTTTATATGTTTTATGTTGCAGGAGATACCATGGGCAAACCATGATTGCTACATTGCTACTTGTAACTTCTTGTGGGACGGACCACTTGGAGAATTTTTAGAGGCATTTCATGGCTGATTTTCTTGATGGGGTAGGTTTGGCCATTCTTGAAGGCCATACTATTTCAGCCCAAGGATAGAGGCAACCCCATGAACACTCAAATGGAGAGAGGACCATCTTGAGAAGCACAAGCACACTCTCCGTTCAACCCCAACACATTGCAGAAACCGGGGGTTGAGATTTTCATTGGATGATAGCATGGATGAGAGGATCATCATTGGGAGCAGCATTATCCCATGCATATCATCACTCCTACCTTAAGGAGGCCACATTCTAGCAGGAAGGATTCCACTACACCTTCTATCTTTCCATGAGGAGCATCATTTTCAGTTTGCATACTTGGGAGAGAGCATTGGAGGGTAGATTTGTTGCACATATTTGAGCAGCGGTGGGACCATGGATGAGGAGGCCACAAGAGAAGAAGGAGGAGGAATTTTTTTCTCTCTATGCAGTTGCTTGAGGACAAGCAACATGTGGGAGGGGAGGACTGTAATGTTCCCAATTTTAGCCTCAAGATAAAATGGAACATTATAGTTGCATATTTTTATTTTGTTGAATAAAAATGGGTAAAGTGACCCATTCATGTAATAAACAGGAATAAAATCCCTTACAATGTGAAAAGGGATCATCATGGAGTTGGATTTCACACCCTCATGTGTGAAAGGGGTTAAACTGCAAGTGGACAAGGCCTAATTGACCAAGTCAAACTGCGTTGGCATGAGTTGGAGAGCACTAAGTGGGACAACGTAGTTTTAGTGGAGGAATATTCCATGAGGGAGGAAACTTCTAGAGGAAGGAAGGTGAAGGCTCATTGAGTTTAAAAGAGGAGCAAGGCAACCCATTGAGATTATCTTGGATCATTTGATTATTTGTCTAGAGAGACAAATTAATGCCTCTTGTTGTTTAGCAGAGCTGCAATGCCCTTGGGCACGAGGGAGTCCTGTTTAAGATTTCCTCTCCTTCTTGAGTAGCTCATGAAGGATTGCACTCATCCTCCATATTCTATCATTCAGTCCATAGCATCAGCCATCTTCATCAGCGCAGTGTCTGCAGCAGATTATTGTGCAGTGTTGCTGGAGGTTTCCTACAACACCATTTCGAGCTTATCTTTCAGAGGAGGGAGGTTCTCTACTTCCAGGAGGTTAGTAAGAATGGTTCCAGAGCTTATTCCACCATCATTGGCAGGAGGCCAACCATTTCCATCAGTTTCAACGCAGACCCTCTCATAGACTGCATTCTAGTTGGAGCATATTTGCAGTGACGGTGTTGCAGACATTTTAGAGGGTGAGATATTTGGTGTAGGGATCAGCCTTGCACTTAAGATTTCCAAAGGAGAAGGGCTCTTCCTCAGCTTCAGCCATTCAGCCTTCTCCATTCCATTCCATGTATTGAGTTGCTGCAGCTACCCAGCAACTCCGACATTTCAGCAGTTTTGCATATTTTAGCCAATCCTTCTAGGATTGACTTGAGGTAGTGATTGGGAGCTTAGATCTTCTCTCCCAATGATATATGAGCCATGTATATGCAGGTATATGATTTTTTTCACTGATTACAGTAGTCTCTCTTCTATGAATACGCAGTCCCTATTCATGGGAATTCTGCTATAGAGCAACATTTGTATTTTGGCATGTGTTTTCATGGAAGGCTTCTAGCCTTATTCTCCTGACATTCATTATATCATTTGCTGCTGTTATTTCATAATAAAATGGCTCAAGGGTTTCATACATTTTTGAATAATGTTTATTCACTGCTATTTCCAGTTTATGTCTTTGTTTATTGCTGTAGCTGCAATGTTGGGGTGATCTTAAGAGATTCCCAATCTTGTTGTATTTCCCTCTTGGGGATATTGTCCCTTGACAACACTCTATAGACAGAGTCTGATAGTGGGACAAGAAGCCTCTAGAGCTCATCCTTCTTTATGAAGGTGATAAATCTAGTAAATGCCCCTTTAGTCCATCTCTGGAATAGATTTTCCTTGTCATTTGACAATGTTTCTGAAAAAAGAACATTACAGTAGGCCACTTCTCATCATATTTTTAGACTGTAACCACTACCATCATATAAACCCAATACAGAATAATAATTCTAAAACCAATCACTGTATCAAATCACTTAATCACTGAACCAACTAAGACCCAAATCAATCAACTCATTCTCAAACAACCAAATTATCTATATCAACTCATATTACTGTAAATTCATTCATCAGAATACAAAACCACATACTATTCGTTTCTAAAACCAGATCATGTCACTACAAACACTGATCAATTATATGTCAGAATATATATGTTACTGTTCATAAGCATTCAAACGTATGTATGTGTTTCTCCTTAATAAGTGCCTGTGTACACATCTCAAAAAATTGATATTTGAATCTGGATCATTGTCATACTAGAATATTCACTGAAACACATACTGAACCTGTCACATATATTTGAACCACTTACAGATCATCACATAGTAGCATCGTTAATATTCAAAATTTCATTCCAGAATAATTTCAACCCAACCAATACTGTCATAAATAGATTATCATGAAATAATTCATCGACAGACAACATCAAACATACCAAAAATAATCAAACATTGTTAAAAAATCATACTGCAAAACTCTAGCAGATATACGTGACTCTTATGAATAACTTCTGCTTATGTACGTGCCTTTCATACTTGACACCCACGTACAAATCTCTCCATACTTTAAAATATAAATGCGACTACCCAAAAGCATATCCTTGTATGTACGTGATATTTCTGAATCCTTGCATATAGCTCTATGATTACTGAGTCATACCTTCGCTCCACAACAAAACATCTGCCAAATCCAAATCTCGACATACAATTTTACAAACACACATCATTACATCATCATCAAAGATATGTCAAACCATAAACAAATTATTCAATTCGTAGTCATTTCAGATCTATTAGATTTGATCCATCACCATGATCTTGTTGCACACTTATTTTAGATCAAACCATTCATCAGTAACCCATTACATGCACATTGAACACTTTGATTTCCATCTCCTTATATACATTATGCCTTAACCAATACCTTGGGTCAAACCCTTAGTAATTTTGATGGTATTCTTTGAAAGGATCAAATATATGTTGTCGCACTCATTACTATGGGTCAATACCATGGTAAAGAATCTTGGTATTTATAATACCATGGTGCGGAAACTGTACACGACTTTTCTTCACCATACTCGTGTATGTACTTAGCCTTTCTTCATAGAACCCGCGTATACTTCTTCAAACTTTACCTTCATCAATCCTCTATTTTTGAACTAATATTTATTCATTTAATATCTTTGACACATCTGTACTGACTAGTATACCCATCCTGCTATCATCATGTTTACATATTTATCAAGTAGTTTTCCATCAAGGACAACAAATTTGTCAAAATGCCAAGAATCCCCCCCTTTGTACTTGATGGAAACAATTTTGGTGTTTGGTTACCACCACCTATAAATACTTGTAAAACAAATCAAGCTAAACACCAAGCTTTCAAACACCAAGTTACTCCCCCCCTTTGACATCAAGGGAAAAGGGCTAACCAATGCTAAATGAAGGCTTATTTCCCCCTTTGTAGACATGAGCAATGTAGATATGATCTTCTAAATATGAACACTGACCATGGTCCCCCTAAGCATATGATGAATCTTCTAGAATATTTTCAAAGCAATACATGACTCTATGTTTCAACAAAATATGACCTTTCCTATCACCAATGAATCATGATTACATTGATCACCCAACACAATGTGGTTACATATTTGACTCAACATTACATCAAATGCCCAAAATTGGATTACATACTTAATTGACTTGACCCCCAATAGTCCAAACATGAATAAGTATTACAATTATTACATCATGGGTCTTTATATGACCTTTACATCAAGAAATATATATGACATTTATGACCAAAACCAAATAGCTCAATAGTGAGGTAGAAATACCATGATAGTCATCATCAACCATCATACACCATGTAGGATCTGCACCATAAGAACCATGTACATCATCATGAAGCTATGTATCATCAACCTATGACCAAATATGCAATGTTTTCAAGCATCACCAAGTAGTTGTAGGATCATCATATCAACAACCATGTCTTCATGAAACCTACATAAACATCATTCTCTTGGCCTATTATCTCCATGTAAGAAGAATTGTTACAGTAAAAACCACTTCACCAATATGAAACTCAAGTAATCATCCATAAGATCCCTTTCTGCAATTTAGTGATATCCCTTGACATAGAGATATCAATATGTATGAACTCATCATCATCAACCAATCATAGTATGAGATTGTGAAATCAATATTTGTTAGTAACCCATCTCTGTGATCTTATATCATCAAGATCAACATGATTTAAATACGAAGGAACAAAATATTTGAATCATATCATGTACATGTATCATCACCATGTAATATGTGTAAGAACCAAGAACAACACTATAGGCATCATCCATAACTACACCACATGCAACTTGTGCATCATTCAAGTCATAATGATAACAAAACTATCAGCATAGCATAAGATTGTCCTTGAACTTATATTAACAATATCTAAATGATCTTACCACACATAAGAAGAGAAAAAATCCTTAAGAAACATAACATATGTACCATATACATGCATCATCGAGAGAATATTCAATCATCACAAATTAAGTGTCACTTTAAGTGAACAAAAGTTTCAACAACATATGTGTCTTCATCAACATCATCAATGGTACATACTTATCATGAATATTATTATGCAACGAGAAATTCTAAAGAAATCATCATGCCAAAAATTCACTATTAGAAGAATAGAAAATGCTCCCCCTGATCTTGTGTTGTATGTCCCTATTACTACATCATATGCACTATCAGTAATTAAAGCAACAAGAATATCAAAACAACATGGGTATCATCATCAAGATATACATATGTATAGCTTCCCCTGAGATCATACATCACTGATCTTGAGGGCATGATAATAATATTATGCTCTCATTAGGTCATGTACCTCACATCACTTTTGCAGTCATTGTGTGAAGTAATATTTAAGAGCAATGGAATGCAGTAGGGTCAATATTCCATACATTTCTGATGTTTCATTCTTCCTCCAAATCTGGTTGCAATTTCTGATAATGTGTTGGAACTTATCCCATCTCCTGGTTATGTTCTGCATATTATACCTACAATTAATGGCCTTATGCCCAAATGAGTTGCAAGAGAAGCAATATACATAAAACCATCCTTTGTTCCTAGCGACTGATATTGATCTTGATCCATGATATTTTCTTAAATATGAGTGACTTGATTCAATTTTCCCTTGAACAACACTATACTGATTTTTTCTATCATGCCAGTCTTGATTAAAGGAGTGTGTTGATCATTAATAATATTCTCTAGAGACTCAGATGCCTTTTCCCATTTGTCAATCTCCTTATGCTCTTCCTTTAGGGTCATAACGTCAAATTCTAATATTTCATAATGCTTTTCCTTTTCTTGTAGTTGCTTTCTTATGCTTTTGGTTATTTTATTGGTTTCTTCTAATTCCATATTTAACATGTTTATTTCCCTAATCATATTGTTTCCTTTTGATTCCAATTCTATGTTAGCACTATTGAGTTTATCATTCTCCTTTAGTTCTCTCATCAAATCATCTATCTCATAGCTATCTAATTCATTTATTGACTGATCTTTAAGAGCCATAAATCATTAGGGAAATTTTGAGGTCTAAAATGGGCCTCATAAGAAAAATTTACAACAAAAATAAACTTTATAAGAACCAATAGGATTCAAGATGATGATGTCAACCATGTGGGACGATTCACCATTTTTTAAGTAAAAGGGTAAAAAGATTAAAAAATAATAAAATAATAAAACTATTTTTTCAACCCATATTTTCAACTTATATCCCAAATTTTTTTACTCAAATTTTGAGTAGGAGTACTCGTTGGATGCAAAATTTAATTCCTCATCCAAGGAGTACCCTGCATACTTTTGATCGACCCTTCTACACTAAAAATGATAAATACATAAAAAAACATGATTACAATCACGTTTTTCATGTATTTCTCATTTTGCGTGTAGCAAGACCCATCGAAAGTATGCAATATGGGTACTCCTTGGATGTGGAATTAAATTTTTCATCCAACGAGTACTCCCACTCGAAATTTGAGTAAAAACTTTGAGAGATAAGTTGAAAAAGTAGTTTTTTCATTTTTCCCTCTAGAATTTGATGATGTCATCAAATCTTATTTTATTATTTCCACTATTATTTTATAATTTCCTTAGGAGGCCCATTTTATACCTCAAAATTCCCCTAATGTACTTGATAGTGTCTATTAGAATCTGAATTTGAATTTTCTTGGTCATTGAATGTGTGATCACTCAGTCGTCATTAGAGTAAAATATTTTCTTGTTAGAGAACTTCATTTTAGCAACATATTTCCATTCTGTTTATGATTTTCTCTATATGGACATTTAGACGCATAATGACCTACTCTTCCACAAGAAAAATATTTTAAGGGAAGCTTACCTCTGAATTTTCCAGTTCCTACTTGCAACTTTCTCACGAAGTTTTCTTATTCCTCATCTTATATATAGCTTGTGTCTTTGGGTGCTTCCTTATATTTCCCTTTATATGTGGCTTTGAAGGCTTATTCTCTCATGTCTGAAGGACCACCTATCATCATCTCAAATGCTATCAATATTCCATGGAGTTGATCAACCATGATACTTTTCAAGTCTTGCATTTATTCAATAGCAGAGACTTTGGAATCAAACTTTGGAGTTAGTGATCTCAAAATTTTCTCAACAACAGTAGAAAATTTTATTTCATCACCAAGATTTCTCACGGAATTAACAAAATCATCTACTCTAAAGAAAAATAATGTAATGATTTCATCATCATGCATTTTAAGTGTCTCATATTATATTGTAAATTATTGGAGTTTAGCACTTTTTACGTTGGTGTCACCTTCATAACTTTGGATAATCTTATCCCACATTTCCTTTGTTGTATTTAGCTACATTAATTCATGAACTCAAACTCGTTACATCCTTCACATTGATTTCATATTGTTTCTTTCCTATAGTATATGTGGGAATGGAGGTTGTATATTTATATCCACTTTTAATGATTTCCCATACATCAACTCCCGGTGCCTGCAAGTATGCTCGCATCTTGAATTTTCAAAGGAAAAAATTATTTTCATTAAAATTAAGGTGGCGGAATAGAAAAAACACCTCCTTCAGTACTCATCTTGACAGATCTCCTTCAAGTGATCAAGCTTCTTCTGAAGGACCTACTATGATTCTAATTTTTGGGAAAAATACTGAGGGCGCTGGGGGGTTGGTGAATCATTATTTTAAAACTCACTTAAACCTTTCAATTTTTTATTCATATTTTTGTATGTGACTGTAATGAAGCAAACCAACGTATGTACATGAATGTGATGAAAACAAGTAGCATATATCCAGTTAAGTAAATTTTCAACTAATTCATCATTTTTTTAACTTGAACAAGTGCATCAATACTTATTTAGACATTAATTTAACAATAACCATGAGTAGTAAGAACACAATAAACCATCACACATAAGAAACACATAAACACACATGAACACTAGTATTTTTAGGTGGAAACCCAAAGTGGGAGAAAACCACCATTGTTTTCGTCTCTGTTGTCTTATTTATTATAAATAAAAACTTCTTACAATATTTTACTGGTGTAGACTCATACCAATATGCATGAACCCTCTTGCAAAATGATACAACCTTCTCTCATTTTCCAACACCTACTGGAAGGGAGCTCCAACCCTCTAATCTCGTTACTGACACCCACCAGAAGGGAGCTCCTACCCCCTGATCAGATTTGCAAGCTACCTCTGAAAGGAAGCTTTGACTCCCTTAGTGAAGGCTCCCACCCTCAACACCTATGTGGACCGCGTTTCATAATATTTCATATTGAATCCAACTTAATCAAATCATTAAACTTGTAGAGCACTTTTCATTATATTTTCAGACTAGACCCATCACCATCATTTAAGCCCAATACCAAATAATAACAATGAAACCAATGAATGTATCAAATCACTTAATAATTGAACCAACTAAGACCCAAATCAATAAAATCATTCTAAAACAACCAAAGCAACTAGATCAACTCATATCACTATAAATCCATTCATCAAAATACCAAACCACATACTATTCATTATTGAAACCAGTTCTTGTCACTCCAAACACTAATCAATTATATGTCAAAATATATATGATACAGTTCAAAAGCATGCCTGTGTATGTACACGCTTCTCCTTAATAAGACCTATGTACAAATCTCAAAACATTGATATTTGAATCTGAATCATTGTCATACTGGAATATTCACTTAAACACATAAAGACCCTATCAAAAATCTATGAGCCACTTACATATCATCACATAGCAGCATCATTACTATTCAACATTCTATTCCAGAATTAGTTGAACCCAACTAGTATTGTCAAACACAAATTATCATGAAATAATTTATCGATAAACAACAACAAACATACCAAAACTGATCAGACATCATTAACATCTCATACTACAAAATCCTAGTAGATATACAAGAATCTTATGAATAACTTCTGCCTATGTATGCACCTTTTATAGTTGACACTCATGTACAGATATGTCCATACTGAAAAATATATACACAACTAAAGAAAACCAGGTTCACTTATGTACGTGATATTTCTAAAGAAAAGATACATACATATATGTAATTATTGAGTCATACCTGTAATCAAATGGACCACACTTCTAACACCTTTGGAATACTAGGACAATAAATAAGAAGGTGGTCACCCTCACAAATATTTCAAGGGTATTTTGGCTTACAATGTATGTTGGAAGGTCCCTCAACCAGCATTACCAATACTTACAACCATGGTTGGTTGGCTGACTTCTTTCCCATATTGCTTCTTCTTCTTCTTCCATTTTTTCTTCTTCTTAGCCACCTGGTTACTAGCATCAAGGCTTTTACCAAGAAAAGAAGAAAAAATGGAGGGAATGTTGGGTGAAGAAGGTAAATGGTCAACATGAAGTTGGTGATATTGATATGGGAAGTCGGTGAGGTGAAGCATTCAGTTGAGGTGGAAAATTTTGAGTATTTGAGTCCATCGCGGTTGAAAACAACCATACCAGTAAACCTATCATAAATCCAGGAAGAGATAATGTAGCCATATTAGGAGGACCAAAATTCCCAAAGTAAAGAAAAGTAATAGGTTTCCTATTAAGAGGGGTTCCTTAGTTGGTAAATTCTGGAACTGTTGCCATTGGATTCAACTTTAGTGAATTTTATTAAGGATTTTAACAAAATTAACAATCCAAATTCACAATCCACACCTAAGGTCTACAAAAATTAAAACAATAAAACTAGACACACTAATAAATATAAGGATTCAAACCATGCAAACAACCTTTTCACAATGAAATCACTAGCTGGTGATGAAACCCAAAATCACAGAGATCAATGTGAAAAGTGGCTAAAGATAGAGTAGGAATAATTAGTTACGCTGAAAACCTACTTAATAGCGATGATTTGGTGCAAATAACTTCACTTATGCCATATAAAGTGAAAATTACCCTCCAAAAAGGTCTAAGTGAGTCTAGTCAATGTCTACTCTAGGTACAACAGGGACTTCCCTCCGTCGTCACCTTGGGTAAAAGCCCTAAGATAATGGTCTCTAAGATTACCACATACAAAAACTTGACCTAGGGGAATAGTCACAGATCAGACGTACACACAGGGGAAGAGTAACAAAGCTCAATCCCTCTGAAGGTTTCTCAACATGGTCAGTCCGAGGTTTATCCTTTAAGCGATACCAAACACCTTTAAGAACCATTTGCAATGCATGAAAATCACGTTATCGTAACCAATGGAGTAGGGTTGATCACTTCACTGGGTCTGATATCATCTCGTGCTTATATCCCATGTAAGAGGAGCTTCCCAGAGTCAAGCTGTAATAGATGGATTTACTCCATACCACAAGATTCTGTTGTTTGTTTGCAACTTTTGAAAGTTAAATGAATTTCCTCTTCCAAAGCCATAAAATATGATCTAATGTAAGTGTAATGAGCCCTAGAGATATAAAAAGCCTAAATTATTTTCTTAGAGTTGTTTTAAGCTGTTTTTTATGGAGTAGGTTTATGGATATGAAACAAGTGGTGTTATAACCTAACTCAAAATTGAATCGAATTGAATATTATAATGTAATATTTTCACTTCAATGAATCCTAACTAAAGTAAGGAGATAGGTTCCATTCACTTCCAACAATGAAATAATTGATAAATAAGAGAAAACATAACAAATTCTCTAATGCACTAATACTAATTCAAATCAATTCAAAACAAGTTTTCTGTTTTTATGTTCAAATCAAGCATAAAAACATGAAAATTCAAATCAGGACTATCTTTCAATGAGAGGGACTAGATATTTAATCGATTAAATAACTCTTTACAAGAGGTATAAACGAATATATAATGAGATTCAATAAAATAAAAGAGTCGGACACAACCAATTCCAGAAGCGAAAGACTATTTTTTATAAATAAAAAAACCAACAAAAAATCAAAACCCTAAACTGTAAAGATAAATTATTTTTCTCAAAACGATAATTAAAGACACTAATCTAAATCTATGGTTGAATTTTCTAGAATGTAAAATATGCAACAAAACTCTTCAAAATAAACACAGGATAATTCTGGATCATCGAAATAACAATGTAACAAGACTACTTATGCATAACGGTACCTTCTTTCACTAATACTACGAAAAAACCAATAAAGTGTAAGTAAAGGAAATTTCACAAAAATTATAAAACCCAAATGCAATAAAATGTAATATGAGATTTCATTAACAAAGAACTCAAATTGAAATTTTGCGAAATTTTCAAAGATCAAAAGAGATGACTCTCAAAGGTAATTATCAGTCATACACATTAATTTAGCCTGCCCATGATAATTGAGGGGGATTTTTTTTGCAAAAATGAAAGAAAAAAAACACCAAAAAATGTTAAGAAATCAGAAAAAACCTTTGAGTAGTGATCAAAATAGAGTAGAATTGAAAAATCCATAAAATTTCAAATTTTCAGTAATTTTCACAGGAAACCAGTTAGGTTCAATGTGCAAACGAAATGTTGATAAAGGAAAAGTGTGTAAATTTTCACTTTGCTGCTAAATTACAAGTGTGTAAACGGAGAAATCTTAAGAAAAACAAAAAAAACAAAGATCAAAAATAAAAAAAATTAAACTTTAAATGTTCAAAGCATAGTCAAACAAGGCTATGGAAAGCGGTTTTAAAAGTCATAGGAAGAGATGATAAAGAACCAATCATTCCCCAGTGGATTCACCAATTTGTTATAGCAGACAAATTGCTTATGCAGAGAATAGAAATCTCCCTAGATTCCATTATTGAATCTAGTAAAAACAAACAAACTAGTAAATCTTTCCTTTAGTTGATTCCTATTGAATCATAAGCAAGAATTTTGGGATATGAAATCCATACCTTTCAAATGAAATGCCTAATGAAGATCCTCTCTATTATTTGATACAGATCCTAAATGCTCAGAATCCAGACCTGTAAGCATACTAGCAACAAGAGATCAAAGGCATATGATAGATACATTACTCAATAAAACCCATACTAGTGATCAAGGAAACTAGTACCTAATCTAATTATCAATGGAAATATAGAAGTAAATATATAATACATCAACTCCATTGAACAATACAATAGGAAAGAAAAAATCTTTTGTATTAATCTCAAATATGAAGGAGAAATAGAACCTTAGCCTTGATGATTTATGCCTCTTCCCAATGATCTCCAAGCCTCTCATTGGATGAAAATCTTTCTATCCATATTCTAAAAACATAAGTTTTAATTTAGTAGTCCTTTCAGACCCTATGGACTATGTTGAATTTATAGGCCACGAGGAGGAGGTTTGATATCCTCTTCTCAAGGGATGAGATCCTTAAAAGGAGGCATTAGGGTGCCCCAAAGAGAGAGAGAGAGGTTGCTCCATAAATAGAGGGATAAGGCCTAAGTAAGCATAAGCTAGAAGTTTTCAGTTGGGAAATATTCCTCCCACAAAGATTTTAGTAATCACTTTTTAATTTTACTTACGTTAAGTTATTTTCACAGTCCAAAGTGGAAGAGAGAGCACATAATTGTGTTGCCTATAATGGTAAGATTTGTGTATGCGCAAAATATGGCTTGGGAACCACACATATTCTCAAAAATGGGTTTTCGGACCATGTAATTCATAATTATAATTGTTTTTGGGATTGTTTTCTTTCTAACATTGGCGGGAAATGCTTCAGACACATTGATTGGATAGCAAGATATCCAGATTAGAGGTCATTTTCCTAATGGTGAGAAAATGACGTGTAACAAACATTAAGTCACTTCTTGATTCTCCAAGGAATAATCTTCTCTCCTATGTCAATCTAGAGAAGCCAAGGTTAGATCTCCAAATTTTATGAGTCCAAAATCCCTTTGCTTGAGTTATGAGGGTGTATTAATAACAATAGGAATTAATTTTCATATCCTCATGACCCTTGAACTCTCCTCATAACTATTGGACTTCCAAGTGAGTCTTGAACTTATACAAGGCTCTTGGACTTTTCATAGTGACTCTTTAGTCTAAATGTGACTATTCATATTCTACACATGACTCTTGGACTTCCACACGCTTACATTTTTTTCATTTTTGGAAATACATAATTACACTCCACATCACGTGGCAAGACCCATTGAAACATATGACATTGTGATGACACTTGTGCAAGACATGAGTTGGAATATATGACTTGGATCTTCATGATGATGTACCAATGGCAAGCTTCACTTCTTGATGCTTCCTTGATGCCTTCATGACTGATTTTGCATGTGCTTCATCTTCATCTTCCAATATGTTGACTGATATGGAGTGTTTATGTGATCTGGATCTTCCAACTTCTGTCATGATCTAGTTTACTTTCATCTTCTTGTTTACTGATTATCTTATTTTGGAGTCTTCTTAAGTGTCACCTTGCATGGTATCCTTGTGATCCTTCTTGAACATCATCCTATCATGTCAAGATAGAGTACCTACAAGTGAAATTTACTCATGACAAGATGACATCGGTCCAAAAATATACTAGCCTAGTTTTCTCAGTGTATTTAACTCATAGGCCCCGAATTGAGAAATGGAAAGAGGAGAGGCTATGGGATTGTGCAATGCAATTTTCCAGGAGGTAGGGGTGAGGGATTGTGTTAGGTCCGTATAATACTGGTGTATCCCCTTATTTTTATTGCTAGTGTAGTCCCCCTTATTGTTATTGTTTTGCCCATGTAGTGCCCATATTTTTATTATTGTGCCCCATAGAAGCCCACTATTGTTATTGTTGTTCCCTTACATTGTTATTGTTATGTTGGCTAGGATTATATTGTGACCCCTTGGACTCCTATATATAGAAATGATTTTTTTTCATTTGTATCATCCAAGAGTTGTTCATTTATGTTATTTAAATGAGGTTTCCCCCTCGAAGAGGTTGATTTCTAAGTCGTTGATATATATTTTCTTTTATTTTGTGAGTTGGTTTCATAACATTTGGTATCAGAGCTTTTGATTCTAGGGGTTCGCTACTACATACAGGTCATCTTGGAATTTTCACTATAACGTTTTTCTACAAAGGTTCAAAAGTTGAAAAAAAAACCCATTTGAGCTGAACTACTCAAGAACTTCGTGTAACAATTTAAGATATTGTTTCTCTATATTGTTAGAGATATGCTCTAATAAATTTAGGATTTTTACAGGCTCCAAAATTTCATCTCAAATAGGTGGAAGAGGGAAAATCGTCATAAATTACGTTTCAGACATCAGATTGGAATTTTGTAAGAAGTAGCCAAAAGTGCACAAATTTTACTTTCTTTTGTGTCAATTTCAAAGCTGAAGGCTGAAACAGTAACATTGGTCACATAATACAAGTTCTCTCTACTGAACTAGTCCATAATTAGGTCATTGTGGGATATCGGACATAACTTTATCTTGAAGAATCCAAATTAGGTCTGACCTGTGGCATTGGAAAGAAGACTCAAAGGGCTACTACAAGTCTGAATATAAAACCTTGGGGACAAGAAATTATAGAGATACATCAGTTTCAATATCGAGCTCCTCAAAAGCAAGAAAAATGTGTGTATTTTTGTTTTTAAAATTGCATAAATCTTGTTTGAAAAATCTTTTTGAGTTGATTCCAAGGGCATGTTGAAGCATAGATATCAAGTTTGGGTTCTAAAATTCCCCCAAAAAATAATTCCACACCCATGAAGACCTCAAAAGGCTCTACTATGACTCATGAAGAAGAATAAATGCAATGTGATATATCAGCATTATGAGACCAAGTGCAACAAATTTCGCTCTCGCAAAGAGAAACAAAAAATGGAATTGAAGCTAATATTGATGGTTTGAAGAAAGACATGGATGGATTAAAGAAAGGCGTGGAAGCTAAGATGGATGGTTTGAAGAATGGCATGGAATCTAATATCAATGCTATAGAATAAAAATTGAAAGGCAACACGAAAGACATGAAGAATGGTCTAAAATAAGACATGGAAAGTTTGAAGGAAGGTTTGACAAAGATGCTACAAGAAATGATTCCTAATGGAGAAACAATAGTAGATGAAACTCATTAGGATAGAAAAAGAAATGTTTATCATGATTTCATAAAAGATAATGTTTTATTTAAGACCCACCATATTCCAAAGATCGATATGAGGAAGTTTGATCACAAGGATCTAGTAACATGGATACTACAGATGGAGAAATAATTTGATCTCCATAATGTGCAACACACACAAAAGGTACACATTGAAACTTTATATTTAGAAAAAAAAACATTTTTATGGTATTGATGGCTTTTCTCTTGTAAAAAAATTGTCAGTTGGTTAAATTTTACAGAGGAAACGAAGCACATTATGAGGATAAAAAGAGAAACACCTTCTTTATCGAATTGATAAATCTCAAACAAAAGGGTTCGATGGTGGAGCACATTGAGGACTTCCAAAAATTGAATATAAGGGTAATTGTTATTCCAGACTAACACAGGATTGATGTATTCATAGGGACTTTCAAGGATAACATCCAACATGAGGTTCGCCTTTGGGAACCTGATTCATTGGAGAAGGCATTCAGGTTGGAAAGAAACATTGAAAGAAAAATTATGGTGACAAGGAAGCATACCACTCACAACTATAAAGATGGAAGTGTTGATACTCCTAGAATTCCATAACCTATAAGGTTTACACCACAACAGTTGGAAGAAAAAAGAGAAAAAGGGCTTTTCTACATTTGTGATAGAAAATACACTAAAGGTCATAAGTGTGTTGAGAAGAAATTATTTTATATAGATTGTGAAGAAGAGGAAGAAAAGGAACAAGAAACTTCAAAAGAAGAGGAAATACACCAGGAACCAACCCTAGAGGAAGAAGAAATGAATCTGACCATATCCTATAATGCATTGGTGGAAACTACTACTCCTCAAAGTCTCAAGATAGAAGGACATATCAAGAAGAAAAATGTAATAGTGCTAATTGATTCGGGTATTACCCATAATTTTATTCATTGTAATGTAGCCAAGGAATTGAATGGATTCTTATACCCAGCACCAAAGTGTCAAATGATGGTTGCAAATGGAGGAACTATAAATTTCTTTGGAAACTGCCATAATATAAAACTAACCATGGGGGAATATGTATTCAATAGTCCAATTCTCTCCATCCCAATGGGTGCTGCTGATGTTGTAATAGGAGTAATGGTTACAATCTGATTGATTTTAATTTTAAAGAGTTTTTCTTGATTTTTTTTTAGGAAGGAAAGTAAGTTGAATTACGGGGTATCACAGGGAAGCTAAGAAAGATAATAAAATCTAATGTCATGAAAAATCTTCTAAAGAAATAACAATGAGGCGTAATTGCAGAATTATGATCAATACAGGTTCAAACATCAAAATCATCTATTTCTCCAGATCTCCAAAAGTCTTGGCCTTACTAATGCACCTTGCACATTTCAAGGTTTGATGAATTCCCTTTTCAAACCCTTCCTTAGAAAATTTGTGTTATTATTTTTTGATGATATACTAATCTACAACAAGTCTTGGAAGGATCATGTTCAACTTGTTGACATGGTGCTCAAACTATTAGAGGAGAAACAATTATATGCAAAAACCTCCAAATGTTTCTTTGGAGTACAGGAGGTGGAATATTTAGGTCATATTGTATCTCATGAGGGTGTTAAGGTAGACCCTAACAAAATTAAATCCATTATGGAATGGAAAATCCCCATGACCATAAAGCAACTTCGAGGATTTCTGGGGTTAACAAGGTGTTGTCACAAGTTTGTTAAGAATTATGGGAGAATATCAACACCTTTAACATCATTACTGAAGAATATGCATTTTCTTGTACTCCAGAAGAAACTAAGGCCTTTGAACACCTTAAAGAGGCAATGTTCCAATCACCTGTCTTAGCTACACCAGACTTCACAAAAACCTTTATTGTGAAATGTGATGCCTCAGGAAATGGAATTGGTGTGGTTTTAATGCAAGAAGGAAGACCCATTTCTTTTGAAAGTCGTATAACCAAAGGAAAGTATTTACTGAAACATATTTATGAGAAGGAAATGTTGGACATACTACATGCACTAAAGAAATGGTGACCTTACCTAATGAGAAGACACTTCAAGGTAAAAATAGATCATGATAGTCTTAAATACTTTTTAGAACAAATATTATCTTTAGAAGAGCAGAAAAAATGGGTCACAAAGATATCGGGTTATGAATTTGAAATCATCTACAAAAAAAGGAAGAAAAATGTTGTTGCAGATGCTCTCTCAAGAAAGGATGAGGATGTGGAAGCATTTCTTTGTGTCATTTATATTTTCCAACCCGAGTCGATAGCCAAAGAAAGGGTTGAATGTTATAATGATGAAGAGGTGTGGAGACTCATTCAGAAGTTGCAGCAAGATCCCAATACATATGAAACATTTAGCTGGAAAAATGATTCATAATGGTACAAATATCGCTTATATCTTTGTAAGAATTCCAAACTCAAAAAAAATATTCTTTTGGAATTGCACACCTCTTCCTTAGGAGGGAACTCAAGATTTTTAAAAACTTACCATGGGGTCAAGAAGGAAATTTTTTGGGATGGCCTTAAATTTGATGTTCAAAAGTTTGTGGCAAAATTTTTGGTTTTTCAACAAAATAAAGTTGAGACAATTAATACCCCAACTTTGTTACAACCTTTATCCATTTCAAGTCAACATTGGGAGGAGGTTTTAATGGATTTTATCATAGGTTTACCCAAGTCCAAAGGAAAGACTGTCATCATGGTGGTAGTTGATAAAATTACCAAGTATGCACACTTTTGTGCATTATCTCATCCATTTAAATCCAGTACAATTGCTACTACATTTATGGAAACAATTCAAAAGCTACATGGAAACTCAAATATTATTGTAAGCGACAGAGATCCCATTTTTACAATAAATTTTTGGACAAAATTATTTTCTTGTTTGGGTACTCAATTAGCTCTTAGCTCATCATATCATCCTCAATAAGATGGGAAAACTAAGGTAGTGAACAAATTTTCGGGAGGATATGTTTGTTGCTTTCTATCTGATAAAAAAATAGAATGGGTCAAGTGGTTACCTCTAGCTGAATGGTGGTATAACGCTTCCTTCCATACTGCAGCAAAAATGACCCCATTTATGGAAATTTATGGATATAATCCACCCTCCATCACATCATATTTAAGAGAAAATTATAAGGTTTGTTAAGTCCCTATATTAATAGTGTAGTGCCTTATTATGTTAGTGAGCCCCCTTATTGTTATTGTTGTACCCCTGTAACCCCCATATTGTTATTATTGTGCCCTTACATTATTATTGTTAGGTCGGATAGGATTACATTGTGGCCCCATGGATTCCTGTATATAGAAAGGAGGTTTTTTCATTTGTATCATCCAAGAATTGTTCATTCATGTAATGTATTGGAGGTTGCCCCCTCGAAGTGGCCTATTTATAAGGTGTTGATATCTCTTTTCTTCTATTTTTGGAGATGGTTTCACAACATTTGGTATCCGAGCTTTAGATTCTAGGGTTTTGCTGCTCCAAACAGGTCATCATGGTATTTTCTCTATAAATTTGTTTCTACAAAAGTTCAAAAGCTGAAATGTTTAGAGTGCGAAGCCAAAATCCTAAGGAACATCATCGAAAAATTTCAGAGCTTGGTTCACAATATTTTTTGAGATATGATCTATGGAATCTAGGTCTTTTTGCAGGTTCTTGAATTTAACCTAAGCAAGTCATCGCGGAATTTTCAATATAAATTTTTTTCTACGAGGTTTCAGAAGCTGAAATTTGTGCAGAGCGAAGCTGAAATCCTGAAAAACCTCCTGTAATAATTTTAGATCTTGGTTCACAATATTTCTTGAGATATGATCTATGGAAGTTGGGATTTTTTCAAGCTCCTGAATTTCATCTCAAAGAGGTGACCATGGGAAAAACGTCATAACTCTCTCTCTGAGTGTCGGATTGAGATTCTGTAAAAAATTTCTGCAATTACTCAAACTGTAGTTTCCTATCTATAAATTTCAGGGCTGAAGGAGGAAACAATGACACGTGGAAAGTCGTACAAGTTCGCTCTACTGAACCAGTCCATAATTAGGTCATTGTGGGAGATTGGACATAACTTTGCCTTGAAGAGTCCAAATCAGGTCAGACCTATGGCATTCAAAAGAAGATTCAGAGGGCTACTTCAGGGCCAAATTTTAGTTATTAAGGATCCAAAATCACATAGATAAATTCAGTTTCAATATCGAGCTTCTCAAAATCAAGAAAAAGGTGTGTATTTGATTTTTAAAATTGCATAATGTTGGTTTGAAAAAGCAGTTTGAAGTGATTCCAAGGGCATATTTTAGAATTTTTATCATTATTGGGTTTTATAATGCCTCAAAAAAATAATTCCATACCCATTAAGCCCTCAAAAAGCTATACTATGACGCATGAAGAGGAAGAATTGCAGTATGAGATATCAAAATTACAGTACCAAGTGCAACAAATTTCGATCTTACGAAGAGAAACCGAAGATTACATAGATGGTTTAAAAGAAAAAATGGAGGCTAAGTTGGATGGTTTGAAGGATCCAATAATAGCTAATATGGATGATAAATTAGTGGAATATCACATCAAGCATAAATAGAAATTTCTCCAACTCTCAAAGGATAACCTAACTTTGGTGCAAAATCTAATGAAATAATAGGAAGATCAACATCACATAGAAAGAAGTTCTGAAGCAGTCACAGAAACAAGAACTCGACAAGTACAATCAATTTCAGAGTATCTCAGCAAGTGGAAGAACATTCCTGCAGAATATTCCACATGGGAGGATGAGAATTTTATACAGAAGCAACAAGAAATAATCAAGCATTGAGGACAACACTTGTTTGAAGGAGAGGGGCATGTTAAGTCCCTATTTAATAGTGTAGTCCCTTATTATGTTAGTGTATCCCCCCTTATTGTTATTTTTGTACCCCTGTAACCCCCATATTTTTATTATTGTGCCCTTACATTATTATTGTTAGGTTGGCTAGGATTACATTGTGGCCCCATGGACTCCTATATATAGAAAGGAGGTTTTTTCATTTGTATCATCCAAGAATTTTTCATTCATGTAATGTATTGGAGGTTTCCCCCTCGAAGTGGCCTATTTCTAAGGCGTTGATATCTCTTTTCTTCTATTTTTGGAGCTGGTTTCACAACAAGGTTCGAGGAGTGGAAACTCACGTCTAGCATCAACAACATTTTCTCCAACTCTTAAAGTATAACATCACCTTGGTGCATAATTGAATGAAATAATAGGTATGTCAAGATCCCATCAAAATAAGTATGATAAATTATCAACATCCCTCAAGAAAGTTAATAAGGATGATAAATTATCTCCAAAGTATTATGGTTCTTACAAAGTGTTGTAAGAGATTGGTACTATGGCATACAAATTGGATCTTCCTGCATATTTTGGAGTGCACCCATTTTTCCATGTTTCATGCTTAAAGACGGTTATAGGTGACAAGCTCCTAGTTCAAACAATATTTCCAAAACTTGATGAAGAAGGAAAAATCATAGTGGAACCTGAAGCAGTCACGGAAACAAGAACTTGACAACTACAAAATCGATCAATTTCAGAGTATCTCATCAAGTGGAAGAACTTACCCGCTGAAGACTTGACATGGGAGGATGAGAATTTTATACAGAAGCATCCAGAACTACTCAAGGATTGAGGACAACAATTTTTTGAAGGAGAGGGGCATGTTAGGTCCCTTTAATACTAGTGTATTCCCTTATTTGTATTGTTAGTGTAGCCCCCTTATTGTTATTGTTGTGCGCATGTAGTCTTCATATTGTTATTATGTTCCCCATAGAATCCCACTATTTCTATTGCCATTCCCTTACATTGTTATTCATATGTCGGCTAGGATTATATTGTGACCCCTTTGACTCCTGTAGATAGAAATGAGGTTTTGTCATTTGTATCATCCAATAATTGTTCATTTATGTAATGTAAATGAGTTTCCCCCCTCGAAGAGGCATATTTATAAGTCGTTGATCTATCTTTTCTTATTTTTCATGAGTTGGTTTCATAACATAATGAATATTGTGACTACACAATGTGCAATGACTAGAGGCCAGAGAAGTAATATTGCATAGTTAAGGAGTTAATGAGACAACATTGAGGGATTGATCATTGAAACTGGACAATGTGTAGTTCTAGGAGACAAATAGGCACAAGAATATGCATATGGTAAAGTTAGTGAGATATTGATGAAGGTTTTCTCACTGTGATTACAAAATGCAATGTTTTGGGAGATTGAGTGTTTGAGGATTGCGTTGTTGAGAAAGTTAAATAGGTATATAGGAAAGGCCTACTCACTGTGATTACATAATGTGTAGTCCTAGAAGGAAAATTAATGCACATTTTAGAAACTCAATGAAAAAGAGAGTCCATATTGTTAACTAAAACTGTGTAGTGCATAGAAA
This sequence comes from Pinus albicaulis, assembly GCA_034641835.2. Taxonomy (NCBI): domain Eukaryota; kingdom Viridiplantae; phylum Streptophyta; class Pinopsida; order Pinales; family Pinaceae; genus Pinus; species Pinus albicaulis. The sequence goes on along the minus strand of CM076571.1, from coordinate 913,867,970 downwards.
GAGACTAACTAGAAAGGATAATTCTGCAGATTCTGAGGGAAGGAGGTTGACTCAGCACTGTGACTACGCATTAGAAAGTACTTGGAGGAAATGATTGCACAATGTGTAGCTTGAAGAGGCATGATATGATGATCAAGGATTGAGACTGCAGAATGCACAGTTCAAGGAGGCATACCGGAGGGAGTTTGATCGAGGAAGGATCATGCTTTTCGGAAAATGACTAAGCGTGGGACTAAATAACAGAGATATGGGACCAAAACATGACTTGAAAATTATCAAACACTTATATATGGTTAGCCATCTGAAAATGGATAATTTACCACCCAAAATCAACATTTCCTCATCAGAATGACAAAAGAAAAACACTTACTTTTAAGTGTGACACTTAGGATACACTTTGCGATACAGGTGATGTCACTAATGAAACAATGCTCGAGAATTGGGGAATGGGTACAATGCATATACCTATGATAGATATAACATAATAGTACAAGTGACTACATCAAGGACGTCGTTGAAGATTATATAGATGATTCCCTTTCATTAGGTGTGACACTTCCCTTACCAAAAGGTGACGATAAGAAACAGTGAAAAGGAGACATGGAAAAGTAAATAAATTTAAAGTGACGAATGATATAACAAATAGAACAAAAAATCTCCACTTGTAGAAGTGAAGGAAATAAGAAATGATAGTTGCAAAAGTGAAAGTGACAGTAATTAAAAACAAAGTGCACAAAAGTGAGAGTTGAGAAAACTCACTGGAATAGAAGTAAAAATGAAACCAAAGTGGGATATTGTCAATGGAGGTTGCACATTAAATGTCAATATATGAATTATTATTTTGATGGACTGTGTAGTCACTGTCAATAGGGATTGCACAAGCCTTAATTTCAAGGGTTGTGAAATGCATATGTATGATTGTATCAAAAGAAGTGACCTATGAATTCGTCGAGGACTGAGAATGTATGATCAAGTGACTTTGAAACTTAGAATATGAGGAAAATAAATCAGCTGTAAAATACTTAAATACTCGTCTCGCAAAAATTCGCATTTTTTAATCACAATGATAAAACTTTCATCACTATCTCACTAACTTTACTAGTTGCAAATTATTGTGCCTCTTTGTCTCCTAGAGCTACACACTCTGCAGTTTCAATGATCAAGCCCTCATTGTTGTCTCATTAACTAATTAAATATATAATATTACTTCTTAGGCCTCTAGTCAATGCACATTGTGTAGTCATAGTATTCAATTTGTTATGAAACTATCTCAAAAAATAGAAGAAAATATAGATCAACGACTTAGAAATAAGCCTCTTCGAGGGGGAAACCTCCTTTACATTACATAAATAAACAATTCTTTGATGATACAAATGAAAAAACCTCCTTTCTATATATAAGAGTCTAAGGGGTCACAATATAATCCTATTTGACATAACAATAATAATGTAAGGGCACAACAATAACAATAGTGGGTTTCTATGGGGAACAATAATAACAATATGGGGACTACATGGGCACAACAATAAAAATAAGGGGACTACACTAACAATAAAAATAAGGGGATAAAATAGTATTATAGGGTCTTATCATGCTCCTCTCCTTCAAAAAAGTGTTTTCCTCAATGCTTGAGTAGTTTTGGATGCTTCTATATAAAATTCTCATCCTCCCATGTCGAATCTTCAACGGGTAATTTCTTCCACTTGATGAGATACTATGAAATTGATCCATTTCGTAGCAGTCAAGTTCTTGTTTCTGTGACTACTTTAGGTTCCAATATTATTTTTCCTTCTTCGTCAAGTTCTAGAAATATTGTTTGAACTGGGAGCTTGTTACCTATAAAATTATTTAAGCATGAAACATGGAAAAATGGGTGCACTCAGGAAGATGCAGGAAGATCAAATTTGCATGCCATAGTACTAGTCTTTTACAAAACTTTGTAAGCACCATAATACTTTGGTGATTATTTATCATCCTTATTAGCTTGCTTGGGGGAAATTTGTTTATATGGTTGTAGCTGTATAAATACCCAGTCACCTACATTAAAACTTATTTCGACGCGATGTTGATATGCTTGTTGTTTCATTCGATTCTGCACCAAGGTGAGGTTATTGTTTAAGAGTTGGATAACTTGTTGTTGATGCTTGATGTGATCTTCCACTGCTTGAAACTTAGAATTTTCTCTTAAAGATGATGTGATGGAGGGTGGATTATCTCCATAAAGTGCCATAAATGGGGTCATTTTTGTTGCAGTATGGAAGGAAGTATTATACCACCATTCAACCAGAGGCAACCACTTGACCCATTGTGTTTATTTATCGGATACACAGAAATGAAGATATCCTTCCAAACATTTGTTCACTATCTCAGTTTTCCAATCATATTGAGGATTATATGATGAGCTATGAGCTAATTGAGTACCCAAACAAGAAAATAATTATGTCCAAAAATTTCCTGTAAAAATGGGATCTTTGTCGCTCATAATAATATTTGGGTTTTCATGTAACTTTTGAATTTTTTCCATAAATGCAGTAGAAAATGTACTAGCTTTAAATGGATGAGATAATGCACAAAAGTGTGCATACTTGGTAAGTCTATCAACTACCACCATGATGATAGTCTTTCCTTCGGGCTTGGGTAAATGTTAGGTCCCTATATTACTAGTATAGTCCCTTATTGTTGTTAGTGTAACCCCCTTATTGTTATTATTGTACCCTTGTAACCCCCATTTTGTTATTATTGTGCCCTTAAATTATTATTGTTAGGTCGGCTAGGATTACATTGTGGCCCACTAGGATTACATTATGGCCCCATGGACTCCTATATATAGAAAGGAGGTTTTGTGAATTGTATCATCCAAGAATTGTTCATTCATGTAATGTATTGGAGGTTCCCCCTCGAAGTGGCTTATTTCTAAGGCGTTGATATCTCTTTTCTTCTCTTTTTGGAGCTGGTTTCACAACATTTGGTATCAGAGCTTTGGATTCTGAGTTTGACATATGAGGTTATCGTGGAATTTTATTTCTCGAATTTTTATATGAATTTTCATAATCCAGAAATTTACCCCAGGGTGCGAAGCTGAAATCCTGAGGAAATTCGTCAAAAAATTTCAGAGCTTGGTTCGCAATATTTTTGGAGATATGATCTGTGGAAGGTAGTGCTTTTTCAGGCTCCTGAATTTCATATCAAAGAGGTGATCGTGGGAAAACTTCAATAACTCTCTCTCTGGGCATTGGATTGAAGTGCCGTAAAAAGTGGTCGCAAGTACACAGACTGAAGTTTCTTCGCTATCAATTTCAGAGACAAAGGACAAAACAGTGACACGTGGCAATTCATACAAGTTCGCTCTACTGAACCAGTCCAGAATTAGGTCATTGTGGGAGATTGGACACAAATTTGTCTTGGATAATCCAAATCAGGTCAGACCTGTGGCATTTGAAAGAAGCTTCAGAGATCTACTACAGAGCTGAATTTCAGATATCGAAGATTTTCAAATACAGAGATAATTCAATTTCAATATCGAGCTCCTAAAAGCTAGTAAAAGGTGTGTATTTTTTCCCGAATTGCATAAGTCTTGTTTGAAGAATCAAGTTGAATTGATTCCAAGGGCATCTTGTAGAATAGATATCAATATTGGATTCTAAAATGGCCCCTAAAAATAATTCAACACCCATTAAGCCTTCAGAAGGCTCTACTATGACTCATGAAGATGAAGAATTACAACATGATCTATCAAAATTACAAGAGCAAGTGCAACAAATTTCACTCTCGCAAAGAGCAACAAAAAATGAAATGGAAGTTTTGAAGAAAGGTGTGGAAGCGAAGATGGACGGTTTGAAGAAAGGCGTGGAAGCTAATATGGATGGCATGGAAGCTAAGATGGATGACATGAAAGACAACATGGAAAACATGAAGAATGATCTAAAAGCAGACATGGAAGGTTTGACAAAGTTGATACAAAAAATGTTTCATAATGGTGAAAAGATAGTAGAAGAAACTCATGATGAGAACAAAATAAATGTTAATCGTGATTTCATAAACTCTAATGTTGGCGGGAAGAACCACCATATTCCAAAAATGGAGATGGGGAAGTTTGATGGAAAGGATCCTGTAACATGGATACTACAGATGGAGCAATATTTTGATCTCCATAACGTGCAAAACACACAAAAGGTACGCATTGCAACTTTACATTTAGAACAAAATACATTTGTATAGTATCGATGGCTTTTCTCCCGTAAAAAAATTGTCACTTGGTCAATTTTTACGGAAGAAATGATAGCACATTATGAGGATACAAAGAGCAACACCTTCTTTAGCCAATTGATAAATCTCAAACAAAAGGGTTTAGTGGGGCAGCACATTGAGGACTTCTAAAAATTGAATATAAGGGTAACTGATATTCCAGAGGAACACAGGATCGATCTCTTCATAGGCACTTTAAAGGATAACATCCAACATGAAGTTCGTGTTTTGGAACCAGATTCATTGGAGAAGGCATTCAAGTTGGCAAGAAAAGTTGAATGTAAAATAATGGCGACAAGGAAGCCTACCACTCAATTCTATAAAGAAGGAAGTGTTGCTACGCCTAGATTTCCACAACCTACAAGGTTGACACCACAACAATTGGAAGAAAAAAGAGAAAAAGGGCTTTGCTACGATTGTGATAGAAAATACACTAAAGGTCATAAGTGTGCTGAGAAGAAATTATTTTACATAGATTGTGAAGAGGAAGAAGAAAATGAACAAGAAGAGGATATACACCAGGAACCAGCCCTAGAAGTGGAAGAAATGAATCCGACCATATCGTGTAATGCACTGGCAGGAATTACCACTCCTCAAACTCTCAAGATAGAAGGACATATCAAGAAGAAAAAGGTAATAGTGTTGATTGATTCAGGTAGCACCTATAATTTTATTCATTGTAAGGTAGCCAAGGAATTAAATTGTTTCCTATACCCAGCACCAGAATGTCAAGTGATGGTTGCAAATGGAGGAACTATAAATTGCTCTGGAAAATACCATAATATCAAGCTAACCATGGGGGAATATGTGTTGACTATTCCAATGCTTTCCATTCCTATGGGAGGTGCTGATGTTGTACTAGGAGTACAATGGTTACAATCTTTGGGGACGGTAGCTTTTAATTTCAAAATTTACTGCCCGAAACTTTTGAAGAAGAAGTCGAATTACGGGTTATTGGGGAAGCGGGAAGGATAATAAGTTCTAATTTCATGACAAAGCAACTATTATTCTTCCATTCATTTTTGCTTAGGTTATCACTCGAGCATCGGAGAAAATGAAAGTAACAAATAAATTCTTTGAGATCCTGTAACACTTTCTTCGAGTACATATACAACAACATTTTCTTCCTTTTTGTAGATTATTTCAAAGTCATAACCGAACATATTTGTGAACCATTTCTGTTGCTCTTTTGAATACAGTCTTTGTTCCAAAAAGTGTTTAAGACTATCATGATTAGTTTTTACCTTGAAGTGTCTTCCAATTAGCTAAGTTCGCCATTTCTTTAGTACATGCAGTATTGCTAACATTTCCTTCTCATAAATAGGTTTTTGTAAATACTTTCCTTTGATTGGACGACTTTCAAAATCAATGGGTCTTACTTGCATTAAAAAATCACACCAATCCCATTTCTGGGGGCATCATATTCCATGATAAAGGTTTTTGTAGTCTAGTGTGACTAAGACCGATGATTGGCACATTGCCTCTTTTAAGATGTTCAAACGCTTAGTTTCTTAAGGTCCAAGAAAATGTATTTCTTCAGTAATGATGTTAAAGGTGTCGATATTCTCCCATAATTCTTAACAAACTTGTATTAATACCTTGTTAACGAAAATCCTCAAAGATGCTTTATGGTTGTGAGGATTTTCATTCATAATGGATTAAATTTGTTAAGGTCGCCAACACCCACATGAATACAATATGACCAAAATATTCCACCTCCTATACTCAAAGAAACATTTGGAGGTTTTCATATAATTGTTTCTCCTCCAATAGTTTGAAAATCATGTCAACATGTTGAACATGATCCTTCCAGAACTTGTTGTAGATTATTATATCATCAAAAATAGCCTTATAAATTTTCTAAGGAAGGCTTTGAAAATGCAATTCATCAAAAATCGAAATGTGGAAGGTGCATTAGTAAGGCCAAAAGGCATGACAAAAAATTCATGATGACCCTCATGAGTTTTGAATGTTGTTTTAAGAATGTCTTCAGTCTTCATTCTAATTTGATGATATCCAAAACGAAGATCCAGCTTGGTGAAGTAAATTTCTCCATATAATTCATCCAATAATTCATCAATGATTGGGTTGGGAAATTTATCTTTAATAGTAACCTTTTTAAGCTCCCTATAATATGGAAACATACACTATGATGCATCCTTCTTGTGCATCAATACTACTAGAGAAGAAAAAGAAATTTGACTAGGTTAAATTATACCATCCTCTAGCATTTCTGCAACCATACATTCAATCTCACTCTTTTGAGCATAAAGATATATGTAAGACATGATGTTTGGAGGAAACATTTCTAGAATCAAATGAATAGCATGATCATGATCACGAATAAGTGGGAGTCCTTTGGGAGTCTCAAATACCTTGGAATGATTCTCCAAGACTTTTTGGAGATCCAAAGAAATATATGATTTTGATGTTTGAACGTAGAGTGATCATAATTCTGCAATTATGACTCGTTGTTCTTTATTCATAAGATTTTTCATGACATTAGAGTTGATTACCTTTCCTGGCTTCCCTACAATACCCTGTAATTAAACTTCCTTTCCTTCTAAAAATAATTTCAAGAAAAATTTCTTGAAAATTAAAAGCTATAATCCCCAAAGATTGTAACCATTGTGCTCCTAGTACAACATCAATGACACCCATTGGGATGGAGATAATTGGGCTATTAAATAAATATTCCCCCATGGTTAGTTGGATATTATGGAAATTTCCAGAGAAATTTATAGTTCCTCCATTTGCAACCATCACTTGACACTTTGGTGCTGGGTATAAGAAGCAATTCAATTCCTTGGATACCTTACAATGAAAACAATTATGGGTACTACCCGAATCAATCAACACTATTAAATTTTTCTTCTTGATATGTCCTTCTAACTTGAGAGTTTTAGGAGTGGTAATTCATGCCAATGCATTACAGGATATGGTTGGATTCATTTATTTTTCCTCTAGGGTTATTTGCTGGTGTATATCCTCTTATTTTGTAGTTTACTGTTCCTTTTCTTCCTCCTCTTCACTATCTATGTAAAATAATTTCTTCTCAACACACTTATGACCTTTAGTTTATTTTCTATCACAACTGTAGCAAAGCCCTTTTTCTCTTTTTTCTTCCAATTGTTGTGGTGTAAAACTTGCAGGTTGTGGATGTCTAAGAGTATCAACACTTCAATATTTATAGTTGTGAGTAGTAGGATTCCCTGTCGCCATAATTGTTCTTTCAATGTTTCTTGTCAGCCTGAATTCCTTCTCCAATGAATCAGGTTCCCAAAGTCAAACCTCATGTTGGATGTTATCCTTTAAAGTCCCTATGAAAACATCGATCATGTTTTCCTCCGGAATATCAGTTACCCTTATATTCAATTTTTGGAAGTTCTCAATGTGCTCCACCATTGAACCCTTTTGTTTGCGATTTATCAATTGGCTAAAGAACATGTTCTCTTTGTATCCTCAGAATGTGCGATCATTTCCTCCGTAAAAATTTACCAAGTGACAAATTTTTATGAGAGAAAAGCCATCGATACCATACAAATGTATTTTTTTATAAATATGAAGTTTCAATGTGTACCTTTTGTGTTTTTTTCACATGATGGAGATCAAAATATTGCTCCATTTGTAGTATCCATGTCACTGGATCCTTGCCATCAAAATTCCTCATATCGATATTTGGAATATGGTGGGTCTTAAATACAACATCAGAGTCTATGAAATCATGGTAAAATTTCTTTTTTTCTCATCATGAGTTTCATCTACTACCTTTTTTCCATTAGGAATAATTTCTTGTAGCAGCTTTGTCCAACCTTCCTTCAAAGTTTCCATGTCTTCTTTTGGACCATTCTTCATGGCTTCCAATTTCCCTTTCAGTTTTTCTTCCATACCATCAATATTAGATTCCACGCCATTCTTAAAACCATCCATCTCATATTCCACGTCTTTCTTCAATCCATCCATGTCCTTCTTCAAACCATCCATCTTAGCTTTGATTTCATTTTTTGTTTCTCTTTGCGAGAGCAAAATTTGTTGCACTTGGTCTCGTAATTCTGGTATATCATGTTGCTCTTATTCATATTAATGAGTCATAGTAGTTCCTTATAAGGTCTTAATGGGTGTGGAAATATTTTTGGGGGAATTTTAGAACCCAATACTGATATATATGCTTCAATATGCCCTTGGAATCACTTGAAACAGATTTTTCAAACAAGACTTATGCAATTAAAAAAAAAAAATACACACCTTTTTCTTGCTTTTGAGGAACTTGATATTGAAACTGATTTATCTCTATAATTTCGGATCTCCAAGATTTTATGTTCAGACTTGTAGTATCCCTCTGAGCCTTCTTTCCAATGCCACAGGTTAGACCTAATTTGGATTCTTTAAAATAAAGTTATGCCCGATATCCCACAATGACCTAATTATGGACAATTTCAATAGTACAAACTTGTACAACGTGCCAAGTGTCATTGAATCGAAATTCAACTTTGAAATTGACACAAGAAATAAAAATCTGTGCACTTTTGGCCACTTCTTACAAAATTCCAACCCGATGTCTGAAACGTAATTTATGACAATTTTCCCTTGGTTACCTATTTGAGATGAAATTCTGGAGCCTGTAAAAATCATAACTTCCTCAGATCATATCTCTGACAATATAGCGAAAAAAGATCTTAAATTGTTACACGAAGTTCCTAAGTAGTTCGGCTCAAATCAGGTTTTTTCAGCTTTTGAACCTTCGTAGAAAAAACGTTATAGTGAAAATTCCAAGATGACCTGTTTGCAGCGGTGAAACCCTAGAATCCAAATCTCTGATAGAAAATTTTATGAAACTAGCTCAAAAAATAGAAGAAAATATAGATCAATGACTTGGAAATTAGCCTCTTCGAGGGGGAAACCTACTTTACATTACATAAATGAACAACCATTGGATGATACAAATTAAAAAACCTCCTTTCTATATATAGGAGTCCAAGGGGTCACAATATTATCCTAGCTGACATAACAATAACAATGTAAGGGCACAACAATAAGAATATTGGGCTTCTATGGGGCACAATAATAACAATATGGGGAATACATGGGCACAACAATAACAATAAATGGGTTACACTAACAATAACAATAAGGGGATACACTAGTATTATAGGGACCTAACACAATCTATGAACTGCGCAAATAACTTAACGTAAGTAAAAATAAAAAGTGATTACTAGAATCTTTGTGGGAGTAATATTTCCCAACTGAAAGATTCGAGCTTATGCTTACTTAGGCCTTATCCCTCTATTCATGGAGCAACCTATCTCTCTTTGTGGAACCCTAATTTCTCCTTTTAAGGATCTCATCCCTTGATAAGAGGATCTCAATATTCCTCCTATTGTCCTATAAATTAAACACATTCCATAGGGTTTGAAAGTACTAATAAATGCAAACTTATGTGTTTTGAATAGGGATAGAAAGTGTCATCCAAGGAAAGGCTTGGAGATCACTGGGAAGAGGAATAAATCATCACGGCTAAGGTTCTATTTCTTGTTCATATTTGATATTAATACAAAATAGTGTTTCCTTCCTATTGTATTGTTCAATGGAGTTGATGTATTGTATATTTACTTCTATATTTCCATTGATAATGATATTAGGTACTAGTTTCCTTGATCACTAGTATGGGTTTTATTGAGTAATTTATCTATCGTATGCCTTTGATATCTTGTTACTAGTATGCTTACAGGTCTGGATTCATAGCATTTAGGAGTTGCATCAAAAAATAGAGAGGGTATTCATCAGGAATTTCATTTAAAAGGTATGTATTTCGTATCCCAGCATTCTTGCCAATGATTCAATAGGAATAAACTCAAGGAAAGATATACTGGTTTGTTTGTTTGTTACTAGATTCAATCATTGAATCTAGGGAGTTTTATTTTGTCTGCATAAGCAATTTATCTGCCATAACAAATTGGTGAATTCACTAGGGAACGGATGGTTATTTATCATCTCTTCCTGTGAATTTTAAAATCGCTTTCCATACCCTTTTTGGACTGTGTTTTGAACGTTGAAAGTTTAAGTTTTTGGATTTTTTGGCTTTGTTTTTTATTTTTCTTAAGCTTTCTCAGTTTGCACACTTTTACTCTAGAAATAGAGCACAAGTTTACACACTTTTACTTTAGCAACAATTTTTTTGCACACTGAACCTAACTGGTTTCCTGTGCAAATTACTGAAAAATTGAAAATTTATGGATTTTCAACTTTCTCTATTTTGATCACTACTCAAATGTTTTTTGTTTGTTTGTTTTTGTTTTTGTTTTGTTTTGTTTTGTTTTTCTTAACATTTTTTGCTATTTTTTTCTTTCATTTTTGCAAAAAAATTCTCCCTCAATCATCATGGGGGGCTAAATTGTGTATGAATGATAATCACCTTTGAGAGTCATCTCTTTTGATCTTTGAAATTTTCGTGAAATTTCAATTTGAGTTCTCTGTTAATGAAATCTCATATTACGTTTGATTTCATTTGGGTTTTATATTTTTTGTGAAATTTCCTTTACTTACACTTGATTGGTTTTTTCATAGTATTAGTGAAAGAAGGTACTGCTATGCAGAAGTAGTCTTCCTATATTGTTATTTTGTTGATCCAGAATCATATTGTGTTTATTTTGAAGAGTTCTGTTGCATAGTCTACATTCTGGAAAAGCCAACCATAGATTTAGATCAGTGTATTTGATTGTCGTTTTGAGAAAAATAATTATCTTTACAGTTTAGGGTTTTGAGTTTTTGTTGGTTTGTTGATCTATCAAAAAATAGTCTTTCTCTTCTGGAATTGGTTCCTTCAGATTCTTTTCTTTTAATGAATCTCATTATATATTCATTTATACCTCTTTTAAAGAGTTATTTTATTGATTAAAAAGCTAGTCTCTCTCATTGAAAGATAGTCTTGCTTTGAATTTTCATGTTTTTATGCTTGATTTAAACATAGAAATAAAAAATTTTCTCTGGATTTATTTGAATTAGTATTAGTGCATTAGAGAATTTGTTATTTTTTCTCTTATTTATCAATTCTTGCAAATTTTTTGGAAGTGAATGGAACCTCTCTCCTTAATTTAGTTAGGATTTATTGAAGTGAAATATTACATTATAATATTCGATTGGATTTAATTTTGAGTCAAGTTATAACACCACTGGTTTCATATCGATCAACCTACTCCATAAACAACATCTTAAAAATAACACTAATAAAATAATTTAGACTTTTTATATCTCTAGGGCTCATTACACTTACATTAGATAAAATTGTAGGGCTTTGGAATAGGAAAGTCGTTTAACTTTCCAAAGTTGCAAACAAACAATAGAATCTTGTGGTAGGGAGTAAATCCATCTATTACAGCTTAACTCTGGGAAGCTCCTCTTACACGAGAGTTAAGCACGAGATGATATCAGGCCCAGTGAAGTGATCAAACCTACTTCATTGGTTACGATAGTGTTATCACTAAAAAATGAAGCATCATTTGACAAAGTCATATAGGTTCATGTGTCAAAGGTAGGGTTGTAGAGTTCATTTTTATTTACTTGGTCAAGGAAAATTTTTAATTTTTCTTATTTAAGCTTACCCTAAGGTCTAAACCCACTCACTTTCAAATCCCTTCATGTCACATCACTCAAAATTTTCTGACAGTTTTCAATTCCCAAGGATTTAGTACCAAAATGGCCGTTTTAGCCAAGAAACCATAGTTTCGTAGCGAAATACACTGAGAAATTTCACTTTTCGCTATGAAACCACTCATAATTTCGTAGCGAAAACACCTATATTTACACCAAACACGCTACAAAAGTGAGGTTTCTTGTCTGTCAAGTCAAGTTAGCTGTTAGGTGTCATAAAATCATTTGGAAAGGGTAAATTAGATACCATTTGAGTCAGTTAGCGTAAATATCAAGGTACATGGTCAGAGTTGAAGTCATCATCACCATTTTAGGCATGTATGAGTCATCATTATGTTATGAGTGGGAATCAAACTTCAAAATATTACCAAATTAAGTCATTTCTCATTCTTCATTCCTTCTTTGCATGATTTTGAGCTCTGGAGAACATTTCATTGAAGCCAAAGCTGTGGCCGGTATTTTCAAATGAGGAAGATATCACTATCAAGTGAGGAAGAGAACTATCAAGCGAGGCAGAGAAGGCATTAAAGAAACCATGGCTGAAAAAAGAAAGAAAAATAAGGGTGGCCAATGTCTAAGATATGAACCAGCAGATATGAATCTGATCAATGAAGACCCAACAACTATAGAAGTCTTCAGAAGGAAAATATGTTTATAGTTTTGTAAGATTACAAGGCTTCCATGTACAAGTTTCCAAAGAATTTGCTTTAAACTTCAGTGGAACAACTACCGAAGTGGGGATGCTTAATCTCACCATTACACTAGAGGTCATTGCAGCAGCAACAGGAATTCCAAGGGGACAAGAGAAATAGTTCAAAGGGTTCAAATTCAACATGGAGCAGTGCAAGGAGTTTATTAAGCCAGAAAACAGTGAAATGGACCTTACTAATGCCATCCCAAGAAGCTACATGAAGGATAACTACTCAAAGTTGTTGCTCATCATCCAGAAATATTTTACTTGTGAAGGGAGGTAACATAAAGTCTACTCTTACCATTTCAAACTTCTCCTACACTTTCCTGGTAAGATATCTCTTGATCTGCCTTTTTATTTACAAAGAAGTCTAGAAAAAATGGTAGATAAGGTCCAAGAAAAATCTGAAGGAAGTGAAACTTCATTGTTTCATCATGGTTTAAATAAATTGCTAGTTTTAGATGAGCTCCAAAGACTAGGTAGAGACTGGTCTTCATTTTTTTTTGTTAGTGGTTTTAAGTTGGATACTCTTACTCCTACAAGAACTCCTAAACCTAGGAATATCCCATCAGCCTTAGTGGCAGAACAAAGTGAACCAGTGGTGGCAAAACCAAATGAACTAGCAAGAGTAGAACCAAGTGAATCAATCATGATGGAAATAGAGCAATTGTAGAGTTTTGATACACCCATTGTTCCACCTGCAAAAAAAAATTCAATCAAACCTACAAAACAAAAACAAGCTGTGAGTAAACGAGGAAACAAAATGATAACAAGGAGTCAAACAGTGGCTTTAGAAGACAAAGAAGTAGCTAAAGGAAATTCAGAAGACATATTACATGCCATTGATATGGAAGAGACTCCTATAGTCTAGGCAGAAGATGTAGAAGAAGGTGGACATAAACTAAAGAAAGCCAAAACTGCAAAGAAACTAGAATTTGAAGGAGAAGATGTAGGTTTTATGTTCCAGGCAAGAAAGTCCATGACAAGGCATGCTAGAAAGATATTAGAGATTATTTAAGAGGTTCATCCACCCACTGACACAGTCCATCCACCACAAGACATCATCGATCTTTCATCACCTGCAGAGAAAGATATAGTTAGCAAACCAAAGAAAGGAAAGGAGAAAGTAATGGAAAAAACAAAGTTTGAACTCCTTGAAGAAAAATTGAATTTGGCCAATCATGAAATTGCTGTTATGAAGAAAGAAGCAATAAAACACAATGTCCAGAAGGTTTAGTTTTAAAAGATGAAAGAAATTTGGGAAGAGCAGGTTGACAGTGTTTCCAAGACCCTAGATAATACACAACAGTTAGTCAAACAGACCATGCCAATGAGGAAAGAGGTGAAACATGTCAGGAGAATGAATTTTTAGTTGAAATCTACAAACATAAAGTTGAAGGATCAGGTTAAATACCTCCAACAACAACTAGAACTAATCCATGAGGAATTGGAGAAGAAAGGCTTAAAAATGACAGTAGTTGAGGAGCCAATTGCTCAAATCATCATTAATGAGGGAGAAACACCTCAAGACTCATAGTTTAAGATGATTTATGAATTTAAAGTCAGCGGCATGTTAGAAACTAATTTTTTACACTTGGAAAGTATATTTTTGAAGCTACACATAAATCTAGAATTTTCACTGTTTTCAGCAGTTTCGTAGCGTTTCCTAGGCTTAAAGCCAGGAAAACGCTACGAAACCACTATAGCTTTCTTTTGTCATTTTAAGAAATTTTGAGATGCTTCCAAGAGGTAAAAATGATATGGAAGAGGTGTCTAAGCATGATGAAGACAATACCAAAGGAAAGAGACACAAATATTGATGGAAAAGGGAAATTTTGTAATGCTACAAAACTGCCATACTTTCGTAGCGTACTGTTTTGAAGCTTTATGAGAAGGTTTTTGTGCAGTTACGGATAGGTGGATAATTTCAAAGGTTCAAGGGACCTTGCCAACAGTCATCCAAGACTTAAAGACCTGGAGATGAAGACAACTCATCAGCCAAATCATGCAGTGAAGATAAGGACCAATTTTCCTAAAAAGCAGGGTTTGTTTCCAGATTTAGAGGAGGTCAATTAAGATGTCATGTAGTGATGAGTCCCATCACACCCTATTCAAACATGTAAAGGAATAGTTGTCAAATATGTAACTAATATTAGGATATAAGGTAGTTGATGTAATAATGAACAATTTGAGTCCTATTAGGAAAAATACTGTCAAATAGAGTAGCTGTCATTTTCTCATTAATGTAGATGTTTTCTTGTTATGCAAGGTGTTATTAGAAAAAGTTTGATGAATCTAGCCATGAGGGCAGAGATCATCTCATCATGTAACAAGTCTATTAAAGGGAAGATATTGCAATTTGCATGGGTTGGAGATTTTTTGGCAATACTGCAACTTTATGTAAATTGATTGTTTTCAGTAATACAGAGACTTGTTTCTTGACCAACCTGAGATTCTGATTGAGTTTTTAGTGTTTATCTGATCTATATTTTCTATGTATACCATTTTCAGTGGTTTTCATCTTTAATACTCAGAATTCATTCATGTAATGCTCTGTCTTCCTTTATAGATGAATTGACTGTGTTATTTCCTATTTCATGTTGCTTACCTTTGCTAAAAACTCTTACCTACCTTATCTTCCATGTAAAGTGAAATTACTACTGAACTACTAAACTTGTTGACTCCATAAGCCTAATTATTGCAGACTTGTACTCTTTTCAACCTACACATATCACAAGCAAGTTGTTTTCCAAGTAGAGTTAGCCATCTAGATACATCTTTATTCAATATCATTAACCCCTTTGAGAGAGCCATCTCAGACTGAAGAGGCTAAGCTTCAGTAGCAAGATTGGTTTGAAACAATTACATGAAGTTGTCTGATTAGCAGCCTATCAGGTGAAATTTTGTGCTAATAGATAGCGTTATTTTCATGCATTGAAAATGGTTCTTAAAGCTGTTTGGGATCACTTTAAGGATAAAACTCAGACTGACCATGTTGAGGAACTTTCAAGGGGATTGAGCTTTATTACTCTTCCCTTGCATGTATTTCTGATCTGCGACTATTCCCCCAGGTCAAGTTGTAGTATGTGGTAACCTTAGAGACCATTATTTTAGGGCTTTTCCTCTGGGATATGTTGGGGTGGGATTTCCTTGCTGTACCTAGAGTAGACGTTGACTAGACTCACTTGGACCTTTTTGGAGGGTATTATTTACTTGATATGGCATACGCGAAGTAATTACTTGCACCAAACCATGGCCATTAAGTAGGTTGTCAGCGTAACTGATTCTACCTACTCTATCTTTAGCCACTTTTCACATTGTTCTCTGCGATTTTGGATTTCATCATCAACTTCATTGCGAAAAGGTTGATTGCATGGTTTGAATCCTTTGATTTATTAGCATGTGTTATTTTCTTTTCTTTTTAAAATTTTTGTAGACCTTAGGTGTGGATTGTGAATTTTGATTGTTAATATTGTTAAAATACTTAATAAAATTCACTATAGTTGAATCCATTGGAAACAATTCCAGAATTTACCAACTAAGGAACCCCTCTTAACATGAATCCTAGTCCTTTTCCTTACTTTGGAAATGTTGGTCCTCCTAATATGGCTACATTGTCTCTTCTTGGATTCATGATAGGTTTACTGGTATGGTTGTTTTCAACTGCGATAGCCTCAAATACTCAAAGTTTTCCACCTCAACCGAATGATTCACCTCACCGAGTTTACCATCTCAACATCACCAACTTCATGTTGACCCTTTACCTTCTTACCCCAACATGTCCTCCTCCATTTTTTCTTCTTTTCTTGGTAAAAGTATTGATGCTAGTAACCAGGCAGGCTAAGAAGAATAAGAAATGGAAGAAGAAGAAGAAGAAATACAAGAAAGAAGTCAATCAACCAACCATGGTTGTAAGTATTGGTAATGTTTAGGGACATTCCAACATACATCGTAAGCCCAAATACCCTTGAAATATTTGTAAGGGTGACCACCTTCTTATTGATTTTCCTGGTATTCCAAAGGTGTTAGACGTGTAGTATAAAGATTCTCATCAATTTATAGTTGATCCATCAACTAGTGATTTAAAGGTTTCAGGGAAAAATGGTAAAGCTAGGTTTCCTTGTAGGTTATGCAAAGGGAGTCATAAAACTCACCTTGCCCTTGCAAAGGGATTCAAGAAAATTTCTGGAAAACTTTACTGTTTCTCAACAACAACTTCCAACTAGTTATCATGTGTTTTCTCCCAAACTACCGTCAGTTGACAAAGTGATTGATCTAATTCCAAGTACAGTCAATCCCAATCTTTCATTGGAGAGTGAAACTCATATCACTCAGGTTGATGAACCATTGGTTTATCAAGTGGTTTAATAAATTCTATCTTCTTTCGATCCCACTCCCCCTTTAAAGACTCAAATTCATATTGCTCAGCTTCTTCTTATTACTTCAGATTCCACCGCACAAGGGGGAATTTCAACAATTTCCATGGAACCCCCTCCATGTAATGAGGTTATTTCCTTTGATTGGAAAAAAATTATAGAGCCTCGTCTCCCTTATTCGACCCATTTCAAAATCATTGTGGCATCTACCCATTTCAACTACTTCTTATATTCAAGTGGTATCTACCCCACCACTGGTTAATTATGTGGCAGTCTGTCCCATGTATTCAATTACCAATGTATGTGAACCTCTCATTGTTTTCTCAGCTTCATTTGACTCAGATCTGGTAATTGACATGGTGAACCTTGTGGTGGTATTTAAACATGATTTTATTACCCCCCATTGATTCTCTTCACATGTGTTTTTTTTAGAGAAATATTCCTCCTTTTGATGAAGACCTATTGGAAGGCATGACCAAGGTATGTACCTTGACATCTGTTTCTTCTAGTTGGAAGCCATGATCAAGATTATTGTGAGTATGGTTATTTTGACTATGTCAAACTCATTAAAAAAATAAATAGGTCCTTATGGGGATGGTTCTTTTACTGTGTCAACCTCATTAAAAAATGAAACAATTCACCATGAGCATAGTTCTTTTTCTTGTGTCAAGCTCATTAAAAAATTAAATAAGGTGATATAAGCATATTTTTTTCATGTGTCAAGCTCGTTAAAAAATGAAACAAATCCTCCCCTATTTAAGTCAATTCTTTCACCTTATCTCATAAATGAACCTTCATTTCATCTACCTATTAGTAACCAGTAGTATAGTTAGGCACATTAAATGAAGCTTGGGGGGCATGTGCCCTTGCAGGTTATGCTTTGGGTGCATTAAAACCACTCTCAAGATTTTTTTTTCTTTGTTTCAAGATTGTGTAAAAATGAAACTACTCTCAAGCATAATTTTCCCATGTTTCAAGCTTGTGTAAAAATGAAACCATTCTCAGGCATAATTTTCTTTTGTTTCAAGCTTGTGTAAAAATGAAACCAATCTTATTTTATCCTTCATGATTGTCATTTTCATCAGCTTATTTCTACAATATGAGCCTTGGTTTTCTCATTCCATCATTACCATCTATTTGACCGATCATTCACTTTCACTTGGTGGTTTACCCTTTCCTAAGGTACCATTGTGTCGAGTGGTTTTATTAGCCAGTATCTTGACCTTTCCATGTTTTGAGTAGTTCCATCATTACCGGAACCAATTAATACCATTTATACCACTTGTTCCTCTATGTGGAGTTATCCTTAATATCTTTTTTGGCTCCCGAAATATGAAAATATTTTCGAGTATGCTTGTTTATTTCAAACTTGTTAAATAAAACGAAAAAAGTCTACTTGATATAAGTTTAACCATTTTACAGATCATGTGAAATATTTACGAACAATGTGTAATTTGACTAATCATGGTAAAAAGAGTTCTCTCCTGCATTATTTTACCCTTTTTCAAGCTTGAGAGACTAAATTTACGAAAAATGGCATTTTAGAGTTTACTTATGATTTTCTCCTGAGTCCCTAAAAATGAATAACACCGAGCTTTACTTCCTCCATGCTCGTTAAAATTTTATGTTGAAAGAACTAAATGAGTTTTATTTTTGTGTCTTTTCAAACACTTTAAATATGAAAATGACATCAAGTTATTCCTTTTTTGTATTCGTAAAACGTAAACAATACATGAATTTTCCATCATGACGAGACCAAACCACTCCTTCCTAGGGTTCTTTAAAAATACTCTGAAGGACTCATCCGAGGATGAGCTTACAGGACAAACATATGTTATCCTTCTCAAAATTGCATAAAAATAAATAGGTACTTTCTAATAATGGTGGGGGGGAATTGGGAAGAAAAGTCTATTTTTGTATTATGAAAGGCAATATGTCTCTCTTCAACATGACACTATGTCACCTTTATGTCTGGGTTGGGAAATCCATTTGTCTCTCATTTGATCATACCTAATTGAAATTATTTCTTTTATTTTGGGTCTTTTTTTTTAATTCAAATGTTGCCAATTCAAAATGTCACGTCGTTGATATGTTCAAGAGAAGTCCAAACTTAGTCAAAATTACCTTGCAATTTATAGCCCTGGATCACATCGACCATTCTTGAGTCAGTCCTAAATTACTTAAAAATATTTCTTCAAAAATTGACATGAGTTTCATTTTTTAGATCCTCCTGTGATGGGTCAATTCCTATCAACTTCAGCTCATTATCTAGGAATTTGATATAAAAACCTTCGTTAATGCCTCGAATCCTGCATGCCCTAATGGCAGGTTTCTTGCCTTCAACGATAGGTTCTAATCATTGACCTTCGATCAAATGATTATCTGAGTGTTCAAATTCAATACATCTTCTCACACTTCATATATTTTATTCGGGTACCTTGAGAACCATTGTCATCATTGGTGGTTTCTCTTGCACCTATTAACGGTTCACATCATTGACCGGTAATTAGGTGGTTTCTACCATGTTCAACTATGAGACATTCATTCACATGGTCAAATTTGTACTATGGATTGATAAAGATGAAGACTAATACCATGGATATAGTTTCATCCATCCAGGTTGCGTGGAGTTTTAAATATTCATGATTGTAAAGATAGATCCATATTTGATGTTTGCATCCATACTGTGTCTACTATTGACATGGATATTTGTGTATTTCCATACTAATTCATTGAGTTTTTTTTTACTCTGAGTATGGGAATGCCTACCTTAGTGATGATTATATATTGTATCGTAAGCCTTGATTGATTGTTTTAGGTCTTCAACCATGTTCTCTAATCCAAACTTTGGCATGATAAAGTGCTCCAGTCCTCAAACATCTTTTCGGACTTTACAGTTTAGGGGGAAATATGTTACACGCCATTTTTTCACCATTATGCAAATGACCACCAATCTGGATCTCTCGCTATCCAATCAAAGTGTCTCAAGCATTCCCTACAATTTTAGGAAGAAAACAATCCCAATTAGAATTAGAATTCTAGATTACATGGTCCAAAAACCCACTTTTGAGCATATGTATGGTTCCCTAGACAGATTCTGTGCATACACATATCTTACCATTATATCCAGCGCAAATATGTGATTTTTCTTCCAGTAATAAATGTGCAAATAGATTAACGTAAGTAAAAATAAAAAATGATTTCTAGAAGCTTTGTGGGAGGAATATTTCCCAACTGAAAGCTTCGAGCTTATGCTTAGTTAGGAATTATCCCTCTATTCACGGAGAAATCTCCCTCTGTTTTTGGAACCCTAATCCCTTCTTTTAAGGATCTCATCCCTTGAGAAGAGGATCTCAAACCTCCTCCTCTTGGCCATTAAATTCAACATAGACCAAAGGGTTTGAAAATATTGTTGAATGCAAACTTATGTTTTTGGAATAGGGCTAGAAATATTTTCGTCCAAGGAGGGGGTTGGATATCATTAGGAGGAGGTATACATCATCAAGGATAAGGTTATATTTCTCCTTCGTATTTGATATTAATACATTTAAAGCGTATTTCTTTCCCACTGTATTGTTCAATGGAGTTGATGTAATGTATATTTGCATCTATCTTTCCATTGATAATTATATTAGGTACTAGTTTCCTTGATCAATAGTATGTGTTTTATTGAATCATTTATCTATCATATACCTTTGATCTCTTAGTGTTAGTATATCTGCAGGTATGGATTCTAAGCATTGAGGATCTGCATCAAACCATAGCGAGGATATTCATCAGGAATTTCATTTTAAAGGTATAGATTTCAATCCCATCATTCTTCCTTATGATTCAATAAGAATGAACTCAAGGAAATATTTACTAGTTTTTTTGTTTGTTACTAGATTCAATCATTGAATCTAGGGAGATTTCTTATGTCCACATAAGAATTTTTTTGGCCATAACAATGTTCCACTTCTAGAGATAGTGTCTTACCATTGTAACTGTGTACTTATATCTTTCACCTAATAATCATAAGCTTGTGGAGCCAAAACAATTCATGCATGTATCATGAATGTTGTAAGACTATTCTTTAGAAATTTTCGGCATAGGTTATGTTCCTATGTACTAAGGAAATTAAACTACATCATTGGATTTGGTACTTACCTTGTTGACTATGTGTTATATTTTCTTTAATGACCATTGTGTCTATGTGAACTATTTATCTAGATAACTAACAAATATTTCCTTTCTCTCATGCGCCTCTCCTAGGATTTTACTATTAATTTCCTCCTAGAGACTCGCTCTCGTCTCCCCTCTTGTGAAAGTCTCAATTTATGCATTAAAATTGGTGTTTCAAAATGTCAAATTACTTTCTGATTTCAAAGGATATGTTTGTAATCTATTATGTTATTCATTGCAGCCAAGGAAATCCTTAGAGTTATGGTGGTCAGGTCGATAGTTGAAATGAGTCTCCTATTCCAAATGGTGTGAGGTCTAATTGGAACTTCAGATCGAGGAGACCCCCTTGGTTGACGAATTTCCATCACCATAAATAGGAGATTAACATTACTGAGAGGGGGGTGAATTATTATTGCTCTCGATGGATCACCAATTACAACTTTTATATTTTTTTACAACAATTATTTGAATCATTAATTAGTTTCACCATATGACTATTAGTACCAAATATATCATAGCAGCTAAACACATTCATAAAAAAATAGCAGCATCTATAACATCAAGAAAAACATGAGATCAAAACATGGACAACAGATATTAGGTGCAAACCCCTCTGAGAGAAAATCCATGGAACGCTTGTCTTCTTCCTCTTATTATATAAAATCTTATATACATTATATACTAGCACTCACTAGTATGCAAACATTGACTTGTGATATATGTGAACACCCATTCGCTCTAGGCCACGACCTGATTGAAGAACCCACTTCCACAACTATATGCAGACACCCATCTGTTGGAGGCACTGACTATCACATCTCCAATTTCTAACCATTTCCATATTTTTTTATTTTTTTTTAAATTTAATTTAAATTTGTAATCATGTATACATCTCAAAAATATATAATTATACCTTAAATACTTGACATAGAAACATGCATTTCTCACCCTTCATTTCACACTTTCTTTTTACTGGTTAAGCTATTCTCTATTTATGCATACAAATGTCTATCTTAAACAATTGTTTTACCGATATAAAGTTTCTTTGAATTATATCATTATTTCTCTATTATTTGGAACCATTTTTATTGGCATCATTCTATATATAACTTGATTAGATTTAATTTGTAACCTACTAAAGTTATTATATTCTATTATTTTTAAATCAAAATATTGGTGGCAATATTATATCGGTCACATATAGAAAATATTTTGACTTATTTTACACTGTCCATATCCTGACCCTCCTACATGTATTTGGATTCCTTCTGACACCTTAATGTTAATACTAGGAGTTATATGATTTGGTTATAACCTAATCCACTTTCTTGTTGGAAGGTATGTGGGATAAGTTTGAGTTTGGTCTACAAAACTTGTCTAGCTCAAAGAAAATCCCTCGACTCTTCCTTTCATAAACTAGATAGTAACATTAGTAATTCGATTCATGTAATGAGTGATAGAATAATCTAGACTATGCTCTTTTCATACCATTGCCAACGTTGACGTTATTTGATTTAATGGTTGAATTTAATTAAATAAATAAGGCTAATAATATTGGCCTTACATCTGAGGTAAGTTTATCCAACAGTTGGCAACCATATAGATTATGTCTAGGGTAACTGTTTTGAGGGAATAGTTTCGGAATAGTTTTTGATTGTTGTTCATTATTATACGTCAAGCCTCAGGGAGGAGAGATCTACTCCTACTCCATCGAATTGTTGCCCCCTCTTTTTTTTCCCCAATCATATCATTTGCAAAGGAAAACTTCTGTGTGCTTTCCTATGCAGCCAGGTCTCTTAACATAGTTCTATTTTGACCTATGCATTTGGCATTTCTTCAAGGTATTTTGCACAAGTATTATTGACAAAATATTTTCCTTCAATGCTATCATTGTTCTACTTTGGAATTTTTCCTCTGTTTTTGACTATTTCTTAGTGTTTTAGAGACTGGAGTGCAAGAGATGGTTTCCTCTATCTATTCCATTGGCTTGGTTATTCCTCTTTTTTTTTCTCGATAAGAAATTTTCTTGTTTCTTTTCTCTTTTCAAAGTTTTTAGTTTCATATCTGGAATTTTTGTTCTCATTTTTCTGCATGTGGTAGTATACCCACAAGAATTATTCCACATAATGGAAAAATGAGAAACTAATAAACCTCTATAGGTTGTTTCCCTTTCCGGGAAAATGGTTTTAGTCAAACTCATTCCACTTTCCTTTTCTTTACGTTTTTTTTTCTTTTCTTGTGAGACTTTACATTGTTCTCAATAATATTAGTTCACGTTATTATTAACAATTTGATACTTTTATGTGAATTTTTCCCATAGAAAATCCGGTACACAAGATTAAAAAAAAGAAACCCTCTCCTCGTCTTTTAGGTTTTTCCTCTATAATCTTGGTGCCAGGATATCCTTACTGCTCTTTTAATTTTATTTTTTCAAGTCAACAATGTTAGGTCCCTATAATACCAGTGTAGCCCCTTATTTTTATTGTTAATGTAGCCCACTTATTGTTATTTTTTTTCCCATGTAGACTCCATATTGCTATTATTGTTCCCCATATAAGCCTACTATCATTATTGTTGTTCCCTTACATTATTATTTTTATGCAGGCTATCATTATATTGTGAAACTTTAGACTCCTATATATAGAAAGTAGGCGTTTTCATTTGAATCATACAAGAATTGTTCATTTATGTATTGTAAAGGATGTTTCCCCCTCGAAGTGGATAATTTTTAAGTCATTGATATATATTTTCTTCAATTTTTTGAGTTGGTTGCATAACATTTGGTATTAGACATTTGGATTCTAGTGTTTCGCTTCTTAAAATAGGCCATCTTGGAATTTTCGCTATAACATTTTTTCTACGAAGATTGAGAAGCTAAAATTGAAACCAAGTGGAGTCGAAATATTGGAGAAATTATTGTTGGAATTTCAAATATTGTTTCGCTATGTTTTAGGAGATATGATCCGATGAAGTTAGGATTTTTGTAGGCTCAAAAATTCAGTCTCAAATAGGTGTCCTAGGGGAGATCGTCATTACTTTGATTTCATGCATCAGATTTGAATTCTATAAAATGTGGTAGAAATCACATGGATGATATATTTTTTTTACCAATTTCAGGGCCGAAGGTTGAAACAGTGACACGTGGCACTCTGTACAAGTTCTCTCTACCGAACTAGTCTATAATTAGGGCACCCTGGGAGATAAGGCATAAAGTTACCTTATTGAATCCAAATTGGGTATGGCCTATGGAATTGGAAATAGACTAAGAGGAATACTATAGGACCAAATTTCAAATCTTAAGGATCCAAAATCACAAAGATACATCAGATTCAATATTGAGCTCCTCAAAAGAAAAAAAAGATGTGTGTATTTGTTTTTAAAATTGCATAAATTTTGTTTGAAAAATTAGTTTGAAGTGATTCCAAGGGCATATTGAAGCATATATATCAGTATTTCATTCTTAAATGCCTCCCAAAAATAATTCCACCCATTAAGCCCTCATAATTCTCTATTATGATACATGAAGAGGAATAATCACAACATGATATATCAAAATTACGAGACCAAGTGCAACAAATTTTACTCTCACAAAGAGTAACCAAATATGGTATGGAAGCGAAGATGGATGTCATAGAATAAAAAATGGTAGATTTTAAGGATGGATTAAAAGTGGAAATGGATGTTTTAAATCATACATGGAAGCTAAGGTAGATGGCATAGAAGCAAAAATGGAAGGTTTAAAGGATGGTTTAAAAGCAGAGATGGAAGGTTTTAAGGAAGCTCTCACAAAGTTGTTACAATAAATTATTCATATAGGAAAAAAGTTATTAGATGAAACTCATGATGAGAAAAAAAAATGTTAACTGTGCTTTCATAGCCTCTAACATTGGATTGAAGACCCACCATATTCCAAAGATCGATATGAGGAAGTTTGATGGTAAGGATTTGGTAACATGGATACTACAAATGGAGTAATATTTTGATGTCCATAATGTGCAAAACACACAAAAGGTACACATTTAAACTTTATATTAAAACTTAATCAATTTGTATGGTATCGATGGCTTTGTTCTTGTAAACTACTTGTCACTTGGTGAATTTTTACGGAGTAAATGATATTACATTATGAGTATACAAAGAGAAACACATTATTTAGCCAATTGATAAATCTCAAACAAAAGGGTTCAATGGAGGAGCACATTGAGGACTTCCAAAAATTGAATATAAGGGTAAATGATATTCCAGAGAAACATATGATTGATGTTTTCATAGGGAATTTAAAGGATAACATCCAACATGAGGTTCATCTTTGAGAACCTGATTCATTGGAGAAGGCATTAAGGTTGGCAAGAAAAATTGAAGGAAAAATTATGGCGACAAGGAAGCCTATCACTAACAACTATAAATATGGATGTGTTGCTACTCCTAGCGTTAAACAACCTATAAGGTTGACACCACAATAGTTGGAAGAAAAAAGAGAAAAATGGTTTTGTTACAATTGTGATAGAAAATACACTAAAGGTCATAAGTGTGATGAGAAGAAATAATTTTACAATGATTGTGAAATGGAGGAAAAAAATGAACAAGAAACTTCAAAAGAAGAGGATATACAGCAGGAACTATACTTAGAGAAAGAAGAAATGAATATGACTATATCTTGTAATTCATTGGCAAGAATTACCACTCATCAAACTCTAAAGATAGAAGGACATATTAAGAAAGAAAAGGTAATAGTGTTGAATAATTCGGGTAGTACCCATAATTTTATTCATTTTAAGATAACCAAGGAATTGAATTCCTGCCTATATGCAACACCAGAGTGTGAAGTGATGGTTGCAAATGGAGGAACTATAAATTTCTCTAGAAAATGACATAATATATGGCTAACCATGGGGGAATATGTATTGAATATCCAAATTCTTTCCATTCCAATGGGTGGTGCTGATGTTGTACTAGGAGTTCAATGGTTACAAACTTTGGGTACGATAGATTTTAATTTTCAAGAATTTTTTTTGAAATTTTTTTGGGAAGGAAAGGAAGTTGAATTAAGGGGTGTCACAGGGAAACTAGGAAAGATAATCAAATCTAATGGCATGATAAAGCTTCTAAAGAAATAATAGTGAAGTGTAATTTTATAATTATACTCACTAGAGTTTCAAACATCTAGTTCATCTATTTCTCCATACCTCCAAAATGTCTTGGAATATCATTCCAAGGTATTTGAGACTCTAAAATGCCTCCCACCTATTCATGATCACGACCATGCAATTAATTTGATTCCAGGAAGTGTTCCTCCAAACATCAGGCCTTACAGATATCCCTATGCCAAAAAGAGCGAAATTGAACGTATGATTGCAGAAATTCTAAAGGCAAACATGGAAAAATTGTGTTAGTATTTTTTGATGATATACTAATATACAACAAGTCATGAAAGGATCATGTTCAACATGTTTACAACATGCTGAAACCATTGTAGGAGACACAATTATATGTAAAAACCTTCAAATGTTTCTTTGGAGTACAAGAAGTGGAATATCTCGGTCATATTGTATCTCATGAGGGTGTTAAGGTAGACCCTAACAAAATTAAAGCCATGAAGGAATGTAAAATATCCACAACCATAAAGCATATGCGATTATTTCTCAGGTTAATAGGGTATTATCACAATTGTTTTAAGAATTATGGGAGAATAGAAACACCTCTAACACCAATACTGAAGAAAGATGCATTTTCTTGGACTCCACAAGCAACCAAGGACTTTGAACATATTCAAGAGGAAATGTGCCAAGCACCAGTATTAGATATGCCAAACTTCACAAAAACCTTTATTATGGAATGTGATGCCTCAGGAAATGGAATTGGTGTTGTTTTAATGCAAGAAGAAAGACCCATTTCTTTTTCAAGTAATCCAAGCAAAGGAAATTATTTACAGAAACCTATTTATGAGAAGGAAATGTTGGAAATACTACATGCACTAAATAAATGGTGACATTATCTAATGCGAAGACACTTTAAGGTAAAAATAAATCAAGATAGTCTTAAATAATTTTTGGAACAAAGACTATCTTCAGAAGAGTAGAAAAAATGGGTCACAAAGATGTTGAGTCATGACTTTGAAATCATCTATAGAAAAAAGGAAGCTAAATGTTGTTGCAGATGCACTCTCAAGAAAGAATGAGGATGTGGAAGCATTGATTTGTTCCCTTTCTATTATCGAACCAGATTAGATAACGGAAACAAGGGATGAATAGAAGAACGATGAAAAAGTGTGGACACTCATTCAAAAGTTACATTAAGGTCCAAGTACATCTGATACATTTAGCTGGAAAAATGATTCATTTTGGTACAAAGATCACTTATATCTTTGCAAGAATTCCCAACTAAAACAAAATATTCTTTTCGAATTGCACACCTCTCCCTTAGGAGGACACTCTGGATTTTTAAAAACATACTGCGGGGTCAAGAAAGAATTTTTTTGAAATGGCCTTAAATCTGATATTCAAAATTTTGTGGTGAAATGTTTGGCCTACACTACAAGAAAAAAGGACATTGGTGAGGGTCATGCTTGTGACGGACCTTTAAGGTCCGTCACCAATGTCACATATGGTGACGGTCCTTAAAAAAGCGTCGCTGTAAGTGTATATAGTGATGGTCCTTTAAGGTCCGTCACCAAAGCCATTTTCAATGACACTTTTGGTGAGGGTCATTAAAGGCCCATCACTAATTTTGTCTTTAGTGACACTTCTAGTGAAGAACTTTTAATGACCCTCACCAATGCTATTTTTGTTACTTTTGGTGACGGTCAAAAAATGTTCGTCACCATTGATCATTCCAATGAGTTTTTGATGACGTTATGTTCTTGTTAATATATTTTTTTGTCAAAAGATAAGGATTTAATACAGTTATTGCGGAGTGTTTTTTATAATATGTCCAAGGCCATAGTGGTTATATTCAATCAATTTTTTAAGAAGTAATTAGTGTGTATCATTTCCCTCAAATAATGACTAGTCGAATAGATTTTTCCTATGAGTCAACACATTATTCATATCTATTAAGTTTATTATCTGGAAAATTCCCTTTAGATAAAGTCCCACTAGTGTGTGTAGGAAATATATTATTTAATACATAATCAAGCTCTATCAATTCTATTAATGAGAAATACCTAATACTTCTCAACAATCTGGGCACACCTTAAATTAATGCTTTGGCACACACTAACATATTTTAGAACCTCACATGTCTTGGAACATCTTTGTACCTAGAACATCTTGCCATTACACTGACGCCCAAGCACATGGTGGCATGCGCTAGCACAA
The DNA here is from genome assembly GCA_034641835.2 of Pinus albicaulis. NCBI lineage: Eukaryota > Viridiplantae > Streptophyta > Pinopsida > Pinales > Pinaceae > Pinus > Pinus albicaulis. Next base: position 913,839,531 of record CM076571.1, on the reverse strand, counting down.
CATAGAACTCTCCTAGCATGTGTTGGCATGCATGTAGTCCCTAGCATGCCGTGGAACACCTTGGTTGAATGCATTGACATACATTAGCACTTGGCACACACTGCCACTTGGCATTTATTGGGACCTATTATTAGTATGGTTAGCATGCCCCTTTTGAAAAAGATAAAGTCCCGACTTATTAACGCTCTTATTGGTTCTTCCTTTTGTTTCCTTGAAACTTCTTGACACATATTGACATACCCTGGCAGCTAGCACATCCTTAACACCTGTCATGTCTTGGCACTATTTGGCACATATAATTAGCACACCCTGGAAATCATAAGCACACTTTGAGACTTCTTTACATGTCTTGATATTCCCTAGCATGCCTTACCAATCCTTATCATACCTTGTCACTCCCTCCTTGGCATGAAAACTAGCACTCTTTAACACTAGTCCCTAGCACATGTTCCTCGTATTCACTAACTTCCATGAATTTTGACCTAGTTGATGCAGGTAAACCCTGCAAACCCAGAATCTTCCCATTCTCATGCATATAAAATGCATCTCCAATAAATCTTCATTATGGGAAATTACATGCACTATCATTGCGGAAGCTCCTTCTTAACATATGGTTCAAAAAACCACCAACCCAATAATCAATTTTCCCATGGATTAAACCCATACTTCAAATGGTATTTAAGAACCAAATCATACCCTCAACTTCACTAACATTTACTTATTTAAGGTTCCTCTTCACTCAATAGGATGGCCACTCTCTTTTACCATATGGAAACTCATATTCCATCAATCCAAGTATATGTCTAGTCCTTCATTAGATATTTAGGAACGGTTTCATTTTACACCACTTTGATTGTGGTCGCACTTTAATGGTTCATTACCAATATATATACACCCTATGAAAACTCAACCAGCCTTGACATTATTTAATTCATGCACTTATACATATCTCACATACCTCTTCGTTATAGTACCTCCGCTTTCTGTTCCAACTCCTCGGCCTCCCATTCATTGCTCGCCCATTTCTGTATTAACTGTCATTCTTTTGTTGAATTTAAACAATTCCAATCTGTGCCTTCATGCTTCACTCTACGCTCAATTCCTTTGCTAAGGAAATTACATAAAATTAAGATTTATTCAAAAGCCGAAGAACATTAAACCACGACTTACCAATAAATCACATTAATTATACCTCTAAAAATTCCTAACTCGCCTTCAATTTATTCAAGTTTGGTTAACACCTTTACACATCGACTTTCACGATGACAATTACCCAATTCAGGCTATAATTAAAATCGAATGCTAACAACAATTGATCCACGCACTTACCATTCCACCTCTACGCTGCACGTGGACTTTGGCATTCAACGCATCCTAATTCAGTGTTTGTTCTGCGTTTAACACTCTTCATCTCAAGCTCTGCTATTCCATAGACTCTTTGACTATTTAACATTCTCACAAACATTCGATTTTGGGAAATCATCAACAAACCAACCCAGATATTAAAACTTGGACCCAGAAATTAATTTACCTTCCCAATCGATCACCTGCAATGTGATTTGCCAAAGTATGGACTGCGCCTTTCACATTCCATCGGTTTCACGACATCCAGCCAATCGATTTCAACGACCACGCCAACCTGCGCTACTACAATTCATTAAATCGAATTTGAAATTGATTGAATTGAATCAAATAATGCGTTCAAATACAAATTAAACTCTGCGTTCTTCAACTGATTACTATCCGTCCAGACTGCTCCTCGATACAACGCTTCTGTAATTGAAATCGACTTCAATTTATGTCATTCGCACAACACGACTCTGCAAAATTCGATCATGATCAGAATTCAACTGAAAGAACCTCCACACTTTCAAATCTTTAACGCCTTCTGTGCTATTGTCCCCATCGCTCAGTAGCTTTGAAACTGGTTTAATCAATCGATGCCAAATACACTCTTCAGCTTCAAGGAAAACATTCCACTGCTTTAACTAAAATTTTCACTGCGCTAATACTTCGTTTTCAACGCTGCCCATGCCAGCACAATTCAACATGACTTTCTCATTCAATTAATAATTGCAATTGATCTTCACCAGAAGAATCAAAACGCACTGATTCTAGCGCCCAACATAATTCAGAACAGAAATGAAAATCGATCCCTTTCTCTAAATTCGTTTCAATTATATGCAGAAACTATAAATCCTAATGCCATTAAACTACCATCGATTCTTCATTGCTTCACTGTTGAATTTAGCGTTTGCGCAGACTTACTGAAACACAATTTCTTTAACTTAGATCTCGTAAGTGAAATTCAATTTGATCTTTCTTATGTGAAATCGATCATTCCAATGATCGATACAACAAATGATATACCTTACAGCTATGTATACAATCTCACAAATTCAATGGCATCGATCCAATCAAGATCAAGACTAATTTATCAATAACACAATATACAATTCACACAGGAATTCTAAAACCAAAATTATTCATTAATAAAACCAAATGTGAACAAATTCAAAAAAGCCTCTTAGTTTATGGCCAGATTTTCAAATCGATGGCCCTTTACAAAAGCTGGAGGCTTACAACCTCTTCCTCTATCCTACCTGCTCTATTTTTCCCTTGAGGCATATCAATTTATACAAATTTAAAATGATCTAATTTGAGTTCAATCCCTTCAATATCTCAACAAATCCCCAAATATCTCAACACCCCTAAAAGATAGATCTTTATCCCTAAAACCTTGCAACTAAATCTATCTTAGGCTTCCTAATTATCTCTTAGATATCTCTCATCTAATTTCTCTCATGTTTTCCAGTTGTTTGGAAACATTTACAAATTATCACAAATAATTAAATAAAAATATAATTAATCACTCAAAAATAATATTAATATTTACATGAAATTAATAATTTCTCAAAAACATGAGACCCCTAGGTTTCATAAAAATACAAAGTATTTTCCCGAGCTAATGCTCCTGCATCAGACTCCCAAGGTTGAAAATGATCATGATCTCCTGATCATGCGTTTCAAATCTTTGTCCGCCTCGATCCCACACTTTGTTCTGCAACTTATCATCTATATATGCTGACGTTTGCTAGTTTTCTCCAAGTCTCCATATCTTATGCTGTCTTGCTCCGCTCGCTGCACTTTCACAATCTTTCTCCGTCTTCATTTTGCTACTGCTTCTCTTCCTTGCTGATGTCTTCCTCTGAGACACTTTCAACATGATTCTTCTGATTAATTCAATTTATCAGTCCAATAAATCTTCAAACTACTGATTTCTTGCTTCATGCTGATCTAAGACGGCTTGCTCAGTTCTTACTCGTTCAATTTTTACTGTCACTTGCTGACTTCTTGCTTGATCCGTATGTACTGCCACCCAATCATCCATGCCCTCTTGTCTTCTACAATGGAAAAATTCTCCTCTGCCTCCTCCGATCAGCAACTTACTGGACTGGTACATTGTGTGCTCTTTTCTGTTGTCTTCGTCTCTCTGCATCTACATTTCCCAATTCTGCAATTGAGATTCTTTCTGCACTGAATTCTGATCATGCAGCATCATTTCCAGCAACATAACGTCCTCATCCCATGGATTAGATGTTTCCACAGAATTCTCGTCTTTCTTCTTCATTTGACTGCTCAACTGAGTCAAATGTTCTTCAACACCTGCAATAACACCTGCATTCACAAAACACTTGTTAGAACAAAAATCATAAGGCCTTAGTGCCTTTTCTCCCTTTGCCAGCATTTCAGTATGCTGTCCTGAATTCTCCTTCACTATCAACACATCAGTATGCTGATCCAAACTTTTCAAATAATTCTATGAAGAACTATCAAGACTGTCAACCAGTATTCTTCGTACATCATCTGTCTCCATGATGTCTTTCTGCTCTTGTTCACTGTACTGAACTCTGCCTTCTGCTACAATCTCCTTGTCATACTCCGAATACTTCAACAAATATTCCAACAATGCAATTTCTCTGTGGCATTGCTGAAGCATATCATCATCACTTACAGTCCCTGCATTCATACATAAACTTTCAGTTTGCATATCAAAATGTTCAATAGTATCAACTATTACTTCCCCTATCTGTGCTTCAGACTGATTCTCTTCTTCAGCGTCCACAAGAACTTTCTCTTGTACTGCAACAGATTCAAATACAAACACATCACTGCTTCCTTCTTCAGAGTACTTTTCTATACTTGTGACCGCTTCACAAGATTGCGCATCCTCCTCAGTAAAACCTGTAATCACATCACAATTTTCAGCTACAAAAATACAAGAGTTCGCATTATCCAGCTGATCTGGATCTGCCCAGTAACTCATCATCTGCTCGAGCTTCCTCAGCTCTTCTGCTAACTACATGTTTATCTGTCGACCTCTTTTCTGTTGTAGCATTTGCCACTTCACTGTCTTTCTCATGGTCCAACCATGTCTCTGGTCTTTCACAATTTCCTGTAACAATTCCATCAATAACTCGATATGGACTACTATCTCAGCTTTCTCTTTCTCATACTCTTCATTAGTCAACCACTTCAATATGCCATTTGCCTTGGCATATTTCTCCCTCTTTCTACTATGGCCTCTCTCTGAACCTCTTCTCTCTCCTTTATGACTTTTAGTAGTCATCTCCTTCACCATGAGTTTCTCACTCATGAGTTGCACCAAGCCTTTGCAATAGGAAACTCTCCTGCTGCTACTTACCTCACCAATCCCTTTCTCCGGATCTGGTCTCTTGGTAATCACTGGTCCTCTGCTGGAACCTTTCGAGCATTTCTCCACTGCTCCTTCAGGCTTCTCTCATCTGCAACTTTATTCAACCTCTGTTGAATCTTCAGGTTCTGCCACTCACTTAGAATCCCTTGCTGGACTCTCTTATCACTGCACTCTAGATGTGATCTGCTTCTTCCTGCTGAGACTTTCTTCAACCTACTTGCAAATCAAATTATCCAAGTATAATTTTTAAACCAAAGATAAATAATACCTATCCATTCACCTTTCAAGATCCTGTTTATCTCGCTTCCTTCCTCAGCTACACTTCATCCCTGTGCTATAATCTTCACCAGTTTCAAAATCTGCCATTCGTTCATCACATGCAATTAATTCAATTCAATTTAAAAATTTAAACCCTCACACAGAGCTATTCCTGCTCTGATACCAAAATGATGCAGGTAAACCCTGCAAACCCAGAATCTTCCCATTCTCATGCATATAAAATGCATCTCCAATAAATCTTCATTACGGGAAATTACATGCACTATCATTGCGGAAGCTCCTTCTTAACATATGGTTCAAAAAACCACCAACCCAATAATCAATTTTCCCATGGATTAAACCCATACTTCAAATGGTATTTAAGAACCAAATCATACCCTCAACTTCACTAACATTTACTTATTTAAGGTTCCTCTTCACTCAATAGGATGGCCACTCTCTTTTACCATATGGAAACTCATATTCCATCAATCCAAGTATATGTCTAGTCCTTCATTAGATATTTAGGAATGGTTTCATTTTACACCACTTTGATTGTGGTCGCACTTCAATGGTTCATTACCAATATATATACACCCTATGAAAACTCAACCAGCCTTGACATTATTTAATTCATGCACTTATACATATCTCACATACCTCTTCGTTATAGTACCTCCGCTTTCTGTTCTAACTCCTCAGCCTTCCATTCATTGCTCGCCCATTTCTGTATTAACTGTCATTCTTTTTTTGAATTTAAACAATTCCATTCTGTGCCTTCATGCTTCACTCTACGCTCAATTCCTTTGCTAAGGAAATTACATAAAGTTAAGATTTATTCAAAAGCCGAAGAACATTAAACCACGACTTACCAATACATCACATTAATTATACCTCTGCAAATTCCTAACTCGCCTTCAGTTTATTCAAGTTTGGTTAACGCCTTTACACATCGACTTTCACGATGACAATTACCCAATTCAGGCTATAATTAAAATCGAATGCTAACAACAATTGACCCACGCACTTACCATTCCACCTCTACGCTGCACGTGGACTTTGGAATTCAACGCATCCTAATTCAGTGTTTGTTCTGCATTTAACACTCTTCATCTCAAGCTCTGCTATTCCATAGACTCTTTGACTATTTAACATTCTCACAAACATTTGATTTTGGGCAATCATCAACAAACCAACCCAGATATTAAAACTTGGACCCGAAAATTAATTTACCTTCCCAATCGATCACCTGCAATGTGATTTGCCAAAGTATGGACTGCGCCTTTCACATTCCATTGGTTTCACAACATCCATCCAATCGATTTCATCGACCATGCCAACCTGCGCTACTGCAATTCATTAAATCGAATTTGAAATTGATTGAATTGAATCAAACAATGCGTTCAAATACAAATTAAACTCTGCGTTCTTCAACTGATTACTATCCGTCCAGACTGCTCCTCGATACAACGCTTCTGTAATTGAAATCGGTTTCAATTTATGTCATTCGCACAACACGACTCTGCAAAATTCGATCATGATCAGAATTCAACTAAAAGAACCTCCACGCTTTCAAATATTTAACGCCTTCTGCGCTATTGTCGCCATCGCTTAGTAGCTTTGAAACTGGTTTAATCAATCGATGCCAAATACACTCTTCAGCTTCAGGGAAAACATTCCACTGCTTTAACTAAACTTTTCACTGCGCTAATACTTCGTTTTCAACGCTGCCCATGCCAGCACAATTCAACATGACTTTCTCATTCAATTAATAATTTCAATCGATCTTCACCAGAAGAATCAAAACACACTGATTCTAGCGCCCAACAGAATTCAGAACATAAATGAAAATCGATCCCTTTTTCTAAATTCGTTTCAATTATATGCAGAGACTATAAATCCTAATGCCATTAAACTACCATTGATTCTTCATTGCTTCACTGTTGAATTTAGCGTTTGCGCAGACTTACTGAAACACAATTTATTTAACTTAGATCTCGTAAGTGAAATTCGATTTGATCTTTCTTATGTGAAATCGATCATTCCAATGATCGATACAGCAAATGATATACCTTACAGCTATGTATACAATCTCACAAATTCAATGTCATCGATCCAATCAAGATCAAGACTAATTTATCAATCACACAATATACAATTCACACAGGAATTCTAAAACCAAAATTCTTCATCAATAAAACCAAATGTGAAAAATTTCAAAAAAAACCTCTTAGTTTATGGCCAGATTTTCAAATCGATGGCCCTTTACAAAAGCTGGAGGCTTACAACCTCTTCCTCTATCCTACCTGCTCTATTTTTCCCTTGAGGCATATCAATTTATACAAATTTAAAATGATCTAATTTGAGTTCAATCCCTTCAATATCTCAACAAATCCCCAAATATCTCAACACACCTAAAAGATAGATCTTTATCCCTAAAACCTTGCAACTAAATCTATCTTAGGCTTCCTAATTATCTCTTAGATATCTCTCATCTAATTTCTCTCATGTTTTCCAGTTGTTTGGAAACATTTACAAATTCTCACAAATAATTAATTAAAAACATAATTAATCACTCAAAAACAATATTAATATTTACATGAAATTAATAATTTCTCAAAAACATGAGACCCCTAGGTTTCATAAAAATACAAAGTATTTTCCCAAGCTAATGCTCCTGCATCACTAGTGCTCCCTCAATTTTTTGTACTAGTACTCCTTAACACTCCTCAACATGCATTAGCACTCTCTAGAACACTTTATCACTCTTCAACATGCCCTTCCACTTCATAGCATTCATAACACTATGTGACACATATTGGCACTTGGCACGTGTTGGCACTTGGAAATTCTTAGAATGTATGGAATACGTTGACATGCCTTGGTATAAATTGGCATGGTTTAATATTAAATTTATTTGAGATCAACTGTTGGAAAGTAGATGAGAAGCAACAAAGGAATACTTGGCACGTATAATGCACTAAGAATTTGCACTTGGCACCTATTGGCGCCTAGTGTTGGTGTGCCTAGCATGCCCCTCTTGGAAAAGGTAAATTGATAACTTATTAACCCTCTTATGTGTTCATTTCCTTATAGTTTAACTTGTTTCTCCCTTTTTTGCCTTGAATTTCCCTGGCACGCATTGACACACCCTTGCACATCTTGGCATGCCTTATCACTTGGCACATCTTAGCATGTTTGACATATCTTCGCACTATTTGATACATCTTAGCATTCCCTAGAACGCCTTGGCACTCATGTCCTCATAGCTAGCATTTACATTTTTTCATGACTTGGGAACCCAATCAATTCCTTAGCTACTTCAGTTCATGTGACAATATTGGCTTGCTTCAATCGCAACAACTTGACCAATTGCACCAACTACAAGTAGATTGTGCCTTGTACACCTAAGAACTACCTATAACTCATATTATGCCACTCATGTCCAAGCTCAACTTGTCCCACTTGACTATTTACCAAGACAAGGATAACATGATCTAGCCATGGCCATAAAATAAAACATAACACAGAATACTGCATATTGATTAGTGCTGTAAATAGGCACTTACTCTATAAATCATTAAATCACATGTATTGTCGAGTGCCCCAAAACTTATAAACAACAATGTAAAATATGAAATTATCTAGAATAGTTTAAAACATGAGCATGTAGCCAAAGTGTGCCACACCTCATATAAAAAAATAACTAAAGGCAAAACAATGTTGTGCTTAGCACAAAGTGATCTCCCTTTGTCTAAAACTACTATGTCGAGCCCCGTATAACAACCATAGGCTTGCCTCATATAAATCCTATTCTGAACTTCTCCTAACATAGTTCGTCCTTAGCACACTCGAATTCGCTCACACTCCCTGTCACACACTCTTATTCATTCCTTTCCATGCATTTTGACCTAGTTATCCCTTGATATGCCCCGACACTCCCTAAAACTCTTCAACATGCATTGAAATTTTCCAACATGTGTTAGCATGCCTTTTCATTCCTAATGTGCATGCCCTAACCCTCCCTAGCTATCATGCCCTCATAACTACCCTTACTTAATTTGAAACTTGGGAACCCAACCAAGCCCTCGCTTGACTACAAGAGCTTGACCAAGTTATTGTTACTACAACTAGATTATGTTGTTGAATTGTGTAGCTTGGGAGGCACTCCACAAGCCTAGTGAGATGGGTTTGTGTGAGTTTGTTCAAAAAAGGATTTGTGGGCAAAGAAGCCAAGAAAAGGGATTTTGGACCCAAGATGGGGTTTAAAATATAAAAGAAAATTAAAAAGGAAAATTAATATTTCCTAATGTATAAGTGGATAAAACCAGAAAGTTCCAGAGGGTTCCTAATAGGTCTAGGAAAAACTATTTAAGGAGGCCTTAGGGTGAAGGAAAGAACATCAAGTGAGAAGGATCTCATTTGATCAAGGGGGCGAAGAGAGATGTAGTCCTAAACTAGGTCGAGTAAGGGTTGCTAAAGGGAGGCCATGATCATCCTCCAAGAGTAAGATCGTCATGTGAGGGTTCACAAGAATTTTGCATACCTTAATGGTCGGTTCAAGCTAGGAAGTAGGATGACATATTGTTGGTTCTCTTATGGCAGATCGAGCTTAAGAGAGGTTGCTCATGAGAATCTAGGCATGTGATTTCAATGGTGTCTTTGTGTGATGGCTGCATCAAATTATGAAATGTTGAAATTTACAACAAGAAACATTTAAATTGGAAATCGGAAAGGACAAAAAAAAATGCACCCACACTGGTGAGGAATTTTGACGCATCGGGAGTGAGGAATGTGGGGCGTCTAATTTATTTTTCCCTTAAATAAATTGTAATTTCATCTCATAACAACTTGTGTCAGTTAACTAAGTCATGATGACTAAGTTAGCTCAAAAAATTCGAGTTGAGGGTCTAAGATGAGGCATGCAGAGGTATTAATCTAATATTTTTGGAGTCCATTTGTAGTTGATGAATTTGTGGGGTGCAGGTGCGAATTATTTAACCCAATTAAATGAGTTAAATTCAGTTAAAATCGTTTTAACTAATTGATGAGCTAGAGAGAGGTCAACCAATGAATTAAATTAGATTTAATTCACAATGAGTGATCAATTAGATAATTGATAGTTCACTATTAATAGCGGCATGCATGTCAGTTCCGAGGAAGCCCCAGTTGAGACAGAGGTTAAAGGGAACATAACTATCAACTGTATTTATACTAAATTTCCCATGTGCAATTATAAAGTCATTGGGATGCCACGATGGATTGCGCAATCAAGGAAGATTGATTTTCCTAATTAATAGGGAGCTAATTCCCTAGGAATTTCATGAGTAAGGCAGGCTGAAGGAAGGTTGAGAATTGGCTAAGTACTAAACCAAGTGTGCCTAGATCAACGAGAGACAATTGGGAGAGTGCTGGAGAATCTCATGAGAGATTAACCATTGTATTGTTTCATGATTCCTTGAATTAATACACAATAGAGATAGAGGGGTTTTGAGAAGTTTCTTTCCCCAGATACATCTTGTGTTGTGCGATTGATAATTTATTTCTCTTACTTATATTTGATTGTGCGATCATTATTTGTTTCCGAAAATTGTAGGAAGGATTCAACATCTTGTTTTAGTACATTACATGATTAGATTGAATCTCGTTGGTTAGATTTTCTAGATGGTATCAAAGCATGAATTTTTTTGGTGGCGATTTTGTAGAGAATATCTAAAGAATTTGGTGTAAAATTTTTAAAAAAAAGCATATAATTTGGATTCCTTGCGAAAAATTACCCAAATGGAAAATCAATTCGGAGCTCGGATGAGGGAGATATCGTTGATTTAAAATCAACTATTTTTTAGAAACTTTTGTAATGGCAGGAAAATTACAATGTGCATGAGTCAAGAACCTATATGCACTTGAGGTACCAGATGCATGCAAAGCTTTGAGGAGCAAAGCAAAGGTTAGAGACTTAGTTGTTGAGAGGGAGTACAAATTACCTCTCAACATGCAGCCTTAGAAACGGTTTCAGAATGTTGTGGGCCAGCCACAATTGGAGAAGAAGAGAGGAGACTGAGTGGAATCGTCCATTCAAGTAGAGACCTCCATGAGGGGGAAATTTTGATCCAAATGGGCAGATGGAGCACATGCAACCATACCTCCAGGTGAAAGGTAAGGTGATGTTTATACATAATCCCAAGATAGGAAATTTGGGCAGGGTCCATTGAGATGGTGATGGTGTGTCTCATGGATCAAACCTAGCTATGAGGAGTCCACAGTACAACAATAGTAGGAAGGATTAGTTATATTGATGTAGTCAGATGTTAGGAAGACATAAATCAGAGTGACAGATGTCAGATATTGGAGCACAGATCAGAGTTGGCAATAGTGCGAAGGGCATGGATGCAGATGCTAGTAGTAGCACGAAGAGTCCAGTAGAGAGGTGCAGTAGCTAGCAGTAGTCAGAAGACTCTAATGACAAATGCATTATGTTGATTCAATTGTTCGAAGGCTATTCAGTTTCAGGATTTGCAGGAGAAAACAACCCTATATAAGTGTTGCATGCAAAATTCCTTGACTTAATACACAATAGAGATGGAGGGGTTTTGAGCAGTTGCTTTCCCCAAATACATCTTTTTTTGTGTGATTGATAATTTCTTTCTCTTACTTATATGTGATTGTGTGATCGTGTTTTGTTTCCGCAAATTGTAGAAAGGATTCAATATCTTGTTTTAGTACATTACAAGATCAGATTGAATCCCGTTGGTTAGATTTTCCACATGAAATAGAAGAGAGGGTTGATACGATCTTGTCTTGCAGTGGTTATAAAGACAAACATAAATGGAGGAGGGATTGCACTGTAATTTAGAGTCAAAATAGAAGTAGACGCAAGCGTAATATTGGCTGATTTAACCCTAGTTTGAGGGTCGACATTGAGATCTGAAGTTCATGTCAAGATTCAGTCAAAGAAATGCCCAAAATATATGGATCCATATGAGCTAGGTCGAGTCCCTTATGGAGGTGAGAGTCGTGGTTTTTTCTATGGGTGGATAGGGTTTGTTCTACAACAATTAGAAGTACATAAGTATAGTGCCCTAGTTAGGACAATTTCCTAGCATGTTTAGTTCATAAGGTATTCCCTTAAGATTGTGAAAAAATTGCGTAGAAGAAGAGAAGTTGTGACCCTTAAAGCGAGGTTTATTTCTGAAATATAGACTGCAGATCTAGAAGATGGTTTGCAGATTCAATATGTGTGGAGATAACAGATCCAAAGGAGGGTGGAACCTGATCAGAAGATTGAGCATACAAAAGAAATGTGCCAAGTGAAGAATGGATTGACATGTAGAGGAGTTGATTTGGTGGACTATCCATGGAGTTTTAGACAGATATCTGAAGCAACCTATAAAAAATTAGTCAATGGACTATTAGTGGTTGATTTGTGATCCTAGTCCAGTCATCTATAAATTGTTAGAAGGATGATAAGAGGAGTAGTTCAGATTTATTCATAGATTGGACAACGAAGATCAAATTTTCGATACACAAGAACAATGATTTTGAGAGGACTCAAACCATTGTTAGGTGGAAGATTTGAAGAGCCCTAGATGAAGACAATATTGTGAGCCCTAGATTAGTAAAAATAATTGACTGTGGTTGGGCAGATTGATGGTAGTCCAAGTATAGTTGGAGGGTTGTTAGGTGACTGTCAAAGAAGAGCCCTAACTCTTGTACTTGTGAAGGACAACAAGATTGGTAGAAGGGCAGGTGTATAGGGCCTAAGGATGTGCATAATTTGAAGGACTAAAGTAGCAGTCAAGTGGGCCAACCAACTAGCCCTATTTCACTATATTGTAGAGGATCAATTCAGTGAGAAGAAGGGCAACCTCCATAGCCCTAGACTTCTCATCTTGGAGCCATAGTATGGAAAAAGTGGGCATACCAAAGAGTTGTTCACAAATGGAGTTGTGAAAAACTTGTTACCACTCAAACTAGTAGTGGACCTAAAAGGGGTTCCTAAGAGGGAAACAACTAGGACAAGGGAAACGGTGGAGGCTTAGCCCATTGTCACCATAACTAAGGCTCCTTGCTCTTCATGAAATTTCACCAATGGGAGGAGTCTTGGTAGTTTAGGAAGTCACTCGTATATTATAGGTCAATGAATAGGTGGGAAGTGACCCTAGAATCCCTTTCCCTAAGATAGAATATAGAGTGGGACATGCTTGCCTTTTAAGCAAGGGAATTGATCTTCTAGGGAGAGAGGAGGGGGATTGAAGGGTTGAGGGAGAAGAATAAGACTTATAAAGGAAGTTACCAATCCCTAAAATCCTTTGGGAACTTGGATTCCCAAATGGTCCTTGATGAAAGGCCTTTGACACCAAATGGGACCACATGGGGCCAAGTGGACCCAACCTAGGTTCGAGGATGGAATTTAGCAACCAAAGATGTTCCTATCTTGGAAAATGTGAGGGGAAAGGATTAGGCAATATTTTTTACTTTGATGGGTCAAATTGATCCTACTAGGCTCTAGCCTTGGGAACACCTATGCAAAACTTGATCCTAGAGCTAGGGCTTGAGGTATTTGAAGATTCCATCGTCGGAATTGGCCCAAATTATGAGGAGAGTGAAGGCACCCACCAATGTCGGTGCCTCTAGGAGATCAAAGTTTTCCTCTAGCTATATTCTTGGGAAATTGATGCCCTAGGTGACCTAATGGGGCTAGACCTAGGGAAAAATGGAAAATTGTGAAAAGGGGGGGGGGGGGAATCATCACCCTTTTTGAGGTACTAGTGAATATTTCACTTGGGGATATGGAGTCAGGGGTGATAATGAACAATAATTCAGTTTCTTGATCATGGAGGCCTAGAAAGTCAACTTCGTCCAATGTTAGAGGAAAACGAAAAGTGACCTTCAAGCATTTATACTTCATACAAGTGGTGCAAGTTTATTGAGATAAAATGATCTCTAAGATATTTCATTCATCCAAAAATGGCCCATACATTAAATAAGATAAATAGACACATAATTCCACATTTCCATCATGCAACAATTAACCCTAGTTATAGTGAAATTCAATAGTATGCAACAACAACAAGAATAGCGTTAAATTTTCACTCACAATGTTAGAGAGTATATCCAACCAGCTTCACATTTGCAAAAGCAAATCTCCAAGATAAAAATAGCCCAAATCCATATATCAAAATGCATCCATCATCCAAAATAGTCCTCCAAGGAAAAATGTGAAGTTCTCTAAAGATAGAGAGATCCCAAGTCAAGTGATGATACAAATGAATCCAACTAACTCCTATTTATACATTGATTAGGAGTTGATCGAATTAGCTTATGGGCCTGCATTAGCCCCTAAACATAAAATAATATGCAAGTAAGCCTAAATTTTGGTGACAATCCCACCAAACTATCTCATACATGGAATAATAAGCCTCATAAGAGGTCAATTGATGTCTTAGGGCCTTCTAGGAGGCATATTGGGGTCCATGAGTGCCATAATGATGCATGGGACCCATCAAAAGTGTTGGACAAGGGGGTGGCCCCTTGTTCTCCAAACATTAAACTTGTGGTGCTCTCATTAAACTTGTGGCCTGAAAAGGTTGTGTGTGGCCACCATCAACAAGTAGGTCAAGTGTTGTCTTGTTCATGAGATATTGGTTGTCAAAGGATTAACACCAATCCCTAGTTTTATTCCTTGTATCAGTGTGATTGGAAAGGATCACGATCCATGGTACAAGAGCTCTAGCCTGTTGTATTGTAGTTTGTAATATAATGAAGAAGGGTTTGCACACTAACACTCCCTGACATGCCCTGGCACTCTAGCATACCTTGGAATTTCGTAACATGTAACCTTGCTACTCCCTCCTTATCACACCTGACACTCCCTATCAGACACTCTTATTCGTTCATTACCATGCATTCTGAACTAGTTCTCCCTTGTGTTTCCATGGCACTCCCTAGCATGCATTAACACACCCTAGCATTTGGCACATCCTAGCATGTTGCCCTGGCACTCTAGAATTCCTTGACACTAACTTGCATACCTTTAAACTCCCCCCTTAGCACACCTAGAACTCGTTGATACTCCCTGTTACACACTCTTATTCATTCATTTCCATGCATTTGACACTAGTGCTCCCTTGTTTTTCCTTGGCACTCCCAAATACTCTGCCCTGGCATGCATTGGCACACCTTGGCACCTGGCACATCTTGGAATGTTTCCCTGGCCTCTAGCATGCCTTAACACTGCCTAACATACCTTGACGTCACTCCCTCCTTAGCACACCCGAAACTCACTGACACTTCCTGTCACAAACTCTTATTCATTCATTTTTAAATATAGTTTTATCTGTTCTGTTATGATGAACTGTCTAGTGGATTATCCATGATAGTTTACGAATCACCCCAACATATATCCTTTATGCAAGTCATATGATGATATTTCTTCACACTTATTTATCTATAGTTGTCCCAACACAGTGCAGGTCATCACCACCACCCTTGCAAAATTGAACATGATAGGCTCGTGGTCCTATCTAAGCTTGGAAGAAAAATTCAAAACTTAGTTACACAACATGATGGAAGATTATTATAAAGTTTCCCATGCTTTCCAATCAACAATATCTAGTGGGATTGGAACAACAACACATTTTTTTCACTATAAATATCCATGATAGTTTACGAATCACCTGAGCATATATCCTTTATGCAAGTGATATGATGATATTTCTTCACACCTATTTATATCTTGTCCCGACACAGTGCAGGTCATCACCACCACCCTTGCAAAATTGAACATGATAGGCATGTGGTCCTATCTAAGCTTGGAAGAAAATTTCAAAACTTAGCTACACAACATCATGGAAGATTATTAAAAGGGTTTCCCATGCATTATAATCAACAATATCTGGTGGGAGTGGAATAGCATGCATGAACACATTTGTTCACGAGAAATATCCATGATAGTTTACGAATCACCCCAACATCTAACCTTTATGCAAGTCATATGATGATATTTCTTCACATGTATTTATCTCTTATCCCAACACAGTGCAGGTCATCACCACCACCCTTGCAAAATTGAACATGATAGGCTCGTGGTCCTATCTAAGCTTGGAAGAAAATTTCAAAACTTAGTTACACAACATCATGCCTTTCAAAAATTTCCTTGGCCATTGCAGTTCATGTGAAAACATTTGCCTGCTTCAACCGCAACAACTTGACCAATTGCACCTACTCCAAGTAGATTGTGCCTTGTTCACCTAAGAACTTCCTATAACTCATCTTATGCCACTCATGTCCAATCTAAACTTGTCCCACTTAACTATTTACCAAGACATGGATCACATGATCTAGCCATGGCCATAAAACAACTAAGCAACATAGCTTACACAGGCAATATTTCATATGTATGTTCAGTTCATATAAACAATAGAACATTAACTGAGAGTTCTCAAGAACCACAAGATTCACAAGGCACACAAGATATAATATGACACGAGCTGAGTTCCCCAAAACTTATACACAACAATGTACAATATGTAATTATCTAGAATAGTTTAAAACATGAGCATGTAGCCAAAGTATGCCACATCTCATATAAAAAAAAAATAACTAAAGGAAAAACAATGTTGTGCCTAGCACAAAGTGATCTCCCTTTGTCTAAAACTCCTATGTCGAGCCCCTTATAACAACCGTAGGCTTGCCTCCTATAAATCCTATTCTAAACTTCTCCTAACACACTTTGTCCTTAGCACATTTGAATTCGCTAACACTCCCTTGCAAACACTCTTATTTGTTCCTTTCCATACATTTTGACCTAGTTATCCCTTGATATGCCCCAACACTCCCTAACACTCTAGTTCAACATGCATTGACATTGTCCGACATGTGTTAGCATGCCTTTTCATTCCTTTGCATGCCCTGACCCTCCCTAACTATCATGCCCTCACAACTACCCTTACTTAATTTTCAACTTGGGAACCCAACCAAGCCCTCGCTTGACTACAAGAGCTTGACCAAGTTATAGTTATTACAACTAGACTATATTGTTGAATTGTGTAGCTTGGGAGGTATTCCACAAGCCTAGTGAGATGGATTTGTGTGAGTTTGGTCACAAAAGGATTTGTGGGAATAGAAGAAAAAAAAGGGATTTTGGACCCAAGACGAGGTTTAAAATCTAAAAGAAATTTAAAAAGGAAAATTAATGTTTCCTAAGGTCTAAGTGGATAAAACACATAAGTTCTAGAGGGTTCCTAAGAGGTATAGGAAAAACTATTTAAGGAGTTCTTAGGATGAAGGAAATAACATCAAGTGAGAAGGAGCTCATTTGATCAAGGGGGTGAAGAGACATGTAGTCCTAAAGAGGCCATGATCATTATCATGTATAGCATTCATTAGGATGCCTCAGTATACTTTGGCATGGTTTAATATTAAAGTTATTTAAGATCAGTTATTGGAAAGTAGAAGAGAAGTAACATAGGATGATTTGGCACTTAGAATGCACTAACACTTGGCACTTTACACTCATTTCCACCTAGTGTTGGTGTGCATAGCATGCCCCTATTGGACTAAATTGATGACTTATTAACCCTATGATGTGTTCATTTCCTTGGATTTTAACTTGTTTCTCCTTTTTGTTTCCTTGATAGTCCCTGGCATGTATTGTCACACCATTGCATATATCGACATGCCTTAGCACTTGACACATCTTAGCATATTTTACATGCCTTCGAAATATTTGGCACATGTTAGCATTCCCTAGCATGCCTTGGCACTCATGCCCTCACAAATATCCTTACATTTTTTCATGACTTGGGAACCCAATCAAGTCCTTAGCTACTACAGTTCAGGTGACATTGATCTGCTTCAACCGTAACAACTTGATCAATTTCACCTACTACAAGTATATTGTGCCGTAAAAAAATTCACCTTGATCTTAGGCCAGTCATGTCCAGGCTAAAATTTTCCGACTTAAAAACTTACCAAGACAAGAATCACATCTAGCCATGGCCATAAAACAACTAAGAAACATAGCTTACATAGGCAATATTTCACATGTATGTCTAGTTCATATAAACAATAGAGCATTAACTGGGAGTTTGCAAGAACCACAGGATACACAAGACACACAAGATATAGGCTGGCACAAGTCGAGTTCCCCAAAACTTATACATAAGAATGTACAATATGGAATTGTCTAAAATAGTTTAAAACATGAGCATTCGGCCAAAGTGTGCCACATGTCATATTAAAATAATAGATAAAGGAATAATAGTGTTGTGCCCAACACAAAGTCTCTCTTTTTTTAAAATTTCTTTGTTGAGCCCCTTATCACAATCGTATGCTAGCCTCTTACAAATTCTATTGTGAACTTTTTCTAATACACTTCATCCTTGGCACACTTGAATTCACTAAGACTCCCTAAAACACACTCTTATTTGTTCATTTCCATGCATTTTGACCTAGTTCTCCCTTGTGATAACTCGACACTCAACACTCCTCAACATGAATTGACATTGTCCAGCATGTGCTAGCACACCTTTTCATTCCTTGGCATTCCCTAACCCTTCCTAGTTATCATGCCCTCACAACTACCCTTACTTAATTTTCAACTTGGGAACCCAACCAAGTCCTCGCTTGACTATAGGAGCTTGACCAAGTTATGATTACTACAACTAGACTATGTTGTTAAATTGTGTAGCTTGGGAGGTACTCCACAAGCCTAGTGAGATGGGTTTGTGTGATTTTGACCACAAAATGTTTTGTGGGAAAATAACCAAGCGAAGGGGATTTGGACCCGAGATGAGGTTTAAAATCTAAAATAAAATTAAACAGAAAAATAATGTTTCCTAAGGTCTAAGTAGATAAAATTTGTAAGTTCTAGAGCGTTCTTAAGAGGCCTAGCTAGGAAAAGTTATTTAAGGAGGCCTTAGTATGAAGGCAAGAACATCAAGTGAGAAGGAGCTCATTTCATCAAGGAGGCTAGGAGAGATGTAGTCCTAAAGTAGGCCTAGTTAGAGGTCTGAGTAAGCGTTGCTAAAGGGAGGCCCTGATCATCCACCAAGAGTAAGATCATCATGTGAGGGTTCACAAGAATGTCACATACCTTAATGGGTTCGAGACTGCATTTTCCAATTGAAGGTGTAGAGATTACCACTACTGTAGTGACCAAAAACTACCCTACTTGCTCGTTGTGTGAACCAAAGTGAATTTACAGTCAATATAGATGCTGAACATGAAAGAGGAGGTTGACTTGCTTTTGATTTAGAGGCTAGTATAAACAATATTTTCATGGACTGATATTTCTAGATGAAAGGGGAACAAGATGCAGTCATATGGAAGCCTATTTATCTTAGTATTGTATTGTTGGAACCAAATTATAAAGCACTTAATGTATTAAAGTTCACATTGCTGAGTTATGGGCTAGGTTCTTCTACTCCTTTTGCTCACTCGGTATTTATGTGCCATGTTAATGAAATGACAATTTATGTTCAAGTTATGATTATGCATACTTGTATAGGAAATATATGAATTTATGGTTTTATTCCAATGAACATATTATTGTCTTGAAGCATTTATTTGGCATGTGTTAGCCATTGTGTATGTCTATTTGAAATTAAAATTAATAAAGTGCATCTATAGCCAAGTACACACAATTTGTTTTATAAAATGCCACACTAAACACTGAGACCAAACCAAAAAAATTTAAGGGAAAATTTAAGATACTTCCGAGAGGGTATCTTACACTTGTCCTACATTGCACTCAAATGAGGAGATACTTATATACATATTGAGTGAGCACATTCACATACATTCAATTGCAATAACTCTATCCTGGAGAAAGATAAATTACATCAAGAACTTACAAATGGGGCTCACATGTTTTGAGGAGATAAATACAAATAAATCTAGATTAGAATAAAACAACATGAAATCACATTCCAAAAATTATTACAACCTTGAATATGGAAATCTCATAAACCTTGCATATACAATTCAAAATAGAAAATGTTATATAGAATTTAGAATAAAATAAAAGTTTTATAAGTAATTTTATAAAGATAAATAAAAATCATTAAAAAAAACAACTATGATTATGAAATTTAATCTTTAAAAAATATAGCCCATAAAACCCACTTAACTCATAAACACTTAAACTAACCTTTAAAACCATAAATAATACTGATATATAATGTAATTTAAGTAATGACATTTTAACAATTTACAAAGGTATTTACTTATTCTAATAAAGACCCCATTGTCCTATAAATAAATAAAAATATAGTTTCTTAATTTTCTATTGTATATGTTATATATTTTGAATTTTTTTTGAGATTTATTAGAACCACAAAATAAATTGTGAATGACCAAAAAAATCACAATTATCAAATTATTTCCTGACAACAAATTCAGAGAAATAAAAAATCTCCCTCAATTTAACAATATACTATATTAACACTAATATAATACGTTTTTGGTAAAGCTCATTGTATTATTTTGAGATAAATTTACATTTAGAATACATAGATAATACTTTGAATAAATTTACATATGTTATCAGGACGACCTGCTATTAAATGAAAAATTCATGTTCAAAAGTTCCCGCCATAAAGATATTTTTCAGCAACATGGTCTACAAAAATAATTTGCAAATTCAACCAAATTTGGAGGACTCTGAGTGATAAGATTAATCTCCAATGTCAGTCAGGCAGTAGCATTACACAACGAATGAATGGGATGGGAGCGAGGAAGGAGATGCCAATGTGGCATGTGGTCTCTGTTGAAGGTGACCCCGGGAAATGGACGCTCCTCAGAACCTCAAAAGTTTGTCCCTGCAAATGGTGGTCATGTTACAGACGATGATGAAAATTTTAGCCCCCTCCCTTCCATGGCCGAATTCATGTCCAAAGGTATTTTAATTTTGTTTCAAACAAAAAAAAAATTAAAATATTTTCTTCAAATCTACAGTTTGCAGCTTTAATTTTTTAACTTTGTTAGCTATATTGATGTTGGATTTTTAGTTGGCTTAGGGTTTTGTAGCTCGTCTAATTATAGGAATGAAAATAATAGTTGATCAATTTGTTTTTCTTTTTTCCCGGGGTTTTTATTTTATTACTCATTTAAAGATTTTATAATGAACCGAGGCTTACAATTTGAGGTCATACCGTGCAATTCACAAAAAAATCATTTGAATCCCTAAAAATTCACAATGCACTTCCTGCCTTCCTGTGTAGGCTTTTAGTACATCAATTTGTGTACATGCACATAAATTTTTTGTATTTTTACTTCAAACATATATCTTTAACACTGCCAAATTGTTAAACTGCACGTCGAAGACTGTATTAAAAAATTCACCTATTTTTTGAAGACAAAAATTGCAAGGAGAATGCACATGGTTGTCATTTTGAAACTATGGTTGGACTTGATCATGCAGTAATGACTACTTTTTGACCAGTCATTAAATTCCTAAAGGCATTTTTTGAAGTACTATCATAATATTTGCAGAATAGATTTCAGATTTCACTGCTTTTTTCAAGTTCACATAGATTAATGAGTATTCTTGGACATTACCTAATGAATTTAATTAGCTTTGAATCTTTAGGTAAAATACTTAAATTAATTTTACATCATCATTTTCACTTAAAAAAAACTAACATTTGTCTACGCATGTGTTAGGGCTGCTCTGGTACCTTGCCCGCACGCCCCTGTGGCTGCTGCGCATAGCAGATCACGCACAGCTGCACTGCCTCTTCACTATGGTTTCCAGCGGGGGCCTTGATCCCCCCCCCCCCCTCCACCTCCTGAGGTTATTGCCTTCAAAATGATGATAGCTGCATGCAATAAGCGACCTTTATCTGCCATGCAACAAAATTTTGTCAAGAAAATGGACAGTATTCCCTCGGTTGCCTTACCTGAAGAAGAAACCTGCAAAGCAGCTTTGAACCTCGCAGAGAGAGGTCTCATAGGCCAGTTCACTGGCCTCTGGCCTTCTCCCAAGTTGGTGGAATATTGGATCCAAAGGAATTGGATACCGTTAACCAAAGAGGGAATAAAAAGCTATTTCATTGATAAAGGCTTCTTCGTGTTTGTCTTTGAGAGCGCAGAGGATAGAAGTTTAATTTTCAGGAATGGCCCATACTTCATGGGACTGCAAGGACTATACCTAAATAAATGGTCGCCTGATTTTGATCCCGCATAGGATGTCCCATTTGTTGTCCCGGTCTAGGTGCGGCTCCCCCATCTTCCTCTCCATTGCTGGAATCAAAAGTCCCTTCAGATTATCGGCAACGCCTTAGGAAAATACATAGATCAAGCTGCAAGAAAAGATCAATATTCATGTGCCCGCATCTGTGTCGAAGTTGATCTAGAGGAGGGGCTGTCGGAAGTAATCAAGCTTATAGTTGCAGGGTGGATGCATGTTCAAGAAGTGGATTACGAACAGCTTCCCTTCAAATGTAGACAGTGCCACGACCACGGACATTTTGCAAAACACTGCAAGAAAAAGATCGAAGAGCAACCAGACAAACAAAATGGTGAGCATTGGACCCTAGTCCAGAAAACTTCTCACCAAAAAAAAGGCAATGGGAAAGGCATAGCGAACGGGGCTCCAAGCAACTCCAATCCCATCCAAGAAAAGGACCCAATCCCAAACGGTAAAGAAAGCAGCCAGATCAAGCCTGCAAAAATAGCCCCGAAAAATATGGAATAGACTGGATCTCCCATTTCCAACAAAGAACAAGGAGAAGCAATACAGCTAGAAGCCTCCCAAGGTAGCCCCTCCAATCCCTCATATGCAGAAGTCACAAGGAAAAAACCAGCAGATAGTTCAGGTTCCTCGGAGGATGAGATCTACGAGCACCCGTCAAAAAGAGTCGGAAGGAAATCCCATAAAGAAGTGAGGGAAGAGGAGGCTGAAAGGCTTAAAACTCAAGGAAGCCATCCCACAATAGAGATTTCTATTGGGAGAAATACCAGAGTAAGGCCTCCCAAGGGAGGTTCTCACCCCCCCACTGGTAAATAATGCGTCTCGTCTCTTGGAACTGTAAAGGATTGGGGAACCCCTCGAAAGCTGAAGCCATCAAGGACCTCCTGAAAATAGACCCCTCAAATATTCTGATGCTCCAAGAGACTAAGATAGAAAGGCAAGCCCTTCTAGACATCAGTAAGTCAAAATGGAAGAAAAGCGCAGGCAAAGCAGTAAGTTCAAGGGGCTCTTCTGGAGGGCTTGCAACTCTATGGACAGAAGAACTCTTCCATCTGAACAACTCCCACGAGACTCAGCATTGGATCTTCATGGAATTAATGCATTGCACAAGTAAGTTGACCATCTCACTTTTCAATCTTTATGTACCTGTCCTTTATGCTGAAAAAAGAGAATGTTGGAACTCTCTCTCAGCATTCTTAGAACATCAATCCCCCAACAACATCATTCTTGCCGGGGATCTAAATATCGTTCTGAAAGCTAAAGAAAAGAGGGGAGGCAACAGCAGTAGAGACCCTATGGTAGCCCCAGTGGAAGAGCTCATACAGCAATGGGATCTACTCGATTTCAACCCGGTCAGAGGACTTTACACATGGACCAATAATAGAGTTGGGGAGGATCACATTTCTTCCCGCCGAGACAGATTCTTAGTGCAAGGCTCTCTGATGATGGACAAGAAGATAATCACCACAAGAATCCTCCCTAAATTGACTTCAGATCACAAGCCAGTATAGCTACTACTGGAAGATGAAGAAGATCTGGGCCCAATCCCTTTCTGATTCAGTCCCCTCTGGATTGAAAGGGAAGGCTTCATTGAAACGGTGAAAACAACTTGGGCCAAATCCTTCATAGGGTCTTCATGCTATGTCTGGGAGAAAAAACTCAAGGCTACAAAGCAAGCCCTGAAGGAATGGAAAAGAAAACCAACCCTAACCCCAACCAGCCAAAGAAAAGAAGCAGTGCAGTCTCTCAAGGCCCTGCAAGTTGAAATGGAAAGTAAAGACATCATTGCAGAGTTGCTTGACAAAGAGGTAAAAGCCCAATGCTCATCTTTCCTCTCCTTTCAAATGGAAGAAGAGTATTGGAGAATCAAATCTAGAAGCTTGTGGTTGAAGGCAGGGGATCGAACCACTTCCTTCTTCCACCGTCAATATAGAGCACGACTCTCCAGAAATCACATCTCAGAAATAACAACTGCAGAGGGGCAGATCTGCAAAGGGTTCACGCAGATTAAAGCAGCGGCAGAAAGCCACTTCAGAAATCTTTACAGTGCAGGGACTCAAGGCAATGAGGAGGAAACAACTGATCTCCTCTCAAACATCCCCCTTCTTGTCAGCCCTGAAGACAACACTGCCCTTATTAATCCATTCACCGAAGAAGAAATCACCAAAGTTATATGGTCTATGGAACCAGAAAAGGCTCCTGGGCTTGACGGATTCACTATTCATTTCGACAAGACTTGCTGGGACATCATCAAATTTGAACTTCAAAAAATGATAAGAGGGTTTTTGAAAAAAGAAAAGGTAGGAGGAGGAACCAAATCCACCTTTCTTTCCTTAATTCCAAAAGAAATCAACCCAGAAACCTTTGCTAGATTCAGGCCCATCTCGCTTTGCAACACATCCTATAAAATTCTGGCCAAACTTCTAGCAAATAGGATTAAGCCATTGCTTAAAAGGCTGATCTCCAACTCCCAAGGAGGTTTTGTTGAAGGCAGGCACATCTTGGACAATGTCATCCAAGTTCAGGAGACAATTCACTCAAGCAAACAGCAAAAAGAGAAAGGGATGCTGATAAAACTTGACATGGACAATGCTTTCGATAGGGTTAATCGTTCTTTCCTCATCAAAATCCTTCTCTCTTTTGGCTTCTCGCCCCACTTTGTCAATCTCATCAAAGCTTGCATCGATAATCCCTGGATTTCCCCCTTAGTTAACGGATGCCCTTCTTCTTTTTTTCAAGCCTAGAGAGGCCTTAGGCAGGGCTGCCCTCTCTCTCCCTTCCTATATATCGTGATGGCGGACACACTCAGCAGAAAACTATTAGCTGAGAGAGTTGTTTGCTCCCTTCCTGGACTCAAACCTTCCATTGGCTCTGATCCCATGAACCATGCGCTCTTCGCAGACGACTATCTCCTCCTAGGAGGTGCCTCCCCCAGAATTGCCAAAGCCTTTGACTCTGTTCTTAAATATTATTGCAGGGTCTCGGGAGAATTAGTCAATGAGAGAAAAAGCGAAGTATATGGTTGGAACATAGAGCAGCAAGAGCTCACTAGCATCTCGAACCTCCTCGGGTTCAAAGGTCATGCCCATTGGGACAAGATCAAGTATCTTGGATTGCCCATCTCAAATGGAATCAACAAGAGGTCGTTGTGGAGCGAAATCATTAGTAAAATAAAAACAAAAATCTCAGCATGGGGAGGATATTGGCTCACAAAAGGAGGTAAAGTAATTCTGATCAAAACTCTGTTGTCTGCTCTCCCAATATACCAAGAAACTTTTCTCTTAGCTCTAAAAAAAGTGATGGAACAAATCTCTAAACTACTTCGAGATTTTCTATGGCAAGGGGGGAAAGGAAACTAGCACAAAATTCATTTAGTAAACTGGGATCTGGTAAAAATAACAATCATTGAGGGAGGCTTGCAGATCCGCAACCCCTCTCTTGTCAACCTCGCGTTGGGAGGAAATATTCTGTGGAAGCTGCACAAGGAACCCAACCACCCTGTCAGCGAAATTCTGAAATCAAAATATGCTCACAATATCCCTCTCAGAAATCTGCAAGTAAGTAATACAGTCAACTGCACTCAAGTATGGAAATTATGCCGTAAAAGTCTGCATTTTTTCAAGGGAAAGGCATATCGAATTCCTGGAAATGGAAAGCGCACAAGCCTTTGGCATGACCGAATCATGGACCATGATCCTCTGTCTGAAAACGAAGAAATCGTTGATCTTAAAGACTGGTTGGTGCGTGCAGGAATTAACAGTGTTTACGACCTCTCCAAGTGGGATAGCCATAATGACTGGAATGGCTGGGACTTCCACGGCGTCCCTGAGTGCCTAAGCCAGCAGAAACGCATCCTTGAAGATCTGTTGGATGATGTGGCCCCAGTGAATCGAAACAGGAAGGACAACTGGGGATGGGGACAAATAGGAATTTACACCACAGCTGCTGGCTACAATGCTCTATAGCCCTCAAGAAACAACAGTCAAACCCCCGCCTTCTGGAAAAAATTCTGGGATCCGCTAGCTTTACCTAAAGTTAATTTTTTCTTTTGGACGCTGGTTCATAATAAATTTCTAACTTGAGATAATCTGGCGAAAAGGAGCATAGCTGTGCCACATAGATGTGAGATTTGCAGAAATAATCTTGAAACAACCAAGCATCTCTTCATTGAATGCATATTTGCTAAATAAGTGTGGGGACTCATCCTCCATGATTTGTAGTTCTCTGTCCCTCCACATAACTCTGTTTTTGATCTTTTTGCCTCATGGAGCCTATTATATCCCCATAATATCCCCAACAAATCCTTTTGGCGTAAAGTCTAGATTTCCATCCCCAAATATGTTTGTTGGCAACTTGGGCTGGCTTGGAATGACCAGATCTTCAACGAAACCTGGCATGCCCCCTTGTTTGTAGCAGCCAAAGCTAAATCCTTCCTCTTGGAAGCTGCCCAGCAACAATACTTCAAAGAAGATCCTTTGCTTCTCACAGAAGAAAAGAAGTTGTTGGATCCCTTGGTTCCTCACCCTCGGAAGCATCTATTGGCCTCTCATACTGCAAATCCTGAATGGCGTAAAAGAGACACTGATGCCATCTTCCAAAAATGGTGGCGGAAGAAAAACTTAACCACAATTTTCTTCGATGGGGCTTTCAAAGGAAACCCCGGTGCAGATGGAGTAGGCAGGGTCATCTACTCCCCGGAAGGCTCAAGAAGGGACTGCTTTTGCTGGGGTATCGGGCAGAAAACCAATAACCAAGTAGAGATCCTAGGCCTCCTCAAAGCATGCCACATAGCTAGAGACATAGGTGTCAAATATTTTCAAGCTTTTGGAGGCTCAGAGATTCTAATTAAAAAACTAAACTCGGAGGAATTTTTCAACAACGCAAGTCTCAATAAAACTTTCAGCGGACTAAAGAGAATCCTGCTTGATTTTGCCTCCTACAGGTTCTTTCATATTCTCAGAAACTCGAATAACGAAGCAGATCTCATGGTGAACAAATGTTCCACTCTTTTGAAAGGACAACTTATCATAAATGACGAAAGCTCTTCCCAAATCTGCATCCCATGAAAATGCTGTAATTTATAACAGAAAAATAATGATGGATAGCTGCAATGTAATAGTGGTTGCTTTAGCGTAGGCCCAACCTTTTTTCATCAAATAAATAAAAACCTACCCATTCCAATTAAAAAAAAAATACTTAATTAATTTTTTCCTTTCTTAAATTTCAATAGCTCTTTTGGTAGAGTTTTCATTCGATTCATTTGATTAATGAAAGTTGTGTACTGAACTAATTTAAAAAATTTTTGCAGGGAAAAATTTTAGGGAATATATAAACAAAAGTCTACGCAGGAATATTCTAGGTATCCATATGTGTTCACACTATTTAACAGTTCTCTTTGGCTATGGAAGCCAAATCGTTAAACCCCACAATACTATGATCCTTACCATCAATGGTGTAGGCCTTCTTCTCTGAAACATTTTATCTCATGTCCTTTCTCACTTTTGCTTCCCCAAAGAAGAAGGTAACTCAACTTGTCTATCTACCTATATTAACTCTTTTGATATTAATTACCTCAAATATAGGTTTACAGAAGAATTCCATATATTAATGAGATTTTGGATTGATATACTTTCTAGGGCTTCTTTATATTTATATATTCAACAATGTGACTTGAATTTATGCTCATTATTTTGTCATGAATACTCTTCTAGGTGATGACAGTAAGGTTGAGCTGTGGTTTGATAATGGCCTTCGTCATGGAAGCTGCAATTACCATATTTGTGATGAATTCATACCGCGTAAGACAAGTGGTAGTAGGCAGTGTGGGTGTGATTTTGTCCATTGTCTTGTATACTTCGCCATTATCTGTTTTGGTATGTTAATTCTTCTTATCCTTCTAATACATGTATTGTTCATGATACTTGATCTCCTGCTGAATAATGTATGTTATATTGTTTTATGTGTCTGTTTTTCATAAATTTGTGATTAGGACTAAAAGCGTAGAGTGCATGCCATTCTTGCTCTCTCTATTCAACTTCATAAATGCACTAGCATGGGTTGCATACTCTATAGTCACTAGGGATCTCTTATTGGTGTAATTTTATTTATTTCCTTGTGCACGTTGACTGAATCTTTCGGTAAAATATTTAATTACTTTTTTCCCCTGTTGACTGGGATTCTAGCTTGATATAGAACAACATGGCTGCTCCACATCTTCCTCTCAAAATTCCAAACAGGGACACTGAAAGAGTAAATACTTTCCAAAAACCTAGCAGAAAACATGCACTGTTCAGATAATCCTTCAGGGAAGGAGAAGTGAATTATAAGCATTGCAGAAAGAATGATTCTCTGTTGAATTCCTTTCATTCTTGAAGTTCTAGTCATGAGAGGTTGAGATGTAAAGGAGAAGTTGGAGAGCCAGAAGTCATGTTCCAGACAGCTAGAGGGAAATCTGTAGGCATATCATCTGAATCTTTAAAAAATCAAGGGCTATTCTCAGTGAATCTTTGTTCAGAATCACCCAACAGTGCCTCGATTGGGTCCCTACAAATTTGTAAATCTGCAGGATTGTTTTGAGGTGATTTCGGAAATTTTGTGGTTGTATCATCCTCCTTCAAGAGAGCATGGGTTATTTTTCATGAAGATCCTATGCTGGTGCTGGAACCATATGGCATGTCACTACCTCATATGATGAATGAGACAACATCAATTGTTGAAGGAAATCCTGTGAATGTTTCAATTTCACCTTCCATCAAGAGAGCACAGTCTATTGTTTGCAAAGATACTAATTCAAGAGTGCAGGAATCACATGGTAGGCATGAACCCAAAGCAATGGGTAAAGCCATCAACGTGTGTGGTGATGTTGCAGAAAATCACCTGGAAATATCATACACAAATAGTGACTGAAATTCAACTTAAAACTGTGACCAAAACACTCTGGTATATTGACATTTCCCAAAAACACATTGCATTGTCTTCTCTTTACCACACATAACACAATATGGACTAATAGTACCAACTTTGTGAAACCTACTCTTGAAAGCTAATCCATGATGAACCAATAGCCAAACCCAAATTTTATTTTTGAAAGAGACTTGACCCTTTCAAATGGACTGACAACACTGCAACTATCTCTCCACTGGATCTCCAAGACCCTACCTTTTTATAAAAGTGGAGCCTGATGTTAGAGGAGTGTTGCACCAACTCATAAATGCCCTACATCTCATAGATATAAATAGGCTCCCATTTTTCCATCTCCAACTTCTCTACATAGGACCTTGCCCCTGCATCTGCATTTAATATAAATAATGCTTTGGAATCATACATCAAAAAATTGTTAGAACAACATTATAAAAAATAGAAAGCTTAGATTTTACTTGTGCCATTATTGAGTGTTTTGTTAGCTTTTACATATTGCTTAGTCATTCTTCTTCGTACACTTGCTTACGTTTGGAATGGTGGTGCACTAGAGAATCCACTAGGAAGGCACAACAATTAAGTAGGCAACCAGTGTGTGAGGCACATTCACGTGCTTTCTTTAGATGGGTAGGGTGTCGTTGTAAGTTTAGAATCTTAAACATAGTGCATGCTTTAGGTGAGCTTCCAGATTTATACTTGCCATTGTTTCCAAGGTTGGAAGGTTGATGCATATTTACACTTTTTCTTCTCCAGTGGGTATGCTATTATAGGTTTTGTATTGCATGCATGAGGGTTCTCTCTCCTGGCCACAGTAGGGTTAGGGCACTTTCCTTAATATAGGTGGTTTGTTGGTTTTGTCCACATTCATTGTAACCATAACTATCTACTTCTATAAAGGGAGTTAAGGTGCTTCATTACAGACATGTTTTAGTAGGTGTGAAAATTTTTGTTGTGGAAGTCTTTTCCAGTTACAAATTAAGATATACGTGACTGTGTGCTGCAAATACCTCTTGCTATCCTAGCTTTTATAACTCTGTTTTACACAGAATCAGAATTTACATATGTTATTTCAAATTTTTATAGCCTGATGTTCTGATTTTTAGAGTTATGTGTTAGTAGATCTAGTGCTCAGAATTCCCATATTTAGATAGTATTCTAAGCAGTCTCAGTTTACATGGTTTAGGGTTTTAAGTGCAGATATGCTCACCATGCTGTGAAACTGAAAATTTAACATTATATCAAACTTGTACATCTGAAATACATGTATGGAGAAGGCTATGGCATGTGAGATGGAGTTGTTGGAGGATTTCATTGGGATTTCCTTATGACCCTTCCTAAAATGTATGCCCTAAAACAATGGTGCTCCTATTTAAGAACATTTTATATGGGTTAATTTATGCTTGTAAGATATTTGTGTGACCACTGTTACTGCTACAGAATCCCTTGGTATTCATTGTGAGACATTAGCGCCCAACCTTGTTTGACTATTCTCTGGCCCTGATGCCACAGTCTTGGTGTGTGCATGCATCATACTTTATATAAGTGTGTGTATTTTGTATTATATGTGCGTGTGTATTCTGTATTGTACTATAAAATTGTAAAACCAGAAAGCTTCCATTATCACCCTCAACTACTGCTTTCTCCCCTTATCAAGAGAGAGACATTAATGGCTTTCAATGTAACTTCATACTTACTAGAAATTGATGTACCATGGTTAGTGACTTAGGGCTTGAGACCTTTGCAACCTACTCGAGAGAATTGTTGACCTATACCATTGCAGAATGAAAATGGGGTCATATTTATAGCAGGAAATAGAATTGAATTGGCCTCAATCACCACTACTTGCCTTCTTCAGTATATGTCTTGGCTTGATGTGCAGCTAATCTGATGAACAAATGACAGGCACATACCTTGTGGTTTTATGACCCCTATGCCTCCCTGCAAATCCAACTTGCATTACCTTTTAATGTCAACCACCTTTCCTATTTTTAGCAACATTTTCCATCCCTTGGTGTAAAACCACATTAGGGGATTATTAATAAAACCATTTGTACGTATGGATTGAAGGATAGTTTATTTTTTTAGGGATCATCTTCTATACAAGCCATCAGTAATTTCTTCTAGGATGCATTATTTTGTACTCTTACCTACAACTTACCTAATTGTGTTGAAGCCTCCACTCTTAAAAATTTAATGTAGCTATATACCATTCTCAAAGTGTTGTTGTATGCTATAAACCTTGCAACATCTTTCTATGTCTTCCATATGAGGGGATTTTGTGGCTTACATTGATTCATATTGGGAAAGTGGAAAGAATTGCATTCTGGGTATGTTATAGATAGAGTCCAAAGGATGTATCCCTTAGAACTTAGAAGACAGGCCAACCTTTTTATTGAAAACACACTGGAAAAATATACTAATTTTTTGTATAGATCCTTAAGTACAAATATTTTTATGAATAAATATCCTTTGTGGGTTTGCACCAAGGGATGGAAAATATTACTGACAATAATATGCTACTGTAACTTAGATGCATAGGTAGGCAATGGGATCACATAAATAACATTGGTATACTGCCCAGTTTTTAGTAGCAAGCAAGCAGTGGTGGGAGTTGACAGAGGTGCACACCAGTGTTGGATTAGCGTTGTACAGCTTTGAATCAACTTCAGCCACCCCTACTGTGTGCTGCTCAACTCAATGTGCCATTACTCTGGCCAACAGAGAACAGAGACATATATTGTGGTGTTGTGATCCCTACACAACACAACTCCCAACAAATCTAAGCTACATTATTATTTTATTTTCAACTACCTTTTCTATTAACATTTTTATTGTCAGCGTCCCCTTTGCCATCCATTGGTAAAAACTCACGAAAGGGTGTATGCAGCATAGCCTATATTTTCAGAGTGCATCTTATGCACAAGGATCAATGGTCCTTTCTTCAAATAACACGTCATTGTATTCTACCTCACACATACCCAAACACACTTAAAAGTTCAACTTATTTTGAAAATTTTAAACAAAGCCAACCACAATATTTCTTCAAAGGAAAAAATAGAGAAAGAAGCTCCAAGTGCTTCAAATTTCCTAGGGAAAATTTACTTTTAACATCTGACCGTAGATCTGCATACTGCCCTAGTGGCTTTCCTCCCACCCAAGGTCAAGTCCTCTATCGCACTCCTTTCCCAGTCTGAAAAATTGGACGTAACCTACAACGATATTGGTGGCTACAACATAGAAAAATATGAGATTCGAGAAGCCATGGAGCTTCCACTCACCCACCACAAGATTTACAAGAAGATTGAGATAGACTTTCACTAGCTAGCGATCTTCTTTATAAAGAAGCAGACTCTATCCTTCAATTGTAGTTGGTGGCCGAAATATTCACTCTAACACCATTTGAGATTAAACAACACAACAATTGTATTAAGCAGCTCACTAATTACATTGCATTAACCAGCTCAACAATAACATTGCATTGGCTTCAATATATAGTAAGGTGAAACCTATAACAAACTACTATTCCCATATTTCCAGTAAATAACAAATACAACCTAATATCTTGGACACAAGAATCCATTGGTGTTATTATTGAGACCCTTATTTTATTAATTTAGTACATAAAAATTCAATGAGCTATTTCCCCTTACTCCTTTGGAGCTAGCATCCTAACACAACCATTGAGATCTTATTTATGCATGCAGAATTGCATCCTGAACAAATATTTCTATAATTTTCATCCGGACACTCTAAGCATATTAATTTGCTTCACATAACAAGCTTCAGCAATCAACCCTACACATCAATTGCTGCAATATGCACCGACTATCAAAAAAATCTGATTTCAACTCTAAATAAACTACCCAAAGTTGATCGTGGAAGCACATTCTCAATTTCATCTTCTCTTGCCCAAAACAATCCTTTAAAGTTTACAATCAAGATATTAAGCATATGTTACATACAGAGCATTGTATCACCAAATCCCCATCTACGCTTGAATCTTCAAATATTTGTTGCTATAGTAAGCTTCAGATACCTCGTAGAAGTGTCACAGAACCTTTTTGTATTGATAGAAGAACAATACCTCAGATATTCATTGTTTCCCAAACAAACTTGCTTCAATCATTATGGCAATTTTGGACTTGTTCATACTCTCAGACTAGCCTTTCAACTCAGCAGTAATAGATGTAAGCTACAGTATTTTGGTTACTCAAACTATAAAAATATCATGAATGCACTTGGTATTTTTGATTCAGAAAGGAGCACATAGTCATGCTCAGATTGCACTACTATTACCATTGAGCATAGTTTACATGTACCTCTTTTAACTTCCACTGTTCTCCATTATTGCCTTCGAGTATGGTACTACTATATTGGAAGTTGTAACTTCTTGGGGCTGCTTCAAAAGATATGCTTATGCTAAATTCGAACTTCTCTGTCTATACAATTCTGCAACTTGGTCTTCACATTGATCTCACTAATTGGTCCTTCAAGCTCGGCTATAAGCCACAGAGATATCTTTGAGCTGCTTTCAGTGCCCTCTATCTTTCAATATCAAATAGTTTGGCTTCAAGAATTGAATTCATATTTCTTTTATGTATGAGAAGGGTGCTATTTTCACAAACTTGTCTCACGGATTCCCTATACCCTCATAGTCCTTATTAAGAGATATAATGCTACTACATATTCTAGTGTCACAGAGATGGGCCTTATATCATCATAATAAATTCTGTCACGAAGTAGCATCCCTCAGGTTTTCTCACAGGATGCCACTAAACTCTGATTCTTGATGATTCAAAAAGTTTTGTATGTCTTTGTATAGTTCAGATCACAAATATACATGTTCTACTTGTCATAGAGATGCTCAGACTTTTCACAAATGTAAATTCTGTCATTAAGTGTAGCTTCAGACTTGGAATTGATTATAATCTTGGCTTTTATTCACAGTGATGATTTTGTTCCCTTCTATAGACTATGTACCTTAGTATTTTGGTCTTGTAGCATAGAGTAGATCACAGATTTTTGATTCATTTTGCACAAAGTTATAGAGATTATCAGTCCTTTATGTCACATATAAGACTTGTTTGCATGTCTTTAAGTTCATCATTTGTACATTTAAATGCCTTAGAGATGATCCACATGGTTTTGGTTTCTTTTAACTTCATATCACAATACACTTCTATCTTTCGTCTCACAGTACCACAGATTTTCATTGATTACAAAGATGATGGTCTTTTTAGATGTCAAATATGGATAGTCTCCCAAATGAGTCGAGTTGCCTTATATAGTGTTAGATAGACTTTGTATCGTTTCATGTTGGTGTCATCATTGATGCCTTGAATCTTCAAATATTTTTTGCTATAGTAAGCTTCAGATACCTCATAGAAGTGTCACAGAACGTTTTTGTATTGATCCAAGAACAGTACCTCAGATATTCGTTTTTTCCCAAACAAACTTGCTTCAATCATTATGGGAATTTTGGACTTGTTCATACTCTTAGACTAGCCTTTGAACTTAGCAGTAATAGATTTTAGCTACAGTATTTTGGTTACTCAAACTATACAAATATCATGAATACACTTGGTCTTTTTGATTAAGAAAGGAGCACACAATCATGCCCAGATTGCCACTAAAAGTATTGTCACAGTAGGTTGTCTTCTTTTAACAGATTTCTTATAAGCCATTTGATTTTTCTTTGAGTAATTTGTAGATTATAAAGATAATGACTTTTATTCTTATCATAGGAGAAGGTGCCTCTGAAATTCACATTAGTACAGGAAACTTACTTCATAAATCAACACAGAGACTCAAATATGTGTACCTATGCCAAATATTTTGTCAACAACAGAGATATAAATTTCATTCTTGATTTACAGAGATAATGCCATAGAGTCTTTTCATGTATTATAGGTCTCTTTTTCTATCCCTTAAGTATTTCGGTCCTTCCTTTATTGATGAGCTCGGTTCACAGGAATATTGATGTCTTTCTTCAACTTGAATCACAAAGGTACTGTGCCTATTTCAATTCGTATTTTAAGGAAAGTATGTCACAGAATTTGTATGATACTTTGCTTAAGGTGTCACAGGGATAAGAAAATAAGCCAAAAAATTGTTATCTTCAATCTGCCTTTCCTTCAACCTAGCTTAGATACCATGTTGAGAAATCAAGATGCTTGTAGATTATGGTAGATTTCTCTTAACTTGATAATTAATTGTGAATGTTTGTTGGCTTCCTGTTACTTATGTTAACTTCTTCATCAACCAATTACCAAAAGTACAAAACATGAAGATCACAAAGAGACAAAAAACACAATAAATTAGGCTCCAAGCCAGGGAAAAAGCCCACAAGGGGGAAGACCCAAGAAAATCCTCTTCTTACAGAATCATATCAAAGTGAGATATCCAAGATCCAAGACCAAGACTGAGACTGCCACAAAGACCCAAGTCAACCCTCTTCCCACCCATTTCCAACAAATCATGGTCAACATAAGTCAACGTTGGTCAAATCTCAGAAATCTGGTCATCTCCTGAAATTTCGGGCCTGCAATACCACAAAAATTAACTCAGAAAATTCCCATGCGTGAACAGAAACTAGGGCAGAAAACAGAAATTTCTCTCCTTTGAATTTTGCTGAAATTCTCCTTCTTGCACAGAAATCAACGTGATGGATGGATGATAAAATGAGATTGAACTATCTTGTATTTATACATGTCCAGGAGGTCGAATGACTACCTCTTTAGGCCATCTTGTCCAGGAGGGCCGATTTGGTCTTTGGTGACATTTTTGACTCTTTGACTTGAAAAATAATTTTTCTTTTTCTTTTACAAGTCCAAATGGGACCTT
Source organism: Pinus albicaulis (assembly GCA_034641835.2). Taxonomy (NCBI): domain Eukaryota; kingdom Viridiplantae; phylum Streptophyta; class Pinopsida; order Pinales; family Pinaceae; genus Pinus; species Pinus albicaulis. Next base: position 913,803,601 of record CM076571.1, on the reverse strand, counting down.
GACTCAATTACATTTCATTGACTCATGATAAATTTTCTCTTGACTCAATTGACCCTAAAAGCATGAGGAACATGCTTTGACTAGAAATAAAATAATAATAACAATGAATATAATAAAATTATAAATACATCAATAATACATTTGAATTACATTATGAAGACCGATGCTAGTTACATTTTCAATAGGGTCATTTAATTAGAAAAGGACATCACAATCGCCCCTTCCTAACATTGCTTGTTCTCAAGCAATTGCACGTTCGTGTATTGCAAGATCTTTTCTTGCACATATGCAACCCACTTTAAAATTTCATGAATATATTTGAAGGCTTCATTCACTGTGCTGCGATTTCGTGCCTTCATTTTCCATATAAACAACTTATGGATGCTAAAATATGCATAGAGATACTTGAATTTCACTACCTCATAATAGTAGGCTTGATGGTCTAGTGACTGATTGTTGTGGTGTGCCTCCACTAGACTGAAATCCTTAAACTACTCACATACAGTAAGTGCCACTCTATTAATTTTTTCCTAAAAAATGTCATATTTATTTAGTAATAGAATGAATGGTGTATCTCTGAAACATGAATGCTCCACAACATTCTCAAAAAGTTCTTTACGGAAGTTCATCTTATTTCTCAGCCCACTTTTGGTCATATTCACTTATAGCAACACAAAATATTACAGCTCGTACATTCTCAAATATTTCCAGCCACTTACAGCCTTCATTTAATCCTTTAATATGTACTCTAATAAGCTGATACTTCACAGTTGGAGTTGGACAATCAAAGTTTTCATTATAAGGTTTTGAGATTGGACTACGATCATCAGTTGAAAATTATATAAATGCTAAGCCATTACTTTGAGTCACTCCAGCATATAAAATATGAGATTCTGGCAGATTGTATGCATTACTTGATACCTCAACAACCCATTCCTAGAAGTGACCAACAACATCAGGGAGGACATGCAACTCATTTCTTCTTGCATACATAGCCTGAATTGCAGGGTCCCTCCACATTTCATCAGCTATTGGGGCATAATCACGTGTTGCAGCTGGGAAAAAAACCATCTAAATCCCCCATTACCATAATTTACAGAAGCCAATTGGAAAAATGTTTCAATTTTGGATTGAGAGAGTAAGTACATTTAGCAGCTTCTTTATCATCACTTTCATCTGAGGCAGAAACTTGTTCATGTACACTAGAAACATCCATATCTTCTAAGCTTTCCTCAAAATGCTCACGCCCCTCAAGAAATATGCAAAGGTATTTATATAGGTTGCTCTGTATCATTAGTTTGATGTTTTGCAGCTCCTCCTGTGAAAATTTCTCACCCTTGTAGAGAAATTTTTCCTGCTTGAAAATTGTACTAGCACCAGAGCCTTCATATCCCAGTAACAAGAGCTTTTGAATCTTCTTCTGATTCAAGCATTCTTGGACAGAACTGCTGGAATGATTATCTGTATTTTCCCTTGAGCCATGATAGTTACTCTGAGGGGTAGGTAACGATAGTAAGGAGCATATCAACCTTGTTGAGAAATTAGGGCATTTAATTCAATTTCTCTTTCATGATAATTAATTGTGAACTTGTTATGCTTCTTTTACTTAGATCTTATATTTTTTAGCTTATTATGTCTTTCATCAAGTCAATTATCAAAACACAAGAGACATAAAGTTTAGGCTCTTCAAGCCAGGGCCAAAACCTCTCCCTCTTGGAGAGGAAAACCCAAAAGCAATTCTTCTTATAGATCTTCCATTGATGAGTACCATAACCATGAAATAGACCCTTGATACCAGTATGCCTTCAAGACCCTTGTCATTGCTCTTCTCGGCTTCTCTAGTTGATCTCTTCTTTCTGCACTACACTGCACCTTTACTAGGGAAGCTCGGTCCTTAGTCTAGCAGCCCCAAACTGTGTGCTTCTTCTTGGCTTCCCTTGATCTTATCCTTAGCTTCCTAAAGTCTTCTTCTCGACCTACTTCCAACATCCTTTGGACATCTTTGAAACTCAAGACTGAGCCTTTATTCATGTTGTTGTAGCCTTCCTCTTTACTGTGATTACCTTCAACCTCCCTGAGATATGCGAGGTAAACTTGCAGATCAAAACAGAGATATGATAAGACTTTCTTCCTTCGATAGCACACCTCCTTTCTTGACCTAATCATAGATCCTTTCATCACTATATTACCTTCTTCACGCATTGTTCTATGCACTAGAAGAGAGACTTATATTTTTCTGTGATAGCCTTATTTTTGAAATGTGCGAGGTGGTATAGACCCAGAACAAAGGTAAGTGTACCTCTTCTTTTCTTCCTAGACTAGCCTCCTATTCTCGCATCAATGTAGACCCAAACTTCGCTCTTCTATCACATGATCCAAAATTTCTTACACCATAATGAGGCTGCATCATCCTTTATATAGTGGCTGGCTTTAGCTTGTAGGTCGACATGAGGTTTGTGTGTAAGCCGACTTCATCAAGGAGAATATTCACCATCTTTAAGCCGACTTATGGAGCATATTGACAAGGTCTGGAAGGCATACATTTACATCAATAAATTGTCTTTATAAGTGTAACACCAATTCATATACATGACTCTAAATTATATATATTTATGACAAGATGAAAAACCCCTAAAAGACATCAAGAAGAAGTCTTTGAACTATAATGCGTAAGTATTACAAAATAAATTTTATTATCTTTGTCTTCTTCATTACATAAGTTCATAATTACAAGTCATTATGAAGACTGAACTTAGTTACACGTTCTAACATTTCCTCTTAACTAGGGAGGTATTCATAATGGTACATGGTCACTCTCAATCTGAAGAATCTCATAAGAAGAATTCGATTGGTAATCCATCTGTTATAGCATCTTATTAACCAACATTGTCACAGTGCAAGGCCTTGATTAACAACTCCATCTCTTCACGATACCATGAACTACAATGCTGGCAAGACCAATGATTATAGACATATTCATCATTGTCTCCAAGGTACATACTCCACCCACGTGTTCACCGAGTATGAACTCATAGGAATATTCTTCTGGGGATAGCTAATCCTCAAAGAATACCCATCCTTTCACGACTACTCTTACCTTGGATACCCTAATAAATCCCCAAAAGAGTATCAGATGCCAAATGATTATCCAATCCCACATTCTGTCTTCCAGGTGAATACCAGAATGATACGTCTATCTCTCCCTCTTAATTAGGGAGGACATACCCATTCCTATCAAGGAATGTTCTCAAGCTCCCTCTTATCCAAGGACTTGTTAAGGCTCCCTCATATCCAAGGACTTGTCCAGGCTCCTAGGGACTTGCTTCCAAGTTTCTACTAGGTAAGAAACTTATTACCAACCCCCCTCTCAATCAGGGACCTGTAGCAGCAATGATGAAAACACCGAGTTGATCATGAAGAACTACTTTCTTTGATGTCATGAATTTCTTTGTTGTTGAGGAGTCTTCACCTTTGGGATATCTTCATTAGGGCTCAAATCACCCATCACTTTTCATTTTTGTCCGAAAGTGATCCATCAATTTTTCATCTGGTCTACCTTCATATCATGTTGATTTCCTTCTAACCATACTTCTTCCAAGGATCTTACATCTTGCAATATGGTTATCAACTTGTGGAAGACATATACTTCCCTTTGGCTTCCCTGAATAAGCTCATAAGATATTATTCAATTATAAATATGAATACTTAAATCAAAATTTACCTTAGTGATGATCTTTCACCATGACATCCTTCTTGTAGGCATCAACATCATTTTTTATCTCCTAAAGATATGTATTGTCAAGGGTCTCTATCTTTTCCAGATTTCTATTAGAGTCCACATATCTTCCCTGGAGATCTCCTAGTCAAGTCTTCTTGGCTTCCTTGGATGTTGATTTCTTCTCTCCATGGTTGTACTTCCCATGATATCTTCCTTTTTCTTTCTCCACAGTTTTATTTCATTCCCAGGAACTTCCATTGTGTAGTTCCTTGATAATGTACAACCACCTAATATTCCATATGTGGACATATTATGTCGATTTCATCTAGTGTAGATCATGCCCTTTTGGCAACCTGTGCATCAGAAGAGTTTATGCTTTCTATTTTGATCATACTTCTAAAGATAGAAGTATACTACCTGCAACCACATGGCATGACTTCATAGCATCCAGTGTCAACATATATATACATGTACCTCATTCTTTTCCTTTTGAGTCATCCTGCAGCAGGTTTCCTTAGAATGAAAGAGTTTCATTTTCTTGATTTGCTTCATCAATATGTCATCATATTCTAATCCCAAAATTCTATAAGTCAGAATTCTTGATGAAACCTTTTTCTTTCTTCCTAACTAGTGAATCCAATGAGGATTCCATTAGAAAATGTCAAGACCTGTTTCCATATTGATTATTGAATGATGACCCTTGATCTAGATGACTGCCTTACATAAACATTTTTTTCAGTGAGGTTCCTAGGAGCCACTTCTTTCATGGAACTCTTGTTGACTGCTGTGGTCTTATTCTTTGGAAGGTTTTATTAACACGATTTCCATGCAAGCTATTATACATTGTCTTGAAACTTCCCTATTTTTTCAGAGAAGTTAGCGTCATGCTAGTGATTAATTTGAAACTTTATTTTAGTGGAAAAATTCATTGTTTTTTGGTGGAATAGTTCATAATTTATTCTGATCTTTTTTTGCAAGTGTACTAGTCACAACGATAAATGTATGGTTTACTTCAGAGGGTTCTCAATTCTTTCTAGATATGCTTTTCATTATTTGCTTTGAATACTTCTTTATTGCTTTACCTTCATATTTTATCCCCTGCACAATTGCTCTTGAGGTCCATGTTGTTATGTTTATTGGCTGTTTATGTGGAAACTTTTTCCTGAGGTTCTGCAAGGTAAATCCAAATGCAAAAAATACTATTTTATATATTGATATTTGTTCAAGACATTCTTGTGTGATACTTTAATTTCATAAATCTAGATTTCTATTTCGTTATCTATATCAATATATAAGAACATGCCCATGGATTGTTCATATTTCTCAAACTATGGAGTTGTTCATTTCCTGTTGTATGTTCTTTTATATTGTTATGTTGTGATTCAAATTCTAGTTGTGTTGTCCAATTATTCTCCTACGTAGTACATGCTTTGTTAGATTATATCAAAATGTATTCTTATTGTCTTTTTATTATGCATATTGAACATATTATTTCTAGCAACTTTTGATCTTCCTAGACTTTCTATTCCTTTGGTGTATCTTTGCACCTTTAGTGGAAATTGCTAGTTTAAAGTCTAATTCTTTAAAGGGTGCTAGCTCAATGGAAGAGCACCTGCTTTACAAGCAGGAGGTTGGTGGTTCGATTCCATCGTGCCCTTATATTCATAGGGAATTAGGACGATTAGTTTTTCGTGACGGATGATATTTTGACCATCACCAATGAGCTTATGGTGACATTTTTCGACCCTCACCAAAATATGAAATGGTGACGGTCAACAAACGCCACCATATATATGCATCAATAGTGACGACCATTAAAGGTCCATCACCATAAATCTTTGTTGTTGATATGAAATGGTGAGGGTCACTGTTTATCATTATAGTAATTATTCGTGACGGACCTTGATGTCACCAATGAGTTTATGGTGACGGTCAATGAACGTCGCCATATATATGCACCAATAGTGATGGCCATGAAAATTCCATCACAAAAAATCGTTGTTGTCCATATGAAATGGTGACGATCACTATCCGTCATTATAATCAATATTCGTGACGGACCTTCAATGTCACCACAACACATACTTTTGGCGACGCCACCTTTGGTGACCTTTAGTTTTTTGGTGACAAAAGCTATTGTCCGTCACCATTACTCATGTGAAATGGTGACAGTCACTATCCGTCACTATAAATAATTATTGGTGACGAATCTTGAATGTCACCACAACACCTATACTTTCGGCAATGCCACCTTTGGTGACGTTCAATTTTTGGTGACGAAGGCTCTTTTGACCCTCACCAATGAGCTTATGGTGACCATTTTCGCCCCTCACCAATGCCCTTTTTTCTTGTAGTGCTACCAACAAAATAAAGTTGGGACAATTAAGACCTCGAGTCTGTTACAACCTGTATCCATTCCAAACCAACATTGGGAGGAGGTTTCATTCGATTTTATCACAGGTTACCCAAGTTTGAAGGAAAGAGTGTCATCATGGTGGTAGTTGATAGACTTATCAAGTATGCACACTTTTGTGCATTATCTCATCCATTTAAAGCCAATACAGTTGCTAATTCATTTATGGAAACAATTCAAAAGCTAAATGGAAACCCAAAGATTATTTTAAGCAATGGGGATCCCATTTTCATTGGAAATTTTTGGACGAAATTATTTTCTTGTGTGGGAAATCAACTAGCTCATAGCTCATCTTATCATCCTCAATATGATGTGAAAAATGAGATAGTGAGAAAATGTTTGGAAGGATATATTTGTTACTTTGTATCTGATAAAAAAACACAATGGGTTAAGTGGTTACCTCTACTTGAATGGTTGTATAAAAATTCCTTCCATACTGCAGCAAAAATGACCCTATTTATGGCACTTTATGGATATCATCCACCGTCCATCACATCATATTTCAGAGAAAATTCTAAGGTTAAAGTAGTGGAAGATCACTTCAAGCATCAACAACAAGTTCTCCAACTCTTAAAGGATAACCTCAAATTGGTGCGGAATCGAATGAAAGAACAAGTAGACAAACATCGCATCGAAAGAAGTTTTGGTGTAGGCGACTAGGTATTTTTACGACTACAACCATATAAGCAAATGCCCCTCAAGCAAGCTAAGAAGGAGAATAAATTATTGCCAAAGTACTATGTTCCTTAAAAAGTGTTGCAAAAGATTGATACTATGGCATACAAATTGGAGCTTCTTGCATCTTCCCGAGTGAACCCAATTTTCCATGTTTCATGCTTAAAGAAGATTATAGGTGACAAGCTCCCAGTTCAAACAATATTGCTAGAACTTGGCGAGGACGGAAAAATCATATTGGAATCTGAAGCAGTCACAGAAACAAGAAAGAGACAGCTACGAAATCGATCAATTTCAGAGTATGTCGTCATGTGGAAGAACTTACCCATTGAATATTCGACATGGGAGGATGAGAATTTTATACAGAAGCATCCAGAACTACTCAAGAATTGAGGACAAATTTTTTTTGAAGGAAAGAGGCATGTTAGGTCACTATTATACTAGTGTAGCCCCTTTCTGTTATTGTTAGTGTAGCCGCCTTATTGTTATTGTTGTGCCCATGTAGTCCCCATATTTTTATTATTGTGCCCCATAGAATCCCACTATAGTTAATGTTGTGCCCTTACATTATTATTGTTATATAGGCTGTGATTATATTCTGACCCCTTAGACTCCTATATATAAAAAGTAGGTGTTTTCATTTGAATCATATGAGAATTGTTCATTTATGTATTGTAAAGGAGGTTTCGCCCTCCAAGTGGATAATTTTTAAGTCATTGATCTATATTTTCTTCTGTTTTGTGAGTTGGTTGCATAACATACTAAATGGTGTTGGAGCTAATATTGTAATGATAAATTTTGAAGTTTTATTTTTTATTTTGAGGATTTTTTCAAGGAATGAAACACTTAGGGTTTTGTCCCACCATTATAAATTTAGTTAAGAGGGTTATGGCAAACTCTAGGCCCTTGTATATAATTGTAATTTATGGAAGATATGGCAAGGAATTCGGGATTATTATTATTGTTATTATTATTTTTAACGGTGAACTGTGGTGTAAGTATAGAACTTGGATTATGTATCGATATTTGTATTTAATATCTATATAAATTGCAGTCCATCTTTTTGAGACTTTTTGTATTGGCATTGTTGATTACGAAATTCTAGATCTTGTTTTTTGTATAAGAAAAAGTATTTTTTGTATAAGAAAAAGTGTTTTTTTCCTATAAGCACTAGTATTTCATTTGAGTGTTTTTTTTTATAGGTTAATTTTGTAGCAGATGTTCCTTCTTAAGTGAAAAATAATTTTTTTTTTGTACTCTGATCATTTTCCTATACAAGGAACTGGTGATTTTTTTTCTTTCTTCTTTCTATATGGAAATATTCAGCTAGCCATATCTTATATAGAAATTATACATGCATAATTTTCTTTTAAGTTATATACAGAAACTATAATTTCTCATCCCAAATCCTAGTAATTGTGATGAGCAGTTGGGTTTACTCATTACGCGGTAACTTGGCAGTAACCCTTATCATTAAGGAATCCATTTTCCTCTACTACAAAGCCTACCTAAAATAGTTTGGTTATACAAAATGACAACTTTAAGAAAAATACTTAATACATCCCACACTTTTCTGTAATCAACTATAACCAAATTCTCTCTGAACAATAACTATTAATTGATGATAAAACTTTAGTTTTCAAGATGATATTTCTTTCTTTTCCATTCTAAAATATTCTCCCGTGAAGAATATCGATCTTCAACTATTATACTTATCTTTTTAGTATGTTTGTATTTGAACTTACCACTTTTTTCCATAAGTATATGGATACACATGTGTATAATAATTCATAGAAAATATGTTTTCCAAAATAGTCATGCATTTTCAATATTGGGATACCACCACACACAATCTAAGGGAGAAATTCAAGAAAAATAAAAGAAACATAGTTTTCTTAACCAAACTTATCTATTAAATTGTAGGAATAAATACAAGGCTTTCCTGGTCTACCCAACCGTAAGCAAGCTTTCATCTTTTCTACCCATGATCTTGTTCCCAATCATCCAAATAATCAAATAGAGCTTATATCAGAAGGAACACAACCCTAGAATAGTACTCTACCCATCTAAAGGTTTTTTCCACTGATCTTTTCTCCCACCAGTGAAAATTTTATACCTATTATATTTCTCTCCCACAGTAGTATTGATATCTCTAAGATCTAGGAGTTTATATCATGCCCTTGTTTTTAGCTTTGTGTTACAGAGTAGAAGAGAATATTTATTTTTTCCTTTCTTCCTTCTCCCTCCTTTTCTAGAGGTTCGAATCCAATTCCATCCCCATCTCCTCTAGATATTTTCCCTTTTTGGTTACTTCCGTGTCCTTGGATTGTAAGCAACTCTAACTATTTCTTCGATTGATTGGATTTTAGTTCTACCAAATAACCCTTCTCTTTATTCCTCAAAACATCCTACACTTTTATTTTATCATTTATCAAATAGTAAAAAAAAAAATATTTTTTCGCAAATTAAATTAAAACATTTAATTTCAAATGTCAAAATTAACTCTTAACTACAGTCCAACTCAACCATAATTAACTTATTAGGATCATACCAACATAGATAAATAATTAGGGCTATTTAATTAATCTTTCATCAAAATTAATAAAATTAAATATCTTCTATGGATGAATTTAAACATTTAATCTCAAATGTTAAAATCAATTAATTAGCTACAACTAATTTAACCCTTATCTAACTTCAATGGGGTCATACCAACAAGGTTATATAATTGGGGATATTACACTGGCCCACAATAAGTATCAACCACCCATCTGCTTCGAAGCACCCACCCCCAAATGGCTTTGCAGACACCTACTTGCTTCAAAGCACCCATTCCCAAATGGCTTTTCAGACGCCAATTTTCTAGAGGCACTGACCCCAAATTTGTTCTCATGAACCCACCTGAAGGAAGCTAGTACTCCCTAAATCAACATGTCAGCACTTGCCCTAAAGGCATTGACTTTTGATTGTATGTGGACCTCTATTTCATATAATTTCATACTGGATCCACCTCTTCTCAATAATGCATGTTATCAACAAGATATAAAAACCTCTCTGCTCACAAACCCTAACTCAACAACTATCTCTTCTCAATACATTTACAACAACATATTCCACTCAGCCATACTCTCAAAAGATAACAACAATACATTTTTCATGGCATCTCACACACACAACCACTTACTCTCAAAATAGAAACCTCCTTGAGCCATATAATATATTAGCACTAGTGTAAGATCCCTCTACTACCTACTAAGTTTGTAACTCAAGTTACCCAAAATAGATGTTTTTTTTTTTAACATAATACCCATCCATGTTTCATACAAACATTTAAAATAGATCCATATTATTTCTATATGTTAACAATACTTTACATATACTTTGTATCATATTTTTGGCCTTTCATAGTACATGAAAACAAAACACATAATCATCACATAAATTATAAGTCTTCCAAAAATGAAGAATGACTCATCATATCCTAAAACAACAATCATTCCTTGTAGATGTTAACATTGATCCATTCATTTGAAGAATATTTCTTTGCAACAATACCCTATATTTTAAACATAAAATTCTGCCATTTTAGAAATATTTGATATCATTATGAAATCATTAAATTATCACACCATGAGGATTCATTTCCATTTCTTACTCGTGATGGAAATAAATATTCCTTTTCTTTTGGGTCATATATTGTTGACTTTATAGATTCTTACTAGTGATGGAAAGAAATCTTCCTTTTCTTTTGGCTCATATATTGTTGATCCCACTAGAATACTTTCCTTTTAAATCTCTCATACTATAACTGGAATAATCATTCTAATTTCAAATCCATTTATCTTCCTAATTAGTTATCTTATTTACCCCAAACAACTAAAATTAATATCCGACATAATTTTGTTTCAGTTTCTAAAACATATTATACAATTTCCAATACTTAATAAATTACATACAATGTCAATTACTTAATAATAGGGTAATGATTCCATTGAATCTCAACCTTAGTGAAATAAAGTCAACTTAATATTCTAATAACAACCCTCTCAATGAAGGATACTAGCGTATGGTGTCTATAAATGATTAGACATAATTACCAAAATTCGTAATTTTGAACTAAAGATTCTTATTCTTACCATTGCATATTGCATGAAACAAAATCAAAGTATAATTTTCCAACCTACTGAATGACTCAAGTATTATTTTCAACAACAGTCTAAGTATTCTTTTCAACAATAGTCCAAGTATTCTTTTTAGCAATAGTCCAAACAAACAATACAGAGTGTTTTTTCACATTGTCTAAACAAAATTTACTCCCTCTGAAATCTCAAGTACTAAGATTTGGTATTATGTAGAGTGCAACATTAAAATAAATGATTTAAACTCATTCCAAAATAAATTATTGGTAAAATGACCAAATATCCCAGTATATAAAGCATCTAATAATATTATCTTTCAAAAATTATTCCAGACTAAAAATTTTACAAAAATAAAAACTTTAAACTACATAATGCAAATGTATAAATCATAAGGTTATAAAATATTACCATTGCAGTGCAAAGGGGGAATCATAAACTCATATTTTCCAAGAATGTATATATAGTAAAAGTTAAAAGAATTATATTCCTTTGGATTTAATAATACAACGCTCTAAATTAGAACGCTAACATTAGCAATCAATAAATGAAGCAGAGATATTTTTTTTTTCTTTTTCTGCAAAATGAATAAGCATAATATTTCAAAGAATAATTTCTTTTCTACAAAAATAATAAATGATATATTTCAAGAAAAATTTCTTTCTTATCAAAACAATGACTGCTAGAGACTTAAATGAATAATTACTAATTGGAACCATTATTCACCCATTAGTTAAAAAAAAAAAACATATTCCTGGGTAGTTCTATAATTTCAACATATGTATAACAAAAGATATAAATGGTTAACAATTGTCTATGATTAGATATTTTAGAAATGCAATAACTAAATTAAAGGTAAGATAGCTAAATCTTCATCCAAGAAAGGTTAATTAAAGGAAAATATAAGTCATTTCACTTAGAACAAAAAAACATATTATTGCAGTTCTATAATTTCAACATATGTATTACCAAAGAAAGGAATGGTAAACAATTGTCTATGATTAGATCTTTTAGAACAACAATAACTATTTTAAGGGTAATATAGCTACATATTCATCCAAGAAAGGTTAATTAAAGAAAAGTATAACTCACTGTAATTTTTACCTGATACTTCATCGTTCAACTTTGTTGAGCAATTCAGCTAGAAGTTCTAGTTTGTTAGCAAACTCCAACAGAGCAATCAGATTTACCACCCAGCCAATGAGCTCATAAACAGTACCAACTTCAACAATAGTGAGAAATTTCAGGCAAACGAGGAAAGATATCCTATCTTCCTCTCACACCACTTAGTCTCAATCAACCAACATAAATTATTGGGATTTAAATTTAGAAATTGGATAGTCATTTTGGCAGCGTTTTCCTACTCTTTCTGGTCTCTCCCCCATGGGGAAAAGTATTTCAATAATTATAAGCATTGAGTGGAGTGACACCTCACCCCTTCATGCAAAAATTAACCTATTTTTAATTTATTGTAATTCATATTATTCACCACCTCAATATTTATAGGCATTGAATGGAGTGACACCTCACCCCTTCATGCAAAATTTAACCTATTTTTAATTCATTATAATTCATATTATTCACCACCCTGCCTAAGGTGGTAAGTTATCATTTTTTTTTCTTGATTGTTTAATTACTTTAATTATCTAATATTCATTCCCCCATGTGTCATTTCTAGAAATTTTTTTATTATTGATTATTTCAAAAATATGTAACTAGCAATTGCACCATATGTTGCAAAGGAAACGCTGTAAAGCAGTAACATAGGAAAGAGTAGTAGAGAGGAAAGGGTCACCTGTTGATCCCAACCTCATTTGGGGAGATTAGTTATTTGAATCAATAAAGTGCCCTGTTTCGAAAATTTTGTCTCACTTTTGTAATTTTTGTCTTGAGGTCGCTTAGTTGTATGCTTCACTGGTCCAAAAAAAAGTTTGGATGCTGCGATCCCAGATTTTAATGTCAACAAAGGCACCTTGGGCAGCTCCCTCATGCAGCATTTTTCCCCTAAATATGAATCTATGTCAATTATCAGGTTTGGTAGACTTTAAACTTCAAATTTCAGACAATATAGAACACCAAAGAATGAACAATTTTGTAGATGAATTGGTTTTCAGGCGGGCCTACTTGCAAATACCAAAAAAAAGATTTGGATGTCCACATAATATAATTTCATATCAACATTAAAAATAAAATAAAAATAATACATAGGTAGAAGCATTGACCATTGTTAACTGCAATAGGCAATCAATTTTGAGGGGACCTCTGTTGCCCATTGTGTGTTATTCATGTACGGACGGATGGAATTCATAAAACCCGACAATCAGGAATGCTATTCATTTCTTGTCTTTTCCACTTGAATTAGGGTCTTTTCCATACCTGGATTTTGTGTATGTTTTTAAGTTACAAATAATGTTAACAGGAAAAAGTAATTATACTAAGTTGGCATAGCCATTAAAAGCATGTGTTTGGGCAGATTTTACATAGAGGAATAGGATATGTACAAATACCAATTAATTTGCTTTCAACAGTAAATATGGTTTACATTCATATTTTGCTTGCTGCTAAAAAAAATGACTTTCAACAATAAATATGGTTTACATTCAGATTTTGCTTGCTGCTAAAAAAATGTATGCTTTAGGCTTAATTATGCAAGAGTGCAGCAACCTCTTGGATCAATGATCCCGTAGCATGGATAAATGAAGCTGTATCATTGATGTCCGAATCAGAATTACCCACACTTCCCTCTTCCATACTGATATCACATATTGGATGATACCAAATGAAGACCTGTATCCATGCATATTCGGCCACGAGGGTGCCGGGTAGGCCCTGTTTTCACTGAAATCTTTAATTATTACTGTAAGATGAAGTTTTGGAAAATAATTGTGTTTGTGAATTTAGTTTGTTTTTATGGACATTCTATCATTAAAAAAATTTAGTAATGGTCAATTTGTTCGACATTTTTGGGTGGACACTCCATCAGAGACATAGTAATTATCTCTAATAGTTGTGAGACAGACATGATCATGCCTTGTGGGTGGTATTTGGCTGTATTTGGTTTGTAGTTGTTATCAATGTTGGATACTTCTCCTGTAAGTGGTTTAATTTAATCTTTTAATACTGAAATTCTAAATATGCAGGATAGTCGAGAGTGTGGGAGAGGGCGTGACAGATCTCCAAAAAGAAGACCATGTGATTCCTCTGTACAATGGCGAATGTGAAGACTGTGTCTACTGTAAATCTAAGAAAACCAATATGTGTGGTGAGTATAGAGTAAATCCCCACAGTACAGTGATGAGAAAGGATGGGAAATCTCGTTTCTCCATTGGTGGAAAGCCAGTTCATCATTTCCTATCCACTTCTACATTTAGCGAGTACACTGTAGTGGATTATGCTTATGTTCTCAAGATCAATCCGGAAGTTCCCTTGGATATAACATGCTTGCTAGGCTATGGACTGGCCACAGGTATCCCACTGTTTAGTTTGATGAAATCAGGAATCAGAGGCTTTCTATTGTATTTAGAATTACAGCTGGTGACTAGTCATGCATAGTGCTTTTAACTATGGACTCTGCTACCATGTGCTTGTAGGAATTGGAGCTGTATGGAATACAGCAGACATCGAACCAGGATCAACAGTTGTTATCTTTGGCCTTGGCACTGTGGGGCTTGCAGTAAGTGACTTGATTATCCATGCTATTTGACATAATTGTTGTGCTGGCTATCATTCTTCGGTTGGTTTCTTAAGTTTTTAGCTGTGAGCAGGCTGCAGAGGGTGCGAGGATAAGAAAAGCATCCAAGATAATTGGTATTGACACAAATCCAAACAAGTTTCCTAAAGGTAGATGCTCTTTTTCTTAGAGTGACTGGTAAAATTAACATAACATTTGATAGATAGGTTCTTAGCCTTTTAAGCTGGGTTGTTGTAACAATTGCGGAGAATTGTTGAGTTTATTGTGTTGAACTCTAGCTCCAGTTTGGTCCTAAAAAGTCTTACAATTGCAAAGGTAAGGTGCTGGTCCTGAAAGGTCTTACCTTTGCAAAGGTAAGGTATTGGTCCTGAGTCAAAGGTTGTTCTTGAAAGGCAGTAAAGTTAGGCTAGTAGAAGCCTAAAGGGTTGGCCATGAAAAGCAATAAAATCCTGATAAAAGAGTTGTCTTGAAATGTCTTACATAAGTTTGAAAGGTCTTATACTTGTTAGAATGGTTGCTCTTGACTGAGATCTCAATCATCATCAGTCAAGAAAAAGTTGAGGCAAGTTACCCATACCATCCTATTTGTCAATAGGATCTTAATCGCATACCTGAGCCTAACTAACCAGGATAGTTGGGTGGATAGAAATATCTTTGAAATTAATTATTCAGGCACGGAATGCACTATCAGTTAGATGTGCCAAAGTATATATTGTTGTCATCCCTTAGATAAAATGCTATCAAGAGTTTCACCATTTGCACTACTTACACTGCAGCTAAAATCCTGGGAGTGACAGACTGCATCAACCCAAAAGACCACGAAAAGCCCATTCATGAGGTACTCTTATTTTAGATTATTCTTGTATATAATGGCAATCTCTCTAAGACCTATTAGCTCCAAAGCTCATGAGAAGAGAAACACTTTTGCAGGTGATAAGAGACATGTCAAATGGCGGTGTGGATTACAGATTTGAATGCATTGGAAATACAGATATCTTATACTAGGGCTTTTTGGCCACCCATGATGTATGGAAATCCTTTGTTCCTCATTTTCAACTTCAATATCATTCATAACAAAAATGCTAGCTATTTAAGAAATTGATAACAAAGATCCTAGATATCCTGAATATGCTAAAACTTACTAATTTAAGAAACTGGTAACAAAGATCCTAGATATCCTAGATCTGCTAAAACCTACTAATTGATTAATTTCCAGTAAGGTCTGCTAGAGATATGCATAAACAAAACTGTAAAGCTGCATTATGGTTCGTGTTTCCTCATGGTTAATGTTTTGGTCAATTGAATGTGGATTACAGGCCTGGGGTTTGACAGTGTTGTTGGGATTTGATTCAACCCGAAGAAAGCTAAGCCTTCTTCCAACAGAGTTGTTTATGGGTTGGAGGATAGTGGCATCCATATTTGGCGGATTCAAGGGAAAATCCCAATTGCCTATTCTTATAGGAAAATGTGTGAACAAGGTAATGAATCATCAGATGGCATATAATGGTTTTAAGCAAATTCTATTTAAAACAAATGGTTCATGGTTCATATTTTATTGGTTTTATTACAATATGCAGTTTGACTGCAGGAAGTCCAAGTAAAGGAATTCATTACCCATGAGCTGCCTTTTGCCGATATTAACAAATCATTTGATTTATTGATAGAAGGCAAAAGTTTGAGATGTGTTCTCCATATCTAACCAAATATATTTTCCATTCTCTCATCCCAGCAACGATATATGTAGGAGATAGTCAGTTTTTGGTCACCTCTGATAGTTGATTGTGTTCCTACTAATAAATGCTTTGCCACCTCTTATGGAACTATGTTATGTCCAGTGAGGGAAGCCTTATTTGTGCGGTTTTAGTCTCAAACGCAGTAAAATGGACCCAGTTAAGGAATCTGTGCCGCTTGAAAGTAGATTGCCATTAAAGATTACCATTAAATATTAGATGTTTATCTTATTGGTGGTATTTCGTGTACACTTATATAGAGCAAAACTTGCTCTTATCATGTGTGAAGTGTCTAATTCAACTTTTGAAAATGCTTTAAGGTCTTAGTGTTTAAAAAATGGAGTATTCCACTTTTATTAAGAAGGGTTTGGTTCATTACAGTCTCACTTTTACTATAATTTATTTGTAAATAATATTGGTTATATAAAGAATTGGGAAGTAAAATAAGTATTTTTCAAAATTTTGCATTTAGATTTGATATATACATTAAATATGTGGTTAAAATCATTTACAAATAATAATAACTAGCTTTTATCAAGAATGAAGGTGCATTCAAACAATTTGGGCACATGTTAAAACATTTTCAAGACAAGTGTCTTGCATTTCGGTAAATGCAAATAGGGAAAGAACATGTTAAAATCCTTCATAAGTGGCAAGATATCTAACAGACAATATTAATACCAATACCAAAGGCTTTTAACCTGAAATTCAACTACAGAACAAACCAAACTGATTTGTTCAAGCTGGATAGATGCCTTGTGATATCTTCAGAAGTGGATATATCATAGATCAAGAAAATTAATTTTAAGACATATAACTAAAACCTGTATGGATACACAAAAAAGAAGCCCTGATCATAAAAGATAGAACCAAAACAGGTTATAACATTTTCAGCCTAAGGATATCTCTTGTTCAAAATTCATAAAGACACGTTTGGTCATGGTAATTGCTCATAAGCCCAGTTCAAGCAACTAAAATAACATCAGAATTAAAAACAGAAAATTATGATGGTTGCTGTTAAGATGACCTACTTCACGTTGTGATTGTTGTATATCCCATGCAAAGCACGAGCATTTTGGGAAAAATAAACAAAATATAGTCAACAGGGTCTTGATTAACTCTAAAGAAGGGGCATTTCAAAACTAACATTGTCTTGAATTCCAAATAGTCAAGTTTCCAAACTCATGGACCATTTTACTTGTTCAAAGATCACGGTCAACTACAAATCTTGGGCAAATTTGGTAGATACTTCACCCGCTGCTTCTCAATCTCAGGGATCTTTTGATTTGAGCTAGTATGGTGATCTTTGTGTGGACAAGCTAGATTTTGAATCTCCCGTGAAGAATATTTAAATCTCTCAGAAACCAACTTTTCCCACCATGGACAATCTTCTTTCAAAGCTAGGTGCAAATCCTAAGGCTGAGGCTTGTCACACATAGAGATCTTTCAATTTAAGCAAGGATAGAGATCTTTGAATTCTTGACTAAGTCTGATACAGATATCCCAAAGCACAGTGGGTTCATCGAAAACTAATGAGCATGGAGTTTTTTTTGAGACTTGAGCAACCAAGAACAACAATTTTATAAATGTCACTAAACCAGCAGCTAGTCTCTCTGGTTAAATTAGTATAGCATAGTCAGCTGATACAGTTAACATATTATTTATCTCTATTGAATTTCGATGAGGCAATGTCAAGCCACTGCTGCTACTGTGTGTTGAGTGTCTGCTTGAGAATTCGTCTTTTTCCACATCTGCATGGCTTGGTGATAATAAAATTAGGCTAGAAGAATCTGGAACTCTACTAGAATGGATTAATTTTATCTGAAATGTTGGATTCGGGTTATATCATCACAGTTGAATATTTTAATGATTGAATTATAGTCCTGTGCTGTATGAATTGTCGTGTTGTTGAAAAAAATATTGTTACAGTTATACTAAAGTACTTATTTCATTTTTTGAACAGAAAAAGTTGTTGAAAACCCTAGTTGTTTAGAGAAAAAAAACTAGGGCGAAAATTCCCCTAGAATGCTACACTAAAGGCAACTACTCAGAGTGTATCCCCTATTTGGACTGGGTATACTCTGTTTATGATTATATATATCACTGTGGTTTGATTCGTAACGCTATTGCTGATTCAACACAAAGTTACATTGCAAGAGCTACTGAATCAAAGGAATATCGTGGTGCATCTGAATAATGAAAAACGAGGTAAATGAATCAGAAAAAAGACTTACCTGTGGTAACAAACCAGCAGTTGTATTGCATTCACTTGTGGGCACGGCCTCTAGGGTTTTTCTTCTTGTCCTGTTTAGCCACCTTGGGCGTAGCCCTCTAACTTTCCCTGCTCATGCAAGGGAACCATGAACCTTACCTGCACCCAATTGGTAGACAGCGTAAGGATGAAAAAATAAAACTAAATGAGATGACATTAGAAATTTTCCACTTACTGATTGTGATGAAGAAATTTCAATGGATGAAAGTTCTGAGCAGTTTCTCCTTAAAACAAATTGACCAAATCTCCGAGGCAGTTTCTTAGAATAGACTGAGGTTCTTTGGAGCAGAGCGAAGCACCTGGAGCAGATCAAAGACCCCTGTTTCAAACTTCCACGAAGATCATCTTGCAGCAGAAGGGAAACCATCCAAGGCAAGTAGAAATACTCCTGGAGTTCAACGATTATATTTTGTGCGGGCATAATTGAAGGATGGGGGCAACATTAACCTTTCTATGGTTGTCGATTGCACAAGAGATTCTTGCTGGTATTAACCCCCACTGAGGCTAGACGGAGGTCTGAAGCAGGGCAAGGCTACTGAACCAAACGTAGAAAAGATCTGAGGAGTCCTGAGAAAATTCAAGAACGAACCAAAGCCAAGTAGCCTCTCAGATCCTTGGCTCTACATTCAAAGTTCAACCTTCCAGATTTCTCCTCTCTCGGCTCACATGGAATTGCCCAGGCTGTCCATTATTTCTCATCGGCTCACTCCTCATCCGCGGCCTCTAAGTCGTTTTCAAAACTGAATAATAACAGTAATCAATCAAAGGTTGAAATCATTTGAATCGTCTAACATGAACATCAACGGTACATAATGGTACAGGTGGCACTTTAGGTAAGTTGTTTTCAAATAAGAACGCTTTACAGCGTAATTAATATTTTTGTATTAAAATATTTTTTTTTGTAAATGACCCTCTAAAGTGGGTAAATTGGAGTTAATTCAACTAAAAGTTTAACTTAGATTAATTCACCTGGTTGATGTAAGCCCTTAAGTGGTATTTTTTAGTGAGAGAATAGGGATTCCACACCCCTATTGTGCACCTCTCCTGAATTGTTAAGACTTGGTTCTCTTGCCATGTGCTTAGGACTCCACGTCCTAGTAGAATCAAGACACCACACCTTGATCTTTCTAAAGTTAGGACTTCGCACCCTAATATTTCCCATAGATTCTCATATATTATTCTTTGAACCTACATGGTTTTCCTCAAGGTACTGGTTGTGAGTTCATATGCATATGATGATCTATTGGCAAGGTCTTGTTTCCCTAGATCTGCACATCATAACCTCATAGATTAAAAGCATCAACAAAATTCATAATAAATTTAATTCAATTACATTTTACCCAAATGTATACATGACCACCATAGTCATCTTAGCATCCTTCTTGGCAGTAACTAAGTTCCATGCCAAATCCTGCTAAATACAAGGTCAAGCATGTAAAATCATATACATCATAATCATCAACAAGATTGTGGTCTGTTAAGCATGTATAAGCATATACATCATAAATCATCAACAAGATTATGGTCCATTAACTACTCCACACAGTGGCTTTTATTCTTGTGTCATAATCATATACCATCATTCATGTAATGCACCAAATTCAAAATGGGATTCGAAAAGAGAAACATCCTTAATATGCACATAACCAAAAGCAGTCTTATACACTCAACCATAGATATTATCATAAACATGCAACAATCATGTGACCGAAACTAGGTTTATAGTGTACAAGCATATACATAAGTCTGACATATATAATCTTTATACACTCCATCAAAATCACCCTCCAAGTGCCACCAAAACTAACTAACCAAGAAGGGACACTACACACTACCCCTCTTGGGCTAAACTTGGCTTGAAGTTTTCCTACAATCATAAGATACTTGGTTCATTTTAATTCTCTTATCATAAAGGTGTTAGCCTTATGTATAAGTATTTGATATCTTTTCTTCATGCCAATTCATAACTCAATGATTTTCTAAAGTGAAAGCATCTCCATGAAAACCAAAACATACCATTCTTAATCAAGTAGGAATTATATCCATACTATATTAGATGTGTTTCAATATATAAAATGCCAAATATTTCTATATCAAAACCAACCATACAATTTATAGTACCATAACAAGATACAATTTTATGTAATTGATATGACATCTACTTAAGTTATCTATAATAACTTGATATTCCACATGTTTTTCTTCTCATAGTCCTCATTAATCCTTCACCAGCCATCATCATTTTGGTTCTATAGTATATTGAGTTTGCCAAGCTATAAATAGCTCCCACGTTAGTTGTATAACAACGTTGATGGTCCATCCTATCATATAATCAAACTTGCATGAAAAGAGGTAGAAAATCATACATATACAATTGCATGTCAATATAGTTACCAAACATTATGTTATATTTATAAGTAATGACTTATGTTTTCTGACTCTAAATATACCCTTTTTATTTCAAAATACATACATGAAATCACAATTCTACTTTGTACTAATTAATTTTCCTTGAATTCCACAATCATTGATGTTATTCACATTCATTACTTGATGATGCATTAGCATCCATCTGAAAGGCTATAGTTGGAGTTGATTTCTTTTGCTGGAGAGAAGAAGAATTTTTGAATTCTATTTAAATTTATTTTGAGTTAATTTGGGATAACACATCCATTGTAAGTTGCAGATTAAAAGAATAGTTAAATTGGGATTAGTTAAGTATTTAGTTTAATAATGTGTTCTGAAACTAAATGACAATTTATGAACCATATGGGGATTTTGGAAAGGCATAAAACCAAACGAAACCCACCATTGTGAGGTTCTTCCATCTGTAAAGGGAAAGAGAGTGGAATAAGAGTGAAATAAGTGTGGAATATGTGCGAGAAAGGAGTGAACTGAGAGCATAAATAAATGTAAACACCAACCATATAAGGGCTTGGCTATGTATATTTCATTTCTAAATTAGTTCCAAGTGTTTTTTGCTTTGATCGGGCTCTCTGTTTTAAATAATCTATTTTATTTCTCTGTTGAATCGCATATTTATTAAATCACACAGTTAAAGACCAATCGGATTTGTAGGCACGACGAGGACCATTAGATCCGACACCGATAAACGATGAGAAATCACATCACAATCGGGAGGATATCGTACATCTCAAATTATAGTGTTTACAGTTAATGATTCACATGTTAATTCATTTAACTTGCGATGCAAAGTGAGTCAACGGAGACATAACGTAGACTGTTAGATCCGGCAAAGAGCAACGACAGAGATTGAAGTGCACAGGGAAGCGATTTCACAAATCGCAATATTTAGATGTTAGCATTAAGGACCGTCACAAGGTAGGCTAAATTATTTGTGATGCGAAGTGGAGAAGGACACGTGTCAGATCTACCCAATATTGCAGATCACAAGAAATAAGGTTTAACTTTAAGTTATATTGTAAAGTATGTGAATTGCGATCACCTGTGATTGGTTGGAACTATTATGGGACCCTCCGGTAAGAAGTTCTGCATATTTGCATTTGTTTTGGGTTTATGTGTG
The DNA here is from genome assembly GCA_034641835.2 of Pinus albicaulis. NCBI lineage: Eukaryota > Viridiplantae > Streptophyta > Pinopsida > Pinales > Pinaceae > Pinus > Pinus albicaulis. Next base: position 913,781,422 of record CM076571.1, on the reverse strand, counting down.
GTATGTGTAGAGTAACTGCTGTGATCGTGCACGTATGTATGTTTGGAAACTGCAAGTTTGAAATCTGCTGCGAGTAAGGGAGTTGTGTGGATCCATAAACCACAATTCTGCAGCATATTCTGATATTTTTGCAGCTAGTCTGCATCATTTGGTATCAAAGCCAATCTTTCTTCCTAAGTGAAGATGGAAGTAGGAAGAAGAGGTTGGGGAACAGCTGTAAGGGGAGAAATATATGAAGGAATATGTGAAGAGATTAGAATGTTGTCAACACATTTGGCATCAGTGGAAGAAAGAAGGCGTAGGGATCCTAAAGGTGGAGATGACAGTGATGGTGAGTCAATGGCACTAACAGATGGGTTAGAGGATGAGACACCAAAAATCAAACTAGTGAAATCTGTTTTGATGGCTAGCAGCAAGCCAAGACCAGAGTTATCCAGTTATGATGGTCATTTGTCCACAAAATCATTGTTAGACTAGATAAGTGAGTTAGATAAATACTTAGAGTATGAGGAAGTTAGTGAGGATAGGAAAATCAGGTTTGTTGTCACTAAGTTGAAAGGACACACAACACTATGGTGGGACAATGTGTAGGGAGAAAGGAGAATACTGAACAATCCTTTGATCAAGATATGGGACAGGATGATTGAAAATATGAAAATCAAGTTCCTTTCTAAAGATTACCAAATTTCCCTTTAGAGACAAGTGCATAATTTGAGACAGAGAATGATGACTATAAAGGAATACACAGAAGAGTTCTATAAATTGAACTTGAGGGTTGGGTATGTTGAAGATACCTCTGAGAAGACATTAAGATTTGTGAATGGTATACAGATGGAAATATTTGATGAGATCAGTATTATTTCCCATAAAACTATAGAGGAGGCATATCGATGTGATTTGAAGGCGGAAGAAAAGATTTCCAGGAAGCAGAATGCAATAAGGGGACGTGGGTCCGGTAGAGGAAGAAGACAATCCTTTGGCATAGGTAGCACTTCGAATGGTAATGAAGAGGGCATAAGTTCAAACACTTTGGGACAGGCTGAGAAGGAATGTAACACCAGAGGTGGAAGGCCATACCAGCGAGGAAGAGGTAATGGCAGAGGCAGAGGGAATGCCTACCAGTGTTACAAGTGTCAGAAATGGGGGCACAGGTCTTTTGAATGTCTTGAAAATGAGAAAGCTGGACAGAGGGGAGTGAATTTTGCTCAACTTGATGTAGCAAAGGCACCACCACAAGAGGTGGAGAATGTGCCTGAAATAAGAGAGGCCTTGGTGTTTAACAAGGTTTTACTAAAACCAACTAAGGAGGTGGTAGACCTGACACAGAGAAAATAATTGTTCTAGACTGTGTGCAAGTCACTTGGAAAATGCTGCAAATTGATTATAGATAGTGGAAGCACTGATAACCTAGTAGCCACTGAGATGGTGGAAAAGTTGGGTTTGAAGAAGTTGAAGCACCCGAATCCCTATAAGGTGTCTTGGTTGTAGAAATGACACCAACCGCTGGTTGATGAGGAGTGCGAGGTGGAGTTTCACATTGGAAAGTACAGGGACAAGGTGAATTGTGATATTATGCTTATGGATGTATGCCATACTCTGTTGGGAAGACCATGGAAATATGACAGAAAGGTCGTCCATGATGGGGAAAATAATTTCTACATATTTGTGAAGGATGGGATAAAGCATACGCTAGTTCCCATGAAAGAAGAAGATATTGCAGAAACTAGTGGGACTAAAACACTGCTGATAAGCGGAAGGAGTTTCTGCGACAACTTGAGGAGAATGAGGTGAATTATGCAGTTATGTGGAGGCCAAGAGTAGTATTGATGCATACAGAAATAATTTATTTTCCTGTGGAAATAGAGGACATGCTGCTAGAGTTTAGTGATATTGTGGTAAATGATCTACCAGATAAATTATCACCAAAGCGGAGCATTAGTCACCATATTGATTTTATTTCGGGAGCCAATTTTCCAAACAAGGATGCTTACCAGATGAGTCTGAAAGACAATGAGGAGATCAGGAAGAAAGTACATGAATTGTTGGATAAAGGGTTGATTTGGGAGAGTTTGAGTCCTTGGGATGTTCCGACTATTTTAGCTCCCAAGAAAGGAGGTGAATGGCGGATGTGCACTGATTCCCGGGAAATAAAAAATATCACTATCAAGTACAGTTTCCTTTACCTCAGATGGATGATATGATGGATTTTCGGAGTGGAGTAGCTTAATTTTCGAAGATAGATATGAAAATCGGCTATCAACAGATCAGGATTAGAGAAGATGACGAATGGAAGACAACTTTCAAGACCAATCAAGGCTTGTATGAATGGTTGGTCATGCCATTTAGGCTGAGAAATGCTCCCCGAAAATTCATGCATTTGATGAATGAGATGTTGAAAGAATTCATTGACAAGTTTGTGATCGTATATCTTGATGATATACTTATTTTCGGAAAGACAAAGGAAGAAAATTTTCGGTATGTCAGGTATATGCTGGAAAAATTGCAGCAAAATAAATTGCAGATGAATTTAAAAAAAAATTCTTTTATCAAGAAATAATTGATTTATTTAGGATTTGTAATTTCTAAAAATGAGTTGAAGATGGACCCAGAGAAGGTTGCAGCCATAGTTAGCTGGCCATCTCCAAAAATTTTGTTTGAAGTAAGAAGTTTTCATGGACTAACAAGTTTCTATCAAAAGTTTATTAAGAACTTCAGTGGTATTTGTACACCTATGGTGGATACCATTAAGAAGGAAAATCAGCCTTTTCATTGGACAACATCTTCTAAGAGAATTTTTCAGCTTTTGAAGAAGAATATCACTGAAAAACCAAAACCAAAACTGCTAGACTTCAAAAAAAAATTCCAAGTTCATTGTGATTCCAGTGGGACAACCATTGGTGCAGTACTCAGCCAAGAAGATAGGCCAGTAGCATACTTCAGTGAGAAGTTAAATGAGAGCAGGAAGAAGTATACATCTTACGACAAAGAGTTTTATGCAGTCGTCCAAGCGTTGAAACATTGGAGACAACATTTGATGGCTAATGAATTTGTCTTGTTTTCAGAAAATTCTGCATTACAATACATTATGCAACAACACAAGCTGAATCATAAACATGCAAAATGGGTGGATTACTTGCAGAGTTTTACATTCATTTTGAAACACATCAGCGGTCAGGCCAACAAGGTGGCAGATGCGTTAAGCAGGAGAAGTCTGATATTACAAGAAAGCGTAGTGCAAGTGTTGGGATTCGAGCATCTCAAAGACTTGCATGAGATGGATGAATATTTTAAGGAAGCTTATGAAGCTTGCAAAAATCCATTGTTGAGAGAAAATAGTCCATGGTTGGACTATAACAGGAAGGAGGGGTTAATTTTCAAAGGAGGATAGTTGTGTATGCTGGAATGTTCTATGCGAGAGAACTTAATCCAGGAAAAACACAATGGAGGTTTGGTTGGACATTTTGGCATAGATAAGACTTTGGATCAGCTGAGCCACTTTTACTATTGGATAAGAATGCAAAGATATGTGCAGAGATTCGTGATCAAGTGTAAATTTTTTCAACATGCAAAGGGACACAGCCAGAATGCAGGATTGTATACACCCTTACCCATTCTGAATAGACCATGGGACTCAGTCAGTTTAGACTTTGTCTTAGGTCTACCGAAGACACAACGGGGATTTGATTCGATCATGGTGGTGGTGGATCGTTTCACCAAAATGGCACATTTCATTCCATGCAGAAAGACAAGTGATTCCACACATGTAGCACACTTGTTATTTTTAGAAATATTCAGATTACATGGAATTACCAAGTCCATCATCTCGGACATGGATGTAAAGTTCACAGGCCATTTTTGGCGAACATTGTGGAAGAAGTTAGACACCAAACTAAATTTCAGTTTGGCTTATCATCCACACTGAGATGGGAAAACTGAAGTTGTGAATAGGAGTTTGGGGAATCTGTTGAGGAGTCTGGTTGGTAAAAATTCCAGAAAATGGGATCATGTGCTTGCACAGGTGGAGTTTTCCTACAATGACTCGCCCAACAGAAGCACGAGCATAATTCCTTTCCAAATACTATATGGAATGCACCCACGTGGAGTATTTGAGTTGTAGGATTTGGGTTAGTTGGATTGTAGGAGTGTTGATGGCGAAGATTTTGCGAAAGAAATCAATGATCTACAAGAATAGGTCAAATTGAAGCTACAAGACAACAACCAAAGATATAAACAAAGAGAAGATTTGAAAAGGCGAGAAGTACAAGTCTAAGTAGGAGACCTGGTACTGGAACATCTGCACGAGGAGAGGTTTCCTAAAGGTGAATACAACAAATTGAAGATGAAAAAGATCGGGCCTTGTAGAATTCTTCGGAAGTTTTCTGCAAATGCTTACAAGTTGCAGTTTCCTCCGAGTGTAGGAATCTCGCCCATTTTTAATGTGGCAGATCTATACCCATACACTGATGTTGATAGGGAAGAAAGTTCGGAGAGACAAACACGGGACACCTAGAATGAGGAGAGCTCATGGATTAAATAGATGCCTCTAGAATAGCTTTTGTAAATTGAACAAATTTTGGATACACAGGTAGGCACGAAGACATGAAGCAAATAATATTTAGAGTATCTGGTCAAATAAGGACCGTCCTATGGAGGATTTTTCTTGGTTGGATGCTGCCCAAATTCAAAGTGTCGGGTACTCTATTGAAGAGCTCATGAACATGAGCCATGAGTTTAATTTACCTCGGGAGGCTTATGCAAGAGCATACAACTGAAAGGCTGAAGCTGGAGTTGATTTATTTTGTTAGACAGAAGAAGAAGTTTTGAATTCTATTTTAAGTTAATTTGGGCTAACACAACCATTGTAATTTGTAGATTAAAAGAATAGTTAAATTAGGATTAGTTAATTATTTAGTTTAATAAACTGTTTTGAAACTGAATGATAGTTTCTCAACAATATGGGGATTTTGGAAAGACATAAAACCAAACCAAACCCACCATTGTGAGGTTTTTCCATCCATAGAGAGAAAGAGAGTGGAATAAGAGTGAAATAGGTGTGGAATAGGTGTGAGAAAGGAGTGAAAAGAGAGAAAAAATAAATGTAAACACTAGCCATATAGGAGTGAAAAGAGAGAAAAAATAAATGTAAACACTAGCCATATATATAAGGGATTGGCTATGTATATTTCATTTCTAAATTAATTCCAAGTGTTTTGTGCTTTGATCGGGCTCTCTGTTTTAAACGTTATGTTTTATTTCTTTGTTGAATCGCATATGTATTAAATCGCACAGTCAAATACCAATCAGATTTGAAAGCATAGCGAGGACCATTAGATCCGACACCGATCAACAGTGAGAAATCAAATCGCAGTTGGGAGGACATCGCACATCGCAAAGTATAGTGTTTATGGTTAAGGATTCACATGTTAAGTCATTTAACTTGTGATGCAAAGTGAGTTGGCGGAGACATAACGTGGACCGTCAGATCCAGCAAAGGCCAATGGCGTAGATTGAAGCGCACTGGGAAGTGATTTCGTGAATCCCAATATTTAGATGTTAGTGTTAAGGACCATCGCAAGGTAAGCTAAATGATTTTTGATGTGAAGTGGAGAAGGACATGTGTTGGCTCTGCCCAATATCGTAGATTGCAAGAAATACGGTTTAACCTTTAAGTTATATTGTAAATTATGTGGAGTATGATCGCCTGCGATTGGTTGGAACTATTGTGGGACCCTTCGGTAAGAAGTTCTGTGTATTTTTTTTTTTTTTTTGGTTTATGTGTGGTCTGTGTAGAGTAAACGTTGTGATCATGTGCGTATGTATGTTTGGAAACTGCAAGTTTGAAATCCGTTGCGAGTAAGGGAGTTGTGTGGATCAATAAACTGGAGTTCTATGGTGTATTCTAATATTTTTGCAGCTATTCTGCATCACTTGAGAACCAATTCAATATTGGTTTAGAATAATTTCATTCCAAAAATAAAGTAGGTTACCAATAACATTATATCAACACCCATTTCTCAATTACTCATTATTTATATTGAATAGCAAGGTAATTCATTTGGTTTTGAGGGCTTATTTCCTAACATTAATACATATAAGAAAACCTTTAATAAAGCTATTAAAACCATACATTTCTCAAACTATGAATAATCATGTCGATTTTGCTTAAGATTTACACTATCACAATAGCATTTCTAGCCTAAAGCTAAGCTTCATTTTCTTTTTTTCTCTCTCCCCTTTTTTTTATAAAGAATAATTACTGCCCCCTCAAAATATTACAACCTTTTGCAGGGCTACTAGCTATTCATACAACTATACATCCCAACACAAATTCTTAAATCTAACAATTTCTTCCATTCCATATACAATACAATCATATTCCTTTTCTAAATCATGCAACAATTCCAATTCATCAAAAATGTGATCTCACTTTTCTTCAAATTTTCCCTCAAAAATATCACAAGCACATATTCTTGTAAAATAAGACTAAAATCAACTTTTCATTAACTTCATACCTTATCCTTTAAGCTTAAATAAAACAAATTTCCAACCACATAAAAGGTTTATCTCTAAACATGCTATTCTCTTAGCTAACTAAAAATAGTTTTGAGAACTTCATGAGTTCAATCCTCATAATTTCTCTAGTTAATTTAGTTAAATATAATTCAATCAATATGCAATCCTTAAATTCATTAATAAGACTATTATGGACTTCCTAGGAACAACAATATGAGATTTTCTTTAAATATGCTAGACTTAATTTGTCTTAAGAAAATAAAAAATATATTTCATCAACTTATCACAATAATCTCTTTATACATTTTCAAGCATTTGAAAAATCAATTTAATTCTACCTCAATCAAGCACATACAAAAAAAACTACAATACTCTAATATAAATACCTAGTCCACATTTTACTCCATATATTAAGATAAGCTATTACAAACATTCTAAACCACCTAATGGTTTACACTATAACGATCTTCTTTTCTTCATTTGTAATCAAAGGAAAATAATGCATTTAAATCTTAAACAATTTTTTTTATGAACATATATTCCACTTGTTAGCCACCTATAAAATTTTGTTATACCAAAAGGTGGCTAAGACTTTTTGAGCCTCCAAGGAACAAATTTTATCACTAAAAATTGTTGGCTCTTGAAGACTCCTTGTAGGCCTCATGCCTCTGTCCAAAATCCTCATTACTGTTCCTATTAATTCTGTTGATTTCATGTAAGAAACTGCTGAAGAAACCATCATTTTTCCCCTTTCTCCCACTCATAACTAACCTTCATTTACTCCCCCTTTTCTCCATGTTATTCCTCTACTTTTCATAAGTTTCTCCTTCGATTCATGAAAATCCTCCTGACATGGTTTAAAACTTCTTTTTTGAGCTGTGCCGAAACCCCCAAATCCATTTTTCCTTTGAAAAAACCCAAAACCCGCTTATCCAAAGTTTCAACTTAAAAACGTCACATGTTGAAATAATCTAATGGGTTGATCAAAAAAACCGATCGTGCAATTGCGATCGGAAGATTTATAATGGGTTGATCGGAAAGACCAGGTCCGCAGTTCCGATTGCGATTAGCCTTTATTAAATAAAGCCCCAGGCCCATTGTTTTCCATATATCCAACGGCCCCGTAAACGGGCGTCAGCCATTTCATATTATATATATATCCCGATCCATCAAAAAACCTTTGTTTTTGTTAAAAACTTTGGGTTTCATATGTTATAAAGTTATTTCCGCTGGTTCACTCCAGAACTAATCCCCGCCATTGATCTAACGTTGATCAAACGGCCATCGCTCCATCGCATCGGCAATTTCAATCGCATGCGTTTTGTTTCACCCCCGATTGCCGATCCCCGATTCAATCCCGACCGTTGATCTAATGCTTTGATCCAACGGCCCGCGCAAAATCGCATCGCAAGTTTTAAATCACATGTGTTTTATCTCACCTCCGATTGTCGATCTCCGATTGGTTGTTCACCGTTGATCTCCTCTCCGCCTTCCAAGATCCAACGGTCCTCTTTCCCTCCGATCACAAGTCTTACTGCTGTTTCCAAACCCGCTGATTCATTTCCCGCAGTTGATCTGATCCTCAGATCAACGGTCATCGCTCAATCGCAGCGCAAATTCAATCGCATGCGTTTTGTTTGCCCCCCCGATTGCAATCCCCCGATTGAGATCCTCCGATTCAATCCGGACCGTCCACGTGTCCAGATCGGACGGTCCAAAACTGCTCCTCCTTATTCTTCTCCCGCTATCCTTTTTGCCTTTCTATACAGATCTCCACCGTTGGTTGCCTTCATCCGACAGCTACGCTCCTCTCCCGCCTTCTGAAGCAGTCTAACCCATTTCGCAGGATTTCTTAATTATTTTGTGTTTTATGCAGGTGTTTTAAATGGTTTTCCGTTGTATTACGAAGAAATGCCGAGGGCTGGGAATGACGATTCTCATGCCTTCGTTTCATTAAAGAGAAGCCATCCGCGGGGCTCCATTCCATGTTTCGTCGGTGCTCTGTGAGCATTGATGCTGTAAAACCCAGCGCGGCCCTGCACATCGACAAGACGCTGTTTTATTCGAAAGAACAGCTAAAGAGTATCAGTTTTGAAAATAAAGCACAGAAGATTGAAGATAGAAGATAGATTTGCGGGATTACGACTAAGATTGAATATCAAAAGCCTAATCCCTCGAATTAAGACAGAATTAATAGGAAATCAAAAAGATCTATCAGGCATAAAGGCCTCTACCACCTTATTCAAGGCAAATTGATCCCTCAGCTACCACAAAGCCACCTGTTGCCTCAAACCTTTCAAACAAAGGCCAAAGTTATTGAAGAAGTTCAGATTTTGCCTCAGCGCAGCCAGGGAGTTACTTCTGCATGGAAATTAATGCAGAAATATCTGCAAGGTTACTCCAGAAAGTACACAAAGCCTCAAAGTCAAAATAAAGCTCCCACCAAGCTTTGATATTTATTGTGAAACAGTTAATACAACGATCCACCTGTAAATTTCTCCCTCGAGCCTCTCAAAGGGCCGAGAAGTCTTCACTCTGTATTAATTGTCCTTGAGATATTTTGTTAAAACTCACCTCCTCATCTTCCTATAAGTACTTCTGTAGAAGATGAGGAGTTGTTGGTTGTTGGTTGCTGTTTGATCACAAGTTGTAACATTGAAACTCTCTGAAATAAATATACAAGTCTGTGGAAGTTGAAAAACAAATTGAAGTCTTGGATATCTTGATGATGTTGTTGCATGCTCATTCCTGAGAAGGCTCTATCTTTGGATTCATGAGCTTGGTTGTTGGTGAAGTATTCTAACTGTTTAATGTTTTCTCCTGTTTTCATTATGTTTCATAATCTCTTACTATAGTAGGCTGAAAGTTTTAGGCTAAGAAATGACTCCTGGAAGCACCTTAGACCTGTTCACCCTTCACTGTTTTATGTTTTCTTCTGCTGAAGTATTTTAGAGGCTTTAAACCTTCTCTTTAGTATTCATGCTCGTTTATTTCCTTGATAGCTCAAATAGTTGGTTTCGGCATGTTATGGTTCTCCCTGCTTGTCTGCCATCACTTGAAAGTCGTTATTGAAATCTCCCTTCGAAGTACCATTGTCTTAAGTTAACCAAAGAGGTCGGTTTTGATCTTACCCTTTGCCCCTGCTTAAACAGTTGTTTTGAAGGTCTTTATAGTTGCAAACACAGATGTTATTTAGGTGTTCCCTCTTCTATGAATGCAATTATCATTGAATCTTTTATGTTTTCTAAATCCTTTAAAATAAGATCTTTGAGGAAATAGGGTGTTCCCCGAATCTTAGATTTCATTTTAGAAGTTGTCTTGAAATCATTATTTGCTTAAAGAATGTTTGTAGAATTTATGGTTAGCCCTGTTTATCAAATATCTCTTTATTGATAAGTCATGTTTCTCAAGTTCCCTTTGTTGAGAATTAAATTTCTTTTTCCAAATCATTAATGTCCATCTCATTCCAAAACAAAGGATCCTGTGGCCAAGTTAGATTTTCCCTTTGATATCCCATATCCATTGATGAGTTTGTCATGACCTTATTTTGACTCCATAGCCCAATGAACCGGATACTTTTTCTTTCTGTCTATCTTTCCTAGACCTTTCATGTTCTGCTGTGTCAACTCAATCCAACCAAACAAACATCCGCACTTAATAACTAGTCTAAAATCCATAATGAAAGAAAACAAGATAAAAAATTTGCAAACAAATATTTGAGAGATCCCTCTCTGAGAACAGGAGGACTAGATCCTGGAACTCTAAAGATTGGTTCTGATGTTGCCTTGTCTTTTGATTTTCCAAACTGTCAAAACACGGGATACCAACATAATGGCGATCACGGTGGGACCCTACTGAGAATTAGAGGTTTCAAAACCTTTTCTTGAACTTTTAGGTCCAGTATAACATAAGTAACTTTCGTCAAGCACTGCCTAACAAATGGCAATCATGATAGGACTTAATTGAATCAGTGACAAACTAAGTAACCCTTAGGATTCTCGTAAAGCCTTACCAAACCTTGAAGGAACCAGTTACCAAGCCATAAGAGCAACTCTGTTTGTTTGAACACCTTAGCTAAGTGCAAAATCAGACTTAGAACACTCTCTTAACCTATAAAACCAAAATAACTCAGAAAAACCCGAAAAAATTTCAAGTTTGTCTTCATAATAAACATGGTAGTGGACCACAAAACCTTTTACCTCCTTAGGAGCTAAAAACTTCCACTTGGCGACTCCACAATCCTTAGCAGACCTCAACACTCCACTGGGAAGAACCTTTATCATTATAATATCTTTCAAACTCAGTTAGAGGACTATAGGATTAAGATTTGTGTAAACAGATTAGTTAACCTCTCAAAGATTGTCATACTTGGTTAAAATTTTCTTATTAGTTGGGTCTCAAAACACAGCATAGTGGCTTCTAAAAAGATTCACACTAGAGCCCATCCAGACCCTAATCCACTCAAGATAGTTGATAACCCAGAAAGTATCCTTTGGAAGTCTCCCAGGATTAAATTATCAACTGTTTTCAGATCACCCTTGAGAGCTAATTCAGTCCCTAAAAATCTTTCAGCTCTACAACAATCACAAGTTGACCTAGTAAAACTGTTTAGGACTAGGTCATTTGATGATATAATCTAGTTAGACTCTGAATCTTCTCTTTCATCCCCAGAGACAAGTAAACACCCTGGTAGTAGAGAAACAACACCTCCTGATTTACATTTCCTTCACAACCTAGGTGTCTCTCATCCAAGGTCAGCTCAGTAGTCTACTCTGGGTCCATCCACTTCTACTCATCCTACATCCACTATTCAAACCACCACACCTCAGCCCGCTTTCCCTTTTGTCAATCCACCTGTGAATCCACCCCCACCACATATCATGGCAGCATGGTATGCTCCCTTAGCCCTTACTGTACCACTAGTCAATCTCCCACAGGACTATCAATCCAAAATTCCATTATATGATGCTAATAATGCTACAACTGCATCACAACATGTGGATAAGATGAATGATTATTTTGACCGAAATGAAATTGATGATGATTCTGTCAAACTTAGATTATTTTCTCAGAGCTTAGGGGGAGAAGTAAGAAAATGGTTTAAAGGTTTAGCCCCCTGTAGTATTAACGATCTCCAAGCCTTCCATCAAACATTCCTAAACAAATGGGAAGTAAAGAAGAATCCTCTCCAAGTCCTTGCTGATTACAACAATCTCCGTAGAAATCCTGGGGAAAGTGTACAAGCATATTGTACTAGATTTAATAGTGTATATAATGCACTTTCCCCAGAACTAAAACCTCCACAAGGCTCAGCCTTAAACAAGTTTCCTGAAGGATTTGACTCTGACATGACTTATTCACTAAGAGAAAGAGATTTTTCAACTCTCGAAGATATGCAAAGGGGTGCTCTTTCTGTGGAAGTCAACTTAATAGAAAAGAGAGCAAGAATGAAAACTGAAAAGAGAGTATCTTTCAGAGAGGAATCCCCTCCCTCTACTTCAAGCTCAAAAATGGAGAGAATGTTGGAAGAAATGATGAAAGAGATGAGCATAATTAAGAAAGCACAAGCAAATCAAAACCAAACTGCACTTCAAAACAATCAAAATAGGAATAGAAATCAGAATTATAGAAGAGATAACAATCAAGATAAGCAAAAGGAAAGTGACCAAAAAATTAGACCTCCCTTTCAACAGAACTATGTAGATCAATATGAGGAAGACAGGGAGCTGGAAAGGTTGGAAGAATCACATGTAAACTTGATTGGATCAAACAGTGGGGATGATGTTTTCCTCACTAAGGAAGAACAAGGTTTCTTCTCTAATGATCAAAATAAAAACACCTATGAAGATTCTGATGACTATAGATTGGGTTTTGAAAATGCAATCATGGAGGTACACAAACAATATGATCTTAGGAGCAAGGGAAGTATAGAGAATTCAAAAGATAAGAATACTAGCACTGCTGTTAAGAAAAACGCAGAAAACCAGCCCAAGAGGACAGCAGAAAAAACCAACATTTCGGCCAAAAAACCAGATTTAGATAAAGACAAGGGAATCCAGCCAAATGTTGAACAAAGCACCCCTAGCACTTCAGCTAGTGGTCCTGGTAAAACTATTCCTATCACTAGTTCAAGCAAGGTTCAACAAATCAAAGATGCTGAAAAGAATCCAATTGAAAAAACAGATGTAAATATCAACAAGTCAATTATTCCTTTCAGCCTTGAGGGAGAGATTGCTAAGATAAAAATTACCATCCCCCCTAGCTGAACTAGTAACCCAAGAAGTGTACAAAAACCAAGTTTTGAAAGCCTTAAACTTAGGAAATGATACTGACACCTTAAACTTGACAGATGACAGACCTGAGCTGTTGTTTGGCCCAGAGGTTGAAGGAAAATATCAAGAAGGACCAGCCCCTCCCTTCTATATTAGTTTGAACATACACGATAAAATTCTACACAACTCCATGTTAGATTATGGAGCTTCACAATCTAATGCCCAAAGTAGTAATGGAAAGTCTAGGCTTAGAGATTACTAAACCATACAAAGATTTATATTCTTTTGACTCAAGCAAAGTCAAATGTTTGGGTTTAATCAAAGATTTATGTGTTAACCTCGCTCAGATCCCTGCCAAGAATCTAGTAATGGATATAGTTGTAGCTGACATTCCCCCTAAGTATGGCATGCTCTTATCAAGATCATGGGGAGCCAAACTTCAGGGAAGCCTTCAAATGGATATGTCTTATGCCACCATCCCTGTTTTTAACCAAAACAGAAGACTATACAGAGAATCCCACATGAAGTACATGGTGAGTAACATGGACAAACCAAACAACACTCCAAACTATTCTATTCAATCAAGTTTAGATTCCTTTATCTTATGTAATGAAGATGAGATTACTCAACAAGGTAAAGAAAACATGGACCCAATCAATTCACCAGAACAATCCAATCTTACCTCGAATCAACTTCAAAATATTGACAATCAACAGCAACAAGAAAGTGAAAATGAGTCAAACATAATTTGGACAATAAATTTCGATGGATCTTGTAATAAAACTAGTGCTGGGGCAGGTGTCTGGATTCAGAACACAAATCAGAGTTTTTCATACAAATTAGATTTCCCATGCACTAACAATATTGCCGAGTATGAAGCACTCCTCCTAGGGTTACAATTGCTTAAGGAATTAGAAGCCCAAAGGATATCTATTTTAGGGGATTATGAACTTATCATCAAACAAATCAAAGGAGAATACTCAGCCAAGAATCCAAGGCTTAGGGAATATCGAAACGTTGCCCTCGACCTACTAAAAAATTTCGAAAAATATGAACTCATTTTTGTCCCCAGAGCACTCAATCATCTAGCAAATGAACTTGCCTTCGCTGCCAGCAATTGCCAAGTACCTGAGATAAATGAAAAACTCAGTATAAAGGTGAAACACAGACCTGCTGTGCCTGATAACGAAGATCACTGGCAGGTGTTTGAATTTGACAAACACATAGATGATTTCTTGAAATCAGAAAATTATTTCAGCATACCAACACCAGAGACTAGCCACGAAGAAAACTGTTTGTATATTGGGAAAATCCCAGAGGCTGAAATGACATATCCTGCTAATATAAATCATTTCAAAAATCCATTTGATGCAGAGGTAGTTAACCATGAAGACCAAGAGGACTTGGAAGTCTTACAATGCAAAAATGATAAAATCCCAAGAGGTCTCACACCTTTAGAACACGTGTTTGATCTCAACGATGTAGCTAAAGAACCCAGAATGGAGCCTGTGGAAACAAATGTAGAAGAACAAAACATAGGTAGTCTAGTAGAACCCAAGATGATCAAGCTATCCAGCACCCTCCCAGCCCACATAAAATTACAGTACATAGAGCTTCTCAAAGAATTTAAAGATGTGTTTGCTTGGGAATACAAAGACTTGAAATCATATGATACCAGCATCATCCAGCATAAAATCCCCTTGAAGGAAAATCAAAAGCCTTTCAAGCAAAAACTAAGGAGAATAAATCCTCTTTTACTACCTTTGGTTAAGGCAGAAATTGAGAAAATGTATAATGCTGGCATCATCGTACCCATTAGATTTTCAGAATGGGTATCAAACTTAGTTTCTTTTAGAAAGAAAACTGGGGAAATCAGGCTCTGTATTGACTTCAGAAATTTAAACAGAGCCTCTTTAAAAGACAACTACCCCTTGCCCAAAATGGACCATATACTTCAAAGGGTAGTTGGGTCAAGAAGAATATCCCTATTAGATGGGTTCTCAGGTTACAATCAGGTGTTAGTGTTCCCAAGTGATCAAATCAAAACTGCTTTTACCACACCTTGGGGCACCTTTATGTATGCCAAAATGCCTTTCAGATTAATGAATGCAGGGGCCACTTTCCAAAGGGCCATGGACATAGCCTTCTCTGAAGATATTGGCTATTTTATAATTATTTACCTTGATGACATAACGGTTTTCTCAAAAACTGATGAAGACCATTTGATTCACCTAAGGAAGGTCTTCGAGAAATGTAGGAAATTTGGCTTATCACTGAATCCCAAGAAGACCCTCTTCAGACTCCAAGAAGGGAAGCTCCTTGGTCACATAATTTCAGAAGAAGGAATCAAAATAGACCCTACAAGGATAGATGGCATATTGCAAATTAGCCATCCTAGAAGCCTCAAAGAATTGCAATCCTTCATTGGAAAGATAAATTTTTTGAGAAGGTTTATTCCCAACCTTGTTGAGCTATTAAAAAACATTACAAACATGCTTAAGAAAAACGTGGGTGTAAAATGGACTTTACCAGCTAAACAATCATTCGAACTGGTCAAACAAGCTCTTACCCGAACACCAGTCCTGATTAGTCCTGATTTTACCAAAGACTTTTATATTTTTTCTTTCGCATCTGAACATAAAATAGCTGTAGTCTTGCTTCAGAAAAATGATTTAGGCCAAGAATAGCCAATATCCTTTTTTAGTAGGGCCTTAAGAGACGCTCCTCTCAATTATAACATCATGGAGAAGCAAGCCTTAGCATTAGTGAAAGCTTTAAAAGACTTTAGGGTCTACATCTTACACTCTCACATAATTGCTTTTGTTCCACATACTGTTGTCAAGGATATTCTAAGTCAGGACCCTGATGGTAAAAGGGGAAAATGGATTGCAACTATTCTTGAATATGACTTAGAAATCAGGCCCACCAAATTAGTTAAAGGGAAAGGATTAGCAAAAATCATGGCTGAGTCTAACTTCCAAGCATTAGACATGAATCTGGTAGATGTGTTGGAAGAAATAGAAGAATCTGATGCTCCTTTTATTGAATAAACATTTCTAAACTCTCCTTGGTATGCTGATATTGTTTATGTGCTTTTATATTTAAATACCCCTCCTTCTTTATCTAAAACTAAGGCTAGATTCTTGAAACAAAAAGCTTTGAGTTTTTGCATATTAGATGGAGTATTATATTGGAAAAGTGTTGTTGGAATTTTGCTTAAATGTTTTCTTAAAGATGATGCAGGAAAAATCATGCATGAGTTACACGATGGTGAATGTGGAGGGCACTTCTACTGGAAGGCCACGGCAAACAAAATTCTCAGATCAGGTTACTATTGGCCTACCCTTTTTGCAGACACTCAGAAGCTGGTCATGTCTTGCCATAAGTGTCAAATCTTTGATGGCAAGAGAAAGCTCCTTCCTTTACCCCTACATCCTATCAGAGTTGAGGCACCTTTTCAACAATGGGGGCTGGACTTCATTGGAGAAATTCATCCATCTTCCTCAGCTCAACATAAGTGGATCCTCACAGCCACTGAATTCTTCACCAAATGGATAGAAGCTATACCTACCAGGAATGCTAATGACTCTGTCATTATCAAGTTTCTTGAAACCCATATCCTATCCAGATTTGGTTGTCCCAGAAAAATCATAACAGACAATGCTGCTGCTTTCAAATCCAAAAAGATGGTTGATTTATGTCACAAATACCATATAACCTTGGGCCATTCCACTGCTTACTATCCCCAAGGGAATGGATTAGCTGAATCCTCCAACAAGAGTCTCATTAATATCATTAAAAAGCTGTTGGAAGAAAATAGAAAATCATGGCACAGTAAGCTGGTTCATGCCTTATGGGCTGATAGACTAACCACAAAGATATCAATAAATATGTCCCCCTATCAGTTAGTTTATGGCATGGATGCAATATTTCCTACCTCATTAGGAGTTCCAGTCATGAAGCTCCTTCAAGAAGTACAGGTTGAAGAAAATGATATGCAGAGGAGGATAAACCAAACAATTCATTTGCAGCAGACCCGAGAAAAAGTTTATAAAAGAACACAGTTAGTCCAAGAAAATATGAAGAAGCAATTTGATAAAAGGACTAAGGCAAACAACTTCCAAATTGGAAGTGTTGTTCTTAAATGGGATTCAAGGAGAGAAGAGAAGGGGAAACATGGAAAGTTTGAGAACTTGTGGAAAGGACCATATATTATTCATGCTGAGAGGGGTCACAATACATTTTTCTTGAAAGAATTGAATGGAGAAGACCTATATGGAGGTCCTATCAATGGCAGGATGCTCAAGCATTACTTCTGCCAAGAATCTTAAGTTTCAAAGCATTTTTGTTTTACCATTGTAAATATCATAGTCTCACCATTGCATTCAAAGTTGGAAAAATAATTAAAAAAAAAAAAATTGTGAAAACAAGAAAGGCAAAGCCCCATGCCAAAAAAGAGAAACAAATCTGAAAGTGTGCAAGCTTAAATGCCACTCCTGATAACCACACTTCTAGTTAGTCAAATGGCCTAATCTTGACTAATTAGTTTTAAATTTTCTGCTAATAGGGTAGTGAATTTGGTTTGCCAAACTGTTTAATCTTGGCTTATCAGTAGATAGATTAGGATAGAAATTAAAAGGTTCAAACAAATTCAAAATCTGAACCAAAATCTCCAAAGGGAGATGACTCAAAAACTGTTTTATTTTTCAGAGTCATAAAAGAGAAAAATTGGTTCTAATTTGCCCAAAATCTGAATCAGTTATCAAGGAAGAGACAGCTCAAACAAAAGCAAAGATAGAGCTGTGAAGAGAAGAGAAGGCCATGATGAGAAACTTTCAGATCTTAAGCCTTGCATTTTGATTTTAATTTTTTGCAAATAATAATCTATGTGCAGCTTGTTTTTATGCCATAGATCACAACAAGTTAAAAAGTTTAATCTTGACTTCACTGTTTTTGAATTTATGTTATAGAATTTAGAGAATGGAAGTCTGTTTGACAGCTTAATCCCAACAAACAGTAGATTAGGTAGAGAATCATATGGATTCAACTGTTTAATCTGGATCCATGAAGAAATAAGGAGTAGAGTTAGATTAGTTTTTTTTGCTTTCAAGAGAATAAAATTTTGTAAGAGAGTTTGCCAATCCAAGTGCACTCTGATGAAGAAAAAATGTTAGATCAGTAGGATTGGGTAGGTAGAAAGTTGTATTGATAAAAATCCATGGTTTTCATGGTTGCTAATATGATTTCAGAAGGTCATCTAGCAAAATAATCGCAGCCCAATGGATCAGGCACAGGTCAGCCTCCCAGAGAATGCAAGTCTGAATTCTTGATGCCTTCAAGAAGGCACCATCCCCAAGTGGAGCCACTGTTAGCCACCTATAAAATTTTGTTATACCGAAAGGTGGCTAAGACTTTTTGAGCCTCCAAGGAACAAATTTTATCACTAAAAATTGTTGGCTCTTGAAGACTCCTTGTAGGCCTCATGCCTCTGTCAAAAATCCTCATTACTGTTCCTATTAATTCTGCTGATTTCATGTAAGAAACTGCTGAAGAAACCATCATTTTTCCCCTTTCTCCCACTCATAACTAACCTTCATTTACTCCCCCTTTTATCCATATTATTCCTCTACTTTTCATAAGTTTCTCCTTCCATTCATGAAAACCCTCCTGACATGGTTTAAAACTTCTTTTTTGAGCTGTGCCAAAACCCCCAAATCCATTTTCCTTTGAAAAACCCCAAAACCCGCTTATCCAAAGTTTCAACTTAAAAACGTCACATGTTGAAATAATCTAATGGGTTGATCAAAAAGACCGATCGCGCAATCGCGATCGGAAGATTTATAATGGGTTGATCGGAAAGACCAGGCCCGCAGTTCCGATTGCGATTGGCCTTTATTAAATAAAGCCCCGGGCCCATTGTTTTCCATATATCCGACGGCCCCGCAAACGGGCGCCAGCCATTTCATATTATATATATATCCTGATCCATCAAAAAACCTTTGTTTTTGTTAAAAACTTTGGGTTTCATATGTTATAAAGTTATTTCCGCCGGTTCACTCCAGAACTAATCCCCGTCATTGATCTAACGCTGATCAAACGGCCATCGCTCCGTCGCATCAGCAATTTCAATCGCATGCGTTTTGTTTCACCCCCGATTGCCGATCCCTGATTCAATCCCGACCGATGATCTAATCCTTTGATCCAACGGCCCGCGCAAAATCGCATCGCAAGTTTTAAATCACATGCGTTTTATCTCACCTCCGATTGCTGATCTCCGATTGGTTGTTCACCGTTGATCTCCTCTCCACCTTCCAAGATCCAACGGTCCTCTTTCCCTCCAATCACAAGTCTTACTGCCATTTCCAAACCCGCCGATTCATTTCCCGCCGTTGATCTGATCCTCAGATCAACGGTCATCGCTCAATCGCAGCGCAAATTCAATCGCATGCGTTTTGTTTGCCCCCCCGATTACAATCCCCCGATTGAGATCCTCCGATTCAATCCAGACCGTCCACGTGTCCAGATCGGACGGTCCAAAACTGCTCCTCCTTATTCTTCTCCCGCTATCATTTTTGCCTTTCTATGCAGATCTCCACCGTTGGTTGTCTTCATCCGACGGTTACGCTCCTCTCCCGCCTTCTGAAGCAGTCTAACCCATTTCGTAGGATTTCTTAATTATTTTGTGTTTTATGCAGGTGTTTTAAATGGTTTTCCGTTGTATTACGAAGAAATGCCGAGGGCTGGGAATGAAGATTCTCATGCCTTCGTTTCATTAAAGAGAAGCCATCTGCGGGGCTCCATTCCATGTTTCATCGGTGCTCTGTGAGCATTGATGCCGTAAAGCCCAACGCGGCCCTGCACATCGACAAGACGCTGTTTTATTCGAAAGAACAACTAAAGAGTATCAGTTTTGAAAATAAAGCACAGAAGATTGAAGATAGAAGACATATTTGTTTGATTATGGCTAAGATTGAATATCAAAAGCCTAATCCCTCGAATTAAGACAGAATTAATAGGAAATCAAAAAGATCTATCAGGTAGAAAGGCCTCTACCGCCTTATTCAAGGCGAATTGATTCCTCAACTACCACAAAGCCACCTGTTGCCTCAAACCTTTCAAACAAAGGCCGAAGTTATTGAAGAAGATCAGATTTTGCCTCAGCACAGCCAGGGAGTTACTTCTGCAAGGAAATTAATGCATAAATATCTGCAAGGTTACTCCAGAAAGTACACAGACCCTCAAAGTCAAAATAAAGCTCCCACCGAGCTTTTGTGAAACAGTTAATACAACGATCCACCTGTAAATTTCTCCCTCGAGCCTCTCAAAGGGCTGAGAAGTCTTCACTCTGTATTAATTGTCCTTGAGATATTTTTTTAAAACTCACCTCCTCATCTTCCTATAAGTACTTCTATAGAAGATGAGGAGTTGTTGGTTGTTGGTTGCTGTTTGATCACAAGTTGTAACATTGAAACTCTCTGAAATAAATATACGAGTCTGTTGAAGTTGAAAACAAATTGAAGTCTTGGATGTCTTGATGATGCTGTTGCATGCCCGTTCCTGAGAAGGCTCTATCATTGGATTCATGAGCTTGGTTGTTGGTGAAGTATTCTAACTGTTTAATGTTTTCTCCTATTTTCATTATGTTTCATAATCTCTTACTATAGTAGACTGAAAGTTTTAGGCTAAGAAATGACTCCTGGAAGCACCTTAGACCTGTTCACCCTTCACTGTTTTATGTTTTCTTCTGCTGAAGTATTTTAGAGGCTTTAAACCTTCTCTTTAGTCTTCATGCTTGTTTATTTCCTTGATAGCTCAAATAGTTGGTTTCAGCATGATTTATGGTTCTCCCTGCTTGTCTGCCATCACTTGAAAGCTATTATTGAAGTCTCCCTTTGAAGTACCATTGTCTTAAGTTAATCAAAGAGGTCAGTTTTGATCTTACCCTTTGCCCTTGCTTGAACAATTGTTTTGAAGGTCTTTATAGTTGCAAGCATAGATGTTATTTAGGTTTTCCCTCTTCTATGAATGCAGCTATCAGTGAATCTTTTATGTTTTCTAAGTCCTTTAAAATAAAATCTTTGAGGAAATAGGGAGTTCCCCGAATCTTAGGTTTCATTTTAAAAGTTGTCTTAAAGTCATTATTTGCTTAAAGAATGTTTGTGGAATTTATGGTTAGCCCTGTCTAGCAAATATCTCTTTATTGTTAAGTTATTTTTTCAAGTTCCCTTTGTTGAGAATTAAACTTCTCTTTCCAAATCATTAATGTCCATCTCATTCCAAAACAAAGGATCCTGTGGCCAAGTTAGATTTGCCCTTTGATATCCCATATCCATTGATGAGTTTGTCATGACCTTATTTTGACTCCATAGCCCAATGAACCGGATACTTTTTCTTTCTGTCTATCTTTCTTGGACCTTTCATGTTCTGCTGTGTTAAGTCAATCCAACCAAACAAACATCTACACTTAAATAACTAGTCTAAAATCCATAACCAAAGCAAACAAGCTAAACCTTTGCAAACAAATATTTGAGAGATCCCTCTCTGAGAACAGGAGGACTAGATCCTGGAACTCTAAAGATTGGTTCTGATGTTGCCTTGTCTTTTGATTTGCCAAACTGTCAAAACACGGGATACCAACACCACTAAATTCAAAGTATGTATAATCAACCTTTCCTATTCATGTCCATGAGATTTCATGGAAATGAATTCTTCATTATATACACAAATAATTACTTACCTTAAAAAGATAATTTAGTATATGTTAGAAGCTCACACATAACATATCAAGTATATCCTTCAAATTTCACAAAAATGGTTTCCACAACCACTCACAACTACAAGTCTTTTGAACCCCTTCTTTATTAGTCATGACATACTTCAACCTAGTCCTAGAATAATTTCAAGTTATATCATGAAGAAATGAAACCCATAATCAACACTTAACAAGATCACAAATTAGATAAAATAAACCACAAAAAATTCATTCTTAACCATTAAGAAGGTCTTCATAAAACATATTTTAACTCTTTAATGTTTTCGCATTAGTTGTGCACCTATATTCATAGTTAAAAATGACTTGTTGGGGATAACTTGTATTGAGTTCTAATCAAAATCAAGATTAGTATCATGAACTCAATCATTAAACTAATGACATTTCAGCCTCATACTTCTAACACAATACCAATCCATACACACTAAATCTTCATTCCATACTCAGCCATGGTTTTTCCTGGCACGTGTGATTTCATCCAAAAAATATGGTTTTTTTCTCTCTCTTTTAAATGGAGACTACACACAGATAGGTATAAGATAGAACAATATTTCAATTCTTCTGCAAGTGATCTCCTATCTAAGATAGAACAATATTTCAATTCTTTTGCAACTGATCTCTTTACAACTTCTGATAGATTAGTATAAAACAAATAGGAAGTGAATTCTATGGTTTTCATTTCTTTCTTTTAAACTGTCAAGAGAATATTAAGAGAAATTAGCTACAACTAGCTTAAATTTAACTTCGAGGTTATTAATATGATGATTCCAAGCTTAAACTCAAGTGTGAAGTTGCAACAATTATAATAAAAATTTATTGATTATCCACATTAATTCTTTGTAATAATTTCAATATTATGACTTTAATACAAAAAATACATGAAGAGAAAAAAATACCATGCATATTTTCATGGAATTGTTTTTTAGCACTAAACCTAAAGATACTGACAAGAAATTGAATTTGCATAAATAATATTAAAATCATAGCATTGTACCATATAAAAAAAAAAGATATGAAGTTGAAATCCAAACTAAGCTTCAGCTCAAAATCTTTCCAAATAATCTCAAAATTATAACCTTTAAAATGGAATAATAATAAATGGAAAGAGACTCCAAATTAGTATCCCCAAAATTTTACTAGATTATTTCAAATGTATATCCTTAAACCATAAAACACGAAGAATAATTCCAAGTTAAATCTCCATGCACATTGAAACTTAAACCATGAAAAGTACAACAAGATGAGATACTAGCTCAATGCTAAAGTACAAGCTTTGTGCTAAAGTGTTGTAATATTTTTAAAAGTATATCTTTTAAGAAGGATAAACTATGTGCTAGAGTGCCCTAGCATTTTTTTTAATTATTAAATCAGAGGGGATTATTAGTTTATAATTTACCTATATATTTCTAAAATATAAACAAGAAAATTATTAGGAGTTCCATATCATTTTTCTATATTTTTCTCAAAATCTAGCCTCAAACTAGAAAGAGTCTAGAAACAAAAAAGAAACAATAAAAAAAATTAGAACTGAAGAAAAACATGAGATTTTAGCCTTAAGCCTTAAAAAAAAAAAATAGTCATCCAAATTACATTTATTCTAAGAACAAATAATCAAACACACATAACACTTCAACATGGATCCAAAATCATCATTCATATATATTAATATACTAGAAAGAATGTATGCCCATTAGGCCCTAGTGTTGTACCTAGCCCTGATACCATATGTAAGATCCCTCTACTACCTACTAGGTCTGTAGCTCAAGTTACCCAAAATAGACTTTTTTTTTTTTTTTTTAAAACTCATCCATGTTTCATACAAACTTTGAAATTGGATCCATATTATTTCTATATGTTAGCAATACTTTACATAGACTTTGTATCATGCTTTTGGCATTTCATAATACATGAAAACAAAACACATTAATCCTCACATAAATTATAAGTCTTCCAAAAATGAAGAAGGACTCATCATATGGACTAAACCATTCATTACTTGTAACATAAAGTTCAGATGCTAACATTTGATCCATTCATTTAAAGAATCTTTGTTTGCAACAATACCCTATATTTTAAACACAGAATTTCGCCATTTTAGAAATATTTGATACCATTATGAAATCATTAAATGATCATAACATGAGGATTCATTTCCATTTCCTCTTCTCTATAACTTATTTACTAACTTTATAGATTCTTACTAGTGATGGAAAGAATTCTTCCTTTTCTTTTGGCTTATATATTGTTGACCCACTAGAATACTTTATTTTTAAATCTCTGATACTGTAACTTGAATAATCTTGCCGATTTCAAATCCATTTATCTTACTTCCAAATTAGTTATCTTATTTACCCCAAACAACTAAAATTAATCTATTTATGTACTCTAAGAATATTTCCTCAATACCATATTTTTACATGAAAAAAGGAATTTATATATATGCTAAAAGGAAAAATCCGACATAATTCAATTTTAGTTTCTAAAACATGCTATACAATTTCCAACACTTAATAAATTACATACAATTTCAATTACTTAATAATAAGGTAACCATGTCATTGATCTCAAACTTGGTAAATAAAGTCAATTTAATATTCTAATAACATCCCTATAGATGAAGGATACTAAGTATGGTGTCTATAAATGATTGGCCATAATTACAAAAATTCCTACTATTTGAACTAAATATTCTTATTGTTACCATTGCATATTGCATTGAACAAAATCAAAGTATGTCTGTCCAACCTACATAAATACTCAAGTATTATTTTCAACAATAGTCCATATATTATTTTCAACAACAATCCAAACAAACAAAATAGAGTGTTCTTTCACATTGGCTAAAAAAAATTACTACCCATGGAATCTCACATACTAAGATTTGGTGTTATTTAGAGTGCAACATTAAAATAAATTATTTAAACTCATTCCAAAATAAAATATTGGTAAATTACCAAATATCCCAATATATAATACGTTTAATAGTATTTTCTTTCAGAAATCGTTCCAAGCTAATATTTTTACAAAATTAAAAACTTTAAACTACATAATGTAAATGGATAAATCATAAAATCTCATTTTCCAAGAATTCATATAAAGATTACCAAGGTTATAAAATATTACCAACTTTATAAAATATTACCAAGGTTAACCTCTTATTTGAGACCAATACTTTTGGAAATAATGAAAGCTTCAAACTACATAGTGCAAAGGGAGGAATCATAAACTCATATTTTCAAAGAATTTATACATCCTAAAAGTTACAAAGGATTACCATTACATAGTGAAAAGGGGGAATCATAAATTCATATTTTCCAAGAATGTATGTATAATAAAAGTTACAGGATTACCACACTAATTTATCTCACGCATTAACCAAAGTAAATCTAACACACTAATATATACACCCATCAAGCTAAAATCATTATCTGCCTTTGGATTTAATGATACAACGTTCTAAATTAGCAAAATGACATTAGTAATCAATAAATTAAGTAGAGATATATTTCTTTTCTTTTCTGCAAAATGAATAAGCATTATATTTCAAAGAATACTTTCTTTCTGCAAAAAGAATAAATGCTATATTTCAAGAGAAATTTCTTTTCTACAAAAAGAATAGTTGTTAGGAAAACATAAAGCAGGAGCAATGTGCCCTCGATGCCTTCAAAACAATGACTGCTAAATCTAAAACAAGATTTTTGTGGAAAACTATTATTAGATGAAAGATAAATATATAACCTTAAAGGAAACCAGAGAATAGGAATATGAAAATCATCTCTTCCAATTATAGTTTACATGACATGGTTTGTATTTTTTTACTTAGGTGAATTACAAGCTTAAATCATATGCTTTCATAAACAAAAATGTTTTAATAGAATAGTATCTCTTAAATTGAAATCCTCTTTCTTTTTTTTCCCAACAAAATTTAACAAAAATGTTTTAATAGAATAGTATCTCTTAAATTGCAATCCTCTTTTTTTTTTCCCAACAAAATTTAACAAAATAATAACTCTCTTCAACTTATGCTTTTATAAACAGAAATGTTTTAATATAATAGTATCTCTTATTCAACATATGTTTTCATAAACATAAATGTACAATAAAGCAGATATCCCCAAATTGAAAATAATAACAATACACTTATAATGAATACTAGATATAGAGACTAATGTACAATAAAGCAGATATCCCCAAATTGAAAATAATAACAATACACTTATAATGAATACTAGATATAGAGACTACATTTAACACTATCATGTTGTCCGCTCACAACCCATTTAAGTGAAGAATTATTAATTGGAGCAGCTATTCACCCAACTATTCAGCCATCAATTAAAACAAAAACATATTCCATATTCTTGCAGTTATTTTTGCACTTCTATAACTTAAACATATGTATAACCAAATAAATAAATGGTAAACCACTCTCTATGATGAGATGTTTTAGAACAACAATAACTATTTTAAAGGTAATCTAGGTACATCTTCATCCAAGAAATTTTAATTAAATAAAAATATAACACATTCTAAAGTTTACCTCTTACTAAGTGGTTCTACTTTGTTGAGTATTTTAGCTGGCAAAATCTGTTCTACTTTGTTCAGTACCTAGGTGGAAAACTCCAA
Source organism: Pinus albicaulis (assembly GCA_034641835.2). Taxonomy (NCBI): domain Eukaryota; kingdom Viridiplantae; phylum Streptophyta; class Pinopsida; order Pinales; family Pinaceae; genus Pinus; species Pinus albicaulis. The sequence continues at coordinate 913,755,241 of CM076571.1, read as the reverse complement.
TAGACCAATCAGATTTACCATCCAACCATATCCAAAGGAAATTTCCTTCGAACTACTGAGATCTATCTATGAGCTCACAAATAGTACAAAATTCAACAATAGTGATAATTTTCGGGCAAACAATATCCTATATTCTTCTCACACCACTTAGTATCAATCACGGGGGTGTCACTCACAAACCAATATTATATCACGTGCGTTCATATTGGGGTAAAAAAAATCAAAAAATCAAAAAACATTATATTGCCTTTATAACTAGAGGGGAGGGGTTTTTTTTATTTATTATATAAAATATTTATATTTTGAGGTATTTTTTTTAAATTTTTATGGCCAAGCGGAGTTAGGAAAGTCGTGGAAAGGCGAGAAGGCAAAGACCGCGAGGGGGAAAATGCGATTTTTGGTTTGAAAATGCGATTTTTGGTTTGAAAATACGATTTTTGGTTCGACTGGTGCATTTGGAGCAGAGCAAGGTTTTGGTTCGACTGGTGCATTTGGAGCACAACTCACCTTCCCTTTTAGTCTGAGGTACTGTCCACCTTTTACTCGGCATCTACACTTTCATCTCTATACGCTTGGAGATCTATAAGCTTCTTGGAGATTATGTAATAGATGCATTTCATTATCATACAAAGGATGGGGTGCCAGTTAGCTGCCGTGGATGGAGTCGGATGCACGCATTGATAGATTCATTCATTCAGGGAAGCGTGCCTCACCAGCTTTTGAAGTCAATAGCCTTACCACAGTCGATAGCTTACTGCTTTTGTCTATTTGGTCTATGAAGGTGCATTTGGAGCAGAGCAAGGTGGGAAGACAGAGCGCGGAGGAGCACAAGAGAATAGGAAAATCTGATTTTGAGCTTTGGTTGGAGTTTTGGTTCGATTGGCTTGGACTGGAGGAGCGGGGTTAGGGAAGTAAACACGATTCTGAGTTTTCAGCTGCGATTTCTTCAACTGGTATGTGAGATATTTGTAGACTTTTTGAACTTTGCTCCTATACTATAGAATGCAGCTTGCTTTGATGGGATTGATTAGCCTTTCGCTCCATAGAAACAGACTTATTTATGACCTTGATCTCCAGTGGATAGGTCTGCAGCTTATAATCAGAGATTAGAGCTGATGGAGAAGCAAAAATACTAGCTAGAGAGTGCGGTCTTGAAAGGGTTCTTCCCTTATTCATTCAGTCTCTTGAAACAGAGCTAAAATGCTCTTTCAGTACCTTTTCTATCCTTGATAGGACTTGTAGCCTAATCTCTGTAATTAGGGCTTTGTAAAACTGCCCAGAATTTCTACTTCTTGCTTCCACAATTTCGGTCTAGGGAACTCGATCTTTCTTGAGGTATAGTAATGCCAAACTGATTTTCTTTCTGCCCATTGTCCAAAGCCTTACCTATGATATCATGTTGAGAAATCTAAGGCAAAAAAGATATAGAATTTATTACTTGATTTCTTGGCAATTCTTGACACTTTCTTGTGAGTTAACTTGGAGCATTAGTATTGTTATTTAGTTCTGTTTTATCATCAAGACACTTAGTTACTAGGTTGAATCGGGTATAAAGAGTATTTGACACTTCTTCTAGGGCATACAAATGCACAGAACCATACCATAGATGATTTTGTCTCTTTCAAGGGATTCTAGATAGGCATTTGACACCTTCTAATGCCCAAAACAATTTGTAATAGAAACAGGATATGCATACCAGAGATTTGGAGATATTTGTAGGCTTTTTGAACTTTGATCCTATACCATAGAATGCAGCTTGCTTTGATGGGATTGATTATCCTTTCGCTCCATAGAAACAGACTTATTTATGACCTTGATCTCCAGTGGATAGGTCTGCAGCTTATAATCAGAGATTAGAGTTGATGGAGAAGCAAAAAAACTTGCCAGAGAGTGCGGTCTTGAGAGGGTTCTTCCCTTACTCATTCAGTCTCTTGAAACAGAGCTAAAATTCTCTTTCAGTACCTTTTCTATCCTTGATAGGACCTGCAGCCTAATCTCTGTAATTAGGGCTTTGTAAAACTGCCCAGAATTTCAAAAGGGGTATTTCTAAGCAGGCATTGCAACAAAAAATTTGAGAATCACATGGCTATGTTCAAAATATATTTATAATTTGAATGCCTCATTACATTGTTTCTCAAACATAGGAATCCTTTGCAGGTCTGCAATCTATGTATCAGGTTCCATATTCTAGATGATCTGAAGGAATGAGAAATGATTAGTGCATTGATTGACTGGATTTTTACGTGCATAAGATGTATGCTGCTATTATTTGATTTTATTAGTAGTCTCTTTCAAACTAGGCCTTGTTTTAAATGTGGTGTTCGTTCACTGGTGATATTTGCTGAAATATTAAGCAGTGGCTTTGGAAATCACTGTTATCTCTGCCCTATCTAAATGATATGAGTTTCAAAGGGGAAAATATGTTTGCAAGCAGGTCCCAAGTCCATGTTTACGTCCTAAAACCTTCTAATTATCAAGGATTATCAAGGAATGTAAAAGCTGATTCAACTTAACAATTTACACCAGGTCACTGCATGCATAAATGAGCACTTAATCTTTGTATTTTTCCTTTCTATTTCTTTTATTCTCAATCAGTAAAATACGAAGAATTTCTTTATATATCAAAGAAAAATCAGAATTGGGAAACTAAGAGCCAAGACCTAGATGAGCAGAGTCTCGAAGAATTCAAAACTTTAGAATCCATTTCATACCAACGAACAGTAAAAGCTATGATGGTTTGGTTTTGACACGGTTTTGACCTCTTTAGGACACAAAAAATGATGTAAATAAGTCCAAAATTGAGGCAGATTTAGAGCTTAAGCTTGCTTATAAGTATGTCAATGTTTGACTCAATAAATCAACTCTCAAATCTGTTTTAGTACTTTGTTTTATTTCTGGTTTTAGTTCCATTTGAGGAATCCATCGATAGTACATTTTGAATCAAAGTGTTTCATCGCAATAGTAAGAGTTATTCATGTTTTTTGGAGAAACCAATATGTTTGTGGAATTTTACTTACTTTTTCATTTATTTATGTGCAAAAACAGATGGACTTGTCTTATAAAATTACTATCGATGAAGAGGAACCTGTCATTGGCATTGTCAGGTGTCGAGAAGGTTGTACATTTGCTGAAATCCGTGATGAAATTATGGATGATGGAATCGTTGAATACCCTTTTGATTTTATCCATGATGGAGTAGCTGTAAATCCAAAGCAAGAGAAGAAATGGAAAGTTTATACAACACTTTTAGGCATCAAGAGGAAACTAGACACATTTGATGTGGAAACAAGGTGTTCAAATGCAGTGGAAGCAATACCAATATTTGAAAACATTGAAGAGAATGTGGAGGAACCTATGCATAAACAACCAAGAGTTGAAAATATGCCTTTGTCAGTGGAAGAAGCCACAATTGTTGATTCTTGTGTATTGGCATCTTGGGGAAAAAAAGTGAAAAGTTTAATGGAAGATTTTGTCAATGAGAAACTTACTCTCAAAGTATATTCAGAAAAGGGAGAATCTAAAATAAAGATCCATTGTGAAATTTGTGGCATTGATTATGGAACAGGTGATGTATCCTTGGTAGCGCGAACAATGCGCAACTTCAAAAACCATCATATGAAAACAACGTCCCATCAACAACGCCTTTCAATGCCAAGTGGTAGTGAAATTCCTTCATGTAAAAAAGTACAACAAAAAACGGTGGTTGGAGATCGATTTCATATTGATCAAGCAATCAAACTTCTAGATGATTTCAACAAGACACAAGAGCCTAATTTGTTCAAGGTGGTGGAAGCAACACTTGCAGACTATAAGGACATGAAAAAAGTGAGAGTTGAATGTACACGATGCAATAAATGGTTTTGTTTAGTTCCGACAAGTGGTAATATTGTAAGTTCTCTAAATGAACACATGAAATCAAAGAAGCACGCTACTACTACGACAAATGAGGCTTCACATCAGGAGATTGGGGTGAGGAGTGGCATAGTTGGGAGACCTAAGAAGCCTACCAATGATAAGTCCCAACAAAGTTTGACTAGGTTCTTAGTGCCATCATCACCATCAGTATTACATAGGGGTTCTACAAGTGCAACTCCTACTTCAGGTGTGTTAATTAGTGGTTAATTAATAGTTTAGACTAAACTTGAATAGGAATTTGTATATTATTTTATTTATCGTACTTCTAATTATTTATTTATTTATTATGTTGTCATCTTGTTATAGCTCAATTGTCTCCCTTGTTACTACAATGTTGGGGGTATTGGTATCCTTATATTGATAGAAATGGGGAGAGATTGGAAACAAAGGTCCTAATGGATGATCAAAGGGGTGGAAAATTATGGGCCATAGAGAAGCATACTAAGATCATGCTATGTTATGAGGGTATTGAATGTCGTATTGATGGTACATATAGGCATATTTATTGCCAGAGGGGTTCTGAAACAGGGACCCCTTTTGATTCATTAACATGTAGATTTTGTAAGTTGGTTCCAGAATGTAATGACTTCAGGATGCGATTATATCGTGAATCAAGGTGCACCAATAAAAGAAGTGAACGAGATACAGGAAAAGGTAGAAGATTGGACTATTTGACTCAAAATGAATTGAAGAATGCTGCAAGGGTTACAAATGCTAACCATAGATCAACAATGTGAGCTCTTTGGTGGGAGAGGACAGAGGTTGCTACACTCTCTATTAGAATGAGATCTCTAAAGGAAAAGTTGTTTGAATCGGCAGAAAGGAAGGATGTCTTTAGGTTTTGTAAGGATGTTTGTGAGGCACATAAACAAGGAAAATTACAAGGTAAAGATGCAGTTTGGGAATTTGTCAAGGATATATTTCATAACTTGATTCATGAAAAAACAGGGAGAAGGTATAGTACATCCACAAAATCCCTTTATGAGATGATCAAGTTATGGGGAGGTCCTAGATTACATAACTTTATTAGCTTGAATATGGATGGTCCTTAAATATCTACAACTTTAAGGCAAGTTAAAAAGTCATTGAAATATATTCCAGGGGAGCACGAACACATTTTTGAGGCAGTTGGAAAAATTTATGCTTCTTATAAAGCCAAACATGGTATATATGGACCAATTCCTGTATGCCTTGCAGAAGATGAAACAATTGTGAAAAAATATGTTAGGTGGGTAGCAAAAAGTGATACACTGGTGGGGGTTTGTGGTTTGAAAGAAGAACATCAATGCCAATCACATTTCTTGGTGACAGTTGGTGAGGGAGATGCAGGCTATGAGATTATAACAAATTCTTTTAAAAACAATGTTATTGGACATTATGCACGTGTTATTATTACAAACCCTTTACATGAAAAACTTCCTCGTTTGGTTGTGGTTGTTCATCCAACATGCAATAAATTCAATGCAAATTTTGTTTATCAACAATGGGAAAAGGTAGAATTTATGTGGAAGAAACACGTAGAAAACAATTTGGGACCTATTGTTGGTCATTCCTCGGATGGAGATAGCAGAAGAAGACAACTTATGTTGAAGGATTATTCTTCAACATCAGGTCTTCGATATCAAATTCCTTGGGAAGGGTGGAGGCTAACTGGGTTGTACAATGGTTGCAATGTAACAGGAATGCATGACCAAGATTACATCCACAACGGCAAAAAGCTAGTGAATCCTTTGTTTAGCGGTCGACGAGAATTGGTTTTAGGAAATGAGTACATAAGTTTTGGCCATGTCAGAATGGTTTATCACACTTTTAAAGTGGACGATCACAAGCTTAAGTGTGAAGATATAGAGAGGATAGATCGACAAAATTGGGGTTCCGCACAACGAATTGCTTCAAGGCATGTTCAGAGGTGTTTGAAAGAGTTGAGAAGTACACCAAGTGGAAAGTTAGAGAGGACACTAGCTACAGAGACTTACCTAAGGATTGTTGCTGACTACATTGACATCTTTATGTCTCGTAGTTTGAGCCTCTGGGAAATAGTGCGAAATGCTTCACGAGTTCATCATTTCTTCACATTATGGTTATTTTGGGTACAAAAAAAATCTCATACTAATGTCAACATAAATTTCATCAGCAGAGAGGCATATCAAGATGTGAGAATTTCTTGTCATTTTGCAGTTTTGTTGATGAGATTGTTTCGAGATCAATACTCTAACTTGCCATGTGTTTTTCACTTGACTGGGTCAGATGTATGTGAGAACTTCTTTAGCAAAGTTGGTGGGATGGTTGGAATGGAGAGGGCTTATGATTTCACTGACTTGCTTCATGCTGTTGGAACCCTTAATAGAGTTGTTGAAGAAGAATCAAATTCCCAAGGGCTTCATTTTAATAAATCCCATAAGAAGAAAGAAAACATTTGGAATAAATTGCACCAAGAAACAATACAAAATATTGACATATTGTCGCAATATGATTCAATATCCACAGACGCTAAAATTGTAGAAGCCCTTAAGAATGGATTGAAGGATGCACAAGACATTTTATCAACTCTTGGAATGAAACCAGAAAATTACACTCAATGTTCTTGGTGGGTTAAACCATGGTCAGAGGATAAAGATTATTCAACATTTCAAATTGTGGATGAAGTAGTTGATGATTCTCCACCGAGATTTTCCAACTCTATATTTCAATCTTCATCTTCATTGGTACACAATGAAAGTGAATTGCAAATAATGGAAAGTGAGTGGAGACACGAGTTGGATGAAATTTTAGATTCCACTGATGAAAATGTAAGAAAAAATATAAAACCAGTGGTGAATCTTGATGGTAAGGATATGTTCAAAGCATGTTTGGTTAGTCAGTTGAATGGAAAATCAACATTATCCAAAGATAGGTTGACAAAAGTGAGAAGTGGGGTATACTTTAGGCGAGATGGGAATACTCTACAAAAGGGTGTTTCAATTGGCTTTGGAATTGGATCAGATTGTGGGGTGTTGTTTGAAAACAACTCAATTCCTCCCACTGAACGTACGGCAAGAAAAGGTGTTCCTCGAAGTACAAAACAAGGTGTTTCTTGTGGAATGTGGTACATTGGAAGGGTTCAAAGAATAAGGAAGAAGGATGGTAATAGGGTGTTTGATTACCATAATGACATTGACCTTTTGGATAGATTAGAAGGCATCGAGCTTCAATTATGTTGGTATAGTAGAATGAAGGGGCAACGCGTGTATAAGTATGATTTGACTGATCATGCTTTTGTACAACTTGAATCTGTTATAGCAATCGCAAACTTATCATACAATGCTATGAATGATACATACAAATTAGAAGAAAGTGATTACAAAGTTTTTTCAGATTTTGTGAAAAATTTAAACAAGGTTAATTTTCAAAACATTCTCCGTTCACTTTCCTTATGTTGGATTATTTATAAATAGTTTTTGGTTATATTTTTGTTGATTTGTTTGTATGAATCTGATGTTAATTTTGTACTTTTTGGCTTTAGGTATAGTGAATACTTCAACTGGTGAATGTTCGAGATAACTCAACCTTTTTTTGCTACCTACTTTTTGGTGTAAGTTTCTTTCACTAGCCATTTATCTTTTTGTAGTTGTGTTTCATTCAAACATTAATTTGGTATTTCTTCCATAAAAACAATATAATTACATACCTATATAACTATATGTACCCCTTACCTCAACACATATATACATTTTGAATATAAGGGCATTCCTTACCTCAACACTTATGTTGGATGCCTTCTACTGTGGTTCTTCTGAAGTTGGTCCATTTAATCACGAAAAGCAAGAAGAATTGGTTCCTTTTTTATCAATATGTTTTGAAGAAACGTATGTGGTTCTTCTCACTAATGTTAATGTTTTCCTTGAATTTTTAGATTAATGGTTCGCTTGCTAGAAAGGATATCGAGGATCTAATGGCACGGGGTTCAATCAGGATGGTTTCTGTTCACTCAAGTCAACAAATTTACACCAGAGCAATGGCTAACACATGAAGTGCATTTGATTTTGAATGTTTTTGTGGTAGTTGGATTTCCTATTTTTCAAATTGGACATATAAATCGGAGTTTGTAGCTCAAAAAATGTGCCATCAGAGTCTTTTTGCAAGTATTTATATTTTGGCCACCTTGATATCATTTTTATTTTTATTTTTGCAAAAATACATTTATTGTTTTGGAAAAATAGGCCGTTGTAATTTGGCCTATAAAAAAGAAATGTTTTTGTAATAGAGGGGGGTTGGATATTGGATATATCATAGGAGAGATATTGTACTTGGAGTTTTTTTTTGATAATACAGAGGCAGTTGTAGTAAGAATTTTTGGATTCATGTGGTATGGCTTTATAGCATTGTATCTCCTTCGTGTTTCATTTCATTGAATGTCTTCTCAGTTCCATTTCATATCTTATGCTTTCACTGATTGTTCTAAAGAGTTATAAACAGAATTCATAAATCAATCGATGCTCTATTTTTTAAGGGCAATTATGTTGTGTTACTTTCTTCTTATAGAATGAGTTAATTATCTAAATGCTCATTCTAATTCCATTTCTCATCTTACACTGCAATGACAAAGCCTGAAAGTTATCAAAGTTTACCTATCTTGCCCCATTATCGCTACTGTAATTCATTTAGCTAACAACTTTATAACACTATCCTTGCTAGCAACAATAGGTTTGAATTGGTGTCATTATCACTGCAAGGAAAACACCTAAACTTGATACTGATCCAAGATTTTCAGATTGCTGAACTCAAGTTTTTGCTTGATGAGAAGGTTGTAATTGTTGGAGGTACCAATCACAGTCATGCTACCAAAGATTTATATGATGCCATAGCTTCTGGTAACTATCTTGAATGGAAGCTATGCATTCAAACTATGGATCCTGCAAATGAAGATAGGTTCGACTTTGATCCTCTTGACGATACTAAAATATGGCCAAAGAATCTATTTCCTTTGCAGGTAAAGTACATATAAAATACTTAAGACTGAATTTATCAGTCATATAATCTGTAATATAAATTCTTCTTGCTTCACAATTTTCAAGTTCTGTTAGTAATTCAACTTTATATGCTCTTCAGTTTCGAGCTTTTTGCATTGAACCATGGTTGAAAATTGGATCCTTTTTGCCCTGGAGTTATTGTGCCCGGTATCTACTACACCGATGATAAAATGTTCCAGACTCGAGTTTTCTCATACTCTGACACGCAGAGGCATAGGCTTGGGCCGAATTACTTGCTGCTTCCTCTGAATGCACCAAAGTGTTCCCATCATAACAATCATCACTATGGTTTTATGAATTTCATTCACAGAGATGAGGAGTTATGTTACATGCCATTACTTCCCTGCTAGTATCAGCAATCTTCTCTCTTTTGTATTTCTCACATGTGGTTTGGTTTGGCATAACACCTTAGTGCAACTTAAATATCGATTAACTTTTTGTACCCTAATCTAAAGATAAAATTTTCCATCTAGATTCTAAAATCCCCCATATAGAGGATGATTTAAGGTCATTGGTTTAACTGCAAAGCTTTCATGGAACCGTCATAGATATATGAAGTTCTTCCCACCCAAGCCACATTATTTCTCTTAGATGGTTTAAGCCATTCAGTGTAGGGCTCTCCTCTATTGTTGATGGTGTTATGAAAATGGTAAAACATCATGTTATCCTCTGTCCTATGCTGTGTTATTCCTTTCAGATTCTTGGACATTTGAACTCCATTCACCCACACTTTTCTTGGATGCACTGCATATTTGCAATCTCTCTTTGCTCCTCAGTTTGATCTTATTAGTAAATGCTTTTGTCTGAACCAATTCCAGCCATGGTTGGAAATTGAGAATCTCAACTTGTGTTTGGGAGAAAATCGATTGACTAGAAGGATTCCTTCAGAGTTAGGTCGGCTCCAAACCCATGGGCTCTTGGACCTCTATACAAATAATTTCACTGGACCTCTTTCTCTAGGGATTGGAAACAACACATCTCTAGAGCTTCTCGATGTTCCCATTAACCATCTGACAGGTAGAATCTCAATTGACCTTGGTAGTCTCATTGATAAAGAGCAGCTAGATCTAAGTGAAAATTACTTAAATTTCAGATTATATCCCTTTTGGGCAAACTAAAAAACTTCAATAAGGTGATTCTTTGCAATCATCTTTTAAATGGTAACATTCTCCAAGAATTGAAGAATTGCTTGAATTAAGTTGTAAAAGACTAATAGTCTTTCTTCTGCCAACCCTTCTGGAATAGGATCTATTACTAGCCTGGCAATCAATCTCCACCTTTTAACACAACAGTGAACATCGGACCTTTCACAATAATATTAAAATGGTTGGGGTGCTTACAAGCTTGAATCCTTTGAATGTTTCTGTCAATAATTTCTCTGGCCCACTTCCTGCAACACTCTTTTTTTAGAACATTAACAAGTACTTTCATGGGAAATATTGAACTGTCAGTCCCTTTATAGCCAAACCTGTTCTTCTTTTGGAATCCATGATTCAAGTTTCAATCCTTGTTGGAGCAACCATTGTCCCTGTCCACGTTTGGCCTGGCATTATAGTATTGGATGTGTGCATAGCATGGTATTTAGTATTTAAACAAGGCAGATGCTTTCAATAGGAGTCAATCAGAGATCATTTTTCTTCGCCCTGGACATGCATTCCTCTTTTCAATTTAATTTGTAAAGCAAGTGCCAAGTAGAGAGATTGTTTTTGTCCATTTTTCTTGCTGTAACTTCCTATTTGTCTTTGTTGAAACTTGAAAGTGTCCATTATTGTCATACAATGTTTTCAGGTGCAGTGCACTTATATTAGGGACTTACACTCTGCTGAAAAAGGGGGCAGATAAATTATTCTACTCTCCTTCTCAATACAAATTAGAGGTTTTTATCCTGAAATATTATAGGATTTTCGGCCACCTCTCTGTCAAAGGGTTAAATTTTTCACCTCTCTCTCAAATTGTTAAAATTTTCACCTCTCTCTCAAATTGTTAAATTTTTGTTAGTACTATAAATCTCGTTTTGCTGAACAGAGTAGTCATTTGTACAGCATGTTGCAGGTGGAAAAGATGGCCTAATATTCATCTCGAGACAGGAAGGAAATTCACAGCTATCTGCCATCATTCTAACTTAAGGCTACCACATCTGGGCAGATTACATGAAACTCAAAAGTTACTTTACATGGAATCTGACGCAGCAACAAGTGAAAGTCAATACACTCAAGGGATGGTCAACTCCGACGTGTCTCTGCCCTCGTTTCCCTTTCAAATTTATTTATCAATTTCAATTGGTATATCGTGACCTTGGTATTATATTGGTTTTCCGCACATATATGTATATTTCAACAATGTTATCGAATTATGTAAATGCCTTGTATAAATACTCCAATGACCAATAACCTCATATAAACGCTCACGTTACAATAATATTTGTGCTTAATTAATCTCTGCGCACTAGGGAATATTCCGACACCGTGTAAATAACATTCAACCTTCGAACTTATAGGTATACGCTATGCTTTGGAAACAAGATTTTATGAATAATAAACTTATACCCCGACGGAGTAATATATCGATGATATATATATATATATAACAATGGTCTTTGCAATATTACGTGGGTCCACCACCTAACCCAATGGACCAAACAACAACGGCGTCGTACCTGACTAAATATCATGCATCTCTGTCAAACTAGGACCGTCCGATGATCATCCCCCAGATCAATGGCCTGTATAGATTCCGCTGCCCGTTCCTCGACAGTCTTTTAACACGCGGGATGGTGGTTTCTCGGCCCGTCACATCTGCCACGTGTCGAGCGATCAATGGAATCGCTGCACACTCTACGGATACCACTTTTGTGCCAAAGGTGGTGCGGAATGGGGGAAACCCACCTTTGCAAATCTGCCTCTGGTTCTGCTACAGTGCTCAACCCAAGGTTCAACCATGGTTGCGCTATCCCATTGGCTCATTAACTCGGTTTTCGGCTTGGTTCGGAATTTCGGTTATCAACGAACAAGAGTAGTTCTTTTTAAAATAAGGCGGGACTGCAATTACCATAAGAAAGGTTAAATGACCACGGGTTTTCTTTTCGCAGAGACCACACCTGCAGTAGAATAGAATTCACAGGTTTCTCCATCAAGGTACAGAATTTAAGACAGAACGAAATCTCCAATACACAATCACCCACAGTTAAACGGAAATTCGCAACATTAACAAACTGAGACAAAATAAAATAAACAGGACTGAATTCATTCAACTGGGAGCAATTTTTCATACGCAGGTTATTATAGAAATCTTCTATTCCTCTCCTCCTCCCCCTTTTTTCAATTACATTCGGGAATACATTTATACACATGCACCCAAGGCTCATTTTAGGTGTCAAAACATTCCATGAAAATATTTGTGCAGTCAACATCTCCAATGATCTAAGGAAGTGTACCACACAAGCATCAAGACAAGGTCTAGAAATTCCCACGAGAAAGCTATCTGGAGTGTGAATATCCATCATGGCACAACCAAGGGTTATTAACATATCATACACCCCACATTAGATGAAGAGCCCCCAAGCATGATTTATACACTTTTTCCTTGTACCTAGAAAATGATAGGCTAGAGTTTTAGATCTTCAAGCCACCTTCTCCTTTTATTTTTATGCATTCTTTCTAAAAGAAAAAAACACTTTTTATGGGAAATCCACACTAAATTGCCTTTTAAGGAGGGCCTTATCATACTCGAATGGTCACAATACACACCAATATGCGGTGTTGTATTCATGTACTTGTAGTATTCTTGTACTACTAGGTACAAAGTATTCTTATCTTAATAAAATATACCATGGGGCTCTCATTAAAACACTTAAATTAAAAACAACAGAGAACAATGTTTTTTTTTCATTAAAGAAAAGGGAGGGTCTCATAACTCATCCTCACCTTGCCTTTTCTTCTCTATATAACTCTTCGAAATTGTAACTTTTGTTGTTCCACCTTAATACGACACTAGTTTGAGTACATGAGGTTGTAGTTGGATTTTTGAACAAGAAGCTTTCAAAGGGAAGAGGGTCTAGACTTGTGATTGAACACCTTATTTGGTGCAAACATATTCATAAATATTGATCAATTGATTTTTCATCATCATAGAGATCAATTTATATGTTATTTTATACACATGCACATAATCAATCTTCCTAAAAAATGGTTGATCTTTGTATGCCTTAGACCATTAAATGCCACAAATCATAGTAAGATGTGCTTGAGTGTGGATTGAGTAATCACATTGTAGGAATACTAATATGCATCTCTTATGTATATCACAAGAAGAAATGTGAATTGTAGAATTCATGTGAGGTCATAAGAGAGGCATCATGTCATTATGTTAAGGATATAAATATAAAGGCGTGTAAAAAATGTTAATGAAAAAACAGATACCTACAATATATAGTGAAAGCAGGGTTTTTTAAATTGGGAAAATTCAATGGGTTAGTATTGGTAGGGGGTTAAATAAAGTGATTTTTAGAGGTATTTTCCAATATGTAGTCAAATTAAGGGTATTGTTTAGTATGCCACGAACGCACGTGCTATGCCATAAGTTAATTGAGTGACACCCCCGTGGTATCAATTAGCAATCATAAATTATTGGGATTTAAATTTAGAAATTGGATAGTCATTTTGGTAGCATTTCCCTACTCTTTCTCTTCTACCCCCAATGGGGAAAAATATTCCAATATTTATAAGCATTGAGTGGAGTGACACCTCACTCATTCATGCAAAAATTAACCTATTTTTAATTTATCATAATTCATGTTATTCACCACCCCGCTGAGGTGGCAAACTCTCATTTTTTTCTTAATTATTTAATTACTTTAATTATCTAATATTCATCCCCCCATGTGTCATTTCTAGAAAACTTTCTATTATTGATTTTTCAAAAATATGTAATTAATAATTTTGTATTAAAATAAATTTTATTATAAATGACCCTCTAAAGTGGGTAGAATGGATTTAATTCAACTAAAATTTTAACTTAGATTAATTCACCTAGTTTATGTAAGCCCTTAAGTGGTGTTTTTCAGTTAGAGAATAGGGATTCCAGACCCCTATTGTGCACCTCTCCTGACTTGTTAAGACTTCATGCCCTTGCCCTCTGCTTAGGACTCCACATCCTAGTAGAATCAAGACTCCACAACTTGATCTATTCCAAAGATCCAAGATTCCATGCCTTGATCTTTTGAAAGTTAGGACATCACACCCTTATATTTCCCATAGATTCTCATCTATTCTTCTTTGAAGCTACATGGTTTACCTCAAGGTACTGTTTTCGAGCTCATATTCATCTCATGATCTGCTGGCAAGGTTTTGTTTCCCCAGACCTGCACATCATAACCTCATAGATTAAAAGCGTCAACAAAATTCATAATGAATTTAATTCAATCACATTTTACCCAAATGTATACATGACCTCCATAGTCATGTAAGCATCCTTCTTGGTAGTAACTAAGTTCTCTGCCAAATATTGCTAAATAAAAGGTCAAGCATGTATAATCATATACATCATAAATCATCAACAAGATTATCATCTGTTAAGCATGTATAATCATATACATCATAAATCATCAACAAGATTATGGTCTGTTAACTAATCCACATAATAGCTTTTATTCTTCTGTCACAATCATAGACTATCATTCATGTCATGCACCAAAGTCAAAATAGGATTCCAAAAGAGAAACATCGTTAATATGCACTTAACCAGAATGAGTCTTATACACTCAACCATAGATATTATCATAAGCATGCAACAACAATGTGACCCAAACTAGGTCTATAATGTACAAGTATATACATACATCTGACATATATAATCTTTATACACTCCATAAAAATCACCATGTAGGTGTCACCAAAACTAACTAACCAAGAAGGGACACTACAACTAGTATAAACTCTCTATCATGAGATACATTAGCTGTAATATGGCACACATACTCAACAATAAAATTTCACTTGCAAACTCTAGCAGCAGACAATAAACATATGAGTAGTAATATAAACACTCTGACTAGGAATATACTAATAGTTAATCTACTTATGCAATTCTCTCACATAGTCATACACATCAAGTCTCATATAACCATACCTAGGAGTAGCATACATACATACATTAACACTGCAACAATAATAACATACAATATCTGTTAGTTCCCCATAATTTCATAGATTGATTGAGATACAAATTGACAAGGGCAACATCAAACCAAGCTTTAGAGTTTCTAGGATCTAGCCCTCCTAGTCTCAGAGAGGGATCTCTCAAATATGTTTATAAGGATATAGCTTGATGCTTTTTAGAGGTTGATCTTAGGTTAGTTATTAAGTGCAAGTTTTGTTTGTTTGGGTTTGGTTGGGCATGATACTTTGATAGATTTTAGATAGGAAACATGGAAGATTGTTAAGTCATTGGGCAATGGAGTCTAACAAGGTCCAGATGAGTTTATCAATGGTTTTAGGAGCATGTGCAGGGCAAGTTTACTTGGCTGGTGGATCTTTTAAGGTTATGATGGATATATGAAATGGACATAAAGATTGAGAACAACAAACTAATAAAGGGCTGAAATAGAATCCTTTATATGCTTGTAAACTGAGGAAGTTGGAAAATTGATAAAAACAACAAGAGAATCAAAGGCATAAGCATAACCTAATACATTTTATTTCAGACTGAAGACAGATAATTAACCAAAAAAAACATTCAGATAAAAACACAGAAAGGTAAATAACTTATTCAACTTTTAGAGCTTTTATCATCTAGAGCAGAAACACATTTAAGAGATACAAGTAACTATAACCATTGAAGGAGAGAAAACTCTAAAATCCAAAGTTACAGCTATAAGGCTTCCTTAAAACAAATTTAGATAATTAAAGGCAAAGAGCATGATTTTAAACAGACTTCTTTGACAAACCTAGACAAAGTTGCTTTAAAGAGATGATTCTAAGAACAGAAAATTTCAATGGAAACAATATACAGGGCTAAGCATAAACCATAATTGATGCTAACTGATCTAATTTATTCAAGAAATGGACGAGCTAAGAGCTTGTTAGAGAGAAAAATGATGAATTCTCTAATATATCCTAGCAGAAGAAAACATTAAGGCAGTGAAGGACAAACAGATTTAAGGTGCCATTAGAAACATTTCTTAATCTAATTATTTGTCCTACTACAACATAGCAAGATGGAAAACTTAGAAAAACATAAACAGAAGAACACTTCACCATCAACCAAGCCTATGGATCCTACAAACAATCCTTCTCCATCAACAAGCAAATCAGATCATGCATGAGTTCCAAGACATCAAATTTCTCTTCAAGAGCTTCAAAGGACTATGTATTATTCCAGCATCAGTCATCAAAATCCAACATTTACGATGAGTTCCAGTGCAGTATTTATACTGAAAATGAAGAGGTGGAACTATGTTTTAGGGTTCAAATGTCATTTATGACAAATTAAATACGTTCCTGACCTTGATAACCATGCAAGGCATAAGGTAGGAACATCTGTAGATACCTCTATGTTTTAATAACTCTGTCTTTACTCTATAAGATAAAGATAAGTGGAAAAGATTGAATTTAAGGCTTTATCTTATCTTTCACAATAACTGTCCTGACAATTTGAATATCTTCTTTAGTATAATAACTACCAATTTTCCCTTTGGGACAGAAAGTAGGCCACAGGTGTCAATTTGATATTTTAAGGGAATAACTGCTCCTTTTGATGTATTTGAGGCTATATTTAAGCCTAATTTGCCTTTATTTCATCATCAAACTCAGTAATCAGGCCTTTAACTCTGATTTGGCCTCTGATTTTTCATTTGGCCTTTAGTTAAAATGCCTTACTGTCTTCCTCTTGTTTCTGCTTTAAACAACTGCTCTTATCCATTTAACTTTAATTTTTGGTTTGAAAGGCTAATCTCTGCTTTATCAAATTTAATATTCGATCAAACCCTTTGGTATTCTGCCCTCATTTCTTCATTATTTCTTCTAGCTGACTGTGTTTGATTTATCCGAGGCCTTCTTAAGCTTATCCTTCATTTATTTCATCATTAAACTATTTTAAGGCTTGATGATGCTTTTTGGCCTTCATAATGCATCATTGCTGTCTTTTCCCTTTATATACTACTTTAAACCTTTGTTTATTTGTCTCTTTCTGATTACCGTATTAACCTTTAATCATCTTTTCGCTTGATTTACTGTGTCTTTATTTTTTAAACTATAGGATTAAATCTTCTAATCTCCAGGCTTCATGCTTTAATATTCTTATGTTTTCTTTTCAGTGTATAGGTGGCTTTTAGTGTGCTGGGGGTTTGATTGTATAACCAATGCCTGCGAAACATTGATTAAAATCCAGCATTTACACCCTCGAAACTTCTTTTCTGAATCGATTACGCTTTGAGGATTGTGATCCTTGGCCCAGTGCCATTGTTCCCTTAGCTGTGGGACAATTTTTATGGATAATCCGCCTTTTAAAACCTGCAACCAAACACACAATTGTTATGTAAAACCTGCGAATTTTAGGGCTAAACTGCTAACAGAGGCTTAAAGGAGGCGGAAGGAGCAATGATGCAGAAGGAGAAACATGTGGAGGGAGGCGAAAATATGAAGAAAATGGGTTAAAAATTGAATTATGGTGCAGAAATAGAATAGTGGTTTTGCGAAACCACGAATGGTTTTCACGCAAGAGTTAGGCGATAAGGGGTTTTGCGCATTTTGAACACAATACCACATAGGGTACGACACCTGTCCACCTTGAAACCACCTATTTCACGTATATTTGGGTTGTTAAACCCTGACAGGAAAATCCGCGCGAAATAGAACGTGGGCCATTGGATCTAGGGGTGTAGATCCAACAGTCATAGGGGAGCGCGACAAGTGGAAGATGCTCGGGCGAGGATGGTAGTGGAGGCCAGGTGTCAAGAGGGGATTGGGGGATGTCTTTCATGGTGGAAGGTGGGGCCAACAGGTCACATCACCTATTTTGTCACGGGGTGAAATCTCAATGGGCAGGGTTAGAGACGCGGGTTTTAACGAGGGTTGTTGGATGAGATGAATCAACGGTGGATATGTGTTTATGTAGATGCATGAGAAAGGATGATCGGGTGATCGGAGGATGGGAGGGGAGGTGCGATGACCGTCAGATCGATGAGATTGATGGTCAAGATCACTCAAGGGAGAAATATAGTGCAGAGGAAAATATAAAGAAAAACACATTTTGCAAGGGGATCGGGGAAAAATAAAAGGTAATGGAAGGGGGTGGGGATAAGGTAGAAGTGTGATCCCATGAGTAAAATTAGGACCGGGGGTGAAAACAAAAAGGGCTAAGGGATTTAAGGATTAGCCCATGGTCAGGCCCTCGGGTCACATGGAGAAAGGGGAACCAGGAGCAGAGTATGAAGAGAAAGGGAAAAAGGGCTAGGAGGAGGGGTGAAGGCAGTTGTGATGGAGCATTGACAACCGTTGATCTTGATAGGTGAATGGTGCAGATCAAATCGGGGTTTGGAGCATCGACGGAGGACAAAAAGAAAATAAAATGAAGAAACATCGTGTTTTCCAATGCGATGGGGGCTATAAGATTGGTGGATGGTCTTGTGAAGGAGTAAGGGGACCGGGAGCCAGGGAAAAAGGGGTTAGGAATTGGCGCAGAGATTTAAATGCTTGGCCATTCGATCAAACCCGATCGACAATTGCGATCGCATCAGGAGATCGGCCCATCGGCATAAAAAAGATAAGGGGAAAAAGAAAAATGAAATGTCGATGCACGATGCGTGATGGGGCTAAGGCCTTGGTCACGGGCGCAGGGTTTTATTGTGGGGAAGGGAAAAGGGATGAGGATCTAAGCCCTCGGAGGATCGCATTGGCAGAAAATATTTAACAAAGAAATAAGGTCACGGGGAAAGGGAAAAGGTCGATGCCGATGGGCTTAGTGCTCTGGTCGCGGGTGTAGGTCATATGACAGAGAAGGAGCTGAAGATTTAAGCCCTCAGGGGCTTAAAGCCTATATATAAAAGGGTGCATTTTAAGGCCAAAATAGGGCTTTTTAGTGTGTTTTGAGGTTCCGATAGGTAAAATAGGGTAATTCAAACCATAAAAAGGTGTTTTTTATAGGTTTAAAAGGGATTTTTGAAGGTTTTTTAGGAAAATGAAGGGTAAATGAGAAGGAGAAAAGGGGTTTTTCAGAGGAAAAATGAAGGATAAATAAAAGGGAAAATGAATGAAATAGGCTTAGAAAATGATGGAAAATGGCCTAAAAAATAGTCTCTTTTGATATCAGCAGGGTTTCTTGGTGGATTTTTTGAATGAAACAATAGTGAATATTACTCTTAAGTTAGAAAGCACCAGAAGGCTTCAAGAATGTGATTTTTTCTGTGAAAATATTCTCTTGAAGGCTCAAGATCTATTTTAGCCATTATTTGCTATGAAAAAAAATTTCTAATGGCTAACAGTGGCTCCAATTGGGGATGGCAGCCCCTTGGAGGTGTAAAGAACTTCAGAATTTTATCTTTGGAATGTAGACCCGTGCCTTATCCTTGACAACCTTTTCTTCCTTGATCATACTGATTTCTCTCTGAAAAAGACAAATTTTATCAATTTGCAACATATATTATTTTCAGACAGTCCTTCTACCTACCCATTCCTACTTGTCCTAGCATTTTTTCTTCTGTGGGTGCATTTGGACTTGCAAACCCTTCCAACATCATTTTATTCTTTTGAAAATAGGAAAAAATAATCTAAATCTACCCTTATTTATTCCAAGAGTTTAGATTAAGTTGTTGAACTCTTTTTATTTCTCTACCTAAGCTACTATCTGCCAGGATTAAACTGTCTGACAAATTTTATTCTCTATTCTCTAAAACCGAAATTGAAATACAGCCAAACCAGGATTAAGTTGCCTGATTTGCTATGGTGTCTATGGCTGTATGTACAAAATGCACATAGAATTTATTTGCAGAAAATTTAAAACAAAACTGTGAAGGCTTAAGATCTAAAATTTGTAAACATCCTTCTGTTTTCTTTCCAACTCTGGTTTTTATCTATTTAGAGTTATTTTTTTCCTTTTCTTGGTTCAAATTTTGAACATGTTTGAACCATCCCTTTCTATCCTAATCTATTTCACTGATAAACCAAGTTTATACAATCTGGAAAATCTTCTTCACTAACCTATCAGCATGAAATTCAAATTTACTCAATCATGTTTAGGTTGTATGATTGAATAATTACAAGTAGTGGAATTTGAGCTTGCACACCAACATTATTTAGCATAAAAGTAAATCTTTAAGATAAGGCCATGATTTTTTCCTTTGTGAGGCATATTTATCTATTTCTTTGGTTATGTTTTAAGCATGTGGAACCAATATCTTTTCAATCTCCTAATCTATCTTTCTTTGAATAAGTTAAGTCTGAAATAATGTTTTATCAAACAAAGTTTCAACTAACTTATCAACATAAATTTAAAGCATGTTCAACCATGATTAGGCTAGATGACTGAACAAGATATCATTTTGAATCAGCAGTGGCATTTAGACTTGCCCAATTTCAGAAACTCTCTTTTTTGGGTATGGGGTTGTACCTTGTTTTTGAATCTGCCCTATTTTTCCTTTTCTATTGTTTTTGTGTTTTTTTTTTCAAATTTTAAAGAGAAATGCTATATACAATGATATTTTTTTGAAACTAAGATTCTTGGCAGAAATAGTGCTTGAGAATCCTGCCATTGACAGGACCTCCAAATATATCTATTCCATCAAGTTCCTTAAAAAAGAAAGCATTGTTGCCTCTCAATGAATCAATGATATAGGGGCCTTTCCACATATTTTCAAACTTACCATGTTTTCCTTTCTCTTCCCTTCTAGAATCCCACTTTAGAACTATATTTCCAACTTGGAAATAATTTTCTTTAGTCCTTTTGTCAAACATTTTCTTGATGTTCTCTTGGACTATTTGTGTTCTGTTGTACACTTCCTCTCTTGACTGCTGTAAATGAATGGTTTGATTGATCCTTCTCTGCATCTCATTCTCTTCAGCTTGTACTTCTTGAAGAAGTTTCATGATTGGAACTCCTAAGGATGTTGGGAAGACTACATCCATACCATAAACTAACTGATATGGAGACATATTTGTTGATTTTTTGGTGGTTAATCTATCAGCCCATAAAGAATGAATAAGCTTACTATGCCACGATTTCTGATTCTGCTCCAACAGTTTTTTGATAATATTGACAAGGCTTTTGTTGGAGGATTCAGCTAATCCATTCCCTTGGGGATAGTAGGAAGTAGAATGACCCAATGTGATATGATATTTATAGCAGAAGTCAACCATTTTTTTAGATTTGAAAGCATCAACATTATCTGTGATAATTTTTCTAGGACAACCAAATCTAGATAGTATGTTAGTTTCAAGGAACTTGATAATGACAGAGTCAGTAGCATTCCTAGTAGGTATGGCTTCTATCCACTTTGTAAAATAATCAGTGGCAGTGAGGATCCACTTATGTTGGGCTGAAGAATATGGGTGAATTTCCCCAATAAGTCCAAACCCCACTATTGAAAGGGAGCCTAAACACTGATGGGATGTAAGGGTAAAGGTAGGAGTTTTCTCTTGCCATAAAAAAATTGACACTTATGGCAAGACATGATAAGCTTTCGAGTATCTAGGAAAAAGGTGGGCCAGTAGTAACTAGATCTTAGGATTTTATTTTCTTGTAGTCTTCCAGTGATGATGTCCTCCACATTCTCCCTCATGCAACTCATACATAATTTTTCCTGCATCAATATCAAGAAAACATTTAAGAAATATTCCAACAACATTCCTCCAATACAAAACTCCATCTAATGTACAATAATTTAAAGCCTTCTGTTTGAAAAATCTAGCTTTTGTTTTTGACAAAGAAGGAGGAGCATTCAGATAAAGCAACACATATATGATGTCAGTATACCAAGGAGATTTCATGAATGTTTCTTCAATGAATGGTGTTGTGCATTCTTCTATCTTTTCCAAAACATCAACCATGTTCATATCTAAAGCTTGGAAGTTTGACTCAGCCATGAGTTTTGCAAGTCCTTGTCCTTTGATCAATTTAGTGGGTCTGATTTCCAAATCATATTCTAAAATGGTAGCAATCCACTTGCCCCTTTTATCATCAGGGTCTTGATTAAGTATATCTTTGACAACCGTGTTTGGGACAAAGGATATGATATGTGAATGCAAAATATAAACTCTAAAATCCTTCAAAGGTTTGATTAAGGCAAAGGCTTGTTTCTCCATAATGTTATACTTTAGAGGTGCATCTCTTAAGGCTTTGCTGAAGAAATCTATGGGTTGTTCTTGCCCCATGATGTTCTTTTGCAACAATACTGCTGCCACAGTATGTTCAGAGGGAAAGGAGAAAATGTAAAAGTTCTTGGTGAAGTCAGGGCTAATTAAGACTGTTGTTTGTGTGAGTGCTTGTTTTACCAGCTCAAAAGATTGTTTTGCTTCCATATTCCACTTCACTCCTACTCCCTTTTTCAACATATTCGTGATATTTCTTAGGAGCACAGCAAGGTTAGGGATGAATCTTCTTAGGAAGTTAATCTTTCCAATGAAATATTGCATCTCTTTAATGTTCCTAGGATGGCTGATTTGTAAGATGCCTTCTATTCTTTTGGGATCTATCTTGATTCCTTCCCCAAAAATGATGTGACCTAAGAGTTTTCCTTCCTAAAGGCCAAACAGAGTTTTCTTAGGATTTAGAGACGGGCCATACTTTCTACATTTTTCTAAGACCTTTCTCAAGTGGACTAAGTGCTCCTCATCAGTCTTAGAGTAGACAGTGATGTCATCAAGGTATATGACTATGAAGTAACTAATGTCTTCTGAAAAAGATATTTCCATTGCCCTTTGGAAAGTAGCCCCTGCATCCATTAAACCAAATGGCATTTTAACATACATGAACGTACCCCAAGGTGTAGTGAAAGCAGTTTTAAGTTGGTCACTCGGAAAGACTAGAACTTGGTTATAACTTGAGAAACCATCTAGTAATGAGATTCTTTGTGAACCAACTACTTTTTGGAGTATGTGATCCTTTTTAGGCAAGGGGTAATTGTCTTTCAAGGAGGCTTTGTTCAAATTTCTGAAGTCAATACAAAGCCTAATTTCCCCAGTCTTCTTCCTAATTGACACAAGGTTGGACACCCATTCTGAGTATCGGACAGGGACTATGATCCCGACATCGTACATCTTTTTGATTTATTTCTCAAATGAGGGTAACAAGAGGGGTTTTATTCTTCTTAAATTTTGATTAAATGGTTTCTGATTTTCTTTGAGAGGAATTTTATGTTGGATTATTTTGGTGTCATAGGATTTCAAGTCTTCATACCCCCAAGCAAACACATCTTTAAATTCTCTAAAAAGCTCAATGTATTTCTGTTTTGTGTGAGATGGGAGGGTTTTGGACAGCTTGATTATTTTGGGCCCTTTCATCCCTCCAATGTTACACTCTTCTACATTTGTTTTTGTGGGTTCCATCTTGGGCTTTTTAGCTACATCATTAAAATCAAACAACTCTTCTAGTGGTGTAAGGCCTCCTGGCAAGGTGTCATCTTTGTATTGCAGAATTTCAAGTTCTCTTTGATATGATTTATCAAATACTTCTGCAACACAAGGGATTTGAAGGTGGTTTATATTATTATCAAGGGTAGCTCTGTTTTGGGAGTTTCTTTTCAGCAGAATTATTTCTTTCAAATCTCAAACTCTTTTTTGTGCTTGAAAAGTCATTTTTGGATTGCAGAAAATCATCTATTTGGTCATAATTCTCAAACACTTGCCAATGGTTCAAATTTTCTGGTACAGTAGGCCTATTCTTTATTTTGATGAGGCACTAATTTTTTTCATAAGGTAAAGAGCAATTGCTGGCAGCAAAGGCAAGCTCATTGGCAAGGCAGTTTTGGGCCCTAGGGATGAAAGTAAGCTCATATTTCTCAAAGGTTTTGAAAAGATCTAGGGAAACATTTCTATATTCCCTTAACCTAGGGTTCTTGGCTGAATATTCTCCCTTAATTTGATTGATGATTAGTTCAGAATCTCCTTGGATCAAGATTTTTTTGGCTTTGAGATTTTTAAGTAAGTATAGATCAATAAGGAGAGCCTCATACTCTACAAAATTATTGGTGCATTGAAAATATAACCTATAGGAATGGCCTTCATTTGCGTTGTGGATCCAAACACCAGCCCCTGATCCGGACTTACCATAAGAACCATCAAAGCTCATATGCCAAAGGGTGTCAATTTTAGTTTTGTTAATGTTCTGTACTTCAGAGCTGCTAGAGTTTTGGGAGTCATTTTATTGATTAGAGAGCTGGTTTGATTGTTCTGAGGGACTTATTTCTCTCTCATTGTTATTCACCTGTTCAGTTATGTCATTTTCATTATACAGGATGAAGGAGTCGAGGTCTGAGTGAATGGAATAAACTGGTGTGTTATTTGGCTTTTCTATGTTACTCACCATGTATTTCATGTGGGATTCCCGGTACAATCTTCTTGTTTGATTGAAGATTGGGATGGTGGCATAGGTCATGTCCATTTGAAGGCTGCCCTGAATTTTGGCCCCCCATGATCTAGATAAAAGAATGCCATACTTTGGGGGAATTTCAGCTGCAACTATATCCATGACTAGACTCTTAGCAGGGATTTGTGCCAGATTGACACACAGATCGTTGATGAGGCCCAGACACTTAACCCTACTGGAATCAAAAGAATACAAGTCTTTGTAGGGCTTTGTGATTTCTAGGCCCAATCTCTCCATCACAACCTTTGGCATGAGATTGTGTGAGGCACCGGAGTCTAGCATAGCATTATGCAGAATTTTGTCATTTATGTTTAGACTGACATAAAAAGAAGGGACTGCTCCTTCTTGATATCTTCCTTCTACTTCGGGACCAAACAACAGTTATGGTTTATCGTCAGTTAAGTTCAAGGTATTATTATCCTTGCCTATGTTTAATACTTTGAAAATATGGGATCTATATACCTCTTGGGTTACTAATTCAGTGAGGGGTATAGTGATCTTGATTTTGGCAATCTCCCCCTCAAAACTGAAAGGCATAGGTGTCTTTATTGCATTTACATCAGTTTTATCAACCATGAACTTTTCTACATTTTTAATTTGTTGATTCTGATTTGAAGGTTTAGACAACAAGGTTTTTTCAGGGCCACTATTTGAAGTACTAGGGTAGCTTGAATCATTACTAGGCTGGCTAGTCTTTTGCTTGTTTAGTTTAGTCTTTTTAGCCATAGTATTTGTGTTTTCTACTGTCTTTTTAGGGATAGGTTCAGAGGTTTTTCTAACAGCAGTATTTGGCTGATCTGTTTTAGGAACATCTTGACTCTCCTTGCTCCTAAGGTTATATTGCCTATGGACTTCTATTACGGCATTCTCAAATCCTAATCTATAGTCTTTGGAATCTTCATATGATTTCTCATTTGGTTTTGAATAAAACATCCTTTGTTCTTCTTCATTAAGGAATGTGTTATCCTAATCATCCAAACCTATGACATTTACATGGTCTTCTTCCAAATGCTCAGGCTCTCTTTCTTCTTCATCTACATAGTTGTCTTGGAAAGGGGGTCTGATTTGTTGGTCACTCTCTCTTTGTTTGATTTGAGGTTGATTTCTCTTAAAGTTATGATTTTGATTTTGGGATTGGTTTATATTCTGAGGAGGTGTTAAGTTTTCTCTAGATTGATCTCTTTCATATATGCTCATCCTCTTCATCATCCCCTCCATCATCCTTTCCATTTTTGATTCAGATGTGGAAGGTGCAACTTTATCCCTAAATGATACCCTCTTCTCAGTCTTCATTCTAGCTCTCTTCTCAATTAGATTTGCTTCTACACTAAGAGCTCCCTTCTGCATGTCTTCTAAAGTTAAGGGGTCCCTTTCTCTTAGCTGATAGGCCATT
Organism: Pinus albicaulis; assembly: GCA_034641835.2. NCBI lineage: Eukaryota > Viridiplantae > Streptophyta > Pinopsida > Pinales > Pinaceae > Pinus > Pinus albicaulis. Next base: position 913,729,351 of record CM076571.1, on the reverse strand, counting down.
TTGGGATCAAATCCTTCAGCGAATTTGGCCAAATCTGAGCCTTGTGGTGGTTTCAAATCTAGGGGTAGTGCGTTATAAACACTATTAAATCTAGTGCAATAATTTTGAACACTTTCCCCAGTGTTTCTCTTGAGGTTGTTGTAATCTGAAAGTATTTGGAGAGGGTTCTTCCTAACTTCCCATTTGTTTATGAATGTTTGAAGTAAAGAAGGGATATCATTTATACTATTAGGAGTTAAGTTCGTGAACCATTTTATTGCTTCTCCCCCGAAACTTTGAGAAAACAATCTGAGTTTAATGTTTTCATCATCTATCTAATTTATATCACAATAGTCATTCATCTCGTCCACATGTTGTGAAGCAGTAATAGAACTATTAGCATCATATAATGGAATATTGGATTGATAGTCCTGTGGAAAATTTGCTAAAGGTAAAGGAATGACTAAAGGAGTATACCATGTTGCCATGATAGGAGGTTGTGGAAAAAATGGGGGGTTTACAAGTGGAGGGTTTATGAAAGGAGGGGGAGGATGGAATGGAGTAGTTTGAACAGTGGGTGTATGGATAATAGAAGTACTTGGATTAGCAAGAGACTGTTGAGCAGATATATGATGAAAGAAACCAAAGTTATGAATGAAATGAAGATCAGGTGGAGTGGTTTCTCTACTATCAGTATGTTCACCACTATGTTGGGGTGAGTGTGGAGACTCAAAGTCTATTTGATCTATATCACTAAGTGACTTAGTTCTGGATGGGTTTCTTATGAATGGTAAGTCAACTTGTGTATCTTGAAGAGCTGGGAGATTTTCAGGGACACAATTAGCTCTATGAATTGGTCTGACAACAGTTGAAGTCTTGGATTTAGGATATTTCCTAAGGATACTTTCTGGATTATCAACTATCTCAGGAGGATTTGGATCCGGGTGTGATCTGGTATAGATTCTTCGTGAAGCCAGATCTCTTTATTCTCACAAGGTATAACTAGGCCTTAAAAATTGTTTTGGACTGATTTGACACAATCCTAGAACAACCTATGGGACTAGTGAAATGAGGAAGGCCTACTGGAGGCTAGTGGAGTCGCCAGGTGGAAATTTTTAGCTTTTCTAAAGGTAAAATGTTTTATGGTCCACCACCAAATTCTTGATAAAAGATCAATCTAGGTAGTACTTTTGGGTTTTCAGTTTGTTTATGCAACCTTAAGGTCAATGAGTATCCCCTAACTAAGTCATTATCTTGCTAGGATGATGAAGTAATTAGTTTCTACTCTGAATATGGGTTGGTTTTTAAGTCAAACTAGGGATGTATATGAGTCTATAAGAGCTTTTCAGGCTGCTATGAACTCAGGGGTCCCACCGTGATCGCCATTATGTTAGCTCCCCGTAATTTGCTAGATTAATTGAGATACAAATTGACAAGGGAAACATCAAACCAAGCTTTAGAGTTTCTAGGATCTAGCCCTCCTAGTCTCAGAGAGGGATCTCTCAAATATGCTTATAAGGATATAGCTTGATCCTTTTTAGAGGTTGATTTTAGGCTAGTTATTAAGTGAAAGTTTTGTTTGTTTGGGTTTGGTTGGGCATGATACTTTGATAGATTTTAGATAGGAAACATAGATTGTTAAGTCATTGGGCAATGGAGTCTAACAAGGTCCAGATGAGTTTATCAATGGTTTTAGGAGCATGTGCAGGGAAATTTTACTTGGCTGGTGGATCTTTTAAGGTTATGATGGATTTATGAAATGGACATAAAGATCTAGAACAATAAACTAATAAAGGGCTAAAACATAATCCTTTATATACTTGTAAACTGAGGAAGTTGGAAAATTGATAAGAACATCAAGAGAATCAAAGGCATAAGCAGAACCTAATACATTTGATTTCAGACTAAAAACAAATAATTAACCAAGACAAACATTCAGATAAAAGCACAAAAAGGTAAATAACTTATTCAACTTTCAGAGCTTTTATCATCTAGAGTAGAAACACATTTAAGAGATACAAGTAACTATAACCATTGAAGGAGAGAAAACTCTAAAATCCAAAGTTACAGCTATAATGCTTCCTTAAATTTTTTTTAGCTAAGTAAAGGCAAAGAGCATGATTTTAAACACACTTCTTTGACAAACCTAGACAAAGCTGCTTTAAAGAGATGATTCTGAGAACAGAAAATTTCAATGGCAACAATATGCAGGGCTAACCATAAACCATAATTGATGCTAACTGATCTAATTTATTCAAGAAATGGACGAGCTAAGAACTTGTTAGAGAGAAAAAAGATGAATTCTCTAATATATCCTAGCAGAAGAAAACATTAAGGCAGTGAAGGACAAACAGATTTAAGGTGCCATTAGAAGCATTTCTTGATCTAAATTCTTTGTCCTACTGCAACATAGCAAGATGGAAAACATAATGGAAAACTTAGAAAAACATAAACAGAAGAACACTTCACCATCAACCAAGCCTATGGATCCTACAAAAAATCCTTCTCCATCAACAAGCAAATCAGATCATGCATGAGTTCCAAGACATCAAATTTCTCTTCAAGAGCTTCAAAGGACTATGTATTATTCCGGCATCAGTCATCAAAATACAAAATTTACAATGAGTTCCAGTGCAGTATTTATATTGAAAATGAGGAGGTGGAACTATGTTTTAGGGTTCAAATGTCATTTATGACAGAGTAAATACGTTCCTGAAATTGATAACCATGCAAGGCATAAGGTAGGAACATCTGTAGATACCTCTCTGTTTTAATAACTCTGTCTTTACTCTCTAAGATAAAGATAAGTGGAAAATATTGACTTTAAGGCCTTATCTTATCTTTCACAATAACCATCCTGACAGTTTGAATATCTTCTTTAGTATAATAACTACGAATTTTCCCTTTGGGACAGAAAGTAGACCACAGGTGTCAATTTGATATTTTAAGGGAATAACTGCTCCTTTTGATGTATTCGAGGCTATATTTAAGCCTAATTTGCCTTTATTTCATCATTAACCTCAGTAAAGAGGCCTTTAACTCCGATTAGGCCTCTGAGTTTGCATTTGGCCTTTAGTTGAAATGCCTTACTGTCTTCCTCTTGTTTCTACTTTAAATAACTGCTCTTATCCATTTAACTTTAATTTTTGGTTTGAAAGGCTAATCTCTGCTTTATCAAATTTAATATTCGATCAAACCCTTTGGTATTCTTCCTTCATTTCTTCATTATTTCTTCTAGCTGACTGTGTTTGATTTATCCGAGGCCTTCTTAATCTTATCTTTCATTTATTTCATCATTAAACTGTTTTAAGGCCTGATGATGCTTTTTGGCCTTCATAATGCATCATTGATGTCTTTTCCCTTTATATACTGCTTTAAACCTTTTCTTATTTGTCTCTTTCTGATGACTGTATTAACCTTTAATCATCTTTCCGCTTGATTTACTGTGTCTTTATCCTTTAAACTTTAGGATTAATCTTCGGGCTTTATGCTTTAATCTTCTTCTATTTTGTTTTCAGTGTACAAGTGGCTTTTAGTGTGCTGGGGGCTTGATTGTATAACCAATGCCTGTGAAAAATTGATTAAAATCCAGAATTTGCACCCCCAAAAGCTTATTTTCTGCATCAATTAGGCTTTGGGGATTGTGATCCTTGGCCTAGTGCCGCTATTCCCTTAGTTGTGGGATGATTTTTATGATTAATCCGCCTTTTAAAACTTGCAACCAAACACACAATTGTTATGTAAAACCTGTGAATTTTAGGGCTAAACTGCTAACAGAGGCTTAAAGGAGGCGGAAGGAGCAATGAGGTGAAAGGAGAAACGCATGGAGGGAGGCGAAAATATGAAGAAAATGGGTTAAAAATCAAATTATGGCACGGAAATAGAACAATGGTTTTGCGAAACCACGAATGGTTTTCACACAAGAGTTAGGCGGTAAGTGGTTTTGCGCGTTTTGAATGCGATACCACACAGGGTGCAACAGATGTCCACCCCGAAACCACCTATTTCGCGTAGATTCAGGTTGTTAAACCCTGACACAAAAATCTGCGCGAAATAGAACGTGGTTCGTTGGAGCTAGGGGTGTAGATCCAATGATCACAGGGGAGCGCAACAGGTGGAAGATGCTCGTGCGAGGATGGTAGTGGAGGCCAGGTGTCGAGAGGGGATTGGGGGATCTCTTGCATGGTGGAAGGTGGGGCTGACAGGTGACATCACCTATTTTGTCGCGGGGTGAAATCTCAACAGGCGGGGTTAGAGATGTGGGTTTTAACGAGGGCCGTTGGATGAGATGAATCAAAGGTGGATGTGCATTTGTGTAGATGCATGAGAAAGGATGATCAGGTGATCGGAGGATGGGAGGGGAGGTGCGATGACCGTCATATCGATGAGATCGACGGTCAAGATCGCCTAAGGGAAAAATATAGTGCGGAGGAAAATATAAAGAAAAACGCGTTTTGCAAGGGGATCGGGGAAAAATAAAAGGTAATGGAAGGGGCTGGGGATAAGGTAGAAGTGTGGTCCCATGAGTAAAAGTAGGACCGGGGGTGAAAACAAAAATGGCTAAGGGCTTTAAGGATTAGCCCATGGTCGGGCCCTCGGGTCACATGGAGAAAGGGGAACTGGGAGCGGAGTATGAAGAGAAAGGGAAAAAGGGCTAGGAGGAGGGGTGAAGGCGGTTGCGATGGAGCATTGACAACTGTTGATCTTGATAGATCAACGGTGAAGATCAAATCGGGGTTTGGAGCATCGGCGGAGGACAAAAATAAAATAAAATGAAGAAACATCGCGTTTGCCGATGTGATGGGGGCTATAAGCTTGGTGCTGAGGCATGGTCCTATGAAGGAGTAAGGGGACTAGGAGCCAGGGAGAAGGGGGCTAGGAATTGGCGCGGAGAGCTAAATACCTAGTCGTCCGATCAAACCCAATCGACGGTTGCGATCACATCGGGAGATCGGCCCATCAGCATAAAAAAGATAAGGGGAAAAATAAAAATGAAATGCCGATGCGCGATGCGCGATGGGGCTAAGGCCTTGGTTGGGGGTGCGGGATTTATGGCGGGGAAGGGAAAAGGGCTGAGGATCTAAGCCCTCGAAGGATCGCACCAGCGGAAAATATTTAACAAAGAAAGAAGGTTGCGGGGAAAGGGAAAAGGCCGATGTTGATGGGCTTAGCGCTCTGGTCGCGGGTGCAGGTCATATGACAGAGAAGGAGCTGAAGATTTAAGCCCTTAGGGGCTTAAAGCCTGTATATAAAAGGGTGCATTTTTGGGCCAAAAGAGGGGTTTTTTAGTGTTTTTTGAGGTGCTGATAAGTAAAATAGGGTAATTCAAACCATAAAAAGGTGTTTTTTATAGGTTTAAAAGGGAGTTTTGAAGGTTTTTTAGGAAAATGAAGGGTAAATGAGAAGGAGAAAAGGGGATTTTCAAAGGAAAAATGAAGGATAAATAAAAGGGAAAAGTGAATGAAATAGGCTTATAAAATGATGGAAAATGGCCTAAAAAATAGTCTCTTTTGATATCAGTAGTGTTTCTTGGTGGATTTTTTGAATGAAACAGCAGTGAAGATTACTCTTAAGTTAGAAAGCACAAGAAGGCTTCAAGAATGAGAAATTTTCTGTGAAAATAATCTCTTGAAGGCTCAAGGTCTGTTTTAGCCATCATTTGCTATGACAAAAATTTATTGATAGCTAACAATATTTATGCTAAAAAGATGCAACACACTCATTATCTAATATCCATAAAAAAATTTGACCCATTAACAATATAACTAACACAAGTATTTGCATAATACAAGGCAACCACACTCACATAACTTGCACAACAATCTGATACATAGATTGGTCTAGAATTGGCACAATGGTCCATTATAAAAATAATTTCTTTGTCACTACCAAAACACCATATCACAATTGCATACTATTTCAGCCATTATAAAAACCATCACTCCACTTTATTATCAATTTGTCTTCATAACGATCTCACATAGATATGTGAGTTCCCACATCGCTACCCACTTATAGAGATCACTAGAGTGAACGATATTTGCTCTAGGTTGTTGGGTACCATGACTAATGACTCACCATGACTACAAGCACACAAGATCGAACTTCAGATGTACCCTCAACTAACCCAATCCAGAACAAAGCAGTTTCAATGCGATTTTAGACTGAAGAAACACACCATTACATCTTTGACCTTCGCACTCCATACTCAGGCTGCTTTTTTATTATTTAGGAGCAAACCACATTATACAAATGTGTCAAAGGTGTTGGTGTTTGATTTGACCCTCCTTTACAAGTTGGTGATCACTATGGGTTTCACCTTGTGTTTCCCTCATCTTATGACTTCTCCTCATATTCTTATGTTCAAAATTATGTGCTTGAATCTTTATAACAAAATGTCCATCTTATTCTTTGCATTAGATTTGTCATTATAATGATTATTATAACTTATAAAGAATCATTGTAGAATTAAATCAAATATTTGAAATTTTAATCTTAAATAATAATGACGAAAAAAACCTTACAAATATAAGCTATAATTATCATTATAATAATTATGAAAATATAATTAAAAAACCAAAATTAAAAATAAATAAATTAAAAGTATAAGTTAGTTAATTTAATAATCAAAATACAAATTATTAAAATAATTATAAAAACACATAAAAAATTAAATATAATAATTAAATAAAAAACATTAAAAAAATTAAAGAAATCATAATAAAATGTTATATGAACTAAAGATAATATAAATCAAACAAAACATAATTAAAACAATTAAAAGTTAAATAAATAAAATAAGTAAAACAATAAAACAATAAGCCTTACATAATGCCTTACCATACCCTACCTTATGCAAACTACAAAGCATGTTTGAATAAGTAATGGTGGGCACGCTTTTTAATGCCACCCTTAATCTATACGAAACTAAGGGATGCACTATATTAAACCCAAAACGACCTACGGCCTCACTTCTCTCACCTCCAACGATCCGGTGAAATTGATATTTTGTATATTTTACTTTATTCAAAGGTTATGTATATTTGTTATTTATATTTTTAATAAAGTATATATAATATGCATTTTGGAATTTAAAAATTATATATATATATATATATATATATATATATATATATAAACTGAAATACGTGACAAATAATTTTCTGGGAAAAAAAATTATGAAGGTGCTAGAGTTTATTTAAATATGGTTTTAGCAATCATTTGTTAGAAAATACTAACTCTGTTTTTATTCGATATAATTTAGGAAAGACATTAAAAAATATTGTTGAGTCAAGATTTGAGTGGGAATTTATTGAAGTGACGAAATGTATGTTTTATTTGGACAGAGTTATTTTTATTAATGTAATTTTGTTTGGAAGTTATGATAAAGAAATGGGATATTAACTCTCAACTACATAAAATAAAATGTTAGCGCTCATTTGAGGGATTTGAGGAGGACATATTGGAGGATGGCAAGCTGAAGATGAAGACTCATTTTTTTTTATAGCCATAATGTACTTGATGCAGTAGTTCTTTCTTTCCATTGTGACTATAAGGTTTTAATGAATTATATCATAAATTTTTTATTTTCTTTCTCTTTTTTTGTTTTCTCTTTCACCTAGGGTGTATATTCATTGATTTATTATACAAAATTGTTGATATAACCTAATTATATGGCAGCTTTGGATGTAGAAATGATTTAGATTCTTTGAATATTTGATATTTAAGGGCTTTAAAATCAAATTTGAGTTTATTGGTTGCAAATTGACTCCAAAATGATATATGTTTTCTAGGGTTTATTTACACATTGAACTTGAACCATAAAAACCGGTTTTTCTATTTCATTTATCTTTTAATTCATATTCTTCAATCTATTTGTTTCGCTGGCACATGTAATCCATTGGGAATACCCTGACTTGATCAGATTCTCAAATATCTCACATGTTAATTTGATTTAATTTTTCTACAACATTTATTATTAGAAATAATTAAATCAAATATTCTAATTTTTATGTCATAGGTTAAATCGGTAATGATACTTGTTGTGTTATCATTTTAACTACATATTGTAATTAGATTCATTCAAGTCAATTTGATCTAACTTCCTTTTTATTTTTATTTTAATTCTCACTAACCCCCGTCATGTGTGAATTATGATATGTCATTTAACCTGATTTGTCCTAAATGATATTTTATTTAATGAGTTTCATACATTATGTGTGAGCTACCGCCTATCTTTCCCCAAAACCTTATTTTATTTAAAAATCCTCATTTATCATTAACTTGGCCATATTTAATTGTGGAATTAGAAAATATATTTAAATTACATTAACTAGGGAATACCCCATATCATGAAAGGGAGGTAAGTGCTTGTCACATAAAGCGGGAGGATTCTTAGAATCCTTAGTGAATGTATTCTCGAGTTGTCCTCATTTACTGGGAAAATATGAGAACCAACAAAGGGATCCAATCGAATAAAACATTCACACTCGTCGCTCCATTGCTTCAACAATTTACTAGACCATTTTACCCCATATGTAGGACAAAAATTTGAATTACATTAGATAAATAGAGCACAATCGCAAACACTTAGATGTACATAATTGACATATGAATCACTCTGCATCCAACCCAAGGTAAATCCATGACATAACATTTCAAAACAAGCTTTTCTAATCACTAAAATGGACCAAATCATCACATTAATTACAATACATTTCCTCAACTGTTTCGAACCAATTCAAACAATCAAACATGACAGAATCAAATTTTCGAGGAAATATACCATGGGAAAATACGCTAGGATAGCTCGTGGAGTTTATTTTTCCACGCTGTAGGATATTGACGTTGATTACCCACTGGTAATCTTGGGTTATGGGCTCTAATTTCCCACTGGTAATCTTGGCGACCAATGTTGTAAATTTTGATTTCTCAACGTTAACTAGCATCCATTACCTAATTTGTGAAAATCTAGAATTTCTTCATCTAAATCTACAACCACACACACTTAGATATATATATATATATATAATTGACATATGAATCACTCTACATCCAACCCAAGGTAAATCCATGACATAACATTACAAAACAAATTTTCCCAATCACTAAAATGGGCCAAATCATCACATTAACTACAATACATTTCCTCAACGTTTTCGAACCAATTCAAACAATAAAACATGACAAAATCAAATTGTTAGGAAAGATACCTTGGGAAAATACGCGAGGATAGCTCGTGGATCTTATTTTTCCACGCTGCAGGATATTGACGTTGATTACTCCCTGGTAATCTTGGGTTATGGAATCTAATTTCCCACAGGTAATCTTGGCTACCAATGTTGCAAATTTTGATTTCTCAACTTTAACTAGCATCCAGTACCTAATTTGTGGAAATTTAGAATTACTTCATCCAAATATACAACTCCTAATTTATACCACTTGTAACCATCATGCCAAGAACCCTTGTAGTTGTATAACATATCAACCAATCACCGGGCATCATGCAAACATCCTATAGCTGTTGACACATGTTATGAAACCATGTCACAAAATATAATAAAAGAGAGATCAACGAACTAGAAATCAACCTCTTCGAGGGGGAAAACTCCTTTACATTACATAAATGAACAATTCTTGGATGATACAAATGAAAAAACCTCCTTTATATATATAGGAGTCCATGGAGTCAAAATATAATCCTAGCTGACCTAACAATAATAATGTAAGGGCACACCAATAACAATAAGGGGGATACACTAGTAATATAGGGACCTAACAAGCCCCTCTGCTTAAAAAAAAAATGTTTTCCTTAATGCTTCAGTAGTTCTGGATGCTTCTATATAAAATTCTCATCCTCCCATGTGGAATATTTAGTGGGTAAGTTCTTCCACTTGATGAGATACTCTGAAATCAACCGATTTCATACTTGTCGAGTTCTTGTTTCCGTGACTGCTTTAGATTCCAGTATGATTTTTCCTTCCTCATCAAGTTTTGGGAATATTGTTTGAACTGGAAGTTCGTCACCTATAACCTTATTTAAACATGAAACATGGAAAAATGGGTGCACTCAGGAAGAAATAGGAAGCTCCAATTTTTATGCCATAGTACCAATATTTTGCAACACCTTGTAAGGACCATAGTACTTTGGCAATAATTTATTATCCTTCTTAGCTTTCTTGAGGGAAATTTGTTTGTACGGTTGTAGCTGTAAAAATACCTAGTCACCTACATCAAAACTTCTCTCACTAGGATGTTGATCGGCCTGTTGTTTCATTTGATTTTGTGCCAAATTTAGGTTATCTTTTAAGAGTTAGAGAACTTTTTGTTGATGATCGATGTGATATTCCACTGCTTGAACCTTAAAATTTTCTCTTATAGATGATGTGATGGACAGTGGATGATATCCATAAAGTGCCATAAATGGGGTCATTTTTGCTACAGTGTGGAAAGAAGTGTTATACCACCATTCAACTAGAGGTAACCACTTGACCCATTGTGTCTGTTTATCAAATACAAAGCAACGAAGAAATCCTTCCAATCATTTGTTTATTATCTTAGTTTCCACATATAATTGAGGATGATAAGATGAGCTATGAGCTAATTGAGTAACCACACAAGAAAATAATTTCGTCCAAAAATTTCCAATGAAAATGGGATATCTGTCACTTACAATAATCGTTGGGTTTCCATGTAGCTTTTGAATTGTTTCCATAAATGCAGTAGTGTTGGCGAGGAAACAGGTCTCGCGGGCAAGACCCAGGTTTGGGGATTAGGCCAACAAGGGTGTCCGCTGTAGTCTATCATTACACTTGCATTTTCACCCTACTCCGAAGAGCAGAGAGTCTCACTCGAGGCGTGCTGTGACCACTTGAAGGAGGGGAACAGATCGGTATCGGAAAATGGATCCACAACTCTAAGCTAACTCAAAATCATATGCATACATAGCATCGCATGTAAAATATCTTATCTAAACATCATGTAGATACTAAGAAAATAAAATTTTAAAGTACTACAGGCATCATATAGCACATTTAAGTCATACGGTAGATAGCATCCTTCAGATATATTAATAACCGGTCAGCAAGAACAAGAGTTACATTGCTCGATAGAATGAGCTTTCAAATTCACTTACAAAGGTCCCACAGGACATAGAGAGATACTACAAGAATGACAGATCAATGGAGACATAGGGGATACAATGATGACGAGCCCCGAGCAGAGCTCTCTAGTGGTGCCTGCTCTTCAGCTTTGTTTTGCTCTAACCTTTCCGATCCCTCTGTATCTATGCATGACTCCCTTTTTCTACTGGGTGACGGCCTATTTATTCACTGGCCAGTGCAACTATTAGTTTTTATTATGTTCTTACTCAGCTGCTTTCAGCTTCTTCTTGTTGCGCATGAGTTCCACTATCTATCCTTTGCCGCATCTTCCCTTCGTCTGCACTTGTCTGTGCCAACCTCGTCGCCTATCTCCTACTCCTCTGCAATCTCGGTAGCTCCACTACCTACCGTTGTTGCGCCTGCCACGTGCCAATCCGCAACCCAAAATCTGTCTTCATGCAAAAATCAAAACAAGGGCCCCAATAGGCCCCGACCACAATCTCTTAACTCGTCCAGAGTTAATCGCAGATCACCATCTCCACCTCCATAGCTCTACTTGACCCTGTACCCTATTCCTACTGCGCACCTTCTCCTGGCTGTCCAAATAAGGGCTCCAACTCCGGGACCTTCGTCAAAGCTGAAGCCTTAAGCTCGTGGAAAGTTACCACAGCCTGCTTCCACCCTTGCAATAATGCGTCTGTCCCCGCTGTGATCTTGGTGACAGCTTCCTCTCCGACGTTCGCCGGTACAATGCCAAATACTATGTTGACTTGGTTCCCCGCCTCAGAGGCCAACTGCTACATCGTTCGGGCGCTGATCTGTAGGGGCTGGCAAAGCTCCCAAATTTCCTAGTTGGCGGTTGTCGACATCTCTTCTACTTGCTGAATATGGACTTCTAGTGCATCTGCTTGAGCATACAGTTGGTCCAGCATTGAGGGGTCCGTGGCGTCTTGTATTTCTTTGGATAGTTGTTACAGCTGGGCGGAAATCGGCTGTGTCTTCACTCTGAGGGCTGTTGAGTATTCTTGTAGACCTTTCAGGAGGTCGTAGGAATCTCTGGCTACAGTACTAATAACTTCCTGCATCTTGGTTACCTGGCCCTATTTCTCTGCGAGTTGTGTTGTGTAAACTGCCGCTGGGTCGGTCAGCGCCGGTCATGCTGCCAATGCCACCCTGAGCTCTGTATTCTCTTGGTGGAGGTTGGAGTATGCCACCATGAGGTGGATTTCTCGCTCTACTACTGCCATTTCTTGCACATCTGTTGGCATCTGATTGTAGTGGGCCATCACTATAGGCTACACTTCCTTGAAAACCCTGGTCACTTTGTCCATCTGGTCCTGTATCTGCCTATGTGCCATTGTGAGCTACTCGCGTTGTTCAGTAAGAGCGATTATTTGCTGCTGCTGTTTCTCACATTTCTGTTGTAGCTCAGAGTGGAGCCTATTTGCCTGCTGGGCTACCCTCTGGATAAAGTGGTATAGCTGAGTTGTTCCCCACGTCTCCATGCTTTCGGCCCCTGAAGTACCTTGATCTGGTCGTCACTCCTGAAGCGGTTGCCCACTGGCGACCGATCTTGTTGATTGATTGTGAGGTGACTGCGACGAAGTTTGAAGGGGTGCAAAGTCCGCCATGTTCAAGTTTGATCACTCCCCTTGATCGGCTTGGATGGGCTGTTGGAGCGGAGTAGACTCCAGGATTGGTCTAGCTATGTCTGCAACTATTTGTTCCATCTGCGTGATTAGGTCTGTAAAAGTGGTCTGGGGGTCCACAGTGAGGTTGGCTGGTGGTACCACTTTTGTACCCAATTCAGCCTCTGTCCCATGGTCCCCATTGAGTAGATTCTAGATTACTGGATCATATACAGTGGCGGATGAGTTGGATGGTGTGGATGAAGTGGTAGGTGGGAGTGGGTCGGTACAAGGTGGTGAAATACGGATGTTGAGGAAATCGAAGGGGTTAATGGGATGGTGAGGTGGGAACCCGCTTGCTTCCCCTGTCTCAGCAATTGGTTCTTCCTGGATGAGTACCCCTGTGCCCAGTTGCCAGGGTGGATCCTCCTCTGTGAGGTCGACCACCAAACTTGATTCTATAACTTTGGTTCTCTTGGCCTTGGGTACCGCTATGGGTTTCACAGAATTAATATTTCCCCCTAGCGGGGTGGTGAGTGGACTTGGGGAACTAAACAATACATTTGGACTAGGTGTGGGGATGGAGGTCGTCTTTGAGAGCGAGGTTGACTGAGAAACTTGAAATTCAGAAAAAACTAGGAACGGAGTGGCACTACTAGATATTACTTGGACCACTTCATTGAAGCTCTGTACCTGTGTATTTAGCTGCTAAATGATTGGGAGGAGCTGCAGGTTGGATACCCTATTTGATGCGTCCGCTGTCATTTCTCCTGGCAATCGATCTAGTAGCATCCTGTCAAAATTGTATGTGTATACCCTGTTTCTGACTTCCATCGCAACACTCGGCCATGAACAAACTTCAGTGTGGAAAGCTACTTCGTTGATTTGAAATTTCAACGGCCGCATCTGGAATGTCTCCTCTGGCACGCAAGTGGTTCTGAGGAACGTGTGCTTGTTTGTGACCCCAAACTAGACTTTCTCGCTGTATCCATCCAACATATTTCTGGGGATCCTCTGTTGGCTCATCACCACATCAACCATTAATCCATACCAACTTCGGAAGGCCTCTGCGTTTACCTCCTTGGTGCTGGGGTCTCCTGAAACCTTCCATGGAATGAACTTCATTGCCAGCAGCTGATCCTCCGCTATCTCTACTAGCACCCTGATGAGGGGGGAATTCCACTTCCACATGGCCAGCACTACTATCAAGTATCCATAGATAAATCCCATTGCCCGCTTGTAATTCTCCTCACAGGCCTCGAACAGCTCCTTCAGCAGGAAGGAGCACCAGTTCAGCCTGGTCCCCTGGACGCAGTGCTCCGCGGTTGAAATGGTGTCCAAAGTACACTCCCCCTTGGTTTAATGCCTCATTGTCTTACTGGCAATGAGGTAGCATGTGAACCGGATTTCTGGCTTGTTGATGAGCTCAATTTTCGCCCCCTTTCCTCCCCTTCGGGTGCCATATTTTGCATAATAATCTATATCCGCTGACTTCTTCGCTCGTTTGTGGATGGTATGGAACACTGAAGAGACGTCCCTACCTTCCTGTGAGAGCCCTGTCAGCCTGTGAAGGTCCTCGGCGTGGATTGGAACCTATTTTCCCAACCACAAGGAACCATTGTAAATTATACTCAGCAAGAATTTGGTACATTGCATGACAGTACTTTTCGTCCCAAAAGTTGGCAGGTTCCTCAAATTCAAGATTGAGGACTGTTGGATACCTCTAAACTCAGGCAAGATTCTTGCTGCTTCTTTTCCTGCTTCTGTTGTATAGCTCTCAATGTACACTTGTCGTTTGAGCGCTAGGAACTCAAAGGAGTCCATTAGGTTGGCGTCAATTAGAGATGCACTGTCATACTTCCCAACAAGGGAATCCATTTTTTGAATCCTATTGTCGAGCTCCTATTCTACTACTGCTGGATTTAGTTTTGTCATCTTTTCTCGTCATTGATACACCTGCAAAATAATTCTCGGCCCCTTCCCTTGGCTCTCTTCGTTGGGGCACCTCCATTGCTCTGGTTTTGCTCCAATTTCCTTTGCTCCCTCAGAAACTTCTAACTCTAACTTGGATCTCTCCATCATTCTCGTGATTTTTTTCATGCAGCCTATGTAATTAACCAGCGCGAGTGAGGTTGATGAGACCCCATAACTAATTAATTCCTGTCGGCGTCCTCCGCGGCGATAATCGTGTGATCAGTTTTCGGCTGAGGTGTGTTCTACCATCTGCTAATGGTGGTGTGGGGAAATGGGCGGACGCGACGGCTGAGGTTACTTCTAATTATGGACAAATTATTACTGCAAGGTTACTTCTAATTATGGCAATTTATTTTTCAAATCTTGGCGATCCTACGGACTGACACAAGTACTGAATGAAATGATGGAGATTGACACTTGACACGTTTTCATATCCTACGGGGATGGCATGCTGGACACGCCCCTCCCTGACCACAATCGGTTGCGTTGCAGTCTCCGCAACCCAACTTTTATTGACGACCTATGCGTGGACCAGTGACTCTACCTACGCTCATCTTGGGTGTGAGAGAGTTATTCAACTACGCTACTCTACAAACTTCTCTCGGGTGTGAGACTTATTGAAAGGAAAGCTAAAGAAACTTATTCGTGGTAGGGCTTCATGCATGCACCATTCACCCATCCAGGTAAAACAATACCATCCAGTTGAGCCAGCTGAACTGCTCCGGAATCCTTAATTTTGATGATGAAGTAGGGTCCCAACCTGTGCATCTGCAGTTTCCCTGGAAATTTTTGAAACCTGATATCATATAGCAGAACCTTGCCACCAACCAGGAACGTTTTTCTCTTGATGTGTCGATCATGCCACGCCTTCTGCCTGTCTTTTTGAACTTTTTGATGAAACTCGGCAAGGAACCTTGCCTCATCAAGTTCTTGTAATTCATGCAGGCGTTCCTATAGTGATTCCTCCTCTGAGAAATTTAGGGATGTGGCGATGAGAAGGCTCGATATGGTGAACTTAGTGGGAATCACAGCTTCACGGCCATACACCAGCTGGAAAGGTGTTTGATTTGTAGAGTGCTTCACTGTTGTTCAGTAGGCCCACAGTGCGGCTGGCAGACGGTCATCCCAATCATCCCATTTTGCATTGCAGATCGTATCAAGCCTTTTTCGAGGATTTTGTTAAACACTTTGATAGTGCCATTGGCCTGTGGGTGGTGCAGGCTGCTTTTGTGATGTTGGATCATGAAGGTGTCCAACAAAGATTTGATTGTTTCATTAATGAAGTGTGTGCCTTGATCACTAGTTAAGCTTCGTGGGCAGCCAAATCTGTTGATGATGTTTTCAAAGATAAACCGGTTTGCCATCTCTGATGTACAATCCCTTACTGCCGCTGCTTCAGCCCATCTGGTTAGGTAGTCCGTGGTAGTGATGATGTACCGGGCCTTTGAATGCCTAGCTACAGGTGCTATGGGGCCTACGAAGTCGACAACCCACTTCTCAAATGGTTGCAAAACGTTCACCGGGTGTAGTGGGAGCTCGTCCCTGTGAGAGGGCCTCCTTGTTCTCTGACAAACATTGCATTTATTGACAGAATATTTATTGTTGGCATGGACTGTCGGCCACCATATTCCATCTTGTAGCACTTTCCTGGCTGTGGGTTTCGCCCCCACGTGTCCTCCAGCGATGCCGCTATGGCATTCCCATAGAACAGCTTCGCGTTCATGGTTGAGGACGCACCTCCACAGGATCTCGTCAAGCCCCAATTTATACAACTGCCCTGCAATCAGTTGGTAGTCAGTGGCATGGATGACTAGGTGTCATTTCTAGATCGAGGTATAGTGCTGAGGAAACTGCCCCGTGGTGAGGTATGTTGCGATGTTGGTCAAATAATATGGTATGGTTTCTACCCGGAAAAGATCACCATCAGGCAATTGATCATCTAGAGAACCCTCATTTTCACCATTCTCCAACTGGGATAAGTGATCGGGCCTGACATTTAGCCTCTCGGGCTTGAAAATCACTTCAAAGGTGATTTCTTGAAAGAGTAGGAGCCATCGGCATATCCGTCCTTCCAAAACTGGCTTATTGACTAGGTATTTCAATGTACCACTCGACATCATAATCTTCTTCTGGGCACACATCTACATCTCCTTCGTCAGACATCATCTCTCTCTCCCTCCTGGCTAGGCTCCCATGCACCCGCCACACTCCTTTAATGGTCCCTCCCATTTCCTAGGGACCCACCTGACCTTCCATGTCCACTATCTTATGAAGCGCCTTCCTTTTATCCTTCTGACTACTCCCCTATCGCTTCAACTCCCACATCACCCTTTCTCGCCACCTTTCGGTGATCTGTGCCCTCCGATGCGCATGTCGCTCCCTCAACCTCATTGTGGTTTCAGCATCCATTCCCCGACTCCCCCGCTTCATGCTTCATATATCATTTGTCCCTCAAGCCCTTCTCCCAACACTGGAGGTTTACGCTTCCATTTCGGATTTCTGGAATTCCATCAGCCCTTCATCCACCATCAGGGCCTTAATCCATAATGGAATTTCCTTCAGCAGCTTCCCTCTTAGTCTGGATCAAAATATAGCTTCGGCTTTGGAGAATGACTGGTAGCACTCCGCTGCAAACTCCACAATATATCCATCCAAGGTAGATTCTACCCAGAAATCTACAACTCGGGTCAACTCGGTATCCAGCCGATGAAGGGCCACCAGATCTCTGTGCACCCACTTGCAGTTGATCTTCCGCAATTTTTCCTTAGTCACTTTGGTCTGTAGTGTCTGCAACCAGCTATAGAGTTTGTTGGGGAAATTTCCCCAGAGGATCTCGTAGGTATCGCTGGCAGAATCCGAGAAGAGAACTAGATCTCTGATTGCCTTCTCTTTTCGGCTTCTCAATTTAGCTTGCTGAGCTATAAAATGGTCCAGGTGGTTATCCCACCATCTCCATATTTCTCCTTCGAAGATCCTTGATACCATGATCTAGTTCCCCTAGTGAAGTTTAGCGTCCCAACAATGGAACCATTTGTTGGCGAGGAAACAGGTCTCGTAGGCAAGAACCATGTTTTGGGATTACGCCAACAAGGGAGTCCGCTGTAGTCTAGCACAACACCGGCTTTTTCACCCTACTCCGAAGAGCAGAGAATCTCACCCGAGGCGTGCCGCGACCACATGAAGGAGGGGAACAGATCGATATCGGTAAATGGATCTGCAACTCGAAGCTAACACAGAATCATATACATACATAGCATTGCACGTAAAAGATATTATCCGAACATCATGCAGGTACTAAGAAAATAAATTTTTAAAGTACTATAGGAATCATGCAGCACATTCAAGTCATACGGTAGATAACAACCCTATGATATATTAATAACCGGTCAGCAGGACCAAGATTTACATTGCTCGACAGAATGAGCTTTCAAATTCACTTACAAAGGTCCCGCAGGACAGAGAGAGATACTACAGAAATGACAGATCAATGGAGACACAGGGGATACAATGATGTCGAGCCCTGAGCAGAGCTCTCCTGTGGCACCTACTCTTGAACTTCGTTATGCTCTAACCTTTCCGATCCCTTTGTATCTGTGCATGACTCCCTTTTTCTGTTGGGTGACGACTTATTTATTCACCTGCCATTGCAACTATTAGTTTCTCTTCTGTTCTTACTCAGTTGATTTCGACTTCTTCCTGTTGCGCATGAGTTCCACTATCCGTCCTTTACCGCATCTTCCCTTCATCTGCACTTGTCTGCGCCAACCTTGTCGCCTATCTCCTGCTCCTTTGCAACCTCGGTAGCTCCGTTGCCTACCATTGTTGCACCTGTCACGTACCAATCCGCAACCCAAAATCTGTCTTCATGCAAAATTAAAAACAAGGGCCCCAACAAGTAGAAACTGTACTCACTTTAAATGGATGAGATAATGCACAAAAGTGTGAATACCTGGTAATTCTATCAACTACCACCATGATGACACTCTTTCCTTCAGACTTAGGTGAATTTGTGATAAAATCCATTGAAACCTCCTCCAAACGTTGACTTGAAATGGATAAATGTTGTATCAGTCTCGGGGTCTTAATTGTCTCAACTTTATTTTTCTGGAAAACCAAACATTCTGCCACAAACTTTTGAATATCAGATTTAAGGCCATCCCCAAAAAATTATTTCTTCACCATGTGGTAAGTTTTTAAAAATCCTGAGTATCCTCCTAAGGGAGAGGTGTGCAATTCCCTTTTTTGTAAATGATTTCAAAGTCATAACCCAACATATTTGTGACCCATTTTTGTTGCTCTTCTAAAGATATTCTTTTTTCCAAAAAGTATTTAAGACTATCATGATCAATTTTTACCTTGAAGTGTCTTCCCATTAGGTAAGGTTGCCATTTCTTTAGTGCATGTACTATTTCCAACATTTCCTTCTCATAAATAGCTTTCTGTAAATACTTTCCTTTGATTAGATGGCTTTCAAAATAAATGGGTCTTCCTTCTTTCATTAAAACAACACCAATTCCATTTCGTGAGGCATCACATTCCACAATAATGGTTTTTGTGAAGTCTGGTGTAGCTAAGACCAATGCTTGGCACATTTTCTCTTTAAGATGTTCAAAGTCCTTAGTTGCTTCAGGAGTCCATGAAAATGCATCTTTCTTCAATAATTTTGTTATAGGTGTTGTTATTCTCCCATATTTCTTAACAAAATTGTGATAATACCTCGTTAATTCGATAAATCCTCGCAACTGCTTTATGGTTGTGGGGAGTTTCCATTCGGCTTTAATTTTGTTAGGGTCTACCTTAACACCCTCCTGAGATACAATATGACCCAGATATTCCACATCTTGTACTCTTTTTTACTATAAAACACCCCCAATTTATTATTAAAAAAAATGGGGACCCTTTAAAAAATAATAGAAATTTATAAGCATTATTTCATTTAAGCATAAGTCTTAAAACTTTAGGAATACAGGTTTTTTTTTTATTTCCACTTTTATTTCAAAGCGCTTACCGCAAATCACATAACTTACAAACCAAAAAAGTTAAAAAACATATAAGATTTGTGAATTGTGATATGCGCTTCAACCTTTTTTTTAATTATATAAAATCCCCGTTGAAAAGCTTAAAAAGCCCTTTAAAAGAGAAATCACGTCACGCATTCTTTTAAGAAAAAACTTATAACATTTCGGAAAAGTTGCAGTGATTCGGACCCAAAGATGTAATAAAACAATAATGAAACATTCATAAAATCCGACAAAGCACAACACTATCTGTATCTATAGCGCACTTTGTATTTCACAAATTTTAACTAAATGAAAAGTTATGTTCACTGCAATAAAATGCGATGTGCGATTTGCGCAGATTGCATTTCGCATGTAAAAAGCGGTGGAAACATATGATATCATTATTGGCTAAAAATTGTGATCCACGATACTCATTTATTTCAAGCAAATCAATCTGTTATAAGATCTAATGATTAAGATCTCTATATTAGACATATTGCGTAAGGAATGAGATATATTTGATAAATGATTAAAGGGTTACTAAAAGACATTCAATGGGTACAAGGCTCAAAAAAATCATATCTAAATTGAAGCGTGTTTTAAATTTAAAGCGTTGGATTTTGATATAAGTTCATTCTTTGTCCTTGTCTCTCTTCATCTCATATCTGAATTTACTCATTTTCCAGCTGAATTCAGGAAACTGTCTAAGGAAACGATATCAACAGGAATTTCAAAGAAAGGAAAGGAGGTTGCCCAAGCATCCAATGAATAAATGACAGACATGCTTCCATTGTTCTCAGACACAATGTGCAACAAATATTGTGGAAATTATTCATGGGAGACCATGTACAATATATTCGAGGGAGAACAACCAAGAGAATTGAAGAAAACAGTAACAAAATATGAAATAGTTTCATCATACCCATCCTATTTTGAAGTTGCATGTTCATTTCTCCACATGTTACACTAAAAATTGTCATCCTGACATTCTTCTATGGGTATGAGCTCATTATAACTCATACTTCCCCCTTTTGTAAGTCTAATATATCAGTTCTTCACGTCAAGCCCTGAAAATCAGAGAAAAGTTGCTAAAAATCTCTTAAACTTTGGTATCGCACTTTATCTATACATTGCCTGCAGGCCCGCACCTAATGTTCAACTCTCTTGCGGACCTAAATTGCACTGTATATGTGTTATAGGTGCGGACTCCTGTAAAACTCAAAAAGGCGAGAAAGTAAAGTTAAAAAGTTGATTTGAGATTAATTCTGGAAGATTCTAGACGAAATTTTTTAGGAATAAGTATGCTTTGATAAGGTGCATGTATCCCTTACCTTATGAAGCCTACCCCTTGATGTGAGGAGCTTATCCCTTTGAAGGAGGATTCTATCCCTTCATATTTCGAACAGAAAAACCTCCTCTTTTCCATTATAAAAAGAGGCATTGGGTAGCCTCAAAGGGAGTTCAAGCTTTAGAATATTTGAGGATAAGTGCTGTTGAGATTCAAACTCAGTTAAACAAGACTTTTGTGAGGAGAGATTACATACCTCTATTTGTCTTGATTGAAAGAGTGTAGAGCTTGTCAAAGTAGAGGAGACTCCTGCTTCGGACCCCGGGAAGATCTGTACAACATCAAGGCTCAGGTTGTAAGATTTTCTTTATTTTGAAATTAATACAAATATACTCATTTTTCTAAATAAGCTGTCTATTAATGGTTTATTTCATAGATTCCTTGATCACTATGATAAGCATGGTTTATGCTGATGTCTATATAGGTGCTATGTAATATTTTGCTTGTTTGTGACTGCAGGTTTATGAAGAAAACTCCTTCAAATGCACGAGGGACAACAACGACTTCAAACAAGCGATGGACATAAGTTAGGTATTTTACACCTCTATAGAACTATTTGTAAATCATATATGCTTAGAAAAAGATTAGTTTATTTGGCTGTTTGTTGCTAGATACTTTTAGTACTAGGGAGATCAGTCTTGTCCGCAAGAACGATTTATCCGTCCAACAAATTGGCGACTCCACTGGGGAAGAACTTGTTGTGTTTTATGGTTCTCTTTTATTTTTGATTTGAAGAAACGTTTTTTCTTAGTTTTTGATTGATAGACATCTGCCTGGGTAGTTTAGGTTTTCTTTGTTTTAGAAAATTTTCAAATCTTTAGTGTTTTTCTCTTATTTTTCTGGGACCGCACTCTGTCATCTTTTGACAGTGCGGGCAGTTTCGCATCTTCTTTTAGTAAACAGTGCGGTACTGCACCTGGTACTTCTGGAAGCCTGCGGACCCTGTTTAAATTTTAGAAAAACTCTAGTTTTCTTTCTTTAGTTTATTTTTACTTTGATTTAGTATTTTTGATTTCTGCCCAGATTGATTGCTATTTTTGTCAAAAACTTTCTATGAATGAATCCCAACGGTGTTGATGTTTTGATGATTTTCTAGAAGATTTTGCATTCTGGATTACATTTCACTTGGTGTTTGTAGCGATTTGAAGCATTTGACATTTTGAAACACCTCATATTACATCGGTTTTCTTGTCTTTTTACTGAATCTGACTTGCTTGTGAAATCATCCTTTATTGAGAAATAGAGCTACTTGTTTCTTTGCAAATCTTCGAAAAAAACTTTTTTATTAGTTTTTGAATTTCATTTTTTATAAAAAACATAATTGAGTGTTTTTGATCTGTTTGTTATTCTGAATGAATAGATCCTTAGTTTTCTTGATAACTAAGTAAAACATTCTTCAATAAATATTAAAGCTTGTATTCTTTTAGATTGTTTTAAAAAATTTTAGATCTCAAGATTAGTTTTGTAGTTTTGAGTGCAAATTAGTAGATCTCAAGATTAGTTTTGTAGTTTTGAGTGTGTTTTTAAATTTCTAACTTTATTTTGAAGGAAAATTGTTTTGTAGCTACAAGTTTTGAAAGAAAAGGGATTTCGTTGTGAGCTTCAATCATTTATTGGAAAAGACAAAAATATTTTCTTTCAATCAGTCTTTATGTTTAAAGGAAGAATTGTTTATTAAAAGGATTGCATTCTCCAACTCTTTCTTTAGATAGAAGTTCATTGAAAGAAAAAGAATTGATTATCATTCTGTTGAAGCCTAGAAAATCTCTGCTTCAAACATTGGGGAAAACCACTCAGTCGGGACCTTAAGGCAGCTCCTTTTCCGTTTGGTATGGTGGCTCTGACTGGATTTAAAGGAGCAGTTTCCTTGTAACTAAATGGATTGGATTGGATGGGTGGAAATGAGACTAAACTAACTGAAATAAAACTATCTAATTTAAGCTAAATACTGATAAAGAAATTCTAACACTAACCCGGGTAGCTATATGTGAATACAACTTAAGATTGTTCCAATTCAACAATAACCATGAAAATGTATTATTAATTAAATTGAAATATGCATAAACAAATAAAGATAACTCTGTTTAAGAAATTAAACAGAGTTATATAAACATATTGCATTCATCATTGTATACCATTTACATGTAACTATGAAAAATAATGTTTCAATTATACTCAGAAATGATATATAAAAGGAAGCGTTGTTAAAACAAATATACATATAAATGATAGCAATTTTTAAAACGAATATCATAAAACAAAAGAGATCAACAGTGAACAGATAGAAATACCTTGTTCATCTTGAAGAGTTTCAAATGCATTGTAATACTCTATCCAGTAATTATAATGCAAAACCAAATTCCAAGGTACAGAAATGCAACACTTCAAAGATAATTCCGCATGAAAATCACCAGATGTGATCCTTTTCAAAAAATATATAAGGCAATGGAGTACAGAAATGCAATCTCCAAGTCCAAAAAATATTAAGATCCAGGACCCCTCTCTAAATGCATGAGAGGGGTTTAAATACTACTTAACTAACTCTAAAAATAGTTTATTACAAAAATTAAGGATTCGGTTCAATGACCATCCTTTTCCTAGGCTAAAATACAGTGAAATTAAAACTAAATTTATCTATCTATTAACTTGATTTTTAAGCTTGCAGGCATCCAGCATAGTTTTGAGAAGATGCGGTTGACCGACTTCAGAATTCAACTGTCCTGAAAAGACAGAGTCGGCAAGTGTAGGAGAAATCTTCTCTGTAGCATTGATGATAAAATTGAGCGCACTGTGCTGACTGTGTGGCTTTACCAAGTACATCTAGTATGAGTCCCAATTCAATCTTGTCAGCCCTTGGATGGATTTTTCTCTTTCTTCTACCTTTTGCCTCCATTCTGTTTGCAGTTGATTTTCCTGTGGGAGATATCCTAGAATAGTTTCATAAATCAAGTTAGCTTTGTGTAAATTGTCATTTACACAATTAGTGAGAGTGTTTGCCGTTGTAGATGCCTCCTCTGCTGCCTTTTTTGCCCTTCTGATTTGTGCATCCCAATTATTAAACAGTATTTCTTTATGGTTCTCGTTAATGATGGGTGCACCAGCTTTTCTGCCTTCTTCTATATTTTTCCATGCTAGATAATCATTGATCTTTTCATTAATCAAATCATAATCATTTCGTAAATCTACGACATGATTTGTGATTTTATCGCTCTCTTGGCACAAAGAATTCCATTGCAATATTTTTTGGCAGAAAACTTCCTCTTGTTGCAGTAGTTGATTGTTCAAAGATATGGTTTCTGAAATGAATTTTGGAAGCTTAGGATCATCCTTATGTTGTTCTTGGATAATCTGTATTTGTTTGTCTTTATCAGCCAGACTTTTTTGATGTCCTGTTTGCATTTCTTGAAGTTGTTGTTGTAACTCTTCAAGTTTTAATTGTGCTTCCTTATTGGCCTGTACCTGTTGCAATTGCTGTTGCAGAGCTTTTATCTGTTCTTCTTTTTCATCCAAAAAAAGTTGTATCTCAACTACTTTATCAATTGCTGCAGAAGCATAAGCTTATGTTATTTGAGATAACTTAGTGAGATTATGAGTAGGCTCTGTGGCAGGATCTTTCCACAAAACATTTACTTGTTCTGCTTCAGTAGCAACTGCACTTTCTATTTTTCTCTTTTTCCTTTGTCTCTTTACTATTGCTTTGTATTTTGGGCTATAAAATACATCCAGAGGAGGAATTTCCTCTACATTAAGTACAATTTCAGAGGAGGGTGTGATTGGTATGTGCTCTGTTACTGCGGCTGTGTTGCTTGTTCCTGTGCTCAAAACTTTGGTTGTTTGGACAGGGGTCTGTACATTCTGTCCTTCTACATTAATCAATTGATTAAAGGTTTCCCATTCTTTATCTAACTCAATGGTGACTGGCTGTTGCTGTACATTGGGTGGAGGAGGATTTGCTTGTTGAGAAGTCAAAATTTGCTGTTGAGTAAGTTCTTTAGATTGTGCAGAATATTTAATGGATTCTTCCATTTTATCTTCCTTTTCTTTAGACTTATTGGAGTGTTCAGAATCTCTGCCAGATTTTGATTTGGATTTACTTGTACTTGAACTGCCGTTAAGACTAACACTAGGAGTTTTCTCCCTTGCAGGCTCTAAGCGTAGATTATCCAAAGGAATAGGAATTAGTCTCCTTTCTCTGTAAAGCTTGAATTCCTGGAATTCCTCTGGAGACAGCTGAGCTTGAGCTAAATTCAAAACTTCTTTGAATGAATTTCTTGCTTGGAACATATCATCAAAAAGATCCCGTTGCCCGGAAAATTCCCTTACTTTGATTGCATTGGTAAAATTCTTAACAATATCATTTGGGTCAAATAACCTTCTTGAGAATTTGAACAGTTGTAGGCATGTAACGTTGCCTATCTCTTGAAATGCATGACCAATATCAAACAGTGAAAATGTTCCACATTTTATGGGAAATTGTGGCCAAATGCCCTTTTTCTTGTCTTTTAAATATTTTTTTATACCTCCCTGGCCACAGGTCTGATAGGCAATTTCCCGAGCTACAAGTCTATCTGGAACATATAAGGGTAAAACAGGGGGAGAAGCATAACTTCCAAAAACCCTAATATAGGTGAACAATTCTTCGCCAAACCATCTTGAGACGGGGAGAATATCAACCTCTGTTTCTGAGGATAACCTCGGGGCATCCTTATTATACAATGTTCTGTACAATGGCAGCATTATTCCATGAAAAATTTGGTAAAAATGGGGGACAAACTTAGACTCCCATAGTTCTTTATGGTACACATGAATGGGCAAGGGATAGTGGATAGTCCATTTCCAGCCCATCATAGGGAATTTGGAGACATAGCAGATGGCATCCATGACATAAGCAGATAAATAAAAAGGCGGATAAACCCGCTGGGAAACATTTCGTTTAGACCGGTAGTGAAAAATAACAGTGGTGAGATTATCAGATAGGATTTTGGCCCAATCTACAATTGTAGAATTAACAGCCGCATTCAACAAAGGAAGCCATTCGGGTAAGATCATATTTATGTCAGGCTTTCCAAAAAGCCTGCATAACATGGTAGCAGTAAAACAATAAGGAGAGGTAAGTGAACCCGTGCTGTACATACCTTGTTTGTTTTTCTTCAATGGTTCACTTCTTTTGGTCCACTCCTTTGTGCATTCTGCCAAATTTGAGTGTTCTTTGGCAAATTCTTCCATAAATTGCTTGTTGAAAGTTGCCTGAGGTTCTGGCAGCTTATACATTAATCTCAGATCTTCTATGGTGAATGACCCAATTAGCTCTTCAGATGGAGTTCTGAATTGTCTGTCTGAAATATCTGTACTATCCAGCACCCAGCTCACCATGTCTGTATATGGGAGAATCCTTGGCCTTGCTGCTATTCTATGCAGAAATGAGCAAGCCAAGTCTCTAAGGGTTGCTTCGGACGTATTCTTTGAACCTGCTGTAGCTGCAACTTTTATCACCACAGGGTTTTTATCTTCTAACAGATTATACATTCCCTCCCAAGTGGATATACCGACGTCCTTGTTACAGGCGGTGTCTGCGTATAGCGAAGCCATTTCTTTGTTCTCAGAATTTGAGCTCTTCTCCTTCTTACCCATAGTGTTTAGCGGAAGCTTTGTATAGTGGTCTTCTCCTTCGTGCCTGCGTTTTACGAATAAATGAGAGTAATGATATAAGAAAGGTGATGAGATTGTTTTGAATGTGAAAGCGAATGAAATATAATATTTAAATTGTGAAACGACTTTCAATCTAAACACAATCTCTTTTCACATTAATAATCAATCCAATCATTTAATATAATCATTAAAGCGCATAACGGATTTGACATATGGGAAGATTGCCTTGGGATAGCGCGCCTACATGAATCTGTGACATTGCGATCTGCGATTTGCTGCGCAATATCGCAATATCACAATGTCGCAATATCGCAAAATGAAGTCATAGCAGTCATAAAAATAGCGCAAAAGTGGAAATTGCGCAATAGCGCAAAAGCGCAATATCACAAAAGCGCAAAATCGCAAAATGAAATCATCGCAAAAGCGCAAAATCGCAAAAGCGCATAATAAATAAGAGTGCAAAAGATATTCGTTAATCATTTCTGTTTTCTGCGCTATGCGATCTGCAATCAATGCGTTTTTATATACACTATTTTTGTTATGGATGTGCTATCTTGTTTCAAGAGCAATTTTATTATAATCTATCATAAACTTAAGTGTTTCTAAATATTATTTCTAAGGGATTTCTATAGGTTTATGATAGAAAGTTTTATTTGAAAAGGCAAACAAATCCTAATTGATTTTTTGGATTTTTTAACTAAGGGTCCTCATTTATTTACTATTATTTACTAATAGTAAATAAAAGGGGGGTTGTTGCTAGTCACAACACATTCTTAGGTGAATTTTTAGTGTCTTTTGGAAATCGAGTCTTCACACCACCAAAGTTTCATTTCCGCACCCATTGAATTAAGAAACAACTCATAAAAGTAACACTTAATTAAAATTCATCTAGCAATCTTTTATTTTCTAGGGCTCTTATCACCAACATAGCTTAGGCTAGTATCTTGGAGTAGGGAGTAATTAACTCTCCAAGATAGTAAAAACAAACAAGTAGACAAATGTTGCGGTAGGAAGAAATTCCAATTGTTGCATATATGCTCTGGGAAGCTCCTCTTAAAGGAGTCAAGCACGAGATTATATCTGAACCAGTGAGGTAATCAATCCTTTCTCATTGGGAATGATAGAAGATATACACGTATTAACAACGGTAAACCTCGGATAGACCATTGTCGAGGAGCTTGGGGTCACTTGTTGGCATACCTTGGATTATTTCAAGGAGCCTTCAAGGGGATTGAGCTTTGTTACTCTACCCTTGCGTGTGTGTCGGATGGTAGACTGTTCCCCCAGGTATATTTGTTTTTGTTGGTAACCTTAGAAGCCATAACCTTTAGGATTCTTTCCTAAGGTGACATTGGAGGGAAGATCCCACTATACCTGGAGCAGACGTCGGCTAGACTCACTTGGACTTTCCGGAGGGTTATCTTCACTTGAGATGGTATAGTGGAGAAGCTTGCACCAGTCTGTTTCATTAAGCAGGTTGTCGGGGTAACTGTTCCAACCGCTCTTTTCGTATTAAATTTCTACTAAGTTGGATTTCATCACAAAATAGTGTTTTTAGTACAGAAAGTTACTGTTTGTGTGTGGTTTGAACTCTTAGATTTTTTAAGCGTATGATTCAACTGTTTGTTTCTTAGAGACTTTAGGTTTTTTCATTGAAATTTTCTTTGTTTGCGGGTGATTAATTAATTTTTAATCATGGTGGACCTGCCAAGACAATCCCGGAGACTACAAGGGAAACCCCCTGAATATACGCCAAGCCAACTTGAAGGGCTACGTGCTCTGGTATCATCTAGTAGGAGTAGGATTAGATCAACAGAAATTGGAACTTCATCCATTGTAGTTCATCCTGATTATCAAACACCCACAACAGAATACATTCAAGAAACGATTTCAGTTTCTGAAGTTACTGGTTATATTTCTCCTTCCAGTGAACTAGTTGATGAACCTGAAATCTCTGAACCTGAAACTGAACCTTCTGTTTTGGAACGTCCTCAGGATTTATTTCACCAACTTCTAGCGATCTTGGTTCACCTAGGGTAAGAAATATCGTCACTGACAATCTTCCAGCTGGTCTTATTTCTATTGAAGAACTTATTAACCTAGACGAAGATATATCTCTTCCCGACTCCCCTCAATATTTAAATCTTAGGGAGCGTGAATCTATTTTCTACAACCCTATTCGAACTAGTCCTTAGTATCTATCCTTAACAAATTTTTTAGAGAATCCGGGTCTTTCTTTTCATCCACCTCGAGTTCCATTTTATCCTACACCCAGAGGTTACTATCCGCCATCCATTATGGCAGGAGAGTCATCCATGTTTTCCCAGACTCCGGAATCATTTTTACACGGTGGTCCTTTTGTTCCTTCAGGATACCAGGCTCTATCTGGTACTTTCTCGGGAGCAGCTCCTCAACCCATTGAAAACGTGTTATCATCTGGTCTTAATGGTCTTAACATTGAAACGTCGAATGCATAGAAAATTTTTATGATGTCTGGTAATGTTCCCAATCCTCAACCAGAAGGCAGTCAGTTACCGCCTGGGGGTCAACCTCAAGGAAATACGTTACCACCTGGGGGGCAACCTCAGGGTAGTCAGTTACGGCCTGGGGGGCAACCTTCAAGTAGTCAGTTACCACCTAGAGGGAAACCTCAAGGTAGTCAATTACCACCCGGGGTACAACCTCAAGGTAGCTTTTTCCCAGAACAAACTGTGGAATCATATTATTTTGGGGGACAACCCCAAGGACAGTACATACCTTAAGGGTATCAACCTTCAGGATAGTACATACCTTAAGGTCAACCCCAAGCTCAGTATGCTCCTCAGGGTTCTTATCAACCCCAGCCTCAGTACGCACCTCAGGGTTATCAACCTCAAGGTCAGTACCCAATTCAATGTTACCAACAACCTTCTGGACAACCATCTATTCAAGGAGCCGGAAATTTACCACTTAATTATCAACCCTACGTTCAACCAGGTTATGGTCCTTATGTTCAACCTTCTGCGGGACAATACCCCAGAATGATGGTGTGGGATCTGTCCCAATATCAACAGCCTATGCAGCCTAATGTATAGATTCCTTATCAACCTGGACAACCATTAATTTCTGGTCCAACCCAGCAACTTGTCCAGCCAGCTATCCAAACACCTGCACCTAGTTCTGTTCAGTAGCCTGGGCCTAGTTCACCTTAGACTCCGCCTCAAACTGCTGCAACCGCTGCAACGACTGTCCAACCTGTAACACCTGTTTCTGGAGTATCTGTAACCCCGAGTTCAGCTATCCTGGTATCCGTGCAAACTCCTCAAGTCTCTGTACCCCAGTCAGCACCTTCAGTTCAGACTTCGGTTCAGATACCCACAGGAAAAATCGGTACAAGTACAGTTGTCACAAGTCAACCACAATTTACGTATCAACCGTACCAAGGACAGCCACAATTCATTCCCTATATACAAAATCCAAACTATCAGTATCAACCGTACCCTGGCTATACTTATCAACAGCCTCAACAACCCCAGTTTGGTACGATTAATCCTGGTTTTCCCAGAGGTTACACAATTCCTAATGCAAATCCGATTCCCAGCTATCCTGGGTATCCACCTCCTGGAACTGCTTTGGCTACTCAAGGTTTTCGTGATCCTAACCGTCAATTACCATTTATAGCAACTTTAGATTTACCCGACTTGACGCTCCTTACAAATGATCCCATTTTCTATTATCAAAACTGGCCGCCAATGCCACATAAGTTGCCCAGTGATATACCAAAATTCGAAGGTAAGTCAGGAGAGGATCCATCAAATCACGTCATGACTTATCACATTTGGTGTGCATCTAATTCAATCATTAATGATTCGATTCGCTTACGTCTTTTCCAAAGAACTGTTATTGGTCTTGCAGCCAAATGGTACATCGAGTTACCATGAGGCTCGTTTCATAACTTCAGTTAGTTAGCAACTGCCTTTTTGACTCATTTTAAGTTTCCAGTCAGATACGAAAATGGCACGGAATTATTAACTTCACTGAAACGATCCACGTCTACGTATATTTCTAACCATATTCATGAATGGAAACGTAGGAGATGTTTAGTGAAAGTTTATATTCCGGATCAAATTTTGGCAGAATGGTTTGTTAAATCATTGCTACCCAAGATTACTGAAGCTATAGCTAAGGCTGGTGTGGTTACTGAAGAGCAAGTAATTGCTCAAGCTCAGTACCTTGACCTCGTTTATACGCAGTCAGGTGCTTTACATGAAAAAATTCCAGACCTTCCAAAACAAGGTCAAATAGCTGCTGCTCCTTCAAGGTCTCATGCCACTGATGGTATGATTGGTACAGTCAATTCTAAAAGCAAGAATAAATCTTAAAAGAATTCTTCTCCTATTATAACTTTACTTGATTCCCCGAAAGGAGAATCTTCCCTCGAAGTTTCTGCCGATATTCACATCGTAGAGACATCTACGACTAAATCTAAATCCGGTGGTAAAAAGAAAGGAAAGAATAAAAGAAAAAAGAATTCAAAAGAGAAAACTAATGAATCCAATGACGAAAAACGTAAACCTTGCTATCCTTGTTTCATTTGTGAAGAGGATCATTTCATGAAAGAATGTCCATATCGAGCCGAAGTTACGAAATTCGTTAAAGGATAGCAACAACCTGCTGTCTTGAAAGATCCTTTTCCAATCCAAGATAGTAAGATGATTGGTTCCACCTCGACAACTTTAGAATAAGCTATTATGATGATGTCTCATGTAAGGATTGCGACGCGATCGCAATATTACGGTAGTAAGAATCCTGTTGATGGTAAAGAAGCAGAATCTTCTAATGCAAATGCATCAACTACATCTCCTCCTGTTTCTAGTCCGCTACAGATCGAGAAACAAAATCCACACTTAATAATCAAACCGCCTGCTAAAGGTGTTCTTCGTAAATCAGCTTTCAATCCACATGCAAGAGCTACTCAGAACTACAACATTGTTGAAGAGTTAGCTATTTCTCCTTCAGCAATGTCGGCTTTGGAAGTGCTGCAATCATGCCCAGCACAGCGTAAGTTGCTTTTGTCTGCTATAGGAGTGGTTGATATTCAGGATTCCAATCTTATAATCTTCGATTTAGAAAATAATACACCTCGTCTACCTCACCAAATGGCTTTCCAGATTCCAGTGTTAGTAAAAAACAGACCAATCTTTCGGACTGTGATTGATGAGGGAGCTTCAACGTGTATTATTTCAATTCAGTGTTGGAAATCACTTGGTTCTCCTACACTTAACCAATCTCCGACGATTCTTAAAGCTTTTGATGGTCGAGGTTTTCAACCTTATGGTATTTTGCAGGATTTACCCATAGAGGTCGAAGGTAAAATAGTAAATCTAGATGTGGAAGTGGTTGATGCCCCTCTAGATTACAACCTTCTCCTAGGTCGTAGTTGGTCTTATGATATGACTGCTGTTGTTTCTTCGGTCTTTCGACTCATAAAATTTCCATATCAAGGAAAGATCGTTACAATAGATCAGTTAACTTATTTTTCTTCTAACCCAGCCTCTTCAGAAACAATCCAGCATGTTGGAAAAACAATCATCCCTTACAATGATGTTGGAGTAGGTTTGATTAAAGATTCTGGTTTACTAGGAACTTTTTCCTTTCCTCCTCCTAACGTATCGCCTTCTATTGCAAATATTCACATGATTTCGTCAGATACTGTTATTTTTGATGATCCTTGGATCGTACCTACCGATTCCATGTTAGATTCATTTGATGCCATGATTCCTTTGAGTCCTTTTGAAATTGCATATTAGGCTGTACAGTCACTTTCTGACCCCTCTTCAAACGAAACTGATCCAATGAATGGGATCCATGAGGAATCACTTTCTATATCTAGTTCAGCCACAACAACATTTCCTGAACTTGTTCACACTGATGAGAAAATTCGTGAGTTTATGTCAGTTGATGATTTACCATGGGAAGATCTACATCACCGATCTTCGTTTTTACCTGAGCTAGATCATTTTGAAGATGATTTCGCTTCAATTTTTACTGCTGAATATGTCAAAGAACGAAAAAATACTTTGTAAAATCTTGATTTTGAGTTAAATTTGGAAAATATATCTTGAACGGTTCCCATTGACATTTCAGTAAAACCAGGAATAATTGAAAACATTCATATAGGTGCTTGCTGTACGGAAGATGAAATTCAAACTTATAAAGCCCTATTTCAAGAATTTTGTGATGTGTTTGCCTGGTCTTATGAAGAAATGATAGGAATCGATTCGTCAATCGTCATACATGAAATCAAGACTTACCCGGATGCTAAACCTGTTCGTCAACGTTTACGTCAAATTCATCCTAGAAAAGTTGCTACTATCAAAGTAGAAGTTGAAAAATTACTTCGAGCAGGATTCATTTATCCAATCCCCTTAACGGATTGGGTATCGAATATTGTTCCTGTGACTAAAAAACAAGGAACAATAAGAGTATGTATCTATTATAGGGATATTAATCGAGCATGTCCTAAGGACAATTATCCAACCCCCTATATCGATCAAATAATCGATGATTGTGCTGGCAGTGAAATTTTGTCCTTTATGGATGGCTTTTCTGGTTACAATCAAATAAACATACTCCCTGATGATCAACCGAAAATAAATTTTATTTTTCCCTGGGGTACGTTTGCTTATTGTAAACTACCTTTTGGATTAAATAACGCTGGAGCAACTTTCAACGAGCAATGTCTTACGCATTTCATGACATTAAGCACACTGTGCAATCTTATCTCGATGATTTACCTGTTCATTCATCACATAGAGCCGATCATCTCACTCATTTAAGAGCCATTTTTATGAGATGTCGACATTATCGAATTAGGTTGAATCCAAACAAATGTGTTTTCTGTGTAGAATCAGGTCGTTTACTGGGATTTATTTTTTTGAAAGAAGGCATTCACGTCGATCCGTCGAAGGTCGAAGCTATTGTTAAATTTCCTCCTCCTTCGACTTTATGCCAACTCCAAAGTTTGCAGGGGAAAGAAAAAATTTTACGTCGATTCATTCCTAACTATGCCGAGCTTACAAAGGGTTTTACCCGATTGTGAAAATAGAACATTCCATTCTTTTGGGATGAGATCGCTGATCGATCTTTTGATGCACTTAAACACGCGTTGAACCATGCACCATTATTGCATCCTCCCAACTACAATCGGGATTACTTTTTGTACCTCGCCGCTTCCCATTCCACCATTGGGATGGTGCTAGTTCAAGAAGATGAATCTCATAATGAACATGTGATTTATTATCTTAGTCGAAATCTGCATCCGACTGAGATCAAATACACACATGTGGAGAAATTGGCCTTGGCAGCTGTCCAAGCTGTCCAAAGATTTAGACATTACATTTTGTTACGCAAGACTACGGTAATTTCTAATTGCAACCCTATGATGTATATTTTGACCAAATAATTGCTAGGGGGCAAGTATTCCAAATGGATAGTCATCCTGCAGGAATTTGACTTGGAATTTGAAAAATCCAAGGCAAAGAAATCCTTGGTATTTGCGGAACTAATGTGTGAATTCCCCTCTACTGATACTGAAACAGTGGCGGACGAGTCTATTGCGGGCGACTCTTTATTTCTTATCAGTACTCTTGATCCGTGGTATGGAGATATTATTGTTTATCTCCAAACCCAATATTTTCAGCCAGAAGTTTCACGATCTCAACGACGGAAAATACGTTTCCAATCCCAACAGTATAATATTATTGGTGATACACTTTATCGTTGTGGGGTGGATTCAGTTTTTCGACGTTGTCTTGTTCATGAAGAAGCTGAAAAAGTTTTAAATGACTTCCATTCTGGAGCATGTGGTGGTCATATGTCTGGGTATGCCATAGCCCAAAATATATTGCGCGCTGGGTATTTCTGGCCATTGTTATTGAAACATTGTATTTATACCATCCAGAAATGCCATAATTGTCAACTTTTTGATCGTAAAATGCGCGCGCCACCTGCTCCTCTTCACCCTATAATTGTTGTTAGTCCATTCGCAAAGTGGGGTATCGAGTTTATTACATGTAACCCTCACTCGGCCGGGTGGCATGCATATATTATCTTAGTAGTAGACTATTTTACTAAGTGGGCTGAGGCGATGCCTACATTTTTGGTTGACGGCAAGACTGCTGCAACTTTCGTATTTAATCACATAATTGCTAGGTTCGGTGTTCCTCAAGCCATTGTTACAGATCATGGAAGTCATTTTCGGAATGTCATGATGACTGAACTAACAGATCAACTTGGCCTACGCCACGATAGTTCCACTCCATATTATCCGCAAGCCAATGGTCTGGTTGAAGCCATAAATAAATTTTTAGTCACCATGATTAGACGAATTATTGGTATTCACAAAACGAATTGGCATTCCATGTTATTTTCAGCACTTTGGGCATATCGAACCTTAGTTAAAACATCAACAGGTTTCACTCCCTTTCAACTCGTTTACGGTTTGGAAGTTGTGTTGCCAATTGAATGCGAAATTCCGTCTTTAAAATTAGCCATAGAATTACTCCCAGCTACTTCTGAAGAGGAGAAACGTTTCTTGTACTTGGCTCAGCTAGATGAGAATCGACGAAATGCTGCAATAGCAAACGAGGCTCATGTTAAACGAATTAAAGCTCAGTATGATAGAAGCGTGACCCCTCGAAATTTTTCAAAAGGAGACCTAGTATTAATTTATGATCAAGCCAGCGATAAGCTAGGAGCTGGGAAATTCGTGCCTATGTGGCATGGTCCTTTCATTATTAAACGAAAACTAGCAAAAGGGGCCTATGAGTTGATAGATTTTGACGGTGTCCCTTTGGATAAACCCAGAAATGGGCTTTATCTAAAGCGATATTATGCTTAAAATTAGTGTGGAGATTTTTTGTTAGATTAGATTTCTTTACTGCTGGTGTGTTTTAGGTTAGAAAAGTGTGCCTAGTTTAGAAGTGTGTTTTTATCACTATTCCTGCTTATCTGAGTTTTACTCTTGATATTGCAGATGTCGACGTCTCTTCAAACCTACATTGGTTTTGTTGATGGTGCTTGTCGTAGTACACGGAACATTTCTTCCGCAGCTTGGGTTATTTATTCACCCTCTGACGAGTTAGTTTCCATGCATGGGGTAAGCCTTGGTCAAACAACGAATAACATTGTCGAGTATAGTGCAGTGATTGAGTTATTGTCTGAATCCATATCATTTGGAATTTGAAGTTTGATTGTTAGGTTGGATTCTGAACTTGTTGTATTACAATTAAACATAGTTTATACCATTAGAAATCCAGTGTTATTACGGTTATTTTTAAGAGTTCGTCTCTTGGAACGTGAATTTGATTACATTGAATATCAACATATTCCAAGACATTTAAATACATTAGCAGATGCAGTTGCTTCTAGTATGATAAATCGACATTTGCAATAATCAAAACAGTAAAACAAACAGCATCCATAACATGCACACAGATAGCCGGTAAATAGTGATATATCATAATATAGGAGTGTTTTCAAAAAATATACATCGTCTTCGATCATAGGTTGGAAACACCTTATGATTGGTAAAATGATAACACAAAAAGTCAAAATATGAGTCTACAACACGATCATCCCATCACTGATGGTGATCACGATAAGAGACCATTGCTCGGGCCACCCTACATAGGAACCTCCTAAAAGGTCCTGGAACACCAATCACGTATCTCTGTAATCTGAGTGGAATCTCATCTATGTCCGTCTCTGGAATATCTAGAGTCAGGCACTCTAGGTGATGCTCTAAGTCAGACAAGATTTCCGCTGATTGGCCTGCTGGGGCTGGGGCTGGTGCAACTGCAGCTGGCTGTCTTCTGTCATAAGGTTGGAGATGGGATGGTTGTCGTGGGCCCACATCTGCATTCAAAACTTTTTGTTATTAACTTCAAAGACGATCAAAAAAATAAAAAAAATTAGAACTTAGAAATTGTTGAAAATGATTTTACCTTATTCATCCCACTGTTCCCCGGCTGGAAGAGTCATCTCTCGATCGCCGCGGAAATCTATCTCGGCATATGGAAAGTCCTCTATGGTAAAAATTTGGCGATCCAGCCAACGAAAATATGAAGGAGGAAATCGAACAATTTCAGAGCCCCCAATACTGTGACGGGCCATCAGTGCGACCCAACGAGTCATCCTAGGTTCTCGAACTCGACTGGCATCAACATAAATACTCTGCGGAGCTAGCATGGGGATCCTCTCTAGAGCAAAGGTAACGACAATGGATCCATATCCAAAGTTGTTTAGTTTACCATTCTTTGCTCTAGTCAATTGGATTTTTATATTGGCCAACACAGCTTCGCACCAGTTGAAGATGGTGCCGCGAAAACAGTCCACAGCAATACGCATTTGGGAACCGGTAGCCACATGCAGCGCAGCACTCCCACACAGTCTGGTAACAGTAAATGCAATAAATTTCAGCTCAGGACAGATGATGTTTTTAATGTCAATTCGTTTGTCCCTAGGGTTTGCCTGATCATTACATAATTCTAGTTGAAGACTAGCGACAGACTGGCCACCTGGCCTAGTCCCAAACAGAGAAACTTGTTCGCCCCTTTTGGACAAACCAGTCAGAAAATAAATATCCTCCAGCTCAATTTTGAGCCGGTGGCCACCAATAATGAAACACTGGTCCTGCACGTTCCACCTGTTTACCAGCCATGTCAGGAGGTCTACCTGTGCCCTCATGCCTTGGATGGCCCAAAATTTATATATACCGCATGCTTTTAATGCTTGCAGTGTAGGAAAATGGAGCATTGCGGCATCATCCACGTCCTCATGTTCGCGTTCTCTCCAAATCAACATCTTGTTACTCCTGCAATGCATAAAAACACAAGTTAGAACAATCTAATTTGGAAATTTTTGGGTAGCAAATGAGAAATTTGAGTTTTAAATTTAAACGCGCGGGGACCGCACTTAGCCTTTATACACAGTGTGTAGAAACGTACGCGCTCTGTGTGATGAGTGTGGACCCATGAATTTTTTCTATATAAAAAAAATTCTGGGTCCGTAGGTCCCGTGTGTCTCACCTGCGGACCCCCGCGGGCGAATTTTTAAACCATGCCTCAAACGAACAACTAATGGATGAAATACAAGATTAAGAGGTCGTGGATTACCTAGGACTGACGGTTCTCGATTTCGCCATACGGATTTTCTAGAATCTTTACAGGAACTTTCTTACCCAAAAGCTTTTTACTTTTCACTCTGAAACTGAACAGTAAAAATGAAATTGAAAAAGTCCTTTTTATAAGTTTTTTCAAATAAATGAATTTTTAATTTGTTTTCACTTTAAAAAGGGTATTTTTGAAAGCATTTTTACTTATCTTAAACATGTACGTGTAATGTTTCAAGTGTTTGTGCAGAAATTGGATTTTTCAGGAAAACTAATCATTTTTCAACAAAGAGCATACTTTTATCACTTTTTCAGACTCTTTCAAAAAATTTACGAAAAAGTGAAATGTTGGAGTCAATTTTGGTTATTTTTCAAGACTCGTTAAACTCATGAAAATCTCGAGATTATTTTTCTATTTTTCATTCTCGTAAAACACATGAAAATGCCGAGTTCTTTACGTCTTTTCCTGCTCGTAAATTAAATTGAAAGTCGGCCATAGGAGTACATTTTTATCCCTTTTTCGAACTCATTAAAACTTACCAAAAAAGTGAAATCTTGAGTCCTCTCTTAAGCCCTTTTCAGACTCTCTAAATATGAAAATATTGCCGAGTACTTGATTATTCGAACTCGTTAAAGTAAATGAATGATCGTCCTTTCAGTACAAGTTTACCCCTTTTACGGACTGAAATGGAATATCTACGAAAAAGGTATACGTTGACTAAATACGGTCAATAGAGTTCTCTCCCGCATTATTTTATCCTTTTTCGGGCTCGAGAGACTAAATTTACGAAAAAGTACACCCATGGAGTTTTCTTAAGTTTTTTCTTCTGACTCCCTAAAATTGAAAAACACCGAGTTTCTCCTATATTGGACTCGTTAAAATTTAACAGTAAAGGACCTGTTCAATTTCAAACAGGAACGAACCACTCCTTCTTAGGGTTCAAATCTTAAACTAAGTTGGACTCATCCGAAGGATGAGCTTATAAACAAGCAAATGTTATCCTCCTCAAGCTTGTCAAAAATAAAGAGGTACTTGCCAGAAATGGTGGGGGAAAAGAGAGAAAAATGGGCATGTTTGTTGTATTTTGATTTTTCGAAAATCCAGTCAACCACTCTTGAACACGACACTTTCATTCACCTGGGTTGGGAAATCCTTTGCCTAACAGTTAATCAAACCATATTGAAAGTCTTCAGCCGGTTTCTGGGTATTAGCTTTGGGTCAATTGTCACCAAGCCATCTGCAGTGTCGTTATGTGTTCAATAGGACAGTTCAAATAAACCATTCATATGCAAAATATCTATCATCCATTTTTGACCATCCCTGAGTCAGTCCTTGCCAATATATTTTCAAAACTTGATCTATGATTTCGTGTTGTGGGCTTGCCTAAAACGGATCGCTTTCTATCGACGACAGCTCATCATCTAGGAAGTTGATCCAGAAATTGTCAGTACCTTGAAATCTGCATGCCTCAATGGCAGATTTCTCGCCTTCGACGACAGGTTGCATTATTGACCTTCGATCGAATGATTCCGTGAGATGTTCGACTTCAGCTCATTCATTCACATTTCATGGATTATACTGGGTACTTTGAGAGCCATTGACATTACTGGTGGTTACTCTCACACTTGTTAACAATTTACATCATTGACTGGTAATCAAGTGGTTTCTACCATGTTCGACTTCAACACATTTATTCACATGGATAGAATCATACTAGTTCGAGAAGCGGAAATCAAGACCCTGGATCTAGTTTCTACCATCCAGGCTACGGGGAATTTTTTTATCATTATACAGTGGACTATTTATAAATAGATGGCTGCGTCCATACTGTGTCTACACTATGATGTATTCAAAATCATTCCTGTATCAGAACAATTTAAGTTAGTTCTAGTTAGTTTTGGTATGAGTATGGGAATGCCTACCTCAGAGATGATATATATACATATATATTTTGCATTGAATGTTTTTATAGGTTCCGACTGGGGTGTCCACAGGATGATCCTTGAAATGATAAAGTACTACACTCTTCATATATGACAGACTTCAATTTCATCTATTCCAAACTTTGCACTTTAGGGGGCAATCTGTTACACTAAAAATTGTCATCCTGACATTCTGCTATGGGTATGAGCTCATTATAACTCATACTTCCCCCTTTTGTAAGTCTAATATATCAGTTCTTCATGTCAAGCCTTGAAAATCAGAGAAAAGTTCCTAAAAATCTCTTAAACTTTGGTATTGCACTTTCTCTATACATTGCTTGCGGGCCCGCACCTAATGTTCAGCTCTCTTGCGGAACTAAACCGCAATTTATATGTGTTATAGGTGCAGACTCCTGTAAAACTCAAAAAGGCGAGAAAGTAAAGTTAAAAAGTTGATTTGAGATTAATTCTGGAAGATTCTAGACGAGAATTTTCAGGAATAAGTACGCTTTGATAAGGTGCATGTATCCCTTACCTTCTGAAGCTAACCCCTTGATGTGAGGAGCTTATCCCTTTGAAGGAGGATTCTATCCCTTCATATTTGGAACAAAAAAACCTCCTCTTTTCCATTATAAAAAGAGGCATTGGGTAGCGTCAAATGGAGTTCAAGCTTTAGAATATTTGAGGATAAGTGCTGTTGAGATTCAGACTCAGAATCCTGCTTCGGACCCCAGGAAGATCTGTACAACATCAAGGCTCAGGTTGTAAGATTTTCTTTCTTTTGAAATTAATACAAATATACTCATTTTTCTCTATAAGCTGTCTATTAATGGTTTATTTCATAGATTCCTTGATCACT
This sequence comes from Pinus albicaulis, assembly GCA_034641835.2. Taxonomy (NCBI): domain Eukaryota; kingdom Viridiplantae; phylum Streptophyta; class Pinopsida; order Pinales; family Pinaceae; genus Pinus; species Pinus albicaulis. Next base: position 913,688,737 of record CM076571.1, on the reverse strand, counting down.
ATGATAAGCATGGTTTATGATGATGTCTATACAGGTGCTATGTAATATTTTGCTTGTTTGTGACTGTATGTTTATGAAGAAAACTCCTTCAAATGCACGAGGGACAACAACGACTTCAAACAAGCGCTGGACATAAGGTAGGTCTTTTAAACCTCTATAAAAATATTTGTAAATCATATATGCTTAGAGAAAGATTAGTTTATTTGGCTATTTGTTTCTAGATACTTTTAGTACTAGGGAGATCGGTCTTGTCCGCAAGAACGATTTATCCGTCCAACACCACAGGGTGGCGACAAGGCTGAAACTTTTACCATACACTGATATGGTGAATGGGTCATTGAACTTTTCAATATTGGTCATGTAGCAAAAGAAATTCCAAGTATCACTTTACTGAATTTGGCTTGAATGCCAAAGAGGCTAGATGAGCCTACAGATGTGGTTAAGAATTTCACCACTAATCTTAAACTTAAAACTTTCCTGAATGAGAAAGATATTTTTAATGATTTCTTTGAAGGTGTAGAGAAGTTTACAGATGTCTTGAGAATTTCATCTAATATGCTCAGTAAAACAAGCTTTGAGGCTTTTCAAGCATATAGAAGCAAGATACTGGAAACAGTCCCTTTGGATTTGCTATTTATTGAAGATATCAAAAGACCTACTCCTAGCATTAGTCTGAATGATGAATATAAGGACATGTCAGAAGGTGAATCTCAAGAGAAATAAAATAATGAGTCAGAGCAATCACAACACCAATCTCAAAGTCCATACCATTCAGACAATGAATATGAAAGCAGGAATGAAAGTCTTGAGATAATAATTGAAAAAATGATTAAAGGAATTGAGATGCTAACTAAAGAAGACACTTATGGAGTTGAATTATCTTCTAAAGAAATTCAGCATATTCATAATACACTTGAGCTGATGGTTAAACCTCAAGCAAAGGATTTAAAGACAGAACCAGAAATTTTTTCCAAAGCATTAGAAATACCACCACCAAAGCTTGATGCTGAAGAATTGACAAGTCTTCAAATACCTGAAAAAATCCATAATTTGATGGAAAATGCAGTGCCTCTTCAGCACGTACCAGAATTCTAGGACTAGGAAATCATCCTGACATACCCGACAAAGCATATTGTTTTAAAAATTGAGGAGATACCTCCACTTGATGTTTTCTACAGCCCAAATCATAGGTTTGTAGTTAAAAGAAGAAAGAGAAGAAGAACTGATGAATCAATTTAAAATCTTAATAATGAATTTGTACATATTTTATGGAAAGACCCTTTGGAAGATCCTACAAAACATCTCACTAAGTTGTCACAGTTCATACGAGCATATGCAACTTCCACCATTGATAAAGCTGCGGAGGTACAAATTCTACTTAAGAAAAAGGAAGATGAGGTTCAGGAATTGGAGAGACAACTAGAACAAGAAAGGCTTAACACAAGTAAGAAAATCAAAATGAAGATGTTTCAATTATAGAAATACTTTGAAAGAATGAGGTTACAACACCAAGTACAAATTATAGAGAAAGAGACACAGCTTGAAGCAGCAATGGAAAAATTGAAAAGTCAGCCTCAAATAGAGAAATTTATAAAATAAGCACTGGAAATGAATGCAAAATTAAAGTAGCAGCAGGAAACCTTTTGTCAGCAAATTTCAAATACCGGTTCATACTATGATATAAGAAAGATTTTGATCCAACAAGTGGCTAACAGGAGGCTAGAATGTGAAAAGGTTGAAAAGAAGATTACTGAGTTCATTCAATGGAAAGAGTCTAATGCGGGAAGGAAAGATGATCTCCCTAAGATTGATAAGTTTCACAAAGAGATTTTATTTAAATATTGGGAAATGCAACTAAGACAGGTAGAGAAGGAAATTTCAAATTCATCAAATCTGACAAATGGACAACTTCTAAAAGCTAAACTTATAAAAGAATCTACAATCGAAGTACTCCCAGAGCTTAAACCATTAGAATTACAATGGAAGGAAAGCACAAAGACACAAGTGGAAACTATTAAAAAGATAACCAAGTTTGATCGGGAAAATTACTGGAATTTTCTGATCAAACCATATCATCACTGCTTAACTCTACAATCATTAACTGATTCTACTAAGAAAGTGTTGTTAATAATGAATCTATAGATGTTTTATGGAAAGGCTCTTTGGCCTATCCTACAGAACATCTCACTAAGTTGTCACAGTTTGAAGGAGAATATGCAACTGCCACCATTGATAAAGTTGCATATGTATAGTTTCTACTTAAGCAAAAGGAAGATAAGGTTCAGGAATTGGAGAGAAAACTAGAACAGGAAAGGCTTAACACAAGTAAGCAAATTGAAATGAAAATGTTGCAATTCAAAAAATACTTTGAAAGAATGAGGTTACAACACCAAGTACAGATTATAGAGAAAGAGACACAACTTGAAGCAACAATGGACAAATTGAAAAGTCAGCCTCAAATAGAGAAATTTATAAAAGAATCACCAAAAATGAATTGAAAATTAAAGCAACAGCAGCAAACCTTTTGTCAGCAAATTTTAGTTACCAGTTCATATTGTGATACAAGCAAGATTTTGATCCAACAAGTGGCTAACACGAGGCTATAATGTGAAAAGGTTGAAAAGAAGATTACTGAGTTCATTCAATGGCAAGAGTCTAATGCAATAAGGAAAGTTGATCTCCCTAAGATTTATAAGTTTCACAAATGGATTTTATTTAAAGATTGGGAAATGCAGCTAAGACAGGCAGAGAAAGCAACGTCAAAGGCATCAAATCTGACAAATGAAATCATCGAATCTATTAATGGAAAGATTCTAAAAGATGAAATTATTAAAGAATCTACAACCAAAGTACTCCCAGAGATTAAAACATTAGAATAATAGTGGAAGGAAAGCACAGAGACACAGGTGGAAACTATTAAAAATATAACTAAGTTTGATAAGGAAAATTACTGAAATTTTCTGATCAAACCATATCATCAATGCCTAACTCTACAGAGATTAATTGATTCTACTAAGAAAGAATTGAGAGCACTTTCAAATGCAATGTTTAAAGGTCAGATCAAATCTGGGATTACACAGTCAACTCAGCTAAAACCGATGGTAGATATTTTCTACCTCAGAGATCAAATGGGAAAAGAAGATCAACCCACATAATCATGTTGTTATTTTTATTCCTAGATTGTAGTTTAGGTTTACTCATTATGAGGAAGGTTGTTTGAAACCTCATCCAATTTTTATGTAATAATCTATTTTTAACATATTTAGTTTAGCATTTAAACCCTTCTCATGCATTTAGAGAAGGGTGCAGAAAATTTTCAAAAACATTTGCAAAGAATGCACTAATGTAAGTTTGTGAATGCCTTGATGAATTAATGAAACAAAATCTGTTATCTTTTGACATTGAAGTTGTTTAACCGAAGTTGCACTATTGTACTCATTGATTTCTTTAACGTGAAGAGGATAATAACACTACTGTCAGTTTGAATGAGTAGAACCTCGTATATATGGTATTTTTACACATTATATTAAGTTTTGCTTCTTGAATTGACAGCCATATTTTTATCTGTATTGTATATGAAATATGTTATCATAAGTGAATATTAAATGCACTTATGTACTGATACTTTTTTATGGTGACTTATCTCATATATGATCAAACTTATGAATGCGATATATATTTTAGAATCCTTTTGATTAAACTATTTTGTCGAAAGAATTATTTTTACATAATTTTCATCTCTTTCAACTTTTGAGAAATCTTCATTTCCAATTGTTGAAAGATATCTTTTTAGATCACGTTAAGGAATGAATACTCCTAGGTATATAGTAGAATATATATTTAGTTAATTCATATGATATATTAAATCATTTTCCATTTGCATGTTCTAAGAAAAACACACCCTCATCATCCTTATTGGGAAACTAGTCCCTTTACCCCCAGTCAGAGCCAATACACCAAACGGAAAAGGACTTTCTCTAAGGTCCGGACTGAGTGGTTTCCCCCCATGCTGTTGCAACGAATTTCTGAGGCTCCAAAATTTTGGTGCTAGAAGGAGGGCCAATTGTGAATGGAAAGAAGGTCTGATCAATCTAAAATCCAATCTAAGAGTATCTCTACCTCTAGATCCCATTCAAATTATAGAACATAAGCTAGATCTAAATCCTTAAGATATAAAGTTGAACATCCCCCTGCTAACTCCCCTAGTAAAAATAAACCAATACTATCTCCATACTTTCACCAAAATTCCCTAGAATTTCATTCTTTGATTGAAAAGTTAGAGAGAGTACCCATTTCCGCTGAAAACCCTGAAACCAGCTCTCAAACATCTTAAATTAGTGTTTCTCCTTCTTTGCAACCTAGACGAATATTAACTCGATCAGAAACTCAGAAGACAGGAATCCCTCCTTTTGAATATGCTATTGATACTTTTCGAAGGAAAACAAATAAGATTGAATCATAGTCAACCACCAGTGAGGTCTTATCTAATAATCCACTCTATTCACATCCATTACCTCCACTCACTTCCACAACTTCAATTCCAACAATCAGTGTTATTTTAACTAGTTCCGATACTCAAGCTACTACTCTTACAACTAGTTCTAGCACTCAATATGCCTCATATTCAACTCAAAATTCACTTATCATCTCCACCCAAGGTCTAATGGCATACCAACAACCTCCACCAAATGTACAACCATGGAAAAATCTAGGTGTTGTACAAATGCCTGCTCCTCTTCATCCTCTTCCGAAATACCCTGAAGGATGGTTACCTAAATTTAATCCAAATGATGGTCTCCCAACTGAAGAACACATCCATAATTATATGTTAGCCATAAATTTAAAAGAGGTAACTAAAGAAGATGTTGTAATTAGATTATTCCCATATAATCTTACAGGATCTGTAGGACCCTGGTATTTTTCGTTACCTGCCCACTCTATAACTAGTTGGAATATGTTTGAAGAACAATTCCTAGCCAAGTTTGGAGATGACTGAACTACTACATCCCTCATCAACAATTTATCAAATAATAAAGCTAATACATGAGAGAAAATTAAAGATTTCAATTCTAGGTTTAATAAATTACTCAATAAAATCCTGGTTACATTAGCTCCTGGTGCTGAGGTTCAAATTGAGTGGTATATTTCTTCTCTTCCATCTAACCTATACATTTTTGTTGATAGAGAAAAGTTAGCAACATTGGCAAAAAATATGAAAGAATATTTGTCTATCGAGAAACATATTATAGCTCTTGAAAAGAAAAATTATCAGGAAGACTTGAAATCCAAGAAAGTATCTTTTAAATATGATTCAAAGAAAAAACCACCAAAAGATCCTTTTGATGTGGAATTTCTTAATAAAGTACTAAAAACCATGAAAAACAAAATGCCAAACATAAAAAAGCAAGTAGCTGAAAGTTCTAGTACAAAGAAGCCCTTCAGAACCTTTAAGAAAAATCAGTCTTCCATGTCTCAACCTCCCAATATCATATCTAATGTTCAGTCTGATCAAGGCACATACGAGGACAAAACCAAAGAAGAAGAAACTGAAGTAGAAAAATAAGTTGAACTAAATGACATGTGGGATTTCATCCTACCGAATGATGAACATCATGAAGATTTACCTGTTATTACAAGGAGTAAGAATACCACTGAAGTAATGCATCCTAATCAGAAATAGAAGAACTTGACTCCTGCTAAAGGTAAAACAATAAGTAAAAATTCTACATCTAAGGCTACACAAACTAGTCGTGCTACTTCAGATGTTCCATCTACATCAAAGACAAGGGTAGTCTCTGAACAGGGCTAAAGACATGAAAAAGACCAGGGTTAACATCTCAATACATGAACTTACTAAACAGAAACATCAACAGAAGATTTTACTTAGGGATTTGAATGTAGTTCCTACTTCAGCCTTACTTGCTCCAATAGTAGTTCAGGTTGTTAATCATATGGGAAAACCTCCTTCTCCTTCAACTAAAATAGATGCCGCAGATCTCATTATGATAGGTGATCAATTCATCTCTCATACTCCTCCCTTTATTTTAACTTATTATATTTTAAATATAAATGTCCATAATTTCTTAATTGATTCAGGGGCTTCCTCTAATATCATGTTGAAATTAGTATGTGCTAAGTTGAACATAACTCCTCAAAATTCTCATGTTCATATAATACGAATTGATCGAACAAAAGTAGAGGTTGTAGGAGAAATAAATTATGTTTCCATTAGATTATTGTCAAATCCTAAGGTTACCCAGATAATTGATATTTTGGTAGTTGATATTCCCAAAATATTCCTAAATTTTATGGTTTATTATTGAGCAGAGACTAGTCTAAGAAAATTCATGGATATTTTGCAACAGATTGGTCACATATGTGGCTACCCCATAATGGAAATCCAAACCAAATTCGAGTATATCGTGAAAAATTCATGAAAAACACAGTTACTAATCTTCAAGGAATTAATGAGCTAGTAGCATTCAATAATAATATTATTGGAAATTACTCGACAAAATCATTTCTTGGAAAATTTAATGCCCAACCATCACCCTTATTTGATAATGCAGTTATCTCTCAAATTGAAAATTTTTCCCAATCAAACACTTCTAAATGTAAAAATTTTGGAAATAAATAGTAGTTAATTATTTATTTTGGATTATTTATTTTGATGGTTCTAAATCAGAAGATGGTGCAGGAGCTGGTTGTATTTTAATAAGTATTGAAGGAGAAAAAACCATGCTAGCCTACAGATTAGAATTCGAATGCACCAATAATATAGCTGAATATGAAGCACTAATTCAAGGTTTGTATAAAGCAATTGACCTTGACATTAAATATCTGCAAGTATTTGGAGATTTTGAAATCATTATCAAACAAGTAAGAAATACTATCCATTATAATTTTGGACATCTTAAACATTATCAATCATTAGTCCAAGATTTTACTTTTCATTTCTTAGCTTTTAATATCTCCTCTATGCCCAGGATACAAAATGCCAGTGCAGATTTATTGGCCAATGTAGCATCAAAATTATTCCATCTCAATAATTTAGTCAAGATAAGTTTTCTATTGAGTTGATTTTTAGACCATCTATTCCTGATAATATTACTAATTGGAGAGTCTTTAATCATGATTTCGATATCATAGATTTCCTTACATCTGAAGGATCTTATGATAACCAAATTCTAGATGAACATGAACATGACATTCATTTAAAGAAAGAATAGGATGAAAATAGAATACCAAAGTCAATTGTCAAATTAGAAGAACTTTATGATTTAAAAGATAGGTTTAAGAGAATTACTAATTATAAATCTCAAAGTTCAACTTTAAGATTTGAGTTAATAAATACTGGAACTGATGATAAACCACAAAATGTCAACTTAGGTCTTGGTCAGTCTTCTGAAGAAATATTATCATTTTTTAAGTTATTAAGGACCTACAAAAGTGTGTTTTCTTGGGATTATACCAATCTTAAAACATATCACACTTCTGTTATTCAACACAATATTCCAATGATTTCAGATGAGAAACCAATACAACAAAAGTTGAGAAAAATTCATCCTAATCTTGAAAATAAAATCAAAACAGAGTTGAATAAAATCCGCAAAGCTAAGATCATATTTCCAGTTAGACATTCAAAATGGGTATCAAATTGGGTACTTGTCAGGAAGAAAAATGGTGACATTAGGATTTGTATTGATTTTAAAAATTTGAATAAAGCATGTCAGAAGGACAATTTTCCATTACCAACCATGGAAAAAGTACTGCAAACTGTAGTTGGTTCTGAACTTTTGTATTTTCTATATGGGTTTTCAGGATATAACCAAATCCTGGTACATCTAGATGACAGATTGAAGACTACATTCAGGACTAAATCAAGAACTTAGGCCTATCAAAAAATGCCATTCGGGTTAATTAATGCAGGTGCCACTTTTCAAAGAGCCATGGACACAACTTTTAGAGGGCTCATTAACAAGTCAGTGGTTATTTATCTAGATGCCATCACAATATTTTCTAGACAAGAAACCAACCATGCGAATGACCTAAAACAAGTCTTTGAGTGATGTAAAAAATATGGAATTTCACTAAACCCAAAGAAGTCATATTTTTCTTTAGATAAAGGAAAAAATTTAGGATTCATTGTGTCCAAAAAAGGTATTTATTTTGATCCTGAAAGAATCGAAGAGATTAAAAGGATTCCTTTCCCTCATAATAAGAAAACCATGAGATTATTTTGATTTCATAGATATTTTTACCTTTACAAACAATGATTAAGACAAATTCAGTCTTCAAGTGGGGACATAAAGAAAGGAAGCATTTGATTTTATCAAACAATCTATTATCAATGCTCCATTCTTGACTATTCTCAATTTTCTTAATCCTTTTACTTTATATACTTTCTCATTAGATACATCTTATGTTTTCATTCTAACACAGCTCAATGACCAAAAAATTGAAGCACCAATATCATTTTTCAGTTCCAATTTGCAAGGTGTAGAACTAAACTATTCATCTGTTGAGAAATAAGCATTTGCTATCTTCAAAGCTATAAAGCATTTTCGGCCATTTCTCCTCCAAAATCACACAAAAATAATAGTTCCATTCTCCACAGTAAGTGTTATAGGTCAATTTGGGAATTATTCCTAATGACATGGTCAAATTGGAAATCATCCCCAGGACCAATGAAATAGGGTCTGTCATCCCCTATCATTTCAGTTGCTACATGCCCTAAGACAAGAACAAGAACAAATCATCCATGACTTCCATTGCAATATTTCCAAGATTTGAAGTACATGTTATATCACCTATGAGCTCACCAACATAGTCTCTCAAGGGACTAACTTATTTTCATATGCAATTACCTTCATTCAAGGATGCTCCGCAAATCACTTCCCGACATTCAAGTGTGCATTGGTCAAATGGGAGTGAAATTTTCATTGTTCGAAATATCCACATGGCCAATGCCTTCTAGAAGAGTCCATATGTGTCAAACTTCGAATCCAAGTATCCATCTAACACCTCTGAACTTGGGAACATGTCTTGCCTATTATTAGAAAGTCATTGATTGGGAAACTACCTTTAGTTGCCCTATAAATTGAGCACAAATCCTAGTGCTAGGGAAGGAAGAAATTTGGTAAAGAAATGTTGTTGTATTTTTAATCGAGTGTGATAAGAGTGATATGTTTTTGGTGAGATATTTATTTTGATGAGGTTGGGATGAATGCTGGAGCTGGTGACATCAAATAAATCGTTGATTGTAACCTCCCCCTTCTATCCATTAATAAATATTGTTGTTCATTTTACCATATATGTATTTTTTATGTTAATATTTTCCATATCATGAATTCTTAACTGATATATATGTTTCATGTTTCATTTATTTAACTGATTAAGATAAATATCCATTTGTATATTGCAATCTCTTTGTGTTTAGTGTTTATACTTGCAGGAACTAGTCTGGCGATCAAAGTTGGATTGGCGGCTACAATAAGAGTGACAAAAGGATAATAGGAAGTGCTTGGATCACAAGTAAGTTCCTCCATCTTTCTGTGTCTCTATTTACTCTTAGAGAAAGTGTCTGTAAATTATTTTATCTATTGTTCTAAATGCATAGCACCACATTTAGGGAATTTGTTTTATTCGTAATACATAATTCCACATAACAGTAAGGAATTTATTGATGCCAAGAGAACTAGGAGAGAAAAGGGCTAACTGGGTTACTGCTTTATAAGAATATGATGTAGAAATTAGACCCTAAAAAATTATTAGAGGTCAAGGTTTTTAGAGAATGCTAATAGGAGCATCCCATTTATCATCAGAAGAAGATTCAGGTAATGATGTACAAGTGTCAAAGGTAAGCCTCAACAATGCTTAGTCTCAATATGCTAATCTTAAGTTTTATTTGAAAAATGGATATGCCCCCACACAACTCAGTTGTAAAACAAAGTGTGCTCTAAGATTGAAAGCTAAGCAATGCGAAATATTCAATGATGTATTTTTTACAAGAAACTTTGATTCCGTGTTATTAAGATGCTTAGAAACTCCACGATGGACCAACTAGAGGAAATTTTGGAGGGAATACAACCACACATAAAATCCTACATGAAGGTTACTATTGGCCAACACTTGTCCAAAATGATCATGATTATGTGAGGAAATGATAAATCTGTCAAAGTGTGTCTGGAACACAAAGGAAACCAGCTTTTCCATTACAACTAGTTAATACTGAACAACCATTTGAGCAATGGGGATTAGATATAATTGGTGATATTGTTCCTAAATCTTCCAAAAAAAATAAATACATCCTCACATCTACAGATTATATTACTAAATGGGTGGAAGAAATTCCACTAAAAGTAGCCAACTCTGAGAATATTATTGAGTTCATTGATCAATTTATCGTAACTAGATTTGGTTTACCCACTGCTTTGATGTTTGATAATGAATCTTATTTCTCAGGAGATGCTATGATAGAATTTGCCATTAAAAGAGGTTTTAAAATCAAATAGTCTTCTAGCTATTATCCCCAGGGAAATGGTTTAGGAGAATCAAAAAATAAAAACCTTATTAGAATCATTAAACAAATTGTTGATCAGAACCAAAGAAATTGGCATAAATCGTTAACATTTTCTCTTTGGGCAGATCGAATAACCCAGAAGGCCTCTATTGGCACTTCTCTATTTCACCTTGTTTACAGGAAAATAGTTGTTCTTCCAACCAATGAAATTTTTTCCTTCTCTTGCCTTGGTCCAATTTATTCATGGATCACCTTCTTCTTCCTTACAAGTAAGACAATTTGAAATTCTTAAACTTGAATAAGAAAGAGAAAAATTTAAAGTTACACATGCACACCATCAAAATTTAGATAAAGCTTTATTTGATACAACTTCTGTCACTCTAAAAAAATTTCAAATTGGTGATCTTGTCTTAAAATGGGATAAGGCACACGAGGAAAAAGGTAAACATACTAAATTACAAAAACTATGGCTTGGACCATTTCAAATCATAGAAGAAATAGGCCCATCAATATTTTTATTGCAAGATCTATCAGGTAAAAGAGATCCTTTGCCTGTTAATGGGAAGATTTTAAAGAAATATTTTTCATAGGAGGTAACCCCTTATATTCCTTGTATATTACTATCTCTTCTTTTCTTAGGAAAATAAAAGTTGAATGGTATTGATTTTTGGCTTTTCAAATAAACATCTCAGAAAATATTTTTTGATTTATTGTTTCTAGAAATAAGAATACTTAAGTAAACAATTGAAAAATTCGAATATCAAATAGATTTTATTTCGCTGAAAAATGTAATTTCACTAAAGTTATTTATTTTTTGATAAACTCTTACTTTTATAAAGTATGGTTACTCTACTATCAGTCAATAAAAGAATATTTAACATAGTAAAGTCTCTTTTACTGATAAGCAATCTTAAACTCTAAAATTATCATCCAGAATCCTCAAAAGGACCAATGATTCACCCCATCCAGAAAAATTTTCAATTTTCAGAATGTAATTCAAAAAATTATGCTAAAAAACTTAGAAGATAATAAGTCTCATCACGAGCTTGTTTACCATGTTCATAGGAAAATAGTTAGACTGACATTAACAATACTGCCTACCAAAATAGGGTAATGACTTGAGATTATATCAGAGTGAAAGGGTTCTTGTCGAGAGCCAAATTGATCAGTTTAGTTATAACCATTGAATGGAATTGTCAATATTTGGTTACCAAGCCAAGTCAATGGCTTTTAAGTGATAAAAATACATAGAAAACATTTTAAAAAATAGAACAAGTTATAAAAGAGATAAAGTAGATAAAATTGAACTTATTTTTGGAAGATTGTAATAGGAACTGGATGGGACAATGAATCATTGTTCAGTAAAAGGTAACCCTGCCAAAGGCTTAAATTGCCTACTGGATCAGAGGGTCTACCTGTTATAAAGAGTATATTTTTATAAAGCTAATCTAAATGAGCCACCTACTTCATCTTTTTGAACTTAGTAAATACTGATATAGATATTCATTTTTTCATTTTTTTAAAGAGGAAATCTTAAGGATTATGATCAGGTGAGATTTATTACTTAGTGAAATATTACTTGTATTGAAATTCATTCCTGCAACTATTTTTATTTTGAAAAAAGTTTTAGAAATTTCAAAAAACCAATCAGATTTAACTGGTTCTCCCAAGTGAATTGCCAATTATTATACTATACAACACCTCCCATTTATTATTAAAATAGATGGGGACCCTTTAAAAAATAATAGAAATTTATAAGTATTATTTCATTTAAGAATAAGTCTTAAGACTTTAGGAATAAATGTTTTTTCCTTTTCACTTTGATTTTGAAGTGTTTACCACAAATCACATAACTAACAAACCAACAAAGTTAAAACACATATAAGATTTGTAAATTGCAATATGTGCTTCAAAATTTTTTGAATTAAATAAAATCCCCGTTGAAAACCTTAAAATCCATTTAAAAGATAAATCGTGTCGTGCCTTATTTTAAGAATAAACTTATAACATTTCGGAAAAGTTGCGATGAGTTGGATTCGAAGACGCAATAAAACAATAACGAAACATTCTTAAAATCTGACAAACCACAACACTATCTGTAAATTTAGTGCATTTTGCATTTCGAAAATTTTAAATAAATGAAAAATTATGTTCACTGCAATAAAATGCGATGTGTGATTTGAGCAGATCGTATTACGCATCTCAAAAGAGGTGGAAACATAGGATATCGTTATTGGATAAAAATTGCGATCTGTGATACTCATTTATTTCAAGAAAATAAATCCGTTATGAGATCTAATGATTAATATCGCTAGATTTTACATATTGCATAAGGTATGAGATAGATTTGATAAATTATTAAAGGGTTATTAAAAGACATTCAATGGGTACAAGGCTCGAAAAATTGATATCTAACTTGAAGCATGTTTTAAATTTAAAGTGTTGGATTTTTATTTACGTTCATTCCCTGTCCTTGTCTCTCTTCATCTCAGATCTGAATTTACTCGTTTTTCACCTAAATTCAGGATACCGTCTAAGGAAAAGATATCAACAACAATGTAAAAGAAAGGCAAGGCAATTTCCCAAGCATCTGTTGAAGAATCCATAGACATGCCTCCATTATTCTCAGACAAAACGTACAACAAATATTGTGGAAGTTATTCAAGGGAGACCATGTACAATCTATTTGAGGGAGAACAACCAAGAGAATTGAAGAAAACAATAACAACAGATGAGGCAATTTCATCAGACCCATCATATTTTGAAGTTGCATGTTCGTTTCTCCACATAGTGGTGGCAAGGCCGAAAATTTTACCATACACTGATATGGTGAAATGGGTCATTGGAAACCTCAAGATAGTAGACAGAGCATTCAAAAATTATAATCTAGAGACCATTGGTTCATTCACATCAGAAGACTTACAGATAAGGTATCATTTATATATGCCTCAGAAGAATTATGATAAAGCATTTGGGCAAAGCTTCACAAAAAATAATACAGATCTCATGAAAGTGATAAAAGAATGGAAAGAATACTAGGGCAAGATGAAGTGAGATAAACTTGGTACGTACGCGATAGAAAAATTACCCTCCCCTTAGTGTTATGCAGCCGGAATGCTATGTAGATTATTTGCTAAACCAGATACCACTAGATTTTCCTTAGATTGGGTTCCTTTGATTGACACAGTCGTCAATTCCTTTATTATGAATTGGGAAAATATATTATCTGATAACCTGGCTGAAACCATTATGGACTATAGGAAAAACAGAGTCTATTCCACTAGGACAATACCTTTCTTCTACATGACTGCATACATCATGGACGCAATATGCTTCTGTTCAAGATTTCCTATTATGGGATGGAAGTGGACAAGGGAGGACCTGAGTCCAATTCATATATATCATAAAGCCCTCTCAGAATCTGAGTTTCATTTTCATTTCTATAAAATTTGTAATGGAGTTATGTTGCCTATCCATCATACCATCTTTAATGAAAAATCCCCTAGGATTTCAAAGGAAGCCAGTACATATATTCTACCTGTAGCTAGATGGTTTACTGAAGAAAATTTTACCTATATCAGAGTTTTTGGAAGTTTTTTGTCCCCCCATGTATTAAATTACTATGTTTGTGACAATCTCTTAGCCAGGGAGATTGCTTATCAAATTCTAGTAAACGGTGTAACCAAACAACTCAGAGATGCCAAAAAATCCATTTGTCTTACCTTCCCGTTACAGTGTGGAATTTTTTCCATTTTCAATATTGGTCATGCAACCAAAGAAATTCCAGTATCACTTTACTGAATTTGGCTTTAGTGCCAAAGAGGCCATATGATCCTACATATTTGGTTAAGAATTTCACCAATAATATTAAAACTAAACATTTCTTGAATGAGAAAGATATGTTTGATGATTTCTTTCAAGTTTTCTTTCAAGTTGTAAAGAAGTTTACAAATGTCTTGAGAATTGCATCTAATAAGCTTAATAAAATAGACTTTGAGACTTTTCAAGAATATAGAAGCAAGAGACTAGAAACAATCCCTTTGGACTTCTTGTTTATTGAAGATGTCGAAATACCAACTCCTAGTATTAGTCTAGATGACGAAGCTAAGGAAATTTTAGAAGATGAAACTCAAGAGAAATCAAATCACGACTCAGAGCAATCACAACACCAATATCAGAGTTTAAACCATTCAGAAAATGACTTTGAAAGCAGGAATGGAAGTCCTAAGATAATAATTGAAAAAGTGATTAAAGGAATTTAGATGCTAACTAAAAAAGAAACACGTGGAGCCGAATCATCTTCTAAAGAAGTTTAGCATATTCAAAATACACCAGAGCAGATGGTTAAACCTCAAGCAAAGGATTTAAAGATGGAATGGGAAATTTTTTCAAAAGCACTAGAAACACCAACACCAAAGCCTAATGCTGAAGAATTGACAATTATTCAAACGCCTAAACAAACCTAGAATTTGGTGGAGGCTTCATTGCCTCTTCAGCAGGTACCAGAACTCCAGGACCGAGAAATCATCCCGGCACACCCGACAAAGCAGATTGTTTTAAAAATTGAGGAGATACCTCCACTTGATGTTTTCCACAACCCAAATCATAAGGTTGTAGTTAAAATAAGAAAGAGAAGAAGAATTGATGAATCAATTTAAAATCTTAATAATGAATTTGTAGAAGTTTAATGGAAAGACCCTTTAGTCGATCCTACAGAAAATCTCACAAAGTTGTCACAGTTCACAAGAGAATATTCAACTGCCACCATTGATAAAGTTTCAAAGGTAAGGAAGATAAGGTTAAGGAATTAGAGAGACAACTAGAACAAGAAAGGCTTAACACAAGTAAGCAAATCAAAATGAATACGTCACAATTCCAAAAATACTTTGAAAGAATGAGGTTACGACACCAAATACAGATTATAGAGAAAGAGACACAACTTGAAGCAACAATGGGAAAATTGAAAAGTCAGCCTCAAATAAAGAAATTAATAAAAGAAGCATTGGATATGAATGAAAAATTAAAGTAGCAGTAGGAAAATTTTTGCCAACAAATCTCAATTACCAGTTCATACTGTGATACAAGCAAGATTTTGATCCAACGAGTGGCTATCAGGAGGCTAGTATGTGAAAAGGTTGAAAATAATATTACTGAATTCATTCAATGGCAAGAGTCAGATGTCGGAAGAAAATATGATCTCCCTAAGATTGATAAGTTTCACAAAGAGATTTTATTTAAAGAGTGGGAAATGCAACTAAGACAAGAAGAGAAGGGAATGCCAAAGGCATCCAATATGACAAATGAAATCATCAAATCTATTGATGGAAAATTTCTAAATGCTGAATTTATCAAAGAATATATAGTCGAAGTACTCCCAGAGGTTAAACCATTAGAATAACAATGGAAGGAAAGCACAGAGACACAGGTGGAAACTATTAAAAATATAACTAAGTTTTTTCAGGAAAATTACTGGAATTTTCTGATCAAACCATATTATCAATCCTTAACTCTACAGTCATTAATTGATTCTACTACGAAAGTGTTGATATAAATTTCAAATGTAGTGTTTAAAAGTTAGGTCAGATCTGGGATTACACAACCAACTCAGCTAAATTCGATGGTAGATATTTGCTACCTCAGATATCAAATGGGAAAAAAATATCATCCCACATAATCATGTTGTTATTTTTATTCCTAGATTGTAGTTTAAGTTTACTCATTACGAGGAAGGTTGTTTAAAACTTCCTCTAATTTTATGTAATAATATATTTTTAACATATTTAGTTTAGTATTTAAACCCTTCTCATGCATTTAGAGAAGGGTCCAGAAATTGGTAAAAAACATTTGCAAAGAATGCACTTATGTAATTTTGTGAATGCCTTGATGAATTAATGGAACAAAATTTGTTATATTTTGACATTGAAGTTGTTTAACTCAAGTTGCACTATTTTACTCATTGAATTGCTTTAATGTGAAGAGGAGCAGAACACTAATGTCAGTTTGAATGAGTAGAACCTCGTATATATGGTATTTTTACACGTTATATTAAGTTTTTCTTCTTGAATTGATAGTCATATTTTTATCTATATTATATATGAAAGTTGTTATCATAAGTGAATATTAAATACATTTCTGTACTGATACTTGTTTATGGTGACTTATCTCATATATGATCAAACTTATGAATGCGATATATATTTCGCAATACTTTTGATTAAACTATTTTTTCGAAAGAATTATTTTTATATAATTTTCATCTCTTTCAACTTTTGAATAATATTCATTACCAATTGTTGAAAGATATATTTTATTTCACATTAAGGAATTAATACTCTCGATTATATAGTATAATAGATATTTAGGTTATTCATATGATAGATTAAATCATTTTCCATTTGCATGTTATTAGAAAAACACACCCTCATCATCCTTACTGGGAAATTGGTCCCTGTACCCCCAGTCGGAGCCACTACACCAAATGGAAAATGAATTTCCTTAAGGTCCAGACTAGGTGGTTTTCCCCCATGCTATTGCAATGGATATCCGAGGCTCCAACGTTTTGGCGCTAGAAGGAGGGCCAATTGTGAATGGAAATAAGGTATGATCAATCTAAAATCTAATCTAAGAGTCTATCTCCCTATAGATCCCCTTAAACTTATAGAACATTAGCTAGATATAAATCCTTAAGATCTGAAGTTGAACATCCCTCTCCTAAGTCTCCTAGTGAAACTCAACCAATACTATCTCCATCTTTTCACCAAAATTCCCCAGAAGCTCAGTATTTGATTGAAAAGTTAGAGAGAGTATCCATTTCTGCTGAAAAGCCTGAAACTTCTCAAACATATGAAATTATTGTTTCATATTCTTTGCAACCTAGATGAATACTAACTTGATTGGAATCTCAGAAGACAAGAATCCCTCATTTTGAATACTAACTTGGTATGTACCCGATAGCAAAATTACCCTCCCCTTACTATTATGGAGATGAAATGCTATGTATATTATTTGCTAAACCATATGCCACTAGATTTTCATTAGATTGGGTTCCTTTGATTGACACAATCGTCAATTCCTTTATTATGAATTGGGAAAATATATTGTCTGATAACCTTGTTAAAACCATTATGGACTATAGGAAAACTAGAGTCTATTCCACTAGCACAATACCTCCTTTCTACATGAGTGCATACATCATGGACACAATATGCTTCTGTTCAATTGTTCCTATTATGGGATGGAAGTGGACAAGCCAGGACCCCAGTACAATTCATATATGTCATAAATCCCTCTGGGAATCTGAGTTTCATTTGCATTTCTATAAAATTTGTAATTGAGTTATGTTGTCTATCCATCAAAACATCTTTAATGAAATATCCCCTAGGATTTCAAAGGAAGCCAGTACAGATATTTTACCTGTAGCTAGATGGTTTACCAAAGAAAATTTTACCTATATCAGAGTTTTTGGAAGTTTTTATTCCCCCCCTGTGTCTTACCTTACTATGTTCCTGTTAAGTCCCTATATTAATAGTGTAGGCCCTTATTATGTTAGTGTAGCCCCACTTATTGTTATTTTTGTACCCTTGTAACCCCCATATTGTTATTATTGTGCCCTTACATTATCATTGTTAGGTCGGCTAGGATTACATTGTGGCCCCACTAGGATTATATTGCGGCCCCATGGACTCCTATATATAGAAGGAGGTTTTGTTCATTTGTATCATCCAAGAATTGTTCATTTATGTAATGTAGTGGAGGTTGCCCCCTCAAAGTGGCTCATTTATAAGGCGTTGATATCTCTTTTTTTCTCTTTTTGGAGTTGGTTACACAACATTTGGTTTCAGAGCTTTCGATTCTAGGGTTTCGCTGCTCCAAACAGGTCATCGTGGCATTTTCGCTATAGCTTTTTTTCTACGAAGTTTCAGAAGCTAAAAGTTTTAGGATGCGAATCAGAAATCTTGAGGAAGCTTGTCTAAAAATTTCAAAGCTTGGTTAGCAACATTTGCGGAGATATCATCTGTGGGAGTTAGGTCTTTTTTCAGGCTCCTAAACATGTCATCGTGGAAGTTTTACTCTAACTTTGTTTGTACGAAGGTTTAGAGTCTAAAATTCATATGGTGCAAAGCTGAAATCCTGAGGAAAGTCATAAAAAAATTTTAGATCTTGGTTCACAATATTTTTCGAGATATGATCTGTGGAAGGTAGTGCTTTTTCAGGCTCCTGAATTTCATCTCAAAGAGGTGATCGTGGGAAAAGTTCAATAACTCTCTCTCTGGGCATCGGATTTGAGTGCCGTAAAAATTGGTTGCAAGTACACAGATTGTAGTTTCTTGACTATAAATTTTAGAGACAAAGGACGAAACAGTGACACGTGGCAAGGCGTACAAGTTCGCTCTACTGAACCAGTCCATAATTAGGTCATTGTGGGAGATTGGACACAACTTTGTCTTGGAGAATCCAAATCAGGTCAGACCTGTGGCATTAAAAAGAGAATTCAGAGGGATATTTCATTGCTATATTTCAGATATTGAAGAATTGCAATCACATAGATAATCCAATTCCAATATCGAGCTCCTCAAAAGCAAGTAAAAGGTGTGTATTGTTTTTCCCGAATTGCATAAATCTTGTTTGAAAAATCAGTTTGAAGTGATTCCAAGGGCCTATTGAGAATATATTTCAGTATTTCATTCTGAAATGCCTCCTAAAAATAATTCAACACCCATTAAGCCCTCAGAAATCTATACTATGATGCATGAAGTGGAAGAATTGCAGTATGAGATATCAAAATTACGGTACCAAGTGCAACAAATTTCGATCTTACGAAGAGGAACCAAAGCTGACATAGATGTTTTAAAAGAAGAAATGGAGGCTAATTTGGATGGTTTGAAGGATAAAATAATAGCTAATATGGATGATAAATTAGTGGAAGATGACATCGAGCATCAACAACAAATTCTCCAACTCTCAAAGGATAACCTAACTTTGGTGCAGAATCTAATGAAACAACAGACATATCAACATCACATCGAAAGAAGTTCTGAAGTAGTCACAAAAACAAGAAATCGACAAGTACGATCAATTTCAGAGTATCTCAGCAAGTGGAAGAACTTTCCTGTAGAAGACCCCACATGGGAGGATGAGAATTTTATACAGAAGCATCAAGAAATAATCAAGCGTTGAGGAAAACACTTGTTTGAAGGAGAGGAGCATGTTAAGTCCCTATATTAATAGTGTAGGCCCTTATTATGTTAGTGTAGCCCCACTTATTGTTATTTTTGTACCCCTGTAACCCCCATATCGTTATTATTGTGCCCTTACATTATTATTGTTAGGTCGGCTAGGATTACATTGTGGCCCCACTAGGATTATATTGTGGCCCCATGGACTCCTATATATAGAAGGAGGTTTTGTTCATTTGTATCATCGAGGAATTGTTCATTTATGTAATTTAGTGGAGGTTTCCCCCTCAAAGTGGCTCATTTATAAGGCGTTGATATCTCTTTTCTTCTCTTTTTGGAGCTGGTTTCACAACAGTTCCTGAAAAACTCTTAGATAGGGAGATTGCTAATCAAATTCATGTAAACGGTGTGACCAAAAAACTTAGAGATGCAAAAAAATCCATTTGGCGTACTTTCCCGTTACAGTGTGGCACTTTTTCCCTTTGCGATATTGTTCATGTAGCCAAAGAAATCATAAGTATCACTTTACTGAATTGGCTTTAATGGAAAAGAGGCCATATGATCCTACATATGTGGTTAAAATTTTCACCACTAATCATAAACTTAAACCTTTCCTAAATGAGAAATATACGTTTGATGATTTCTTTGAAGGTGTAGAGAAGTTTATATTTTTCTTGAGAATTGCATCTAATAAGCTCAATAAAATAGACTTTGATGCTTTTCAAGAATATAGAAGCAAGAGACTAGAAACAATCCATTTGGACTTGTTATTTATTGAAGATGTAAAAATACCAACTCCTAGCATTAGTCTATATGATGAAGATAAGGACATGTCAAAAGATGAATCTCAAGAGAGATAAAATCACAATTCAGATCAATCACAGCACCAATATCAGAGTTCAGACCATTCAGAAAATGAATCTGAAAGGAGGAATGAAATTCCTGAGAAAATAATTGAAAATTGATTAAAGGAATTGAGATTCTAACTTAATAAGAAACTTGTGGAGCTGAATTATCTTCTAAATAAGTTCAGCATATTCCGAACACACCTGAGCATATGGTTAAACCTCAAGAAAATGATTTAAAGATAGAATGGGAAATTTTTTCCAAAGCACTAGAAATACCACCACCAAATCCTAATGCTAAAGAATTGACAAGTCTTCAAATGCCTGAACAAACCCAGAATTTGGTGGAAATTGCAGTGCCTCTTTAGCAGGTACTAGAATTCTAGGACCAAGAAATCATCTTGGCACACCTGACAAAGTATATTGTTTTAAAAATTGAGGATATACCTCCACATGATGTTTTCCACAGCCCAAATCATAGGGTTGCAGTTAAAACAAGAAAGAGAAGAAGAATTGATGAATCAATTTCAAATCTAAATATTGAATCTGTAGATGTTTTATGGAAAGGCCCTTTGGCTGATCCTACAGAACATCTCACTAAGTTGTCACAGTTCGCAGGAGCATATGCAACTGCCACCATTGATAAATATGCATAGGTATAGCTTCTACTTAAGAAAAAGGAAGATAAGGTTACAGAATTTGAGAGACAACCAGAACAGGAAAGGCTTAACACAAGTAGGCAAATAAAAATCAAGATGTCGCAATTCCAAAAATACTTTGAAAGAATGAGGTTACAGCACCAAGTATAGATTACAGAGAAAGAGACACATCTTCAAGTAGCAATGGACAATTTGAAAATTCAGCCTCAAATAGAGAAGTTTATAAAAGAAGCACTGGAAATGAATGCAAATTTAAAGCAGTAGCAGGAAACCTTTGTCAAAAAATTACAATTACCAGTTCATATTGTGATACAAGCAATATTTTGATCCAACAAGTGGCTATCAGGAGGCTAGAATGTGAAAAGGTTGAAAATAATATTACTGAGTTCATTCAATGGCAAGATTTTGATGCAGGAAGGAAATTTGATCTCCCTAAGGTTTGGGAATACTATAGTGGTATCAGAGCTCTAATCTTGACTCATACTGTGTGCTACAACCATTATGCTATAAGAAGAAGAAGAGAAGGAGAAGAGATCTAGAATGGTAGGAAGAATGAGCTTGGTCTCATCACTTTTCATATCTATGAAGAACCTTTCCAAGGATGCTAAGGAGATGAAAGAGAAGAGATGCAATGAAACTTTTATAGGGTTTCAAGAAGGGGAAGGACCATGTACTTCATATACTCAAAAGAAAGAAGCCATGTTGCAGAAAGCTCCAAAGCATTACACCTTGCCTTTTCCTTTTGGGGAATAAGACAAAAGGCATGGAGATGGAGGGGACTTGGAACATGAGATCCTAAGTGGATACCTTGCAAGATACAAGTCTCAACCTAAAGCTTTCAAGGAGACCCTAGCTCTTCTTCAGTTTATTCAGTTGGAAGAAGAAAGGAGGCCCTACAACAATAGGAGGATGAGGGGCAATATATTTATGTTGTCTACTTTTGATGGATCATACACATTTATAGGAAAGGCTTGGGTGATGAAGCTAGATGCATTCTTCCTACTACATCTAATGGTAGAAAGAAAGGTTGTTGAGATCTCAATGCTGCACCTTGAAGGTAAGGCAAGAATTTGGTGGTTCAACCATGTGAGTCATGTAAGAGTGTCTACTTTTGTAGATTTCACTCAAAGGGTGATCAAAATATTTGATGAGAATAAATCAGAAGGGGAGGAGCCTTCACCACCACTTGAGGAGATTTTTACCAGCGTTGGTACAATTATGGAGGAGCAGCCATTATCCTCAACAGTTGGGGAAGCCAACACATTGGAAGAAGGAACCTTTTAGCCTTACAAGATTTTCCCAAGCTTCACCAAGGTATGCATGGATTTCCACTTTTTATTATTTCAGAAAATTTTATGGAGGGTTGTGGAAATCTGTCTTTACATGAGCTAGGATCAAAACATATTGCTGATTTGGAGCAGCAGACTTGCAGTGTGCTGTGCAGCCTTGAGTTGATCAAGGAAGGGATAAATAATCATCCTAATATATGATTATTGAGTTGCACACAACACTTGGGGTATGGACTTGTGGAGAATAGAATGAGCTTTGTCATAAACAATCCAATGCAGAACTCTATGATCAACATTGAGCTTGAGCATGAGACCAAAAATACACCATTGAGGAGATAAACAAAGCTGTCATTAAGTAGCAATGGGGAGTTGGGGGCCCAACTATCATTAGAGAATTCTAATGACCATTACACTTGTATGAGATTGGATGAGAAGTTGATCAATGAGAGACACTTTGTCTTTCATCATTGTGATGGATCTATTGGGAGGAGCATTGTGTAGGCCTATGAGGAGGTTTTTCCTCCAACACGCTTGTATATTTATGGATTCAAGAGGTTCATTGGTGTGGGATATTCCCTAGGGGATCTACAAAGGGTTTCATTTCAACATGCCATGAAATGCAAAGGAAGAAATGTGATTTGGGAGGATGGTAGTCTTCATTGGAGGAGTACCAAGATGGAGCATGGTAGGAGACATACACGTGGACGAATGGGTGTGGATGGGGAGAAAGAGGTTGGTGAGCCACTTAAATATTTATGACACTGGGTAGTAGGAGGCATGGTTGTGTTGGCTACTCTTGAAAGAGTTTGACCATCATGAGATATATCCTTCTCCAAAGGGTATGTTGGTGGAGGAAACTTGGCAGGAAACTTGCATCATATGGAAGCAAAGAGTTTGGGTGCATTATGTTGATATAATATCTTTCATGAAAATCAACGTATTTTCACTTCATGATTTGTATGATGGAGGTGTGAGGGGGAAGCAAGAGTTATTGTTGCTATGGTTACTCTTGGGAGAGTATGGGAAATTTTTTTCCCATACTTGTCATGATATTTCCAGAGAAAGGGATGGCACATTCAAGTTGAAAAGAGGCTACCCTTCAACATTGGAGGATAAGGAGGGGCTTCCACATAGGGATAATATTAATCCACATAGCAGCATGATGGTGGATAGATTTGGCATGTGGAATGTCAAAGGAAGAAGTCATGGAGTGACAAGAGCCTTATCACTAAGGGCCAACAATGTTGTCACTGGGGAGTGTGTTTCTATTGATGGGGTGTTCCAAGGGGAGAATGAAACCCTTCCTTTTGCAGAATTTTATGAGGCTATTCTCATGGGAGGCTATTCTCATGGGAGGACTCATACATGGACCTCACTTTCAGCCTACTCATTATGCATGGAAATAAATACATTTATGTACTTACTAATTATTTTATTGAGTATTTTCATCTTCTCAACATCTATGAACAATGCATTGCTCCACAAGAGCACAAGATTATTTATGGGTTTCATGGTCATTTAAGGACCTACACTTATGATGATGACCCTTATCTACATGAATTTGGGCAAGTGTGTTGTTATTTTTATTATGCTCGGCTGATATATATTGTTGCTTACTACCACATAGTAGATGAGCAAACATGCACAACTAGTAACTTGTTGGGGGACAACTTGCCCCATGATATTCTAAAATAGAAGTTGGAAAGACTGCGCTGTATCCACTTGAGAAACCATTGGTATCATCCAAATTTGCACATAACCTTCCAATTTTTTCTGATTTGGATGCCATATGGTGATGATGTGCCATTCATTTTGTATGGAATGGTTAGGGTCAACATGATTCATGACATTAGAGAGAGGATCTTTGGAGATCCAATCTTGTTCTTGCCACTTGAGGGAAAACTTATTGCAGCCCAAGATCATCAGTTACTCTATACTTATCATGAGTGGAGAGGAAGACATCGTGGGGTGGGCCATTTTGTCTACCATGTTTAGTTATTCAGCCCACCTACATTGCAGGAGCCAAAGGTGGAGGATATTTATCATTAGTTACCATTCGGGAGGGTGGCTCATTTTGTATGGATGATAGCTTGGGGATGGGAGATTCACATGGGGATAATAAATCCCAATACATATAATATATCATGCCTCAAGGAGGCCTCTAGTCAGCACATTGTTGCCTCCATGAGGATTTTACTTCTTCATGATGATAGCTATTTAGCTAGCTTGCATGCTTGGGAGGGGCAATATGGGGATTTATTGATGAGACAACATCTCATTCCTTGGAGGAATTTATCATATGAGGATGATATAGGAGGAGGAGAGGAGGGTCTTTATTTTTATCCTTGCAGTTGCTTGAGGACAAGCAATATTTGGGAGGGGAGGACTGTAATATTCCTAAATTAGCATGCAGCTAATAGGAATATTGATTTTTGCTTTTAGCACCTAGTAGATGAATAAATGGGGAAAGAGACCCATACTTATCTTGAATAAGCATAAAATCCCTCTTGATGTGAAAAGGGATCATAATAATAATTAAATCTAGCACTCTCATGTGTGAACAAGGCATAATGAATGTGGACAAAGTCATGTTTGACCATGTCAACAACATTAATATGGGAGGAGTGGATCATCAATAAGATAGCTCAAAATGAATGAGGATTAGTTTAGATAGCTGTATAAGAGCTAGATTAAAGACACTTGGGAGTGAAAAGGATTGAAGCAGGTTGAAGAGGTCAACCTTGACGAAATCAGACAACACTGTTATGGAGGAGTGTCATTGATGAAAGTATAAAGCAGTTTTTGAGGGAGATTGATTGTGTGATGGTGGAAACCATAATGAGTGGGACCCAAGGTGAAAAGGCTCACATAGTTTATAAGGAAGAGGATGGCAGCCATATGGGGTTAGTTTATGAATTATATTTTGATGTGTCTGTTTAGACTTTTCTCTCTTCAGTTGTTTAGCTAAGATTGTTGGTGTTGTTTAGCACTTGGTACTCCTATTTAGGAATTCCATCTCTTCCCTTTGAGTAGCTCTTGGGAGAGGCCTGATCTGTCATTCCACACATCGGGGCCAAGCTTCAATCTTCAGTTATAGCATAGTTTCTGCATAATACTATGTTGTGTTGCAGTGGAGGGTTAAGAAACCCACTTTCTAAGTTGGTTTTGCATAGGAGGAATGATTCCTTATTTTGGGAGATCATTTTGGAGGGTTCTTGAGCTCATTTTAGATCTTTGGCAGTAGGCCAATCTATTCCCATCACCTACATCATAATTTCAGTCTGGAATTGCTTTATTTTGGTGGGCAGCTGTTAGTATGAATCTTTATTCGAAGTGTACGAAAAAATACCACTTTAGCTACGCATAACTTATAGCCCTAACAACATAAATGACTGCTAATATCTTCAGATCTGCAATTAGATGATCAAGACAAATGCTGCAAAAATATAGATCTATGCATTAGAAGACATTAAACAGTAGAAAAATAAGATTTACTCCATAGATCCAATAGACAAGACAAGAATATATCCAATGAATAATTTTATTAATGGCACCTGGGAGGAAAACACAAGAGGGTGTTCCCTATTTTCCTCAATGGGATGGGTTCTTGTGAGTCCTCAGCACTTCAGATTTAGAACTTCTCTCTCTTGATGGTGTAGAAAACCCAGAAAAAATGAAAAAGTATGGCTATGATAATGGATCAATAGCTAGACCAAGTGTTGAGATCCAGAGTGATCTTTAGGCAACAAAAGGTGACAAATGAATGGGAAAACCCTTCTATTTATAACGAAATATCGAGTTAGTCTAGATCTTGGTGCATAATTAAAATATTATTAACCAAATATATATCCAAATTTTATGGAGTATTTTATTATATTTGTTGGAGGGAAAAGGTATTTGACTTGAGTCCAATGCCCTTATTTGTAAATAATAAATAAATAAATGTTTTATTTATCATTTTAAGGATGTGATTAAGTAACAATAAATAAATAAATGATTTATTTATTATTTTAAGAATATGGTTGAGTAATAATCCAATAAATAATGATTTATTTAATTATTTAAGGGTGAATTAGTCATATTTAACAAATAATATTATTTAAATAAGATTTAAACAATTACTCTTTAGAAAATAATAAGATAAATAATGATTTATCTAATTAATTTCCTTGTTTTGGGTTAAATATAACCGGAAATATTAATTAAACTTCTGTTTAACTAATTATTTCTTGAGGAAAATCGAACAAATGTATATTTATTTAATATTTCCTTATGGGGTTTCCTATTTAGACCATAAATAGCTTAATAAAGGTGATTTACTAAGTTATTTTCATAGTGAAAGCAATTTTACTTGGAGTAAAATTGGTATTACATGGTGTACTTGGGTATATCTAATGATAATAGGTTAGATGACCAAAAAATGGTGTAACAACAGCTTCAGCAAGGGATCTTGTGGTTATTTTTGGGAGTTTTCCTGTGATTAAAGGGTTCATCCTTTCATGGGGGAAGACCTTTGAGCAGATATGCATCAGATCTACATTATTTCAGCCTTCTATACCCCTGTACTTTAGTTTGGAGTGATTATTCAGTCTTAGTGCTGAAGATCACCATTTGTATTTGGGTGTATTCCTAGAAACCCTTCCCGGGTTCTCTTGGATTTGTATAAAGGAGACTAGATCTCAGTTTTTGGGCCATATTTATTAATATAACATTAGATCTATTTGTCTCTACTATTCTGTGTATAAACCTTCATTAGACTGTGCTGTCTCTTTATGCAGTATTTTCATGTTGTAGTAGTTTTGGGGTTTCGACAATTTTTGAGCTATACTAGGTGTGGGAGGCTTGTTTACTTCACCTAATTTGATTTGTTTCTTATCTACTCTTGGATTTAGATGATATATTGTCAGATCTAAGGGATCCGATTGTTAATTTCAATTTTTATAGCACATATTTTTTAAAATGTGTTTTTTATGCATTCATTGTTGATTTTTCCCATTTTGGGATACTACATAGAGAAGGCAACGTCAAAGGCATCAAATCTGAAAAATTAAATCATCGAATCTATTAATGGAAAGCTTCTAAAAGCTTAAATTATCAAAGAATCTACAGCCAAAGTACTCCCAAAGCTTAAACCATTAGAAGCACATTGGAAGAAAAGCACAGAGACAAAGGTGGAAACTATTAAAAAGATAACTAAGTTTAATCAGGAAAATTACTGTAATTTTCTGATCAAACCATATCATCGGGGCCTAAATCTACATTTATTAACTTATTCTACTAAGAAATCATTTCCAACACTTTCGAATGTAGTTTTTAAAGGCAAGGTCAGATCCAAGATTACACATCCATCTTAGCTAAAGCCGATGGTAGATATTTGCTACCTCAGAGGTCAAATGGGAAAAGAGGATCAGCCCAGATAATCACGTTGTTATTTTTATTCCTAGATTGTAGTTTAAGTTTACCCATTACAAGGAAGGTTGTTTGAAACCTCCTATAATTTTTATGTGATAATCTATTTTTAACATATTTAGTTTAGTATTTAAACCCTTCTCATGCATTTAGAGAAGGGTCCAGGAATTGGTCAAAAACATTTGCAAAGAATGCACTTATGTAAGTTTGCGAATGCCTTGATGAATTAATGGAGTGAAATATGTTATCTTTTGACATTAAATTTGTTTAACTGAAGTTGCACTAATTTACTCATTGATTTCTTTAACGTGAAGAGGAGCAGAACACTACTTTTAGTTTGAATGAGTAGAACCTCATATATATGGTATTTTTGCACGTTATATTAAGTTTTTCTTCTTGAATTGACAGTCATATTTTTATCTGTATGATATATGAAAGACGTTATCATAACTGAATATTAAATGTACTTTTGTACTGATACTTGTTTATGGTGACTTATCTCATATATGATAAAAATTATGAATGAGATATATATTTCACAATCCTTTTGATTAAACTATTTTGTCAAAATAATTATTTTTACATAATTTTCATATCTTTCAACTTTTGAATAATCTTCATTACCAATTGTTGAAAGTTATCTTTTTAGATCACATTAAGGAATGAATACTCCAGGGTATAAAGTAGAATAGATATTTATTTAATTCATATGATATATGAAATCATTTTCCATATGCATGTTATAAGCAAAACACACCCTCATCATCCTTATTGGGAAACTGGTCCCTTTACCCCTAGTTGGAGCCACTACACCAAACGGAAAAGGACTTGCTCTAAGGTTCGAAAAGGTGGTTTTACCCCATGTTGTTGCAACATATTTCCGAGGCTCCAACATACTCCAAAGAAACATTTGGAGGTTTTTTCATATAATTTTTTCTACTCCAATAGTTTGAGCACCATGTCAACATGTTAAACATGATCCTTCCAAGACATGTTGTACATTAGTATATCATCTAAAAATACTAACACAAATTTTCTAAGGTTTTAAAAATGGAATTCATCAACCACTGAAATTGATAAGGTGCATTGGTAAGGCCAAAAGGCATGACGAAAAATTCATAATGACCCTCATGAGTTTGAAATGTTTCTTTCAGAATGTATTCATCCTTCATTCTAATTTGATGATATCTTAAACAGGGATCCAACTTGGTGAAATAAATTGCTCCATGTAATTCATCCAATAATAAGTCAATCACGGGAATGGGAAATTTATCTTTAATAGTGAGGTTATTGAGCTCCCTATAATCCGAACACATACGCTATGATCCCTCCTTCTTGTGCACCAATACTATTGGAGCAAAGAAATAACTTTGACTAGGTTGAATTATACTAGCCTCTATCATTTATGCAATCATACAGACAAATATCTGTAAGGCCTGATTTTTGGAGGAACACTTTGTGGAATCAAATGGATAGCATGATCATGATCATGAATAGGTGGGAGTCCTTTGTGAGTTTCAAACACCTTGGAATGATTTTCCAAGACTTTTTGGAGATCTGGAGAAATAGATGATTTTGATGTTGGAACTTCTAGTGAGCATAATTGTGCAATTACACCTCGTTGTTCCTTCTTCAGAATATTTTTCATGACATTAGAGCTTATTATCTTTCCCAAATTCCTTGTGATACCCCGTAATTAAAATTCCTTTCCTTTCAAAAAAAAATTCAAGTAAAGTTCTTGAAAATTAAAAGCTATTGTCCCCAAAGATTGTAACCATTGTACTCCTACTACAACATCAGCACCACCTATTGGAATGGAAAGAATTGGAAAATTTAATACATATTACCCCGTGGTTAGCTTGATATTATGGTACTTTCCAGAGAAATTTATAGTTCCTCCATTTTCAACCCTCACTTGACACTCTGGTGCTGGGTATAGGAAGAAATTCAATTCCTTGGCTACCTTACAATGAATAAAACTGTGGGTACTACCTAAATCAATCAACACTATTAAATTTGTCTTCTTGATATGTTCTTCTTTCTTGAGATTCTAAGGAGTGGTAATTCCTGCTAATGCATTAATGGATATGGTCAGATTCATTTCTTCTTTCTCTAAGGTTGGTTCTTGGTGTATATCCTCTTCTTTTGAATTTTCTTGTTCATTTTCTTCCTCATCTTCACAATCTATGTAAAACAATTTCTTGTCAACACACTTATGACCTTTAGTGTATTTGCTATCACAACTATAGAAAATCCCTTTTTCTCCTTTTTCTTCCAATTGTTGTGGTGTCAACCTTGTAGGTTGTGGAATTATAGGAGTAACAATACTTACATATTTATAGTTGTGAGCAGTAGGCTTCCTTGTCGCCATAATTTTTCTTTCCAACCTGAATGCCTTCTCCAATGAATAGGTTCCCAAAGGAAAACCTCATGTCAGATGTTATCCTTTAAAGTCCCTATGAAGACATCAATATTATGTTCCTAGGGAATATTATTTACCCTTATATTCAATTTTTTGAATTCTTCAATGTGCTCCACCATTGAACCCTTTTGTTTGAGATTTATCAATTGGCTAAAGAATGTGTTTCTCTTTGTATCCTCATAATGTGTTATCATTTCCTTTGTAAAAATTAACCAAGTGACAATTTTTTTACGAGATAAAATGCATCAATACCATATAAATGTATTTTTTTCTAAATATGAAGTTGCAATATGCACCTTTTGAGTGTTTTTTCACATTATGGAGATCAAAATATTTCTCCATCTCTAGTATCCATGTTACAGGATCCTTGCCATAAAAATTCCTCATATCAATATTTGGAATATCGTCTTTAATCCAACATTAGATTCTATGAAATCATTATTAACATTTATTTTTTTATCATCATGAGTTTCCTCTACTACCTTTTCGCCATTAGGAATCATTTCTTGTACAACTTTGTCAAACCTTACTTCAAACCTTCCATGTATGTTTTTAGATCATTCTTCATTTCTTCCATATTGACTTTCATTTTTTCATCGATATTAGCTTCCATGCCATCCATATTAGCTTCCATTCCATTCTTCAAACCCTCCATCTTATCTTCCATGGCTTTCTTCAATCCATCCATCTTAGATTCCATTTCATTTTTTGTTACTGTTTGCGAGAGTGAAATTTGTTGCACTTGGTCACGTAATTTCGATATATCATGTTGCACGTATTCCTCTTCATGTGTCATAGTAGAGATTTCTAAGGGCTTAATGGGTGTGGAATTATTTATGGGAGGCATTATATAACTTAATACTAATATCTATGCTTCAATATGCCCTTAGAATAACTTCAAACTGATTTTTGAAACAAACGTTATCCAATTAAAAAAAAAGATACACACATGTTTCTTTCTTTTGAGGAGCTCGCCATTGATCCTATTGTATATTTGTGATTTCAGATCCCCAATATTTAAAATTCAGACTTGTAGTAGCCCTAGGTGTCCTCTTTCCAATGCCACAAGTCAAACCTGATTTGGATTCTTCAAGGAAAATTTATGCCCAATCTCCCACAATGGCCTAATTATGGACTGGTTCAGTGGAGCGCACTTGTACGACGTTCCATGTGCCACTATTTCATATTTTGGCTCTCAAATCAATAAACCAGAAACTAAAGTCTATGCACTTGTAGCCACGTTTTACAAAATTGAAATCTGAGGCTTAGAGAGAGAGTTATCACGATTTTCCCAAGGTCACCTCTTTGACATGAAATTGAGGAGTCTATACAAACCCTAAATTCCTAAGATCATATCTCTGAAAATATAGCGAACCAAGATCTGATATTTTTACACGATGTTCCTCGGGATTTCGGCTCAAATGTGTTTTTTTTCCAACATCTGAAACTTCATAGAAAAAAATTTACAGCGAGAATTCCACGATGACCTATTTGCATCAGGGAAACACTAGAATACAAAGCTCTAATACCAAATGTTATGAAACCATCTCACAAAATAGAATGAAAGAGAGATCAATGACTTATGGATCAACCTCTTCTAGGGGGAAACCTCCTTTAAATTACATAAGTGAAAAATTCTTGGATGATACAAATGAAAAAACCTCCTTTCTATATATATGAGTCCATGGGGTCACAATGTAATCATAGTCAGTGTAACAATAATAATGTAAGGGCACAACAATAACAATAGTGGGATTTTATGGGGAACAATAATAACAATATGGGGACTACAGGAGTACAACAATAATAATAAGGGGGCTACACTAACAACAATAAGGGACTACACTAGTAATATAGGGACCTAACATCACCAATTCCTATTACACAACTAACTCAATGTTGATATTAATGCCAACAATATCTCCCTTTAGCATTGATGGAAACACCACTCCCATATTACCAACTCGTTCTCTCCACTAGCTCTCTTCATTAGTTAGCTAGTTTCATTTCCCCCCTTTGAAATCAATTGTAAAGGTAAGCTAATCTAATTTCACTATGCCCCTTTGAACACCATGCAGAAAATAGATTTTATTCATAGGTGTGATCAACTACAACACATCTGCAAATAGAGATTAGAAACGGAACAAAGTTGCAACTCATTATTGTGGCATCTATAGACTATAAGACATCAATGTAAACCATGCCAAAAAATAATATTCTTTGTAGAATGTGCTCCACCTTAAAATATGCTATGTCTATTGAGAATCATTTTCAACTATCCAAGGCTTTTGTTCAATGCAAATTTTGTTGCTTTTCTCCATGCCTCCTTGCAACATGCAAGAAACTACACCTACTAAACCAAGAACTTCACAAATATCATACCAATGATAAATAATGATAGTACAGTTATAAATAATGAAAGTACATGGATACATTAAGAGAAGTACAGGGATAGATCTTAACACTCAAAGGTGCATATATGGCTGATTCAAAAGACTTCCTTCTTTACATGCCTAAAACAAGGGCTACTCAAAAAAATTTAAAATGATAATCATGAACATACATGGTTGATTCAGATTCTTTTCACTCGTGACTACAACATACTATCTATTAAAAAATGAATTGAACGAAAAATGAAAACTATTGTGCAACCCTTGATACCACAAATCCATATACAACTCCCTTGAGCTCATGCACTTTCCAACCTTCCTGTTGATCTTGTGGACCTTATCTTGTTTTTATGCTCTTGGTCACACCATGCTTCTGCTGTAAATCATCTTCATCACTTTTTTCATGCTTCCCATGTTGCTTCCATTTCTCCCCCTAAGACTATGTACCCCACGTTTCTATTTTATGGTATTTTTTAAATATAAACTAGGAAACAATGGAATGCAGTGGAACTTTTCTTCTTTTAATCAGAATATAAAGAGGATGATATTATCTTCAATCTATTACTTTTTCCTACTCTTCCTTTCATCACATATGCATTTTCTGGGGTTCTAATTTCTCTCGATATCAATCTCTTTGAACCTTATTTCGAGATAATGCAACCTTTGGAATTGAAAAATGACTTATTTCCCTCCATCAACCATCTAACTCAGGCTCAAGATATTATGCTTCAAACCTTCAACCAACAACACATCAACTACACTTTTTCACTAGTTATCACCAACGTTGGACTTACCTTTTCCCAATACTTTAGCTGAGATATTATCTCAAAGAATAACATAGCTACCTTTGGTTTTGTTCAAGGAGAGGAATCTACTCTTGTCTCCTAACATATATTGGAAAAATCCATTGTTTATGTGCCATTTCCGATCTTATTCAAGCATGCATAAATTGATACCACACTTCACTTGTTGCTCCTTCTTCCACACTTTGGTGGGTTTCTTTCTAGTACACACATTCTTCTCTAGCTTCCTGCTAGGCCTACTCTAGTTAAGCTCATTATTTTGCCTTATTTTCTTTGAGAAACTAGATAGCTTACAGTCACTAGCCATGTGACGAATATTGTCACAAGTATAGCCTCTCACATTACGAAGATATGAGGCAAGAGGATCATACTCTCTATTTTTAAAATTAGATCTCTACCTTGCATTGACTACTTCTACTCCATGCATGAGATCTGCAATCAACTACCTTGTGGAAAAAAATGTTACATGAGAAACAATAACCATGAAATGCATTTGTATGCCTAAAGGTTGATGATATTCTTTAGGGGGTTTCCCTTCCTTGACTATTTTCCTGAGGAGGCTTTCTCTTTTGCTGGCCAAACTACTGCATACTTTGCTAGTAATATTTGCACATTCTTCTTCTACAACTAGTTGCAACATGTCCAAAATTGTTGAAAATATAACATTCAAATTCATCCATTAAAGGATAAAAGGGTTTATTACTCCTCCTTCGAAATATACCATATTCTTCTCTTGGAGTTAATGGTTTTCTTGACATAGTTTTTGTCCTTTATTCATTCTTTGGCTACTATTTATGCTACTTTCCTCCTCTCTTGTGGCTCACATTGCTGCCATTTTTGGTTACAGGATTTTTAGGCATTACAATATTTCTTCGACTTGCTTGTGAGCTATATTTTCCCTCATGAAATCCAAGACCAAATTTTTTCAAGGGATATGTTTTTCTATTAAGTATGCTATCTAAGATCTTAATACTCTTCTCCAATTTCAGTTGTTTGTCTTTCATTTCTAGCTCCTTCCTTATTGAGACAACTTCAAATTCTAGTTTTTCACATTGGCCCTCACTTTATTTTATTTGGTTGTCCATTACATTTTCAATTATTTTCACTTCTTCCAACTAGGTATTTATTCCAATGATTTCTTCTTTGAGATCAAACTCCTTGTCATAAAAAATATACAATAGTTTTCCTTGATCTTTGTTCATAGTTGTTAGCCTTTCTATTTCAACAGCTAGTTTTTATATTACAACCATGGTTGAATCAAGTTCGGCTTCAAGAACCATCATTTTGTCACATTCATCATTATCTTGACTATTCAACTCAAAATAGCTACTATATGAACCATCAAAGGCATAGCTAAGAGATATCTCACAATAATCCTTACCTTCAAATCTACCTTAGTGCATCACATATGGTTCTCACGTGCCTTCATTTTCAGTTGTCTTCTCTTGATGAACAATGACTTCAACATTATGGTGATGGAACTCATTGGGATGAGAATATTTGTTTTAATATTTCTTCTTATTCTTATTTATTTTCTTCTTCTCCATCTCTCCATGTATGCTATTGATGTCTCCTCCATACAAGACATGTAATCTATCCCATATATCATTTGTAAATTTGATATCCATTACCTTCTCATGATTAGCATTATGGATATTGTAGAAGATAACACATTTTTCTTGGTAATTCCATTGTTTCACTTGCTTTGAAGGATAATATTTACCATAAAATTTTCACACTAGCTTATATAAAACTTATCCATCAGCTAAAAACTTAGACTTCACTTTCTCTCTCCATATCTAGTAGCTTGCAACATTAAGAAGAGACACACTTTGATGATCCATAAGAAACAAAAACTCCAAATTTTCCTTCCAGTAGTAAGGCTGCACTTGAAGGAACCTTCTATGATACCAATTGTTGGGAGCTTGACAACACTAAGAGGAGGGGGGGGGGTTGAATCAATATTGTGCTCAATGGATCAAAAGTACAACTTTTACCTTTTCTTTACAACAATTATATGAATTATTAATTACTAGCAACATATAACTGATAGTTTAAAATATATCATAGCATATAAACACATTCATAAACCACAAACAACATATAGAACGTCAAAGAAAACATGAGAGAAACAAATAATCCATCATTAAAACATGGACACCAGATATTTGGTGGAAACACTTTCTGGAAAAAAACCATTGAATGTTTTTCTTCTTCTTTTTCTTATATAAAATCGTTTTTACATCATATACTAACACCCACCAATATGCAAGGACCAACATGTGATATATGCAAGAACCCACTCACTCCAGGCCATGACCTTATGGAAGCACCCACTTCCACAAATATATACAGACACCCATAAGCCAGAGGCATCGACCCCTAATGAGCTACAAGAACGCACCTTCTTGGAACTACCCACTCCCAAATGGATTTGTAGACTCATATCTATTGAAGGCACCAACCCTGAAGTTGTTCTCAGGAATCGACCTAAATGAAGCCACTTCTCCCTAAAGCAGGAAGCAAACACTTTCCCTAACGGTGCCAGCTTTTGATTCTCCATGGACCTTGACTATTAGAAACCAAGAAAAGACTGAGACCATGGGTGAATCAGTACTGTAGGAATTTTACAAATTTCTTTTAATTGCACAAGGTATTGGGACACCAATTAATACTTCAGAAATTAATCCAGATGAGCATGGTCAAAATAAATATAAGAAACACAAGATATCACACATATATTCTTTAAAAATTTCTTCAATCTCTTCACAAGGCAAGCTAATACTTGTTGTTACAAAGTTATCTGGCTACAACTAGAAGGAAGGAACCACTCCATGACTTATCAACTACAACTAAAAGGAGCTACAACCTCTATTTTTATCATCTGCCATTGAAAGGAGTTGCAAACCCTAAGTATTTACCAACTACTAGAAGGGTCTTAAAACCCCGATTTGCAGCTACTACTTGCATGACCTTAATGATTCATATTTCATACTCAAATCATGAAACCGTTCCCTTTGACAAAACAAATCACTTTGTCACTTCAAAAGCTCACCAAAACCATTAGGACAAACAATTTCAAAAATCTATTATTGCTGAAAAATTCACCATACACACCAACAATAATCCATCACGCACTAACAACCAACACAATTCCACCGTTACACTCAATTGAAATTTTGATTATTCTTATAAAGGAATTTGGACTGATATTTTTGGAATTAAAGCTTTAGTTATCTTCAATTTTAATATTTTTATGAATATCTTACTTTTTCCTTTGTCTTGCTTCTGTCAAGTCACCATTATCTTCTCTTCAAGTCTTCAAACTCTCCTTATTTATTTATGCAAGAAAATTTGAGCTTAATTGCTTAATTTTTCTATTCTATAATTTTTATATGATTTAGCAGTGCTTCTTCTAATTTTGACACTTTTCTAAATTAGCCAACTACCACATAACTGCAAAAATTTTCCACTACCACCATTTTAATTGTAAACTCATTCGTGCCTTTATTTTACTTTTAGAATTGCACAGTTTATATGGCATAAATGCCAAATTCTAAAGTTGTCGACTCATCCATCCAAAAACGACATATAATGCCAAAATTTGTGTTTTCGGCCTATTCTTATATATATATAGATATATATATATATATATATATATATATATATATATATATATATATATATATATATCCGTTGGGAACAAGCACCTTATCAAAACCCACACATATAACATTTTGTTGGCCCATTACTCTTTAAGCATCGAGGGCTTATTTTCTTTATAATTATTCCACGCCCTTGATCACAAATTCCACATACAAAACCTTGTCCTAACACTTTAAAATTTATATCCCTTTCAGGATGTGTGTCTAGTGGGTCTAGAATGCACATTTTACCATTGGTCTTGTGCTCCCGACCGTATTCACACCGTGTTGCGGAGATTTTTCAACCTGAAGCCTTTTTGCTTTGAAATTGTTTAAAAAATTCTAAGGTTTGAGAACTGGGATGAGTTGTCCTAGTGGGAACCACTATCATAAACTATGAGAAAATAAACAAAAAATCAAGGTGATCCATCTTTGACAGATGCCACATATGCCCCATGCCTATTCAACTCATATATCTTCCTATTGCGCTCACATAAAAACCTTTTGGGGGTTTGGGATCCAAGATGATGTCATGGTTATGTTAATGGTGCCACGCAGTGCCATCTGTATGGTGACACGTGTCACTCATATTTGGCCCACTAGGCCACTCAAAAAAACCAAATATTCCTTCCACATGTCCTGTTTATGGATGTCATGTTGACATCATCCTGAGGCAGCAAAATATTGTCATGCGTCTCCTAGAGAGGAGAGATAAAAGGGTCCCCAGTCCTTTATTTTTCAACCAATTTTTTTAATAAAATTTTAAACAAAAAACCACTAGATTCAATATTTTTACACTAATTTGGTCACCATGGTTACCTAGCTACCTTTTTACTGGTCCTTTGTTATATCTTTTCTCTACCATATTAGACCAGTGCTTGGTCATCCTGGGGCATCATTTATGTGCTTGTCATTGTTCTTCTAGGGAAGGCATCCCGATATTAGTTGTCCCATAGGGAACTCCACTTTTACAAACTCCTCCAATCAAATTTGTTATTTCCTACTCTTCTATGCATTTTCCACCTAGTCTTATGCCATCTCAGTCTTGCGTCATCCTAGGAACTTCCTCTTTACATGCTTTGAATTTGTCTTAGGTATCCCCCCCAGCATATTGACAATCCACTCTAGCCAATAAAAATGCTTTCCGCTGCATTACTGTCTTCCATCCTATACCATGATTACGTCATCTCGGTAGCTCTTCCTTTGTGTGTTTTATGATTCTTCCAATGAAGCCTTCCATCGTGATTATGTGTTATAAAGGGCTTCACCTCTAGCCAATAAGAATTTCTTCTGATGCTCCTCTCTCAGGCCACTTTTCCTAGCTCTCCTTTAGATATTGTACCAACAGTGCCATTGTAATGTGCCCAACTTCCTATTATGTCAAAAAATATGGCCTTTGTTCCAATTTAACTTTGAAAATTTGACTTTTGGTGTACCTGACTTTGACTAGGAATAAATTATGATATATGAGGTAACTTTTGGACTTCCATGTACTATTGGAAAGTTCTTTCAGATCTCTACACATCTGATTGGTTTCCAAATACATCTGTAATGATCTTTTATCCAAGAAATGGCTTCAAATTTTTTTAACCTTAACCATATTTTCCTTTTACATACCTTGAGCTAAACTTCATACTTCTTGCAATCACTTCTTCATTTTCCTTCATACTCATCACCTTTTCACCAATGAAAACACATTTCTAACATTCTCCCATCATTTTATTTTCCTTTGAATGAAAAATAGGTTTCTTTTACATGCTAATGTCACTTGTATTATCACAAATGATAGGAAAATGATGATTATAGAACATTTATGCATCTTGCAAGGTCTTCTTCATCCAGAACAGTTGACTGAAACAAAAATTTGTTGTTATATATTCCGCGTCAACTATAGTTAGAGAGATTGAAGATTTATTCTTGCTTGACCATGAAATTGGACATTCACCAAGAAAGAATGCACCACCACTAGTGCTCTTTCAATCATCAGCATCACCTGCCCAATTAGGATCAGTATAAATTGTTAGTGAAAAATATTTTCCTCTTAGGTACCAAATTCCATAGTGCATTATGGCTATAAGATATATGAGAATAATCTTTGCTCCAAGAAGATGGTTTTGTCAAGGGGCTACTTGAAATATTACAACAATAACAAATTCTTGCATAATGTATGGTCTTAATGCTATCAAATATAAGAGGCTACCAATAATAGACTTGTATAAAGTCTGGTCCATTTCTGGGAATTCATCAGTCTTACTCATCTTGAAACATGTAACCATTGGTTTTCTCCCCAAAGAACACTCCTCCATGTCAAATTTATTCAATACTTCCTTGAGATATTTTATTTGTGAGATAAAAATCCCTCTGGGATTCTATGCAATGTACAAGCCAAGGAAATAAGAAAATTTTCCAAGCATAAACATCTTAAACTCGGCCTTCATATCAGCTACAAACTAACATGTTAGTGAATTTGAATCACTGGTAAATATAATATCATCTACATAGACAACCACCACTATTAATTTTCCATCATTATCTTTAACATATAAATTATTTTCAGTTGTACCTCCTTTTAAATCACACGAGCAAGTAACTGTCCAACTTGGAATACCAACCTAATTATGGGGCTTTTTTGAGAGCAGAAAAGGAATTATTTTGATTGCAAACATAATCAAGCTAATTTGATAGCTGAAAACCATCTTGTTGTTCAATGTAAAATTATTCCTATAAGTCTCCATTCAGAAGTCCATTTATGACATCCATCTGATATACCTTGAATTTCTTGAAACAAGAAAATGCCAAAAACATTTTGATTCCCTCTAATCAAGCAACATGAGAAAAAGCTTCATCAAAGCCCAGACATTCAATTTGTGCACAGTCTTTACATTTTAATATTTCCTTATTTCTTACCACTTCACTACACTCATTTATTTTAGTCCTGAAAGTCCACTTCATTCCAATTAAATTCTTGTTTGTTGGTCTAGGAAAAATCTCCCATGTCTTATTTTTCTCAAGCTCGTCCAATTATAGATCCATTGCTTTTAACCAATTATCATCCTAACTTTCCTACGCAACATTTTTTTGGTTCCTCCATCGATAACAAAGCTACATTTATTTGAGTGGTGGGATTTAGCAACTTCCTTCTTGTTTGTGCACATATGTTTAAATCACCAACAATTTGATCAGTTGGGTGGTATGTTTACACATACTTTGAAGTATATTTTCCTTGAGGACTGGGGAGCTCTTCATTGTCTTCATCTGAAAGTGGCCCATTGACTTCCTCATCATTGTTGACTAGATCAGTGGAGTTGTTATTTAATTTTTGATTGACTTCGTATTCAATATACTCTTCCACTTTGAAATTAATACAATCAAACAATCTGCTTTGTATTTTTTTTGTAGCATCTATATCCCTTTTTATTCCAAGAGTACCCAAGATAACTACCTTCATGATCCCTTGCATTAAAATTTCCAAGCTTTTCATTGTTCTTCTTAATATAAGACTTTCTTCCAAACACTCTAAAAAGCTTGAATATTGTAGGTATGTCATACCAAAGCTCATAGGGAGATTTTTCATTCTTTTTTCTGAAGTGGGATTTGTTGAGACTCACTACTATTGCATGAATAGCTTCAGCCAAAAATCTCTATTGAATGTTCCTTTCTCCCATCATGGCTCTGTGTAATATTCCCAATTTTCCATCAGTTAATTGGAATATTAGAGTTCTTACTTTTCTTAATTAGTTAAGTAGATAAAAGGGTGGAGGGACACATAAACCCCATAGATGAATAAAATCCACTTTTGTTGTGTGAATGTGGGTTAGTTAGATAGTAGATCAACATTATGAATTAGTGGAATAGCTTATTAATGAAGGAAGTGTGGAGATGATGGAGAGATAATGAGGGAGATGATGGAGATAGTGGAGGAATAAAATTAAGATCATAGAGCAATAATGATGCAGTGATGGAGGAAGTGGTGTATTAATGCACACATGATGGATGAGTGGAATGTAAATGAAAAGATGATGCAAATCATGGGGATACAATGAAGTCTTCATGGAGACTAGTGGACACATGTGAAGCACAGTAATGAGGTGGGCCAAGGCTAGGGGAGGCTCACAAATCATAAAAAGAAGGTGAGGGAAGGCATAGAATTCATTCTAGATTTTGATATTGTATTTTCGTTTGACATTTATTTGCATGCTTTAGCTGTTTAGATAAGTCTGCAGTGTTGTTTAGCACACGGGTGTCTCCGAGAGGATATCCCACCCTTATCCACAGGGGACTTCAAGTGCCTACTCTGGAAATTTTTCTTTGAGCAGCCATTCATCATCTGGCATTGGTGCCACATTCAGCTCCTCTCTTCTGCACATACAGCTTTAGGAATTATGCATTCTTGTCTTATGGTTTGAGAGGAGGAAGGTAGATATTATCATTTCAGCTAAGAAACTAGTGGAGGGATCATCCTTTCACATTGTTCTTCCATTTAAGTCTTCCAGGAGTAGCATTTATACATCTAGCATTAGGCCACCATTTCTACACCTCCTTGCAACAGTAGTCCCTACAGGAATTATACATTCCAACAATGTAGCTCTAGAGGAGGAAGTAATTTCTAAGTATTTCAGTTTGGAATCCTATGAGGGATCATTCCCTCACTTTGGAGAGATCATTTCCATCAGTTGTGAGCTATATTCCATCACCTAGCAGTGGGCTACAACTTTAGCCTCCTTGACAGTGTAGTTAAATCCAATAGTTGTGCATTTTGCAGCTGCAACTTGAGAGGAGAAAGGAGGAGCTAGATCTCAAGCTTCTAGCTTGGGAATATAGAGAATGGATCAACCCTTCAAGAAATGAGTTGATTGAGTGTGATTGTAGCCATCTTATCTTCAATTCATGCCATAGATTTGCATACCCAAAAGTTATGTATTACAAGCCCTAGGAGGGTGATTTCCAAGGTGTGCCAATCTGGAAATCCTTTCTGGGTTATTTTAGGTTTTCATCATAGAGCCTGAATCTCAAATCCTGACATTTTTTTGGCTCTAGAACAGCCGAATCCACACATTATTTTTCAACCGACAGTTGCAGTCCCGACATTTTCAACAGGGACAACGCAGTCTATCCTTCAGCAGATCAACAATTACACAGTGCCTTCATTGAGAGGACTTGAGGGTCACTCTAGCCACCTTTGTTGACTTGAGTGTTGCTATTTTTTGGCAGCGTTAGCCATGGAGGAACCAAAAAATTCTGCGTGGGAAAGTTAGGATGATAATTGGTTAAAATCTGTGGATGAAGAATTGGACGAACTTGAGAAAAATAATACATGGGATATTTTTCCTAGACCAAAAAATAATAATGTAATTGGAATGAAGTGGGCTTTTAGGACCCTAAATCTTCCTACTGTGTTTCATGAAAAAGAGATTCTATACCTTTGTGATGTTCCTCTTTGTAGATTGAGGCTTTGACCTTTTGCTTCTCATATTTAATCTTCAAACAATTTTTCTCCTTAAGTCATCTAAATGCTTGCATGGTAAGAATATTATTCTTTGCTTTTAGTTTTCTCACTTCTTCATTCAACCTCTCATTCTCTTTGATCAATTTTTCATTATTTGTCTTATATGTTTCATTTTCTCTCTTCAGGTGTCTCTCCAATATCCTGCTTACCTCCAGATTACCAGTCAATTCTTCGATTTTGCTAAGGTTTTATTCTATTTCTTCCTCCTTGGTGTCTTTGGAAACTAAAGTAGCCTCAATATCATCATTGTAAAAATATGAGTCTCTCTCTACTGGGTTTTCATAAACCTCCTTCTGCAATATTTCAAGAATTTCATTAGCTTGTTTGGTCAAGGGAGATGTATCAATGATTTTCACTTCTAGTTTTCTTTCCTTGCTGCTTATATCTACTGAATTATTTCTTCTTTTCCTCTTAGGAATGGTCAATAATTATGTCTCCCTTTATATCATGACTTCTTCTTGTTGCTTCTTAGATCCTGTTCTTGGATAGAGGGGTGAATTCACTATACTCCTTGTTTCCTACACTTTTTTGAGTTTTTCTTCTATGGCTTGCTATAAAAACTGATTCTGAATTAGGAAACCTCTCCAAATCATATCCTTAGTTCTCAACTGATAATCAACAATGATTTTAATGAGCCCTTGATGATGAATTTGGGCCTCCTTAGGTTTGGTTTTAGACTTCCGGTTTAGACTTCACATTTTCAATCATCGTGATCAAATTTCTATAGAAAAGTATGGCAAGTTGATTCTTATGTCTCCCTTGATGTGTTGTAGCAACCTAATGTGGTATAGGTGCACTATGATGTGTCTATTATCACAAGTGAAGAATTTTTCGATGATCAATACTAACTCAACCCAAGGCTCATTAAACCATTCTATGGCAATCCCCTTTGTTCTGTCAAAGGATCCCTTTCTAATTTTTTCTAGGAAGAAGATCCATCCCTTATCCTCAAAATGAAACCATTTGTGATAATGTTCTCCTGATAATGGAAACTCTAGGGCTTGAGAAATTGATTTTTGAGTTAAGGGAATGATTAAGCTTCCCACCATAGTTTGATCTTGTTTGTATTTATTTATGAATTCCCTTGTAATGTATTCATTATTCCCTTTTAACTTCTGAAGGAAACCTATCAGACCTGATTGGTAAAGTTTTGTGTTGTGTATTTACCCCAATGCTCAATCTGAAAGTCTCTGGGCTCTATCCTTGTTGTCATGTTTTCTGAAAACCATTTAATATACCGTCTACTGTCATCAACCTCATTTTTTAAAAACAAAAATTCATGCACTAGATCTCTGTTGATATATACATCATGGTAGTGAAGCTTACCTCTGTTTGATTCCTTTGATAAGTAAGTGAAACCAATCCTCTATTTTCTTGAAATAAGTGAAATTACTACTTCTAAAAACACAAATATTTGATGTAGAAAAGGTTATAAAAACATAAAAATCATGTTTTTATTAATCTACTCTTCTTATTTTAT
Organism: Pinus albicaulis; assembly: GCA_034641835.2. Classification (NCBI taxonomy): domain Eukaryota; kingdom Viridiplantae; phylum Streptophyta; class Pinopsida; order Pinales; family Pinaceae; genus Pinus; species Pinus albicaulis. The sequence continues at coordinate 913,644,592 of CM076571.1, read as the reverse complement.
CCTCTATCTTATTAAAAATTAAAAAAAAACTTCGCCTCTAATTGTAGATTTCTTTGTATTTTGTTTACTGTGTAAAAAGTTAATTTTTTTTAATACAATAGTGCCTTTTAATCCTTCAATTTCATACAAAATTCCTTCTCTTCTAAGGAAAAAGCATTATATATTCAATCTAATCTCACTGTGTGCAAGAAAATTTTGGAAAATGGCTCACTGTTTCATCAAAAATCTCATAAAAAAAATGAGTTCAATGTGTCTTCGAAATTCACAAAACTTTGCTCTCTATTATGAAAAAACATTTTGACTAACATCCACCATAAATATTTTATCTTGGTTCGAATTTTCTCACTATGTATGTAAATGGAATGAATTTGTTACACAAACCATTCAAAAATGCAACAAATGAAGCCACTATGTGTTACAAATCAAACACTCCATTCTCTGTTTGTATTCAAATCAAAATTGAACATTGTATATGCAACCACATATGAAGAAATTTCCGAGTTTACCTACTCTGGTGGTGATATTCATGATTTCTCTTAGTTTGAATTGAGTTCCTGTATTTCAAGCAACTCCATCTTAATAAAAAATCTCCCTTAATATCTCAAATATTCACTCATTAAATCAACGAAGGATTTGTGTTGTCTGGTTGTAGAGTGTTTGTGAATGGTGGTAGTGACACATTGTATGGTAATGGTAGGTTAAAAACTTTGGCAGAAGGACCTCATTTATAATTCATAGTTCACACAACAATCCTGAGATTTTCTCATATGAATAACCATTGTTTTAAACAAGAAAAATCTAGGTTTTCTCTTACCTCGTGCTTCATGGGATCTCTACACCTTGACAGCGTGCTTGATTGACACAACTGCTAGATTTCTTGGCTCGAAATCTCAATCAACTCTCCTTATCTGTCCTTCCTTCTTATTGATATATCTTCTACTCACTTTGTTGTGTTTAATTTCCTTTGTTCCTTTACTGCTCTCCCTCGTCTTCCTTTGTCATTTTTTTCTTCACAAGGTTTCTTGGATACATGCTTTGGTTACACAGAATTCCTTTCACTCACTGATCCCGCAAAGGGCTATGATGGTGAAGAACGCACAATTTTTCAGTGTTCAATTATGAAGATTGTTTAGAAAACACATAAAAAAATACAAAAACACTTTTCATTTTGGTTATTCATGTTTAAACATAGAAATTAGAAAGTAGATCCCTTTAAAAAAAAAAAAAAAAAAAAAAACTAGATAACTACAAAATCCATTTGCAAAACAAGATCTAAAAAAACATGATGTTAAAGAAGCCATTTAGAGAAGGAGGGTATGCCACCACACGGATCTTCTTAAATCCTTGTCCAAAATTTAGAGTGATCACTACGGATGAATCTTCATTTCAGAAGTTAAAAGAGGAACAAAGCATCCATGAAGAGGATCCACAAGAAGAAAACTTAGAATTTTCTTCTAGTTATCTTTGTAAGGATATGAATGAGTCATATATCACAAGCGATGAAGATCAAACATTAGAACCCGAAATTGAACAAATTATAGCATATATGTCACAAGATCCCTTGTGCATTCAAGATTTTGAGCAAGCGTTACACAAAGAAATTTGTGATATGAAAATTAAAGAGAGCCAAGAAAAAATAGATCATCTTAAAAATTGGTTTCAACTAATCATTAGGTCACAACACCACTCCATTTTTCAATATTCCTTAGCATCAAATCTTTATGATCAAATAAATTTTCATGTCCAAGTATTCATTAAAGTATATTTTTTGGATATGAGCTTACTTATGATATTTCTACACAAATGGATGTATTGGAAATTCTCTAATACTTGAGAGAATAACTTATTTTTCTACAATAGGATAAAATAGAATAAATAAATTGAGTTCACAATAAGACTTCCATAATAATTTTGTTTCAAACTCTCATGAACAATTCTTCAAATAATTGTTCAATAATCATTTGGAAGGACTTTATGGAAAAATGCAGTAAATAATATCTTGAAAACTAGCTTTTTATTTTTCAATTTGGATCACAAATGAAAAAGACAAGGTAAAAATAAACACTAGATCTCAAGAGAAATTTTTGAAGACAGAGTTATTACAGCCTAGATTTGAGGTGTCTAACAGAAATTTTTTTACCTAATATTCATAGGAAAGATAACCCTTGAAATATAGTTTCCAAAACAATTTGAATCATCTCAATTGGATATCATATGAAAAAGTTATTCTCACAATACTAACTTCTTGTCCAAAAATCTACATGGTGACAATTTTAGATATTGTCTGTTCATTGGCATATTTGTCATATAAAGTCATATTATTTTAAAAACATGTTTATATGGAAGATATATATTCAATTTTAGTTTAAGACACGATTTGAATCATCCCATTTGGAAGTCAAATGAAAAATTTATGCCACATTTAATGATTGCATTTCTTCAAATCAGCATAGTAAAACTCTGCCTCTTAGGTATGTTCATTAGAAATTTTGTGATATCAAGCCTAGAGATTTTAAAAACCTTTTTCTACTGGAAAAACAAAAATAAATCTACTTTAATCTCCAAGTGGAATCACATCAATCTAATCTTTCATGAAAAATTTACACTTCAAATAGTGATTGTTGGTCTAGTAAAAAATTCACAAGAATATCTATCAAACATGTTACATCTCATCATTTTTAGCATATCATTTTAAACCATTTTGAAAAAATATTTATACTAGAGGTATCCATATGAATCCACTTCAACTTGTATTTTTAATTGCTCTAATTTGACATAAAATGAAGATTTTGTGAATAAAATACTGCTAAGAGGTCTAAGATGGCCATTATTCCTCAAAGGGGTGAACAAATGCAATTTATTTGTATATCATATTTGGAATTATTTTTAAGAATTGATTGAAATTACTATACATATTTATTGGAAGAAGAGAGATTGTACACCTCTCTTCCTCCATCATTTAAAATTGGATTTCAGGCAAACGCTATGTTTTTGCAGGTCCCAGGAAGATTGGAAGGGTCAACTCCATGGAGGAAAGATTTTCAAAGTCAATCTTTAAAACATTCATATCTACAAATATGAAATGAAAATATTCAAATAAAAATGAAGTGTGAATCCACCTGATGTTGAGTTCATTAAAAAAAAAAAAACTCTAAACTCTTGAAGCTTGTTTTCAGTTGCTGACAAACGACACCAACAACCCTACAAGATGATCGAGATCGAGGCAAAATACATGAATCTAATAATAAAAAGAATAATTTAAGTTTTTCACCTTGTCAAGCCTCATCAAACACCAAAGAAGTCTTTCATAAGCCATATTTTTCATGATGTCATTTTAAAAAAAAATAAAAATAATAATAATAAATGAGTTTGGTTGTGAAAATCCAGGAAACTGGCACAATACAAACTCGAATTCATATCGGAAAACCAACTTGTTTGGCCAAATTTATGAATTCTGTATTTTTTTACTTCAGCTTGATTTTGCAGAAATAATCCTCCAAGAAATCCAAGACTTGAGGACATGTCTTAACATCAACAAAGGGGAAGCTTGTAATAAAACTATGTAAATAGTTTGAGCAGTTGAATTGAAGAAGGAACCTGAATTAAAAAGGGACCTGATACATCATTAAAAATATTGTGCAGAAGGGACCTCAGATATCATTAAGAACATTATCTATAAGGGACCTGTATCATGTCAGAAGGGACTTGAAATATCAAATACAAACTACAGAAGCACTAGTACATTTGGCAAAAATTTTGACACTTTAGTTCTGACACTTTTGACCAAATGTCGGAAATTTCCCCAAATTTTATCAATTTTTCAAATCCCGCCCACAATTGTCGCTATACTGACATTTGGAAACAAGTGTTGGTATTGCGACATTTCGAGTTAAATGTCGGTCTTGCGACGTTTGGAGAAACGCATCGGAACTGCGACGGATTGGAGGAAAGTGTCGGTCTTGCGACATCAGAGCTAAGTGTCGCTATTGCAACGTCTGAAGCAAAGCATCGGAATTGTGATGGATTGGAGGAAAGTGTCATTCTTGCAATGCTTTCCTCCAATCCATCGTAATTTTGATGCTTTTCTCCAAACGTTGCAATAGCGACACTTAGCTCTAGTTACCATCTTCCATACGAAAAGCTAAGCAACCAGCTCTACGATTGATCTAGTAAAGGAAAAGTTAGTTTCTCATTTTATATCGTGGGTTAATCACTTTGGTGAACAAATTTTCGTCAAAGGTTCTTTATAAAATGAATGGTTATTTATAAAATACGAGTGAGTGGATAGGGGTCAAACACCTAGCAAGATCACACAGCTTTCACCATATTAGTATAGTTATATGTAGCTCATAGGATGCTTCATTGTTATGGAGATTGTATAGTTTAATTACTCCTGAAAGCATAAATCATCGACCAAATCGAAGAAAATTGGCACAGTGGCTCGGTCGGGCGCGTCATGTCGCGCCGTGTGAGGTCATCGACCGGGCACGTTTGGGTCAGACTGTTTTGTTCGAGGGCGCCCATATTAGTTTTTCTAAGTTGTGACCGCCTGGGTGCCTTGTGCATGTTCGGGTGGCCTGTTTTCCGTTTTCTCCCTTATGGAATCATTCGTTCAGGCGCGTCGTGTTGCGCCGTGTGAGGTCACCCAACTGGGCGTGTTCGGGTCGGGTCGTTTCATTTGAGGGCGTCCGTATCAGTTTTGCTAACTTGTGACCGCTTGGGTCCCTTGTGCACGTTCAGGCAACCTGTTTTCTGTTTGTTCCCTTGTGCATGTTCGAGCAGCCTGTTTTCTATTTTCTCCCTTGTGGCATCGTTCGGTCAGGCGCACCGTGTCACGCTGTGTGAGGTCACCCGACCAGGCGTGTTCGGGTTGGGTCAGGCCGTTTTGTTCAAGGGTGCCCGCCTTGTGAATGTTCAGGCGGGCCGTATGTAGTTTTCTCCCTTGTGGCATTGTTTGGTCAGGCGCGCCGTGTCGTGCCATGTGAGGTCGCCTGACTAGGTGCATTCGGGCAGGGTCATTTCATTCGAGGGCACCTATATCATTTTTTCTAAGTTGTGACCGTCCGGGTGCCTTGAGCACATTCGGGCGGACCGTTTTCCATTTTCTCCCTTCTGGCATCATTCGGTCGAGCACGCCGTGTTGCGCCATTTGAGGTTGCCTGACCAGGTGCGTTTGATTCAAGCTATTTCGTTCAAGGGCGCTCGTATCAGTTTTGCTAACTTGTGACCGCTCAGGTGCCTTGTGTTGGGGTTCCCATGTTTTGGCCAGATTGGCAAGACCAAAAGATGAGACAACATCATAACCACTTTGGGGCCCTAGGATCTAGCCCTCCTGGACCCGGAGAGGGATCTCTCCAATATGAGCAAAGGTTTTTGTTTTTGAAGCTCAGAGTTAAGATATTAGGCTAGGTGTGAAGCACAAAGGGGGTTTAAAATGATTTGTTTGGTTGGTTGTTGGGTTGAGTCATGAGATCATCAATTGAGAAGGTAATGGAAGGAAAGGAGCAGAGTAGCATGATGTTTCAACAAAATAGAACAGGTTAAGAATGTGCCATCCATTGGGCTATGGAGTCATGAAAGGAGATTACTTGCAAATAATTAAGCAAGGCTTTCAAAGGGCAAGTCATCTATACTAAAGGATCTTTTTAGAAATATGATTGAATGGAACATTAAAGAAAGAAAGTGAAAGAAGGAAAGACAACCAATTTTTGCCTATAGATCAGGTCTAGGTCATTTAAATTCAGACCTGCTTGGACATACTCAAAGGCAGCTTTCAAAGAAGGGACAAAGGGGCAGCTTATAGATCAGACCAGAGGTCATTTAACTCCCGGTCAGATTTAGCACGCTCCAAGGGAAAAACATAGATAAGTTTAAATAGAGCCAGGGTCTATAGATCAGAGAAGGACTTTGAACCTTCAATGCTTTGACACTAGCCAGAAACATCCAAGCAGAAAACTCCAGATTCATACATTAGCTAGCAGCATATGGAACCGCTACACTGGTTAAATTAACTGAATTTACTCTTAGATTCACCATCGGCAGAAAACATCAAAGGCAAGGAGAGCAGAAACATAGGGTACCTAACAAGGGTAAATCCTATGCCAGATTTCTGATGCATGCCCAGAAGACCAATGAACAGCTTGAAAATGTAATAAAACAATAATATAGACAAACATCACCCGTAGTAATAGACCATGATCCTGTGAAATTGCTTGATTAATTGATGTGCAAAACTAGTCACATACACTGAGCTCAATGGCTGAATACAATCCAAAATTCTCCTCCGAGCCTACTAAATTACAAAATTCTCTGCTACTCTCTCCCAAAAATATTTCTAACAGTCCAATGAATCCCACTAACAGCCACCGCTATGAAAACAACCAACCACCATTTTTAATATGTTCTCGGGAATTCTTATAGGAGCACAGAATAACAGGAGTAGATGATATTCATTAAATGGATATCATTAAGAAAGATTGAGGAAAGATTTTTTGCCCACTCTGCTTAATGGCTCTGAAATGCTGTATGTACTCTGTAGCCTAGTTCGAGAGTCTTTGTCAGGTCAAGATTGACCTCGGATGCATTCTTTGTAGTCCTTCTGGCTGTAAGGCCCTCTGTTATGTCTTCTAAAGCAAGTAATGTGACTGAAAGTTCCTTCAGGTCTCCATGCTCCATAACTGCAGTCCTGAAAGTTCTTAAGAAGTTTCTGTCGAAGAAATTAACTATTTTTGGGCTCGAGGAGGCATGGGGACAATTGTAGGAAGGTGTACTTCTGGAGAAAAATGCGTTATGCTGTTATGTAGCGCTGAGATGACTTGCTACCGCACTCTTTAGTCTTTAAGTTGTGCCTTGATCCTTCGGACATGGGATTAGGCGCTAAACATGTAATTAACAGGCTCGGTCTTCTCTAATCCATCTCTTTTGTTTCGCTTGGTCGCTATAATGGCCTCTCTGTGTTCTGACTCACAATGGTTGCGATTGTGAGAACGAAGTGAATTATCGCTCTGTAAAACCCTGCAACAATAAAATAAACCAATTATATAAACCAGATGGCGGCGGAAGGCAATGCTGTGGAGGCCTGGAGGAACAGTGGTGGCAACTGTGGAAATGGTGGAAATGGTTGATATGCAATGAAATTTAATATGAAAGTATCAAAGTTCGAACGTTGTGCACAATGACATAATATCTATTCAAAACAAAGGTTCAGGCTTTTGGAATGAAAAACAAAATAAATGCACGTAAAACATATGAAATGGGGCTTGATGTGGGACCCGGCATGGGCGTAGGGCGATTTACTGTGGGCCATTGGATCTCAGGAGGAGATCAACGACGGAGGTTAAGCGATGCAGTTAAAGGAGGCTCTGATGAAGAAAGGTGGATGAAAAGTGCGATGCGATGTGTATCGTTAGATCAAAATAAATGAACGGTTGCGATCAGATCGATGGATTTCCATCGGGGGGAAAGGAGGGCACACCTTTAAGAACTTGCGATTGGCAACAGTGCGATTGAGTGCCAACCGTTGGATCATGAAAGGGAATCAACGATGGAGATTCAATCAGCGAGGAGATGGGCAGGGACAAAGGAGCAGAGCGGGATAAATCTGGACCGTCGGATCTGAATGGATGGACGGCTAGGATTTAATCGGGGGATCGCAATCGGGGATGACAGAGGAGGGGACGCGATGCAACTGGCGCGATGCGATTGAACGACCGCCGTCCGATCTGGAGGCAGATTGACGGCTCACACGAAATCGAAGGAGTGGATGGATAGGGGCAATGGGCGTGGTGCGATTAGCACGGGACCGTTGGATCAAAAGGGAAAACGACAGCTGGGATTGGATCGAAAGATTGCAATCGGGTGATGCGGAAAGACCTATATGATTGCGATGGGGGCGGGGATGCGATCAAGCGCCAGCCATTGGATCCAAGTGATAGATCAACGGTGGAGATTGTGGTGGAGGTCTATAGACCAAGACCCAATCGCATCAGAAATTTTAATTTAACACAACGATGCATTCGCCCGACACCTCCGATTGCGATAAGCGCTCGGGCTTAAGCGCTTGGTCCTGGGCACGAGGTCATGTGGGGAAGTGGTTTGCGGGGCTGGCAGAAAAGGGGCTAGCCTTAATATAAGGTGGAAAGTGGGATTTTGGGCCCTTTTTAATGCAATTTGAGGTTTGAAAAAGGGTAACGATAGGGGGAGAAAGGGGAAATTTGACCAAACAAGGGGTATGCGTAGGATTTAAAGGGGATTTTGGGTGGATTTAGAGGTTTAATGGGGGAAAAAGAGAGGAGTTTAAAGGGAAGTAAACAAATATTAAATGGGAATGGAATAAGAGGAAAAGGGGGCCTTTTGGGCATTCTCTTTACAAACATGGAGGCTTTATAATGGGAACAACAGAGGGGATTTTATCAAAGGAGAAAAGGCACAAGGAGGCTTCAAGGATGATGTGTTTTCAGAGGAAATGCATTCCTTGAAGGGTCAAAAACATTTTAGCCCCCTGTTTTCTTGTCAAAAAATTCATAGGGGGCTAACAATGGCTCCACATGGGGATGACTTCTTCTTGAAGGAGTCAAGAGTTCAGAAAATGATCTTTGGTGTAGGCCAGATGCCTGCTGCTTGAGCCACCTTTCTTATTTTGAATCAGCTGCCAAAAATAATGAAGACATCACATCAGCAGTAAAATTCTCTCAAACAACTACCTACCCACACAATAGTTCTACATTTTTCTTCTGGGTGCATTTGGGCTTGCAGACCCTTTACATCATTTATTTTTTAAACATAAAATAAACCTATTCTAAATCTACCCTTATTACTCCATGAGACCAGATTAAAATGTTGGCTTCACATGTTTCTCTACCTAATCTAACATCTGCTGGGATTAAACTTTCTAGCAGATCTCTTCTCTACATTATAAGACAGAAATTGAAAAAAATAGTCAAGCCAGGATTAGACTTTCTAGCTTGCTGGGATTTGCAGAAATTAAAAATAACTAACCACATGCTCACAGACTGAGATTTATTGAGCTTTTCCTACCTACCCTACTCTACTTAGAATATTTACAAGTCTAGCTCACAAACATTGTCTTCCAATGTAACCAGTCCATCAAGTGATCCCAGGACTGGTCTTCCTTGTTCAACTCCTTGAGCAAGTTGGATATGCAGGGCTGCTCCCATTCTCTTTGTTCCACAACAGCAATTACAAAATATTTTCTTGTTGTCTGCAACATGGTTCTCAAATAGACCCTTGATCCTTCTTCAGATGTGTGCAGGAAATGAACATAAGGATCATGAAATGATGCATGGTTATGAATATTTGGTAGGCAGGCTTCAACCAGGATTTCCTCTTCTTCCACTAGATCAAGGAAAAGACTCTCTTGAGAAAGAGAATCTCCCTCATCTTCTTCATTTTATGAACTGGAGGACTCATCATATATGGTAGTGCGGTGCTCTTGGAGTTCTGATATATTCTGCTCTGGTGGGCTGGGCTCTGTGAAGAAATCCATGTATTCTTGAGCAGGGGTTTGTTCCATTACTTCCTCTTTTTCAAGAGAAGGCTCATTATTTTCATCTTGCTCAAGAATCTCTTCTTTTCTTTCCTCCTCATCTTCTGAAAAGAAAGGCTGCTGGTTTCCAGTCTCACTGATGATCTGTGATAAAGAAAAATGAAGATTCATGGAATCTTCATCTAGTATTATACTGTCATAGCTCTCCTCATCAGTATCATAAATAGCCTGGCTCATTACTCTCTGGAAGTAAAGGTAATTGATTCTCCTCCCATAAATATATCGATGATGACCCTGCAAGACCATCTTCTGTTTGGAGAACATCATCATCAGATAGATCAAAAAAAGGAAAATCATGAATATAAGTAATGCTGCCAACCAGACATACTCGATTATCAGCATATTTTTCTTCATTTTGATCCTCAGAGGAGCTCTCTGGATTTGTATATTCAAACTCAGGAGATGAAAGAGAAGGAGTGTAAGTTCTATAAAAGACCTCAAAGGTAGACTGCCGATTTAATATCTGATCAATCTCTTCCTCTGTCAAAGGGGGAGAATTTCTTGTGGTTCTTTGAGCAGAAGTGTAGCAGCTCTCTGTTTCTTGTATTAGTTGTTTTGGAGGCAGGATGTCTTCTTGAACCTCTACTAAAATATCTTCAGTAGTGCTTGCAGGGAAATCTTGAGGATCTTTTGATGCTTCTTTATCTCTCTCTGATTCAAACCAATCCTCATGAACCTGATGATACTCGGTTAGACTACAAGGCCCATGAGTGGTTTCTTCTTCCACATTAGACTCTGCATATTCTATGTGGTCTCTAGTTTCCTCAATGCAACATTCCCTATCAGCTTCAACCAGGATTTCCTCTTCTTCCATGGGTTTGTTCCATTGCTTCCTCTTTTTTTAGAGAAGGCTCGTTATTTTCATCTTGCTCAAGAATCTCTTCTTTTCTTTCCTCCTCATCTTCTGAAAAGAAAGGCTGCTAGTTTCCAGTCTCATTAATGATGTGTGATAAAGAAAAATGAAGATTCAAGGAATCTTCATCTGCTATTATACTGTCGTAGCTCTCCTCATCAGTATCATAAATAGCCTGCATTGGCTCATTACTCTCTGGAAGTAAAGGGAATTGATTCTCCTCCCATAAATCTACCGATTATGACCCTGCAAGACCATCTTCTGTTTGGAGAACATCATCATCAGATAGATCAAAAAAAGGAAAATCATGAATATAAGTAATGTTGCCAACCAGACATACTAGATTATCAGCATATTTTTCTTCATTCTGATCCTCAGAGGAGCTCTCTGGATCTATATAATCAAACTCAGGAGATGAAAGAGAAGGAGTGTGAGTTCTATAAAAGACGTCAGAGGTAGACTGCTGATTTAATATCTGATCAATCTCTTCCTCTGTCAAAGGGGGAGAATTTCTTGTGGTTCTTTGAGAAAAGTGTAGCAGCTCTTTGTTTCTTGTATTAGCTGATTTGGAGGTAGGATTTCTTCTTGAACCTCTACTAAAATATCTTCAGTAGTGCTTGCAGGGAAATCTTGAGGATCTTTTGATGCTTCTTGATCTCTCTCTGATTCAGACCAATCCTCATGAACCTGATGATACTCGGTTAGACTACAAGGCCCATGAGTGGTTTATTCTTCCACATCAGACTCTGCATATTCTATGTGGTCTCTTGTTTCTTCAATGAAACATTCCCTATCAGCTTTTGATACTAGGTCCTGATATTATTTAGTCAGTGCAACACAAGACATAGGTAAGCAATCAGGCAGTTCCTAATCACCTTCCTCTTCGTCTTCTATAGATTCTTGAGCATCACACATGTCTTGCTCATCATCTAGGTCTTGAGTTTGTTCTTGTTCTGGAAGAGGCATAAGCTGTTCTAAATAATCATCATTTGCATTCAGATTAGCCATATACATCTCCATCACTTTCCCAAACATTTATGCTATTCCATTTAATTGATCATACAAAGCATCTAGCTTTGTATCTCTGTCCATGTTTGGATCCATGTTCATACAAAGATGGTCACCGCATCTTCTCAACCAGTTCAGAGTCTTCTACCAGTGGATTCGTTAGGTCTTTTGGGAGTTATGGAGTGTGGAGTCACCAGGTGGATGAATTTGACTATTTGGAGCAGGTTGTTGTCCACCATCAGCAGTTAAAAGCCAATCTAGGCTAAGTGGTATTTCTCCCTAGTGGAGTCGCCATTATGTTGGGGTTCCCATGTTTTGGCCAGATTGGCAAGACCAAAAGATGAGACAACATCATAACCACTTTGCGGCCCTAGGATCTAGCCCTCCTAGACCCGGAGAGGGATCTCTCCAATATGAGCAAAGGTTTTTGTCTTTGAAGCTCAGAGTTAAGATATCAGGCTAGGTATGAAGCACAAAGGGGGTTTAAAATGATTTGGTTGGTTGGTTGCTGGGTTGAGTCATGAGATCATTAACTAGGAAGGTAATGGAAGGAAAGGAGCAGAGCAACATGATGTTTCAGCAAAAGAGAACAGGTTAAGAATGTTCCATCCATTGGGCTATGGAGTCATGAAAGGGGATTACTTGCAAATAATTAAGCAAGGCTTTCAAAGGGCAAGTCATCTACACTAAAGGATATTTTTAGATAGCTGATGGAATGGAACATTTAGGAAAGAAGGTGAAAGAAGGAAATACACCCAATTTTTTCCTATATATCAGGTAAGAGGTCATTTAACTCCAGACTTGCTTGGACATACTCAAAGGCAGCTTTCAAAGAAGGGAAAAAGGGGCAGCTTATAGATTGGACTAGAGGTCATTTAACTCCCGATCGGCTTTAGCATGCTCCAAGGGAAAAACAAAGATAAGTTTAAACAGAGCCAGGGTCTATAGATCAGAGAAGGACTTTGAACCTTCAATGCTTTGACACCAGCCAGAAACATCCAAGCAGCAAACTCCAGATTAATACATCACCTAGCAGCATATGGAACCACTACACTGGTTAAATTAAATGAATTTACTCTTAGATTCAATATCAGCAGAAAACATCAAAGTCAGGGAGAGCAGAAACATAGGGTACCTAACAAGGGTAAATCCTATGCCATATTTCTGATGCATGCCCAGAAAACCAATGAATAGCTTGAAAATGTAATAAAACAATAAGATAGAGAAACATCACCCGTAGTAATAGACCAGGATCCTATGAAATTTCTTGATTAATTTATGTGCAAAACCAGTCACATAAACTGAGCTCAATGGCTGAATACAATCCAAAATTCTCCTCCCAGCCTACTAAATTACAAACTGCTATGCTACTCTCTCCCAAAATTGTTTCTAACAGTCCAATGAATCCCACTAACAACCATCGCTATGAAAACAACCAACCACCCTTTTTAATATGTTCTCGAGAATTCTTATAGGAGAATAGAATAACATGAGTAGATGATATTAATTAAATGGATCTCATTAAGATAGAGTGGGGAAAGATTTCGTGCCCACTCTGCTTAATGGATCTGAAATGTTGTATGTACTCTGTAGCCTGGTTCGGGAGTCTTTTTCAGGTCAAGATTGACCTTGAATGCGTTCTTTGTAGTCCTTCTAGTTGTAAGGCCCTCTGTTCTATCTTCTGAAGCAAGTAAGGTGACTGAAATGTCCTTCAGGTCTCCATGCTCTATAACTGTGGTCCTGACAGTCCTTAAGAAGTTTTTGTCAGAGAAATTAACTGCTTCTGGGCTCGAGGAGGCATGAGGACTACTGTAGGAAGGTGTACTTCTGGAGAAAAATGTGTTCTGTTGTTATGTAGCGCTGATATGACTTGCTAGCATGCTCTTTAGTCTTCAAGCTGTGCCTTGATCCTTCGGACATGGGATTAGGTGCTAAACATGCAATTAACAGGCCCGGTCTTCTCTAATCCGTCTCTGTTGTTTCGCTTGGCCACTATAATGGCCTCTCTTTGTTCCAATTCACAATGGCTGCGATTGTGAGAATGGAATGAATTACCGCTCTGTAAAACCCTGCAACAATAAAATTAACCAATTATATAAACCAGAGGGCGGCGAAAGGCAATGTTGTGGAGGCCTGGAGGAACGGTGGTGGAAACTGTGGAAATGGTGGAAATATTCGATATGCAATGAACTTTAATATGAAAGTATCAAAGTTCAAATGTCGGGTGCAATGACATAATATCTATGCAGAACAAAGGTTCGAGCTTTTGGAATGAAAAACAAAAGAAATGCATGTAAAACATATGAAATGGGGCTTGATGTGGGACCTGGCATGGACGGACGGCGATTTACTGTGGGCCATTGGATCTCAGGAGGAGATCAACAGTAGAGGTTAAGCGATGTAGTTAAAGGAGGCTCCTATGAAGAGAGGTGGATGAAAAGTGCGATGCGATGTGGATCGTTAGATCAAAATAAATGAACGGTTGCGATCAGATCGGCGGATCGAAATTGGGGGGAAAGAAGGGCACACCTTTAAGAACTTGCGATTGGAAACGGTGCGATTGAGTGCCAATCATTGGATCACGAAAGGGAATCAATGGTGGAGATTAAATCAGTGGGGAGATGGGCAGGGACAAAGGAGCGGAGCGGGATAATTCTAGACTGTCGGATCTGAATGGATGGACAGCTAGGATTCAATCGGGGGATCGCAATCAGGGATGACAGAGGAGGGGACGCGATGTGAATGGCGCGATGCGATTGAATGACCACCATCTTATCTGGAGGAATATTGACGGCTCACACGAAATCGGAGGAGTGGATGGATAGGGGCGATGGGCACGGTGCGATTAGCGTCAGACTGTTGGATCAAAAGGGAAAAAGATGGCTGGGATTGGATCGGAAGACCGCAATCGGGTGATGTGGCAAGACCTTTACGATTTCGATGGGGGCGGGGATGCGATCGAGTGCCAGCCGTTGGATCCAAGTGATAGATCAATGGTGGAGATTGCGGTGGAGGTCTATAGACCAAAACCCAATCGCATCGGAAATTTTAAGTTAACACAGCGATGCGCTCGCCTGACACCTACGATTGCGATAAGTGCCCGGGCTTAAGCGCTTGGTCCTGGGTGCGGGGTCACATGGGGAAGTGGTTTTCAGGGCTGGAAGAAAAGGGGCTAGCCTTAATATAAGGTGGAAAGTGGGTTTTTGGGCCCTTTTTAATGCAATTTGAGGTTTGAAAAAGGGTAACGATAGGGGGAGAAAGAGGAAATTTGACCAAACAAGGGGTATGTGTAGGATTTAAAGGGGATTTTGGGTGGATTTAGAGGGTTAATGGGGGAAAAAGAGAGGATTTTAAAGGGAAGAAAACAGAGATTAAATAGGAATGGAATAAGAGGAAAAGGGGGCCTTTTGGGCATTCTCTTTACAAACAGAGAGGCTTTATAATGGGAATAGCAGAGGGGATTTTATCAAAGGACAAAAGGCACAAAGAGGCTTCAAGGATGATGTGTTTTCAGAGGAAATGCATTCCTTGAAGGCTCAAAAAAATTTTAGCCCCTGTTTTCTTGTCAAAAAATTCATAGGGGGCTAACACCTTGTGTACGTTTAGGTGGCCCGTTTGCTGTTTGCTCCCTTGTGGCATCGTTCGTTCGGGCACGCCGTGTTGCACCATGTGAGGTCACTCAACTGGGCGTGTTTGGGTTGGGCTGTTTCCTTCGAGGGCGCTCATATCATTTTTGCTAAGTTGTGACCGCTTAGGTGCCTTGTGCACATTCGTGTCGTTTTGGTTGAGGGCACCCGACCAAATGCGTTTGGGTCGGGTTGGTTCGGTTAAGGGTGGCTATATAAAATTTGATAAGTACTTGTGACCGCATGGGTGCCCTTTGCACATTCATGTAGCTAAGAGAAAGAGACTTTGCAACTCTTGAAGATATGTAAAGGGGTGCTATTTCTGTGGAAGTCAATTTAATGGATAAGAGAGCAAGAATGAAGGCTGAGAAGAGAGTATCTTTTAGAGAGGAGTCCACACCTTCCACTTCAAACTCAAAAATGGAGAAAATGATGGAGGAAATGATGAATAAAATGAGCATTCTTGAGAGAACGCAAGCCAGTCAAAACCAAAATGCCTCTCAGAACAGAAACCAAAACCAGGGTCAGAATTTTAGAAGAAATCAACCTCCAAACTGACCTAGGGAAGATGACCGACAGATCACCCCTCCCTTTCATCAAAATTATGTAAGTGAGGTTGAAGAAACAGAAGACATAACAGAGCAAGAGGATATCAACATGTTTGGGGTAGAGGATGATGACTTGAAGGTTCATTATGATAGAACACAAGGTCTATATACACCTTATGATAACACAAGAGATGATGATGAATATTATTATCAAGACATCCAAAATGTTTTCATAGAGTCTCAAAAAGAATATGACCTCAAAAAGAAAAACCAGTCAACAAACCCCCAACTCCAAAGCCTCTGACAAATATTCACAGAACAGCCCTGCAACTAAGCCTAAAGTTGTCAAACAGAAGGATAAAATAGTGACTGAGAATTATGATAAAGGTAAAGAGAAAAGCACTCAAAACAATGAAAAACAAAATGCAGACATTAGTAGTACTAACATCTCAGCTAGTACTCCTGTGAAAACCATTTTGTCAAGTGTAAATAGAACAAGTCAGCAAACTGATGTTGCTGAGAAATTGATAGCTAATAAGACTGAAACCAGCACTTTAAAAAGTCAAATTCCTTTCAGCCTAGAGCAGGAAATTTTGAAGATCAAAATCTCTGTTCCTTTGACTGAGTTAGCTACCCAGCATGCATATAGAGCCCAAATTCTGAAGGCTTTAAATATTGAGGATAGTAATGACACAGTAAATTTTAATGATGACCAGCCAGAGCTTATTTTTGGTCCTAAAATTGAAGGTAAATTTCAAGAAGGGGTAGTACTCCCTTTCTATGTCAGCCTAAATGTCCATGAAAAAATCTTGCATAATGCTATGCATGACTCTGGAGCCTCACACAACCTTATGCCAAAAGTGATAATGGAAAGGCTAGGGCTAGAAATAACTCGACCTTACAAGGACTTATATTCTTTTGACTCTAGCAGAGTGAAATGCCTCAGCCTAATCAAAGACCTTTGTGTGAGTTTGACTCAAATCCTAGCCAAATGCATGGTTATGGACGTTGTAGTGGTTGATGTACCCCCTAAGTATGGCATGTTGTTATCAAGATCATGGGGTGCCAAGCTGCAAGGTACAATGCAGATGGATGGAACATATGCTTCTATCCCTGTCTTTAGCCAGCTTAGATGAGTATACAGAGAGGCACACTTGAAATTCATGGTCAGTAGTCCAGAGAAGCCTGAAAATTCCCCCATTTACTCTGTCCATACTGACCTGGATTCATTTATCCTTTATAATGACGAACCTTCAAATAAGCCAGAGCTAGAAAACATCGACTCAGCCGAATGGTTAGAAACCCCAAATCTATAAATGAATGCAATTCTAGAGACGGAAGAAAACAAGATAGAAACCTTCGAACAATGCATTGAAACAACCCACCCGAATGAACATAGCCAAGATGGCAAACAACAGATTGCCCCTCTCCTTCAACTCCATGAAAATATTGAGGAACAAGATCCAGCACAACATCTTCTGGATCTCAGAATAGAACATGATGATGACACACTTACTGAATCAGTCACTTTAACAGGATTGATTGCCGATGGCAAGAAAGAGAAACACAACTCAGAAATGTCAAAATAGTTTGATACATGTCAAGGCATTAGTAAACCAAACAAATATCTTGAGCCATGGGACATCTGCCCCTCGCCCTTAAAACTTGAAAATCAAGACAACAACCTTCGACACAGCGAAAAACCTAAGAACTCGAAACCAATTCAACTAAGTGCTGATTTTCAACAACAATCAGAGAGCATGTTAGTTGACGAGGGCACTAACCAGGATGAAATCGAAAACGGTCCTCTGTGGACTATGTACTTTGACGGGTCATGCACTAAGAGCACTGCTGGTGCGAGTGTCTAGATTACTAACACTGAAAACAATCACACAGAATGCATTTCCTGCAAATTAAACTTTCAGTGTTCTAACAACATCGCCGAGTATGAAGCTCTTATCTTAGGCTTGCATCTGTTGAAAAAGTTAGGAGCCAAAAGAATCAATGTCCATGGGGATTCAGAGTTAGTGATTAGGCAAGTCAATGGGGAGTATAATGCAAAACATCCCAGAATTAGAGCCTATCAAAACGATGTCATCAACCTTTTTAAAACTTTTGAGGATTCAAAATTGATTTTTATCCCAAGAAAACGAAATATTGCCGCACACAATTTAGCCTTTGCCGCTAGGACATGCTTAGCCCCATATGAAACTAAAGACTGCACAAATCAGATGAAATTTAGACCAGCCATGCCTGATAATAAAAAATATTGGCAGGTCTTTGAGGACGACAAACAGATAGAGGATTTCCTACTTGGCAGGAATGAGTTTGAATCATCTGATTCAGATTCTAAATCCAATGAAGACTGCCTAAATGAACAACCCCCTAAAGAAGAAGAACCATCACGTCCCGTAGAAATCAACATGTTAACTAACAAACTCGAAACTCATACTAAAGAATATGAGGACACGGAAAATGAAGACATTGAGGTATTGTCAGCAAAGGACAAGAACATACCTAGGGGGATAGAACCATTAGAAGACCTGTTTGATTATAACGACGTGGCAAAGAAACCCACAGTGGAATATACAGAGTCTGAGGTCGAAGAATGCAACATAGGCACTGAGGATCAGCCCAACGTAATTAAATTAGCTAGGTCCTTGCTGTCAGACATAAAAAATAAATACATTGACTTGTTTAAAGACTTTGTCGATGTGTTTGCTTGGAGCTATCAAGACTTAAAAGCCTATGATACAGAGATCATCCAGCACAAGATTCCTTTGAGAGAAAAAAAAAAACCCTTTAAGAAAAAAATGCGTCGAATTAATCCAATACAACTGCCTCTAGTGGAAAAGGAAATCAAGAAAATGTATGAGGCAGGAATCATTGTGCCTGTGAGGTTTTCAGATTGGGTTTCTAATCTTGTAGCTGTGACGAAAAAGACAGGAGAAATAAGACTCTGCATTAATTTCAGAAACCTTAACAGAGCCTCCCTAAAAGACAATCATCCTCTGCCCAAAATGGAACACATTCTACAGAAGGTAGTTGGTTCAAAGAGGATTTCTCTGTTAGATGGTTTTTTGGGATATAACCAAGTTTTAGTACTCCCAGAATACCAACTCAAAACAACTTTCACCACTCCTTCGGGCACTTTCATGTATGTGAAGATGCCCTTTGGACTAATGAATGCTGGGGCCACTTTCCAAAGGGCCATGGACATTTCATTTTCAGAGGAAATAGGGCACTTCATTGTAATTTACCTTGATGACATAACAGTTTATTTTAAAATCGATGAAGAGCACCTTAAACATCTAAGGAAGTCTTTGAAAAATGCAGGAGATTTGGGCTATATTTAAATCCCAAAAAGACAATATTTGGCCTACAAGAGGGTAAACTCCTTGGCCATATTATATCAGAAAAGGGAATTAAAATAGATCCAAAAAGAGTTGAGGGAATACTACATATTAGCCACCCAAGGAACATAAAATAATTGCAGTCCTTTATTGGGAAGATTAACTTCTTGAAGAGGTTTATTCCCAACTTAGCAGAGCTCCTTAGGAACATGACTAATATGATCAAAAAGAGTGTAGGAGTAAAATGGACTAAAGAAGCCAAAAAATCCTTCGAATTGGTAAAACATGCACTCACCCGGGCACCAGTCTTGATCAGCCCAGAATTTTCAAAAGATTTCCTTATTTTTTTCTTTGCCTCAGAACATACAGTGGCTACAGTCATATTGCAAAAAAACTCAGAGGGACAGGAACAACCTATTGCTTTTTTCAGCAAGGCTTTAAGAGATGCACCCTTGAAATATAACATAATGGAAAAACAAGCCTATGCTTTGGTAAAGGCCTTAAAGGACTTCAGGGTGTATATTATTCATTCCCACACCATTACTTATGTGCCTAACATAGTGGTAAAATACATCCTGTCTCAAGACCCAGATGGAAAGAGGGGCAAATGGATTGCTGCAATCCTAGAGTATGATTTGGAGATCAAACCCACAAAACTCATTAAAGGTCAGGGCTTAGCTCAATTAATGGCTGAATCTAATCTACAAGCCCTTGAAATTAACATGGTAGATGCCTTGGATGAACAGGAAGAATTATCTTCTCCCACTGTGGAAGAGCAGTTCCAAAACTCACCTTGGTATGCTGACATCTTGTATGTACTTACAAATCTTAATGCTCCTCCTGATTTATCAAAAACAAAGGCAAGGTTTTTAAAGTTGAAAGCTAGGAACTATTGCATTTTAAATGAATGTTTGTATTGGAAAATTGCTAATGGTTTATTACTTAAATGTTTGCCTGAAGTGGATGCAGAGAGGATCAAGCATGAATTCCATGAGGGAGAGTGTGGAGGTCATCTCTACTGGAAAACCACAGCCAATAAAATCCTTAGAGCTGGCTATTACTGGCCCACCCTCTTCCAAGATATCCATAAAAAAATAGTTGCCTGTCATAAATGCCAAATCTTCGAGGGAAAAAGAAAGATCCTTCCTTTACCATTACAACCTATCATTGTTGAAGCTCCTTTCCAACAATGGGGCCTAGATTTCATAGGAGAAATCCATCCTGCTTCATCTACCCAACACAAATGGATTCTCACAGCCACTGACTACTTCACAAAATGGATTGAAGCCATCCCTTCTAGGAATGCCACAGATTCTGTCATTATAAAATTCCTTGAAGACCATATCTTGTCTAGATTCGGATGCCCTAGAAAGATTATTACTGATAATGCTGTTGCTTTTTGTTCTAAAAAAATGATTGAGTTTTGTCACAGGTATCAGATTACACTTGGTCATTCTACTGCTTATTACCCTCAAGGTAATGGGTTAGCTGAATCATCAAATAAAAGTTTGGTGACTATCATCAAGAAGATGCTAGAGGAAAATAAAAAATCATGGCATAAAAATTTGGCGCATGCTCTATGGGCAGACAGATTAACCACAAAGAAATCCATTGGAATGTCCCCTTACCAACTTGTTTATGGAGCGGATGCAGTATTTCCTACCAGCCTGGGTGTAGCAGTGATAAAATTAGTCCAAGAAATACAGTCAGAAGAAGGTAGCATGATAAGGAGGATCAATGAGACAATACATCTCCAGTAGACAAGAGAAGAGGTTTAAAACAGAGCTCAAAAGGTGCAAGAAAATATAAAGAAGTTGTTTGACAAAAGAACAAAGGCTTGTGATTTCAGCATTGGAGATAAGGTACTCAGATGGGACTCCAGAAGAGAGGAGAAGGTAAAACATGGCAAGTTTGATAGTTTATGGCAAGGCCCTTACATCATTCAGTCCACCATCGGTCCTAATGCCTATTTTCTGCAAGAGCTAGATGGCACAGATCTGTTTGGGGGTCCTGTCAATGGCAGGATCCTTAAACACTACTACTGCTGAGTCTGATTTTAAATATTTCATTCCCATTGTAAATACCATTTGTTTTGTTCAGTTTCATCAATATATATATATATATATATATATATATATAGATATAGATATAGATATAGATATAGATATAGATATAGATATAGATATATATATATATATATATATATATATATATATAAAACAATGAAAGATGGAAAAAGAGGGAAGATTGACAAAACAATAAAGGTATAGCCCCATACCAAAAAAGAGATAAAATTCTGAAAGTGTGCAAGCTTAAATGCCACTCCTAAAAAACACACTTCTAGTTAGTCAAACTGTCTAATCTTGACTAATTAGCTTTAAATTTTCTGCTGATAGGATAGTGAATTCGATTTGCCAAACTGTTTAATCTTGGCTTATCAGTAGGAAGATTAGGATAGAAATGAAAGGTTCAAACATGTTTAAAACCTGAACCTAAATTTCCAAGCAAAGAGGTGACTCAAAACTGTTTTATTTTCTGAGTCATAAAAGAGAAAAACTGGTTCTAATTTGCCCAAAATCTGAATTAAATATCAAGGAAGAGACAGCTCAAAAAAAAAGCAAAAACAGAGCTGTGAAGAAAAGAGAAGGCCATGATGAGAAACTTTCAGATCTTAAGCCTTCCATTTTTTTATTTTAATTTTCTGCAAATAATAATCTATGTGCATCTTGTTCTTATGCCATAGATCACAGCAAGTCAAACAACTCAATCTTGACTTGACTGTTTTTAAATTTCTGTTGTAGAATTTAGAGAATGAAAGTTTGTTGGACAGTTTAATCCCAACAAACAGTAGATTAGGTAGAGAATCATATGGGATCAACTGTTTAATCTAAGTCCATGGAGAAATAAGGAGTATAAATAGATTAGATTTCCTACTTTCAAAAGAAAAAAATGTTGTGAAAAGAGTTTGCCAATCCAAGTGCACTCTGATGAAGAAAAAATGTTAGATCAGTAGGATTGGGTAGGTAGAATGTTTGTATTGATGAAAGTCCATTGTTTTCATAGCTGCTAACAGTATTTTCAAAGCCAGATCATCCAACAAAGGAAGGGCAACCCAATGGATGAGGCAACTGATCAGCCTCCCAGAGGATCAAGTCTGACTTCTTGATGCCTTCAAGAAGGCACCATCCCCAAGTGGAGCCACTGTTAGCCACCTATAATATTTTGTTATACCAAAAGGTGGCTAAAACTTTTTGGAGCCTCCAAGGAAAAAAATTTATCACTAAAAATTGTTTGCTCTTGAAGTCTCTCTAAGGCCTCATGCCTCTGTCCAGATCCCTTATTGTTGTTTACATCCTAAAAGCCTCTGAAATCCTTCAAAAATACCAAGTTAAATATTGCTGCAGAACCCCTTGGTCCCCTTCCTTTTCTTCCTCACTAACCTCATTTTCTATTCTCCATTTCCCATGAAAAACCCACAATTTCATGTTTATCCCTTTCCATTTCACTAAAATCCCTTTTGTAAGGTTAAAAACCCACTTTTTAACCTTACCGAAACCTTCATTTCCTTCAAAAAACCCTTCAAAACCCAGGAAAATACACGTTTTTATGTATAGGACTTAAGCTCCTCGAGCTTAAACCCTTAGCCCCTTTTCTTCCATACGCCCGCACCCTGGAACCAAGTTTTGACCCTTTGGTGCTTATCGCAAAGCGCAGATCACAGAATTTCCAAATTGTTATTTTTTAAACTGATGCACAGCAAATATTTGCGCTGCGATCCATCGCAGTTTCCGCCCATCGCATAATCGCAATATCGCATTTTCTCTCCATCGCATAATCTGCCATCGCGTTTTCCACTTTTGCGATTTGCGATCAGTCCCACTGGGCCCACCGTACGATCCCCTCGCCGCTCATATAAAATGTGCCTTTTTCCTTTGTAAAATTAAAAAACGTCATATTGTATTGTTTACAAAGGTTTTTCCGCTGCCTTCTCCCAACCGTCGATCTTGCGCGATCGACGGCTTAGATTTTATCTTTTTCCACCATTTTATGATTTCTCCAATTAATCCCGACTGTTGGATGATGCCATCCAACGGCCACGCTCCTCCACACGCCTTCCAATGCAGCGAAACCTATATAATGCAAGATTTTATAATAGTTTGTTATTTTTGCAAGGTTTGAAGGTTTCTTCGTTATTTTCAAAAGAATGCAGAAGCAGAGGGTGACGATCCTCCAGCCTCTGATAAATCAGTTAAAAATAGTTCACAGGGTTTAAATTTACATTTGATCAATGAACTCATGACCCATTGATGCCATTCGACCCTGTACAGCCCTGCACACCAGAAAATTCAATTAAATTGGGCACCGTTAAAAGAGTATCAGTGCCGAAGACAAAATATACCAGAAACAGGACGTCTGAAGACCAAAACACAGATTTCAAGTTAATTAAAAGGTGTTTTGGGAATGACGAAGACATCTGTCAAGCTGAGAAAGCCTCCACCACCATAAAAAGAGGCTAATTGAACCCTCCATAGCTCCAAAAGACACCATCAGCCTCACAGAAATTAAATATCGCCGAACAATTAATGCAAATCAAAGAATCTTATCTCTAATTGTCGGCAAAACCATTCTGGAAGTTGAAGAACAATTGGGAAGCAGGTCTTTTCAATCATTTGGCCTCGAATGACACAAAAAGAATTATGAAGTAGAGTTATAAACGATTATATTCCCACCTTATGCCTTGCCTGGTTCCCAAAGGCCAGGAATTGCATTAATTGCATAATTGATAATACTTGACCCCTGGGAAATCCTCCCACCTCTTCATTCTTCTATAAATACTGTTATAGAATATGAGAAAACATTGGTCTCTGGACATCTGAATGCATGTAATGGTTATTCTGAAACTACTGATGCCCTGTCTTGTAACTGAAAGATACACAAGCTGATATGAGAATTTCAAAGCTGTAGAGACCCACCAGGCTTGCAGATTGTAACTAGTTTGAACATCAATACAAGCTGCTAATTCATGGAATCCTCAATTATGTCAATGGTGATGTGCTCCTTACTGTTAATTGTTATTTTTCTTAATGTTTTCACTCTGTTCACTTTCTCTGATAAAGAGCAGCAAACATAGAGTTAGGATGTACTCTCCATGGTATCCTACTCTTACTGAAAGCTTTACTTCTATGTTTTCTTCATTTGAATGTTCTCTTTGAAGAGTATATTAATGCAGGTTAGTTTAAAAGTACTTCCCTGATCTAGATTTCTCTTTAAAATGAGCCTTCCTTATGTTTTCTTTAGAGTATATTAATGCAGGTTAGTTTAAAAGTACTTCCCTGATCTAGATTTCTCTTTGTGATTATCATCTGTGTTTCCTTATCGAATATGCTGAAAGCAGGCTAGTTTAAAAGCAATTACCTGATCAACAGAAATACTTTTATGTTTCCCCTTAAGTACATGTTGAAAGCAAGCTAGTTTAAAAGTACTTACTTGATATTAGACTGTGCTTTGTTCTTCCTTTTGTTTGGTCTTTCAATTCTTATCTGTTTCATTCCATAAAATCACTTTAAAGGATCCTTTGATATAAGTAACTTTCCCCATGGATCCTTCTTGAATCTTGCTGTCCAATTAAATCCTCCTATGACTCCATAGCCCAATGGGTTAAAACTGTCTTTGCCCTTTTCTGTCAACTGAATCATTCCTTCATTGCAAAATTTTTTCCTTTATTTAGAACTTCCTTTCATCTTCATCATGTCTTTGCCCAACCAAAAACAAACAAATCAAACCCATGCTCTTCATAACTATCCTAATATCACAATTTCAGCCTTTGAAGATCACATCTTTTAACTCATTTATAGACTAATCCCTCTCTGGATTCAGGAGGGCTAGATCCTTGAATCCCAAAGTGGTATGATGTTACCTCTGTAGTTGGACTTTGCCAATCTTGCTAATTACAGGGTGCTAACAGGGTCGTTTCGTTTGATGGTGGTCATATCAAATTTTCTAAGTGGTGACTGCACGAGTGCCTTATGGATGTTCGTGTGACCCGTTTGTCATTTTCTCCCTTGTGCCTTCGTTCGGTCGAGCACGTCGTGTCATTTAATTTAATGGCACCCGCCCAAACCCATTTGGGTCGAGTCATTTCAGTTGAGGGTGCCCGCCCAAATGTGTTCGGGTCAGGTCGTTTCGGTTGAGGGCGCCTGCCGGCCCAAACACGTTTTGGTCAGGTAATTTCTGTTGAGGGCACTTGTATCAAATATGCTAAGTTGTGACCACACGGGTGCCCTGTGCACGTTCATGCGACCTATTTTCTAGTTGCTCCCATGTGCCTTCGTTTGATCGTGCGTGTCGTGTTGTGCCATGTGAGGGCACTTGCCCAAACACGTTTGGGTCGGGTCATTTCGTTTGAGGGCAGTCGTATCAAATTTTCTAAGTTGTGACCGCACCGGTGCCTTTTGCATGTTCGTGCAACCCGTTTGTCATTTTATCCCTTGTGCCTTCGTTCGGTAGCTTGCCATGTCCTTTCGTTTGAGGGTGCCCACCCAAACCTATTTGGGTAGGGTCGTTTCGTTTGAGGGTGCCCACCCAATCCCATTAGGGTAGGGTCATTTCAGTTGAGGACGCCTGCCCAAATGCATTATGGTCGAGTCGTTTCAGTTGAGGGCGCCTGCCCAAATGCGTTTGGGTCGGGTCGTGTGAGGGAACCTAAGGAAATGCATTCGGGCAGGTCAAGTCAGATTGTGTCGTGTGAGGGCGCCCAAGGAAACATGTTTAGGCGGGTCGAGGTGGGTCGAGTCGGGTCATGTGAGGGCGCCTAGGGAAATCTCAAGTCAAATTTAAACCAGTTAAACAAAAACTCTAATAATTTCATGAAAATCATCTAAAAAATTATCGAAATATCAAACTTGACAGTAGACCAATATGGGTTTAGTTAGCTTTATGAGGATCATGTTGGAAGTTATGTTGTTAATTTACATAGAACACCACCTTTTTTTTGTATAATATTTTTAGTTTCTATTTTTTTATCTTTATCTTCATGATTCTAATATGTTAAGTTTTTTTTTATACCACATACATTTAAATTATATAAAATTATACATTTATAAAGAGTTATAATAGAAGCATAATAGTTCAATAAAATATAAAAGTTAAATAGTTGGGGTGGTGGGAGGGGGAGGGGGAGATATTCTCCTAAATCCCAATGGAATATGAAAAAGAAAGTACTTATGGGGGCTAGTCCAAAGAATGAACAATCTCACATAAATGTATGGGCTTCTTCTAGGTCTCCAATTGACTAATGATCGAGATGTCTCTAAGTTAGTGATCTTGGGGGATTCCCTTATCACTATTCAACACCTTCAAAAAGGTTTTATCCTGAAGAAAAAATAATTATCCCTCCTCCTTAGAAAAATAAATAGTACCCTAAAATTATTCTCTCAAAAGGCTTATTACCACATTTTAAGAAGCCAAAACAAAGAGGCGGATACACAAACGAATCAAGCCTTCCTTCTTGAAGGAAGCGGGTTAGTATGAGATCAATGACATGTCAGGTTGGAAAGATATTCCATGAATAATTCCACTCAATATAATTGTAACTCTCTCTTGTTTTCTAGTTGGATATATGCACCATGATAATTATTTTTTGAAGATTTCCAAAGCCCTCCTTTCTCTGACCCCCCTGTCTCCTCCTATATATGCACATAGTCGCATCAAGCATAACATTTGGCGTCAGGATCTCGTCATCAAGTTTGAGGTGGTGGTTTGTGGGATTGTTGGCCACACGCACATTTACCCCTCACATGTGGAGTCTTATGAAGTTGGACAACCCTTAATTGATCCCTCCTTTGCCTTTGTACCAAGTTCATTGATGGATACAGGGTGGGGAGAGTTAATGAATTTCGTGGTTGATTCGATCCCTCGAGCATGGGAGTTCACTAGTCTAAAGGTGGAATTCGTGGTTGGTGTTAATATGATAAGGTAGAAAGTATCAGTTCAAGGGTGTGCCCTTGAGAGTCAAGACAACCCTTCTGCTAGTTGGTGGGCTCTCCACACCTTTGTAAACTCCATCGATGCTAAGAATTCTTTCAATCTTATGTGTCTCTTTCTCGGTGTTTTGAACGTTGTCTCTCTCATCTCATTTAAAGAGAAAACATGGGGAATTATCTTGTCTTTTCTTGGCTCAGTTTTTCCTATGCAGTAAGAATTTGGGAATATTTCCCCTCCAGCTTGTCAATGGATTTTCGTAAATCTCAACAAGTCAAGTTGGAATTTTTTCCAGTGGGTGTTGAATTTCTCATCTTCAAATTTAAAGCTTCTTCACCACCCTATGCACATCCTATAACCTTTTCCATGGAAGCAAGTGTTACTATGTTGAGGGCACCATCACTGGTGTAGCTTCATGCATCCCTACAAGTCTTGCACAATTTTCATACGCACAATTTCCCCTGCATAAATACTAACTTCTTTGGTACCCTTAGTTCTATTCTGCTTTTTTTTTCTTAGTTAGAAAAATCCCTCCCTTTATTCTAGCTTGTCTCTTTCCATGTTTCGCAGGGGTGCCTTGTGCGCGTTCATGTTGCTTGTTTTCCGTTTTCCCCCTTGTGCCTTCGTTCGGTCGGGCGCGCCGTGTGAGGGTGACTGTATCAAATTTGCTAAGTTGTGACTGCACGGGTTCCTTTTTCACATTCGTCTGGCCCATTTTATGTTTTCTCCCTTGTGCCTTCATTTGGTCGTGCATGCCGTGTCATGCCGTATGAGGGCGCCCGCCCAAACGCGTATGGGTCAAGTCGTTTCATTTGAGGACGGTCGTATCAAATTTGCTAAGTTTTCACTGCACAGGTGCTTTGTATTGCACATTCGTGCGCCCTGTTTTCCATTTTCTCCCTTGTGCTTTCGTTCAGTCAGGTGTGTTGCGTCGTTTCATTTGAGGGAGCCCATCCAAACTCGTTTGGGTCGTGTTGTTTCGGTTGAGGGCACCCACCCAAACGTGTTCGGGTCAGGTCATTTTGGTTGAGGGTGCCCACCCAAACTCGTTTAGGTCAGGTCGTTATGGTTGAGGGCGCCCATATCAAATTTTCTAAGTAGTGACCGGACGGGTGCCCTATGGCACACGTTCGTGCGGCCTGTTTTTCGGTTGCTCCCTTGTGCCCTCGTTCGGTCATGCGTGTTGTGTCGCGCTGTGTGAGGGTCGGGTTGGGTCGTTTCGTTTGAGGGCATTTGTATCAAATTTTCTAAGTTGTGACAGCAGGGGTGCCTTGTGCATGTTCGTGTGGCTCGTTTGTCATTTTCCCCCTTGTGCCTTCATTCGGTCAGGCGCGCCGTGTTAGGGCACTCGCCCAAATGCGTTCGGGTCAGGTCGTTTCGTTTGAGGGCAACTGTATCAAATTTGCTAAGTTGTGATCGCATGGGTGCCTTGTGCACATTCATGTGGCCTGTTTGATTTTTTCTCCCTTGTGCCTTTGTTCGATCAGGCACACCATGTGAGGGTGCCCGCCCAAACGCGTTCGGGTCGGGTCAGGTCGTTTCATTTGAGGGTGGTCGTTTCAAAATTGACTGCTTCATTGAGCACAACATGAAGATTATTTAATACTTTATTGAAGATAAGAGCTCCATCTTTGGGGTTACTCCTTATGAATAATCAATAAAGGGTCAAGGAAATTGACCAATATGCTGTCAAGTTTTATCTTATCCATCTCTAGGGCAAGATGCTTTTCAGCTAACTCCATTGCTTTTGATCTCAATTTTTCCAATTGCTTCCTTCTCTCATATGATACCTGAGCCTTTTCCTTTCTCTTCCCTTCTAATCCCATAATTGTTTCATAGTGATGCCAACCAACTTCTTTGGAAAGCCTTCCTAGCAGACAATACTTGTGACCTGGTTGAAGCCTCAACACTTTCAGAGC
Source organism: Pinus albicaulis (assembly GCA_034641835.2). NCBI lineage: Eukaryota > Viridiplantae > Streptophyta > Pinopsida > Pinales > Pinaceae > Pinus > Pinus albicaulis. The sequence goes on along the minus strand of CM076571.1, from coordinate 913,615,740 downwards.
ATTTAGAATGACCATTCTCTTCTTCCGGTCATATGGTGGGGGAACCCCTTCAAAAGCCCTTAGCCTAGAAAGTGTTGCAGCACCATGCTTAGTTTTCTGTGGAATCATTCCTCTAATTGTACAGTAGTCAAATCCTTCTCTTACATTATTGTCATTTGCCCATACCTAACCAATGAGAGCACAAGAACACCTATTTCTATAAAAGAACCTATAACTTATCTTAATTTATTTTCATTTGCCCAAAAATAACCAATGAGAAAACAAGAACACCTATTTATATAAAAACACCTATAATAATTTTTTGGGTTTCACTAATATCCCTTTAGTTAGTGTGTGCACAGTAGCCTAGATCCTAAAGTGATTCATGTACAATGATAATCCACTAGGTGTTTTTTTTCTTAAAAAAATATGCATGGATAGATGTCCCATTTATGGCCAAGTTACACCAAAATGGTTCCCCCTACCTACCTAGTAACTAAATTACATTTATTTCATGACAAGATTACCCTACAACCCACCAAATTTCTATCATATCCTTGATGTCAACAACAATTTGTTGTTCAAGATATAGCTAAGTTGGAAAAAACTTAGCTCTAGAGCTTAGGATATTTTTCCACCTCTAATGTTTATAAACCAATAGATATAAAATTTCTAAAGCATGTGGGAGCCCTTTAAGTATCACCTTTCCTATATTGACTCCGTCTTAAAAATCATGGAAAATGTCCATAGATGAGTTATCCTTACTAAACCAAAATTTTCATTGAAAATAATCATTCATACCATAACATTACTACTTCCATTTAATCACATAAAACTTATTTTTAAGTTACCATAATTCATCTTTAATATCACATAATTAGATTAAAAAATCAACCAAAATCCCTAGTTTATGAAATAAAAATTCAACAATTTTATATAATTAATAATTTAAATAAATGTCTTAGATCTAATCTCATTAATAATTATTTATAATCAACAATACCACTTATTTACCCAAGCCCCTTATTAAACCCAAGAAAAGTCTTACACATTTTATTTAATGGAATTTGAGTGGCCTTAAAAAGCACACGTATTTCATTTCAAAATGTCAAAAAATTTCAAATATCAAAAGTTTTAATTTCCCTCTTTCATTTCCCTCTGGTTGCATTGTTTATCCAGGGAAGGAGGGAGGATGCAGCCATACTGTCGTCGGTTTTGAGGAAGGATGCAACCATACTATTTCAGGTTTGGAGGAAGGATGCGGCCATACTGTCACAGGTTTGGAGGAAGGATGCGGTAAGTAAAGAAATTGATCCTGAGTGCCTGTTGCAGGTCTTCTCGCTCCACAAGTCGGAAGGAATTCCAACTATAATCGGCTCCATCACAAGTCAATCTACGAATTTTTCACTTTATTTGCGGTTTCTTTTGTATTTTAGTTCTATTTTTCAACATGTCGATATGATAATTTATAGATTCTTTCTTTGCCACTGAAATCTATTGATTATATCTCGAATCAAATTAGATCGATTAAATTTATGAAGATCCATGTTCTATTTGCTCTAGTTTTTAGGGTTTCATGAGTTAGACCGTTAACATATTGATCTAGTCGTATGCATTAGTGTTTAGGTTTTAGCTTTAGTATGTGTTGTTTACTAGATTTGGCATATACCCTGAATCTTCCATCTTCCCAGCCAATAAATCCACCATTGAATATATCCGCTCTGGTTGTTTGTGTGATCTGTCTCCAACAACAATTGAATGGACTCTGTTCTTGACCTCGATCCAGCTCCATCCTGGGTTGTTTACTGCCATATTGTGTGTTTCCATTGTATGGTAACAACTCGAGTATATAGTGGTAAATTTGAACCAACATAGAAGGGTCATTTGAACATTTCATGCTTCTTGCTCTCATGGGGCTCTCAATCTACTTCTTTGTATCAGAGGGGCAGTAAAAATGGGCAGTGATGTCTCAAGATACAAAATTTGCAGCAGCATAAAAGGTTCTAGTTATTGTTTTGGGCCCACTATAATCAACATGAAATGTAGGTTCATGATACTTTTCACTAGGTTAATGCCAAGGGACTGCATTATTTTTCTTGGCTTCCAAGCTATTCCATTCATTTTTTGAGGATTCTTCATGAACTGTCACTATCGTTGAGCCTGAAACTTGCAGGTATCTTTTCTTTGATTGGAAATAAATTGCTTCATGGCTTGCCTATCGATGATGCCTACGACGATGATGTTGGTGATGATCAGGACCCTCCATTTTGTTCTTGTGTCCACTTCCCTTGAGATTGAATATGTTATGGGCTCTAGATAAATGTTTCTCGTCTTCCCCAACATTCTGCTCTGCAAAATTTTCTCCCAACATTATTTTGTTTCCTGTAAAGCAGGCAGAAAATTGTCCCTGTAATAAGTACATAAAATTAATATAAATTAAGATAAACAGTACAAACATAGAGCGTCTTTTAGGGCATTGTTTAAATCTTAACTAAAATGTTTCATTTTCCATCATTTTTTTTTAAATTTAGAAAGTAAAAATTCATTCATTTGCTTGTGGAAAAGAGGTTGAAAATCACACTCTGTTGGCTTGTGGATAGAAGTCTTCCTCTTTATTGTTTCTTGTTGCTAATTTTTGAAAAACTACAAAGGAATGATCAAGATTCTGGGCATATAAGTGTAAAACCATGATCTCTATTGTGATGTGAAGGTTTATTCATGTGGCTTGATTTATCTTATGAGTGGTTAATATGAATATATTCTGTGACATCACAATGTTTCAAATCTGTCTCTATGGCTTAATAGAAACTCGCATATGAAGAATATATCACTTCAATAATCTATGGATTATATGTATATATCTAAAGTGACACTCGCACCTGTAGATTACAATGGCTCGTTCTTATGTTCAAAATCTCGCATATAATTTGTCGAAGTTTGCAATGGTCAACAAAGGCTCGATGAACATGTTTTGTATGGATTGTGGCTTATAAAAACCTTGGATCCTAATTTCTGTGATGCCTCAGGGATCGAACATACCTCTGTGTGGTTCAAAAAAGCTCACTCTACTATTTAGCTCACGTGAGGATCACTTAGATGACTCTCACTACAGGGTGATAAAGTTGTATACAATTTCAATATCTATTGCATTATTTGATGACATTGCAAAGGCTCTATGTGTTTTGGATCTTCATCCTATACAATAGTGGCATGCTGTAAATTTTTGTGGCTCACATTTGTGTGATGATAATAATTTGTATATGATAACTTCACACAGTAAATCACAGTTAGATAATAGATAACAATGGCTCGGTGATCTCAGTAGGATGACACGTTATATCACTCTCAGTAATGCAATCCAAGGCTAACTATAATCCAATCATTACACCATGGAACATTGAATTTATACAATGCTCGCTCTCTGGTATGATGATTTACATAACTAGTGCTCTGTGGGTTTGGTATGCACACCCAATAGTTCATATGCCTTTGTGGAGACACGAGGAATTTAATGCTCATTCTATTTGGTTGGCACCATTATAGTGACTAATATAATATGCAAAGTTTTCACTTATTACTATGACACGATGGGTTGGAACCGCTTTGACATCTATAGTTCTTTGGAAAAGAGGTTGAAAATCACACTCTGTTGGTTTGTGGATAGAAGCCTTCCTCTGTATTGTTTCTTGTTGCTAAGTCTTGACAAACTACAAAGGAATGGTCAAGATTTTGGGCATATAAGTGTAAAAACATGATCTTTATTGTTATGCGAAGGTTTATTCCTGTGGCTCGACTGCTCTTATGAATATATTCTGTGACATCACAGTGTTTCAAATATGTCATTGTAGCTTAATAGAAACTCGCATATGAAGAATATATCGCTTCAATTCTCTATGGATTATATATATATATATATATCTAAAGTGACACTCACACCTGTAGATTACAATGGCTCGTTCTTATGTTCAAAATCTTGCATATAATTTTTCGAAGCTTGCAATGGTCAACAAAGGCTCGATGAACATGTTTTGCATGGATTATGGCTTATAAAAACCTTGGATCCTATTTTTTGTGATGCCTCAGGGATCGAACATACCTCTGTTTGGTTCAACAAAAGCTCACTCTACTATTTAATTAGCTCACGTGAGGATTGCTTAAATGACTCTCACTACAGGGTGATAAAGTTGTATACAATTTCAATATCGGTTGCATTGTGTAATGACATTGCAAAGGCTCGATGTGTTTTGGATCTTCATCCTATATAACAGTGGCATGCTGTAAATTTCTGTGGCTTGCATTTGCGTGATGATAATAATTTGTCTATGATAACTTCACACAGTAAATCACAATTAGATAATATATAACAATGGCTCGGTGATCTCAGTAGGATGACACATTATATCACTCTCAGTAATGCAATCCAAGACTAACTATAATCTGATCATTACACCATGGAAAATTGAATTTATACAGTGCTCACTCTCTGGTATGATGATTCACATAGCTGGTGCTCTGTGGGTTTGGTATGCACACCCAATTTTTCGTATGCCTTTGTGGAGACACGAGGAATTTAATGCTCATTCTATTTGGTTGGCACCATTACAGTGACTAATATAATATGCAAAGTTTGCACTCGTTCCTGTGACACGATGGGTTAGAATCACTTTGGAATCTATAGTTCTTTGGAAAAGAGGTTGAAAATAACACTCTGTTGGCTTGTGGATAGAATTCTTCCTCTGTATTATTTCTTGTTGCTAAGTTTTGACAAACTACAAAATAATGGTCAAGATTCTGGGCATATAAGTGTAAAAACATGATCTCTATTACGATGCGAAGGTTTATTCCTATGGCTCGACTACTCTTCTGAGTGGTTAATATGAATATATTCTAGTAAATACTTTGGATGGAAGTTACTTTTTCAATTCATTTTCTATCTCAATATTTATTTTTCATATTATATTTTGATATATATATTTTCAATCTCAATTTATTCAACACCATCGCGGAATCCTTTCTTCGGAGGGACTTCCATCACTACTCTAGCTCTTGGTCCTCTTTCAATTGCTTAACAATTGAATATTTTTCCTTTAAGATAATAATCTAGCTTAATACCTTTATACTTGTGATGACATATCTCATTTCCACTCGAAGATATAATTTTTTTTAAAGGTCTACACCCATATGTGTTAAACAATTCAGCATGTAGGAGTATAGATAGGAGATACATGGATCAGTCAAGTCATTGTTATAAGTTAGAATACCAGATCTCATTTGAGTTATTATTCACAGTGTAACTATGTAATTTCATATGAAGATAGTAACCAGAGTAAACAAAGTAGAGCGGGTGCCAATAATGAGACACATCTGAATCCAGAGCTCTCCGCATCCATCCTCCAAATATTCACTGATATCATTAATTTCATATATATTCCACAAGGTCATTCGTTTTAGAATTGGTTTCCTTCAAAAGTTTGGCCGAATTGGCATCGCTTTGGCATCTATAGTTCTTTGTGAAGTTTATATATGTTACTAACACGATTGTTTTTTTTTTTTTAAATATTTTTAGCCTTGTGTCGAAAGACCGACGATTCTTTTTTTTTAATATTTTTACCCAAGCGTTGGAAGAGCGACGTTTCATTTTTCAATATTTTTACTCTTTCGTCGGAATCCTGACGCCTTACACGTCGCAAGAGCGACGTTTCTTTTTTAAATATTTTTATTTTTTCGTCAGAAGACTGACACCTAACACGTCGGAAGAGCGACATTTCTTTTTTAAATATCTATACTTTTTTGTCGGACAAGCGACGTTACATAAGCATTGGAAGAGCGACGTTATAAACTTCGGATGACATATCGTCAGAATTGCGACAATTTAATAACGTTGGAAGAGCGACGGTTGGAAAAATGTTGGAAGAGCGACGGTTGGAAAAACGTCGGAAGAGAAACGGTTTGGAAAGTCGGAAGAGCGACAGTTTGGAAAACGTCAGAAGAGTGACAATTTTTTGGAAACATCGGAAAAAGTGTTTCTCTTTCGACACTTTATTGAAGTGTCAGAATTGCAACGTAATGGCTAACCACATTTCGCCCGACCTCAAATTGTCGCTCTTGCGACGCCTATGTGTCGGAATAACGACAAATTGGCTGTTGGAAATTGGGCCAAATTTTCTAGTGAAGGGACCTGAATCAATATTATATGCAAATACATGCAACAACATCCAGAGGATGAAAGAAGCAGACAAAAGTGTTTACATTCCATCATAATTCATCTTTGAAGAACCATCATCATCAAAATGAGTCAAATTTGGATGAACTAGCAACGATCGTCATCAACAAAACATTGACATTGGGTTAGATCTATTATGCGAAAGGAGTACTGTAAGTGAAAAAAATGTTCTTAAAACTCTTGATTTTGAAAATTTTCTAGAATTGTTAAAACTGATTTAAACTTGAATATGCATCCTATCATTCTACTAAAACCCTACATTTACTGTACCTATATCCTACATCACCCTACATTAAATATATCAATCATCATTCATGAGAATTTTTGACATAGTTCATTTAACCCCATCATCATCCCAAAATCATCATTCATGAGCATTTTTTACCAAACTATGGCCACATCTCCTCTTTGGCCCAAAATTTAAAGTACTTTCAAAACAAAAGGAGCTAGTGTCATCATGGAAGAAATTTGATTTGCCTACAAAACAAAAGGAGTTAGTGTTATTATGAAAAAAATTGATTTGAAATGACCTTAGGATTTGGTCATTTCAAAAAAAATTAATATCAAATAACAAAGGAAAAAGGAGTAATAAAATTACAAAGGGAAAATATAACGCACTGCCAATACATAGCAGTGCATGATTAAATAAAAACCGGAGCAAGAATAATTATAAGGCATGGAATGTATAAAGTATAAAAACGAGTATATACATGGAGGTCAACCACGACAGAATCACACCAAGTGGGAACCAGGGATATAGTAGAAGTTCTAGGGGAATGTAGAAGTTTTGGAATAAATTTGGGAAAGCGGAAAACGTTTCCTGATTTGAGAAAAACATTCGGCATTCACACAATTTTTTTCTGCTACGCATGCATCAAAACTAAACATAGCTCAACATTCACCCACAGTTACGAATAAAATTTTTATTGCCATACCATTCACCCACAATTGAAGGGAAATAGGGTGGGAAAAATGTCGAGATACATAGACTGTGTATTCATTTATGGTTCCAGTTGCTGAGATATAGTGAAAAACATGAATTCACTCATAGAATACAGTGAAGAACATGAAGAATGCAAAGAAAATTGTGTAGGAAAAATCCCTGAGTTATAGTATGAAATTGGGCGGAAAAATCAGAAAATTTGGGTGGATAAATTGAGTGGAGAAATACGAGGAAGAAGGATCGACATTTACTCTGCACTGAGCTTACTATTTCTCCAAAAAATCCCACACATTTCGCAAGTGGCAGGTAAGAGCTAAAACTAGAATTTCATCAATAACTGGGTGATTTCGAAAATTTTGTTGAGATGTGTCACAATCAGAGGAAAACATAACGCCAGTTGTGGATGTGAATTTTTTTTTCATTGATTATCATTTATATACTTTTTCGTCTTTTTGTGCAATGTGGATGTGTACTCTTCCACCTATATATTTCGAGATACTGGAGAAAAATGTGATTGCAGATTTTGTGCTACCGTGTTTCCAATATGCACATGATAATATAGTGCAGGGTTTGGAGAAACTACCAAAACTAAAATTTTTGTGGCCAAATATTTCCAACTTTGGTTATGGTAGCGTAAATGTTTCAAAGCTTGACTTTAAGGCCGAGTGTCCAGAAGACATAGTGGAAAATTTGTTCATTTCTCATATTTCCAGTGAGATTTTTATATATACAGAGAGCAGAACTATGCCTATTCTCATACATATGATGGAAAACTTGTCCATTTTACATATGCACAGTGAGAATTTGTAAAAACAGAGAAGGGGTTTTTGAGAAAATTTTGGAAAAACAAAGATTTAAATATGAGTTATGGAGTAGTAAAAACATTGTTAAAGTGTTTTTATGGTTTTTGTACACAAGGAGCAAAAAAAAATGATCATTTTTGAAGAGCAGCAGACTCCTTTTTGCAACAGAAGAGAGAAGACATAGAAATTGAAGGCACAAAAGGATGATTTTGGGGAGGATTATGTAGTTGAGAAATAATTATGATCACCTTGTAGGTTGGTTTTCATTTTCCAAGAATCGATTTCTCAGAAGGCAGTGAATGAATGAGTAGTTATGTGTATGCAGTGGTTAACTTGAGAGTTCTCCAACATTCAATTTCTCCAAATAAGATCACCTTAAACATTTTGATTTCTCCAACATAAATTAAATCTCCAACATTTTATTTCTGAGAAGGTGAAGAAGGTGAATTTAAAAAAATAAATGTTTAGATTTATGAAAATTGCCCATTTCCAGAATTCAATTAAAAAAAAAAAAACAGTGAGTCGTGGTGTTATTAAATTAAAAAGCAACATTCAAAATTGCAGAATGGTAATTTTTCAAAAAAAAACTTAAAAACTCCGCGCGCTGCCCACCCCTGCGCTCTGAAGCTAGGGTTCTGGGAGCCATACAGCGCCGCCCTGGCTGCTGCGCCCCTGCGCACAGCCCCGCCCTCCCCTGCTGTTGATCGATGGAGATTCCTGAGGGCTCTGCCCCCCTGCTGATCCGCCCCCCGAAGTCACTGCCTTCAGAACTTTGATTGCATCCGGGACAAAACGCCCGCCCTCAGCATTTCAGCAGAAATTTATCAAAAGATTGGACACGATTCCTACAGTTGCCCTGCCAGAGGAAGACACCTGCAAAGCGGCACTGAACCTGGCAGACAGAGGCCTCATAGGCCAGTTTACAGGCTTATGGCCTTCTCCCAAATCTGTGGAGGACTGGACGCAAAGAAATTGGAAACCCCTGATAAAAGACGAAGTAAAGAGCTACTTTGTGGGCAAAGGGTATTTTGTATTTGTGTTTGAAAACATGGAAGACAGAAGCTTAATATTCAGAAATGGCCCCTACTTCATGGGGCCGCAGAGCCTGTACTTAAACAAATGGACTCCAGATTTCGACCCTTCCCAAGACGTCCCATCTGCCGTGCCGGTGTGGGTGAGACTCCCTCATCTGCCTCTTCACTGCTGGAATCAAAAATCGCTCCAGATCATTGGGAACGCATTAGGAAAATACATAGATCAGGCTGTAAGAAAAGACCAATATGCATGCGCCCGAATTTGTGTTGAAGTGGACCTCGAAGAAGGATTGCCTGAAGCGATCAAGCTCTCGGTGGAAGGTTGGACGCATGTCCAAGAGCTCGACTACGAACAGCTCCCCTTTAAATGCAGACACTACCACGGCCACGGACACTTCGCAAAACACTGCAAGAAGAGAGCAGAGGAGCAATCTGAAAAACATACCGGGGACCAGTGGACCCTAGTCCAGAGAACAGCCCATGCAAAAAAAGATGCAGGAAAAAGCGCAGTAGCAGGAGCCAGGAACACCCCCATTCCCACTCAGGAAGCGGAAGAAATCTCAAAAGGAACGGAGGGTGTACAAACTGAACCACTGAATAAAGCTCAGGAGAACCAGGAACATGCAGAAGGCCCTCCTCCTAGCAAAGAGGGAGGGGTCGCCATCCAGATTGAAGCATCCCAAGGCAGCCCCTCCAACCCCACCTATGCAGAAGTCACAAAGAAAAAGGCAGTCGAAATCTCAGAGTCCTCAGAGGAAGAATTCTTTGAGCGCCCATTAAAAAGAGCCGGAAGGAAATCCCGCAAGGAAAAAAGAGAGGAAGAAGCAGAAAGGCTCAAAACACAAGGAAGCCAGTCCACAATAGAAATGACGATCGGAAGAAATAGCAGGCCCAGGTCAGCCAAGGGTGGCTCCACCCCGCTCACAGGTAAATAATGAAGCTAGTCTCTTGGAATTGCAGAGGATTGGGGAACCACACAAAAATAGAAGCAGTAAAGGACCTATTAAAGTCGGAACCTGCAGAAATCCTCTTGCTCCAAGAGACAAAGATAGTAGGACAAGCTCTGCTAGAAATCAGCAAGACAAAATGGAGGAAAAGCTCAGGCATAGCGATCAGCGCACGGGGCTCTTCGGGAGGACTGGCAACTCTCTGGACCGAAGATAAATATCAGCTGATCAAAACTCACGAGACCCAACATTGGATATTCACAGAAATAATCCATCTTGCAAGTAAGTTGACTATCTCTCTTGTAAATCTTTATGTGCCTGTCAATTATTCTGAAAAAAGAGACTGCTGGAACTCCCTGGCAGCATTTCTAGAGCAGGAAACCCCCAACAATATCATCCTTGCTGGGGATCTCAATATCGTGTTGAAAGCCAAAGAGAAAAGAGGAGGCATCAATTCTAAGGATCCCATGGTTGCTGTAGTGGAAGAGCTCGCTCAGCAATGGGATCTGCAGGATTTCAACCCAATCCAAGGACTCTTCACCTGGTCTAACAATCGAACTGGGACATAACACATTTCTGCCCGCCTGGATCGCTTTCTAGTGCAAACCTCTCTCCTCATGAATAAGAAGATCATAACAACGAAAAATCTGCCCAAGCTATCCTCTGATCACAAGCCCATACAACTCTGTATAGAAGATGAAGAGGACTTGGGTCCCATTCCATTTCACTTCTCTCCTCAATGGACCGAAAGGGAGGGCTTCTCTGAGACGGTGAAAGCAGCTTGGGCCACATCCATTTCAGGTTCTCCAAGCTTCGTTTGGGAGCAAAAGTTGAAACTTACCAAAAAAGCTTTGAAGGACTGGATTAAAAAACCAGCCCCCAATCCCACCTCCCAAAGAGTCGATGCAGTCTAGGCATTGCATTCCCTTCAAAATGATATGGAGAGCAAAAACATCAGTGCAGATCTATTGGACAGGGAAACAAAGGCACAGAGAGCAGCCTTCCAATCCTTCAGAAAAGAGGAAGAGTACTGGAGATTAAAGTCTAGAAGCTTGTGGCTAAAAGCCGGGGACCGCAATACCTCTTTCTTTCATCGGCAGTACCGAGCCAGATTGTCAAGGAACTACATAGCAGAAATAAAGACATCGGAGGGCCAAACCTGCAAGGGATTCCAACAAGTCAAAGAAGCAGCTGAAATACACTTCCAAAATCTTTTCAGCTCGAGCGCCCATGGAGATGATGTGGATGAAGCTGATTTTCTCACTCACATCCCTTCCCTCATCTCTCCAGAGGACAAATCTGATCTTTGTAAACCGGTTTCGGAGGAAGAGATTATCAAAGTCATTTGGTCCATGGAATCTGACAAGGCCCCCGGACCTGACGGATTCACCATTCATTTCTACAAAGTATGCTGGGACATCATAAAATATGACCTACAAAAGATGATTCGGGGATTCTTGAAAAAAGCTAAAGTAGGTGGCAGCACCAACTCAACCTATTTAGCTTTGATCCCCAAAGACTCTAACCCGGAAACTTTTGCCAGATTCAGGCCAATATCGTTATGCAACGCCTCCTACAAGATTTTGGCAAAACTGTTGGCAACCAGATTAAAACCCTTGCTTCCCCCGATTATCTCTAGTCCCCAAGGAGGATTCGTGGAAGGCAGGCACATTCTGGACAACGTCATTCAAGTGCAGGAGACCATACACTCAAGTAAGCAGAGAAAAGAGAAAGGTATGCTCATAAAGCTAGACATGGCGAATGCGTTCGACAGATTCAACAGAACATTTCTTAGCAAAGTCTTGCTCTCCTTTGGCTTTTCTCCTCAGTTTGTAAATCTCATAAAAGCCTGCACGGATAACCCATGGATAGCCCCCCTCATTAATGGCAGGCCAGCGAACTTTTTCCAAGCTAAGAGAGGCATCAGGCAGGGATGCCCGCTCTCTCCCTTTCTTTACATCTTATTGGCTGAATCTCTAAGTCGAAAACTTGAAGCAGAAAGAATGATAGGCTCCCTTCCGGGCCTCAAACCCACTAGCAGAGTTAATCCTTTGAATCATGCCCTCTTTGTAGATGACTCGATTCTTTTGGGAGGTGCCTCAACCAGAATAGCGAAGGCCTTTGACACTATCATAAGAAACTACTGCAAAGTCTCAGGAGCTCTGGTCAATGAAAGAAAAAGTGAAGTCTTCAGCTGGAACACTGATCAACAGGAGCTTAACAATATAGCTAATATTCTCGGATTCAAAGGGCACTCCCAATGGGACAGGATCAGATATCTCGGGCTCCCCATAATCTCAGGAGTGAACAAGAGGTCGCTGTGGAGCGACATAATAAGCAAATTCAAAACCAAAATTTCGAAATGGGGAGGATTCTGGTTAACGAAAGGAGACAAGGTCATTTTGATAAAATCTCAGCTGTCTGCCTTAATAATTTACCAAGAAGCTTTCTTGCTCGCCCCCAGAAATGTTATGGATCAAATCTCCTCTCTTCTCAGAGATTTCCTCTGGCAAGGAGGCAGGGGCAACGATAAGAAACAACACTTGGCAAACTGGGACATTGTCAAAAAGCCCATCGATGAAGGAGGACTGCAAATACGCGACCCCTCCCTGGTCAATCTCGCCCTTGGTAGCAAAATCTTGTGGAAGATGATTAAAGATCCAAAGCATCCTGTCAGTGTCATTTTGAGATCAAAATATACCAACAAAGTCGATTTCAGAAACCTACAGCTGGGAAACATTGTCAACAGTACGCTGCTATGGAAGCTCTGTTATAAGAGCAGTAAATTCTTCAGTCGAAATGCTTACAGGATCCTAGGGAATGGTAAACACACTCGCCTCTGGCACGATAGCATAATGGGGCGGAATCCATTAATAGAAAACACTGAGATCTCAGACTTAAGAGACTGGCTCATATCAACTGGCAAGTTGAGCGTTTATGACATATCGGCTTGGGATCACAGAGATGAATGGGTCGGTTGGGCACTCCACGACACCCCTGCCCATCTGCAAAATCAATTAAACAATCTGCTACACTTGTTGGAAGGCGCAGCTCCGATACATCGTGCCATGCAAGATCGATGGGGATGGGGTCGTTCTGGGGAATACACTACAGCAGAAGGCTTCAAAGCATTTCAGACAACAGGAAACAGTAAGCACAGTGCAGCGTTTTGGAAAAACGTTTGGGAGCCTCTAGCACTCCCAAAAGTCAACTTTTTCTTCTAGACGGTGATTCATAACAAGATTCTTACCGGCGACAATCTGGCAAAAAGAAAGATTGCTGGCCCTCACAGGTGCGCTCTTTGCAGGTGCAATACTGAGACTGCTCACCATCTTTTCATAGATTGCCTGTTCGTCAAGGAAGTCTGGGACCTTATGCTGCAAGATTTCCACATAAACTCTCCCACTCAGTCCTCAGTAGCAGATCTTTTTGCAGAATGGAGTCACCTTTACCCTTCTCGAATACCTCACAAATATTTTTGGCGCAAAGTATGGAATGCTCTGCCCAAGTTCGTTTGCTGGCAGATTTGGTTGGCCCGCAACCAGAAGATTTTCAATGACCAGAACCACACTCCCTTACAAGTTGCAGCAAAAGCCAGATCTTTCCTCCTTGAAGCAGCCCAGCAACAGTATCACAAAGTGGATGCATCGCTACTGCCGGTTGAGAAGAGGTGGCTCGGAACCTTTGAACCTCAAAGCATAAAGAACCTCCTAGCTCCTCAAACAGAACATCCAATCTGGAAAAAGAGAGACTCCGATGAAACATTTCAACAATGGTGGAGAGCTCAAAAAACACATACAATCTTCTTCGATGGGGCGTCTAAAGGAAACCCCGGTCCCTCAGGTGCCGGTGGGATCATTTATTCCCCAGATGGTGCAACCCGAGACTCTTTCTACTGGGGTCTTGGTCTGAAGACCAATAATCAGGCGGAGCTTCTCAGTCTCCTCAAAGCATGTCAAATCGCCCGAGAAAAAGGGATCAAAGAAATACAGGTATTTGGAGACTCGGAGATTCTCATAAATAAGTTGAACACGGAAGAGCAATTCAGAAACGCGGGCCTCAACAGAACATTGGAAAGACTGAAAAGAGTCCTCTCCGCCTTTGCATCCATCAAATTTTTTCATATCCTTAGAAGCTCAAATAGTGAAGCGGATTCGATGGCCAACAAAGGGAGCGCAACGAACAAAGGGCTGCTCTACATAAATGAAGACAGATTCGTAGAAATCCCTTGCTAATGTCAAGATTGAAAACAGCTATAGCTGACTATGTATGATGTAATTAGGGCTGCTCTGGCAAAGCCCCACACTCTCTTTTTCACATAAATACAAAATCATATCCGTTAAAGTTAAAAAAAAAATTTGCAGAATGGTTTTTGTTGCCAGAATTCGACTTTCAAACAAACAATAAAAAATGAATGCATACAGTAGTTTCTCCAGAAATTGATTTCCAATTAAATGCACGCATGGGTTAATGTTCCAGAAATTGACTTCAAATTGAGTGATCATGAAATTTTATTCAGTCCCAGAAATGCATTTCTATTCTTAAGAAGCCGCTATTTTTCGTTGATTTTTCTGAGCAAACTAAATTGAAATTTGAAAAATTAAAACATGGGTTTTCTTCAGAACGAGCCCAATTAGTCTCATTACGGATAGTTTTCTCAAATGCATTTCAATTTGGGATATTTTCCTGGTTCTTTCGACCCCTATTTTGTAGTTTTCGTGGGTAAAACAGTAGCTAAATTGAAAGTGAATGCCTAGTCATAAAAAGGATTGGCACAAGTTATTTTGCAGTGGATTTATGGCAAGAAGAAAACCCCCATCACAAGTGAAAGAAGATTTTATGTGTTCAATTGGTGTTTTCTCTATCACTGTGCAACATTGCAAGATTTCACAAGAATATGTTAAGGGTACATAAAGAATATAACTTTTTGTTTAAAGATAGAAATTCAGAGATACAGGTTTCAAAATCATGAAGGTACCCTACATATAAAGAAAATCATCATTGATTATTACCATAGCCATATTGATAATTTCATATTCTATGTGATTTTGGGCATTGGAAGAATCTACAGAGTTTTATTGATCACCATGGAGTTCATGTATAAATTGTGCCTATAGTTTTCATCACATGGTCATAGTTAAAGTTGATTGTTGAAATTCCATTGTACAAGGTCAGTAATTTCAAAGCTCATTGTTATTATCATTTGTAAACATGAGAAACAAAAAGGTGAAAATAGAGATTTATAAAAGAGAAGTAAAAGGACATGAGGGTCTTCACATCCTTTTACATGTAGCTCATCAGGGATTTTCGACATTAGGAGCTAGAGTCACAAGTAAATCAGCAGGGAATTCATCATACAAAAGAAAAAGGTCAAAGAGACAGAGGCAAGCATGAAGACATGCTTGAGAGTAAGCAAGGGGGAGATGTTGGCCCTCATTTTTTTATCAAATTTTTCTTATTAAAATCCACCTAATTTCCATAATTTTCCACTTTATACCATCCACATAAGACCTATTTTGACCTTATTATGCATATTAAAGAAAATAAATTATGTTTTTCAATTTTTAGAATTTTTTGTAAAAATTGGGTTTTAAGTGT
The DNA here is from genome assembly GCA_034641835.2 of Pinus albicaulis. Lineage (NCBI taxonomy): Eukaryota > Viridiplantae > Streptophyta > Pinopsida > Pinales > Pinaceae > Pinus > Pinus albicaulis. The sequence goes on along the minus strand of CM076571.1, from coordinate 913,600,213 downwards.
ATTTTTGGATCAGACTAGAAATTCCCGAAATGGCTTCATTGATATCATACTTGCAAGACACCTGGGCTCGAGCTGAATACATTTCTAGAAATATTGTGAACTAATATTGGATGTACACCTATTGGTTTGGTCAAACTAAGCTTAAACAGGTGCGGTCAAAGGCGGTCAAACATGACCTGTTTTTCAGGAATCCCTAGAAAATAGGGCAGAAATAGTAGATTTTGGGATTTTTCCAGATTTGGTGTAACTAATTGGATGAGTTCAACCTAGATTGATGGGATTAGGATAATATAATTATGTTAGAGACATTTTAGCATACTTTGTTTATTATTTCTCTATTTATACCAAGTTTGTGAACCATTGAAACATGTAGAAATTATGTAACTTAACTTTGATATTTCTCAGACTTTGGAGAGTTAATTGAAATACCTATTCTATTTCATTTTATGTTGTTATATGGTGAATTCTTGACTCAATTTTTAGTATTTTAAATCACTTTCAGTGTGCGAAGCAAGGGTGGAGGGCCCCCACACCGAGCTAAGTGCACTTTCTAATTATTTTAAGTTGCAGTTTCTGAACTAGTTTGTTTTATGCTTAATTTGTTAATTAGATATATGTTGATGTTTTATGAGTGTCGATGAATCTAATTCTAATTCCTATTATGCATATGAAAGGACAATCCAATTTTTAAGTTAAATATTCTTTCTATCTGATTAAGAGCTAGAGCTAGAATTCACCTTTTCCTGCTTTTTAATTATTTATGAAGTTCCCACTTTCTAACAATAGTATTAATGATGAATGAATATATAATGAAGGGAAACCAAGATATATTTAGTTAATATTCTATTCAGTTAGTGTTTCATGCATCTTGATCTATTTCTCATTAGTGGTTTTTGTTTCTAATTCATGAAGTGATTTTGTAAGAGAAGGACAAAAAAGTTCTCCTAAGTTAGGAGCTTCTTCTGTTGCTGATTACATAATTAAATTTAGAAATTAATTATTTTAAATTTATATTTGTAATATGCATTTCCCTTATTATTAATAATTCATCTTCTAACTTTATCATAGCTGAAACCCATATATCTTAGGGATGCTTCAAAGTCCTACAAGCCCAGATTGATAATAAATACTTGTGTTTGTTTACCCAGTAAACAACCCAACAAGCATTGTTGTACTTGTATTAACCTCCATGATTAATAAAGTGACTCAATTGTTTTGTCTATTTTCATGGTGTATTTAGTTTATTTTTCCATTGTTTTAGTTTCCAGCTATTGTGTTTTGTATTATTGTATTTTCCTATTTTAGGATATTACAGTGGTATCAAAGCATGATCTTTGGCTCAGCTTGTGGGCACTAAATTTCATGACATTAGAAGAAGAAGTAGAAAGTAGAGATCTAAAATGACGGAGGGATTAAGTTTTTCCACTCTTCTCTTCAGATCTATGCAAGATATCTTGAAGGAGGTCAAACAAATGAGAAGGGTGAGGCAAAGAGAAACCTAAAGAAGGTTTCATAATGAGGAAGGTCGAAGCACTTCCTATCAACAGAATAAACAACCGAAAATGCAAAGAGATCCACAACACTCTTCTATGTCCACTTTCCTTGCAGAAGGAGATGAATCACGTGGAGATGGAGGATACTTAGAGCATGATACTATGAGTGATTATCTTGCAAAGTACAAATCTCAATCAAGAGCATTCAAGGAGAATCTAACTCTCCAACATTTTTTCCAGATCAAAGAGAATTGGAGACCCCACAGCTGCAATAGAAGGAAAGGGAACATATAGAATAGATTCTTCTTACCTAGATTTTATGGGTCATCCACAAGCATAGAAAAATCTTGGATGAAGGAGTTAGATGATTCCTTCTAGCTACATCTAGTAGCGGAAAGAGAGGTTGTTGAGATTGCAGCATTGCACCTTGAGGGTGGATCAAAGGATTGGTGGTTCAAACATATGAAACATGCAAGAGTGACTGCAAGAGTGACTGCTTATGCAAGATGTTCCTAAGTATCAGTTGATCCAATGTTTGAAATTCCATTCCCTGTTATTTCAGCACCTCAACTTGAGATTTGTGGGTTCATGCCATCAGGGCAATTACATAACCAAGGGTTAGAGCACCTTGTTAATTTGGAACAATAGACTTTCACTGCGCGGTGGAACCTTGACTTGTTCAAGGAGGATATGTATAGCTATCCCAGTTTTACATTGTTGAGCTACACACAACACTTTGTGTTGTAGTGTGGAGTTTCAGAGGATGGGATTAGCATAGTCCTATTGCAGGGGAGCTATACAATAGCTTTTGAGAGTCGGAGGTTATTGTCACATGAAATGTCATATTATATTTATGACAAAGAGATATTGACCATTATGCATGCATTGGTAAAATTCTAGAAGTTCTTGATTGACAACAGATTTCAGGTGAAGACCATCCACCATGGTCTCCGACATCATTCTGAGGAGGAGCAAAACTTGCAGGAGAGGCAACAACGATGGATGAGTACAATGCAGGACTATGAGTTCAACATTATGTATGGAGAGGGCCATGAGACAACAGATGCACCATCATGGAGATCAATAGCACTGTCACTGAGGAGCAGTGATGACTTGGGAGCTCTATTATTTTTGGAGCATTCCGATGACCGCTTCACTTATGAAGCATTGGATGGGAAAATGGTAGATGATAGACATATTGTGATGGATTACATCTTCCATTATCAGGACAGAGCCTTATTGATGAGCATCCCACCACTCAAAGAGAATTTTATGCCTACATCATATTCAGAACCTCATAGGATCTATTGGGCCATCGGTGAGAGGTTATCATGGAGAGACCTCAAGGAGGATGCACTTCAACATATCATGGAGTTCAAATATTGTCATCAAAATGGGAAGGATGGTATTATCCATTGGGTGGATACCAAGATGGAGAATGATAGGAGTCATCACCCACAGTTGGATGGATGGGTGATGATAATGAGCAAGTGGTTGAGAGGCTACTTGCGTATCTATGACACGTGACAGTAGGAAGCATGGGTGTGTTGGCTTCTATTGGGTGAGTATGGTTGTCACTCGAGATTTCCCATTTGTAAGATCCATGCCTTGTTTAGTACTGGTATGATGCAGCAGAAAGAGGCATGGCTGCGTTTGTTACTCTTGAGGGAGTTTGGCCATCACATGACATATCCCATGTCAATGTATGTGTCATTATGTGGGACATTGCATAACACTCACACGATGTGGCAGAAGGGAGCTTGGTTATGTTGGTATGATGTAACATTCTACATGTCAATTAGTATATTGTTGCTCCATGATTTGCATTATGATGATGTGAGGTGGCAACAAGAGTCATTGTTTCTATGGTTACTCTTGGGAGAATATGGGCTGACATAATCCCATACCTTGCATTATGATGATGTAGGATGGCAACAGGTGGCCTTACTAGGTTGGCTTTTGTTAGGAGAGTATGGCCACCATGCTTGGTATGATGATGAGGTGGTATGGCAGCAAGAGGCATTGTTGTCGTGGTTGTTATTAGGAGAGTATGGTTCAAAATTTCACATGTCAACCCATATATCTCTATTTCCTATTTTGCACAGTGTTGAGATGATGCTTGGAGCAAGCAGGGCCAAGAGGGCCAGTGATGGGAGCATGGAGAGATACATCCTACTCCATGTAGCATGGGTTGGATATATAGTTCATGAGTTGGGACTTTCCACTTGGGGAAGGGACCACTTCACTTCATATATCTCATGCAGAGAAGAGGCTTTGAGACAACAGATGGTTTCCACTTGGAGGTTCATTGATGATGGAAGGCATCTAACTACCATTAGGGGAATTTTGACGTCTAAAATGGGCCTCCTAAGGAAAATGTACAATCGAAATTCACTTTATGAGAACCAATCACATTTTAGGGGATGACATCTGTTGTAGCTCCTAGAGACAGCCTAGAGTTGTGATAGACCAGTGCCTAGGACATCTTAGCATAGCAAGGAGCATATAATATAATGTATGAAGTTTTCAGCTTCAGCTCACATGCTATCTCCTGTAAACAGGGAAAATTAATCTAGAATGGGACCAAACTCTTAGAAACTAATGCAAGAGAAAATATATTGTAGAGGAAAAATGCAGAACTCTCAATACAAAAGCAACAGACAATTCAGAGGCAGTTTACTGCAAAGCGAGCCGATTTAGAAATACCTCACAGACATAAATTATCAGAAGGTGTACGTAGTGAAAGAAATAACGAGAAGATATTAGTTAACATTGAGCTAATACCCAGATATACAATACCACCATGCATGGGCTTACCAATCTAAGAATCCATACATGATAATAGCATTTTAAAAGCACCACTCTAGCAATATTTTAGCAGAAATATGGTTTAGCTGAATAGTGGAACATAATATCATGCATGAGCCATATTTAAAGCACGTGAATGATCCGATCATGGGCATCAACTAGGATGAATCCATACCAAAAATCAGTGAGCCACTCGCATTCCAAAAAATGATACAGGAAGGATGGATGAAATGAAATGATATATTAAACAACATATAAGAGAAGTTAGGACATTGAGAAATACAAGAGACGTGAATCCTCTTCAACGAGATGGAACTCCTCCTCTTTAAGCCTTGCCTCTTTAAGAGACCCTATGGGCTGTGAGCCTTCATACAAGGGTTTACAAATGTATACCAAAGCATAACTCTTCATCATTTTATGATAAAAATGCGGATTTTGAATGATACATTTTTATGGTTTTTATAGGAGAAACTAAAAACCTAGCAACATAGGTAGGTAATGAACATTTAATTGTATCATTAAAACAAAATGGTGGAAAATTGCCCGCCCATGCTGCTTGACGTCGGTGTAGTGCTGGATGTACTCTGTGGCCTGCTAACTGAAATAAATGTTGTGGATGAAAGCCTGTTCAGGAACACGGTATTAAGACAAAACCATATGGACATTCTGTCCTATCCTGCAAGAAAAATTGGCTGAAATAAAACCTGAAGGATATTGCTTCTTGTGCATTGTACTCTTTGCCTTCTGAATCCTGAATCATGATTCGAAATCTTCAATGCCAAACACTGAATTCATTGACCTTTCGCTAATACTCCTCTGCTGCTCCATTAATGTTCTCATCTATGCAGTCGGCGCCTTGAATGTCCCAGCAAGGTTTGAAAATTTTTAACACTGCCTCTTAAATTGGAGTCTTGTCGATTTGGCTTCCGGGGAATTTTTCATAATTTTTCTCTAAACATGGTCCTTTGATGTGTGCTCGGCTCTTGTAATGGATGCGGCAATTATGATAATTCTCCACCGCTTTGAACCTGCAAAACCCATGATTTTGTTAAAGAAAACCATGCACGGAAGGGTAAACACAGTGAGGATCATGATGAGACAACGTGGCATGGTGGAGCGGTCGAGAAATGTAGAACAATGGTGAGAAAAACAGCGTGACGGAGGGAGGTGACAATGGAGAAGGTTGCTAAAAAGTGATCACGATCGTGGAAATACATAAGAAATGAAGAAATGAACCGATATAGGTCTGCGTGGTGGAGAACACGTGGGGAAAGACTGAAGGATAGGTGGTACGACACTAAGACAGCGGGAATGGATGACGTGGAGTATTGACCATGAGGGCTGGTCAAAATGAGAGGTGACCAGATCCTGGCCGTCTGATCTCGGGAGGATATCGACGATGGAAAGGGCGTCGAAGGCGGTAAACAGTGGGGCCAGGGGCACGGTTCCCCCTTGTTAACTTCTGTGTAGCTTCGAAGAACGATCGCCGTTGGATGAGGACCCTCGGATATGAAGGCGGTGATGAATATCGTTGCGCGTCTCTGTCCGAATGATAATGCGCGATGGAGAGCGGTATTGGGGCCGTACGCAGGGACGCGTGGCGGGCGTTGAATGGAATCGCTGGCCCGTGGAGAATTACTGCCTACCACCGAAAGGCGGTGCGATATAAACCGTTGGTTTTGGAGCAGTGTTTGGAGCACGGGGACCACCAAGGATGGATAGGCTATGGACCGTTGATTTCATCATTTGATCAGACGGCAGGCAGCTGGGTTATGGGTACAGTGAAGATGAATGATCGTCGTCCGATCTGTACAGATCGACGGCTCGGAGAATGCCCGATATTTTTTTGATTAAGCACCTATAGAACTTAGCGCTCGGTCGAGCGCCTGGGTTATGTGGAGCGAAAACTTGAGGGGCTCAAGACCGAAAGGGGCTGGGCCTTTTTATATTTTCGGATCTGAATTTGTGGCCTTTTTTATGTAATTTCGAGGCTGAGAGAAGGCAACGATAGGTGGATACTGAGCTTTTCAGGCCCAAACATGGACTTTTAAAAGGTTAAGGCTAAAGCGAAGGTTGAATGGATTTGTAAGTTGCTGAGCAAAAATACAAAAGAGGGGCTAATATGAGTAAACAACATCATCTCTAATGGTTGAGGTGGCATTGCTTGAGTTAAAGGTACTTACTTGTCATATTCTCAATGGTGGATAAAAACTCATGGTTAACCATGGTAGTGCTCTAAGTACTTTTAAAGTCAAAGTAAAGTACTCATAATAAATGTCATTTCACACCTTTTGAATAAAAATATATTATTGTCATTTCATATTTCTTGAAAGAAACAATGCATATCCCTATACATTTATTATATTATATTATATTATTTTTATATAGTATATTAATTACATGTTATTATATAATTTAAATAATATAAATTTTAATTAATAGCATATAATAATTAAGAATTTATACATTTATATTTATATTTTATTTTAAGTTATTTAAGTACAAAAGAAAAATGCATTAGTGTTCAATGATAATGACTTTTTCTTGAAAATCTCATTCTTTTTCATAGTCACATCAATACATTTTTTTTATTAATTTTATTTTGGTACAACTTTTGAATTGAAATTAACTATGGTTACATGGATTGTCGTGCCAAAAGTGAATTTCAAATTAATAAATATTATTTTATTGGTTTAGCTATTATTTTATTATTTCCTTAGGAGGCCCATTTTAGACCTCAAAATTCCCCTAATGACAGTTGGGGGACATTCTAGACATACTATAGAGGCAACTATGGAGTTGGGCATTCAATACAAATTGGAGCTGATGGGGAGACCTTCCATATGAGGATGCCATTTGGAGGGAGATGGATTGCTGCAACATTCACTTTTGTAGTTTCTTGAGGACAAGCAACATTTTGGCCGAGAGGACTGTAATATTCCCAATTTTCCATTAGTTAATTGGAATATTAGAGTTCTTACTTTTCTTAATTAGTTAAGTAAATAAAATGGTGGAGGGACCCATAAACCCCATAGATGAATAAAATCCACCTTTTTGTTTTGTGAATGTGGGTTATTTAGATAGTAGATCAGTATTATGGAGTAGTGGAGCAACTTATTAATGAAGGAAGAGTGGAGATCATGGAGAGATAATGAGGGAGATGATGGAGATAGTGGAGGAATAAAAGTAAGATCATAGAGAAATAATGATGCAGTGATGGAGGAAGTGGTGCATTAAATGCCAACATGATGGAGAAGTGGAAATTAAATGAAAATATGATGGAGATCATGGGGAGATAGCGCAGTATTCATGGAGGCTAGTGGCCACATCTACAGTGCAGTAATGAGGTGGTCCAAGGCTAGGGGAGGCTCACAAAGCATAAAAGGAATGTGAGGGCAGCCATAGAATTCATTCTGGATTTTGATATTGTATTGTCGCTTGACATTTATTTGCATGCTTTAGCTATTTAGCTAAGTATGTAGTGCTATTTAGCACACAGATGTCTCCGAGTGGAGATCCCACCCTTATCCACAGGGGAATTCGAGTGCCTACTCTGGAAAGGTTTCTTTGAGAATCTATTCATCATCTGGCATTGGTGCCACATTTATCCCCTCTCTTCTGCACATACATCTTTCGGAGTTACGCATTCTTGTCTTAAGGTTTGAGAGGAGGAAGGTAGTTCTTATCATTTCAGCTAAGAAACCGATGGAGGAATCATCCTTTCACCTTGTGCTTCCATTTTAGTCTTCCAGGAGCATCATTGCTACATCTGGCATCGGGCCATCATTTCTACACCTCCTTGTAGCAGCAGTCCCTGCAGGAATTACACATTCCAGTAGTGTATATCCAGTGAAGGAAGGAAGTTCCAAGTATTTCAGCTTGGAATCCTGTGAGGGATCATTCCCTCACTTTGGAGAGATTATTTCCATCAGTTGTGAGCTATATTCCATAACCTAGCAGTAGGCTACAACTTCAGCCTCCTTGACAGCACATTTTGGTTCAACAGTTGTGCAGTTTACAACTACAACTTGAGAGGAGAAAGGAGGAGCTAGATCTCAAGCTTCTAGCTTGGGAATCTAGAGAAGGGATCAACCCTTCAAGTATTGAGCTGATTGAGTGTGATTGCAACCATATTTTCTTCAGTTCATGCCATAGATCTACATACCCAGCAGTTATGTATTGCAGGCCCTAAGAGGGTGATTTTCCAAGTTGTGCCAATCTGTAAATCCTTTTTGGGTTATTTTTGGTTTTCATCATAGAGCCCAAATCTCAAATCCAGGAATTTTTTGAGCTTTGGAACAGCCTGATCTACACATTCCTTTTCAGCCAGCAGTTGCAATCTTTGCATTTTCAGCGGGGACAACGCAATATATCCTCCAACATATCAACATTAATGTAGTTCCTTGATTCAAATGACTTGAGGGTCACTCTAGCCACCTCTGTCGGCTTGAGTTTTTCTATTTTTGAGCACCTTTGTGTTGATCAGCGGTTGTCATTAATGTCAACCCAAGTAGTACCAGGGGCTAACCCAATATTGAATGAGAATTTTGACCTACCAAATTAATATATTCTGGTTCAATAATGATTTTTATGGTTTCTACTTGTCGAGATGTTTCCGTTGATATATGGCACACCATGTAATTCTTCATGGTTTGAGAGATATTCATGTTTGAAGTTTGTACCCCAGTTAGTGGGCTAAAACCCCATGGGGTTGGGGAATGGGTCATTTAAAATTCATAATTAATATTTTCTAAGCTCCTAAAATCCCTCCCACGTTCACTTGTTGAAGCCCCTCTCAACTTAAGCATTCATATATATTGTGATCTTCATTTCCTCCTTAGGCAAGGGATTCGGCCATCTGAAACAGGTCATCATGGCATTTTCGCTATAACTTTTTTTCTACAAAGGCTCAGAAGCTGAAATTTTTATGAGGTGAAGCCGAAATCCTGAGGAATCTGTAGTAAACATTTTAGATCAAGTTACGTAATATTTTTGGAGATATGATCTGTGGAAGTAAGGGTTTTTGCAGGCTCCTGAAATTCATCGCAAAAAAGTGACCTTGGTAAATTTGTCATAACTCTCTCTCTGAGTATTGGATTGTAATTCCGTAAAAAGTGACAGATAGTGCACAGTCTCTAATTTTCACTCTATCACTTTTAGAAGAAAATAAATAAAACAGTGACACGTGGCATGCCATACAATTTCGCTCTGCTGAAACAGTCCATAATTAGAGCAATGTGAGAAATTGGGTATAACTCTCTCTTAAAGAATTCAAATTGGGTCAGACCTGTGGAATTGGAAAGAAGACTGAGAGGAATACTACAGGACCGAAAATAAGATATTAAGGATCTAAAATAATAGAGATACACTAGATTCAATATCGAGCTCCTAGAAGGCAAGAAAAAGCTAGATCATGTGTTGTCAAGGATTGCAAAGGACCAGACTTTCTACGGCATAAAATCAAAACAAGGTGCAGCAGAGGGTATCATGACAAGAGCCACAACCAAGGTGCATAACAACAGCAAGAAGTTCATCATATGAAATCTTCAAGTTGGTAGCACTGCATACAATCATTGTAAAGGTATCATTGTACTTAGTCATTGTAAATACATTATTGTACAAATTGTATTAGTGTCTATCTTCCAAGGGTTGAAGAGGAAGTTTTGGGAGGTCTAGGATCATCATTATGTGGTTGTGTCAAAGTTTGGGTTATGATCTAGTGTATCTTCTTCTTCTACATCATTCTATATCATTGTAAAGTGGACCATTTTCCCTGGTACGGGAGTCCATTCTTCTTTTCTTCTATAGGGTGGTAGGGTGGTGCTAGGGTGAGTTGTAGCTCATTGGGTGTTGGGACATCCATTCAGTGACTACTGAATAATCTCGGGCATTGGAGCGTCCATCCAGTGGGAGCTGGAGAAGAATGCTTTTCTAGATTCTAGGAAGTTGGAGTTTTATTTTCAATTTGAGTTGAAAAGAATTATTAGAAAAGCATTAGGTGGTTTTTGTCCCGAAGTGGGTTTCCACCTTAAAAATTGTGTGCATTTGTGTTCCTCTTGTTTTCTACTATCATTGTACAAACACTGATAATAATTGAAGATTAACTAATGCTCTAATTGTAAGAAATACTGATTCACCCCCCCTCTCAGTATTTCCAACAATTGGTATCAAAGCTTGGTTCCTTCAATAGCAGTTTAACAGCTGGAAGGAGGTCATGGAGCATACCAAGAATGGTGTACCTCTATTCAATGAAAATAATTATGCACTTTGGAAAGGAAGAATGGAGGTCTATCTCTTGGCGCAAGTTTACGAAGTATGGGACACTGTTCAAAATGGATTTACATCAACTGCGGATGAACAAGGTAAGAAGAATTTGGTAAATGATGCAAAAGCAAAGAATATTATTATCAGTGGACTTATTGAATCTGCTTATCATAAGGTGTTGGGTTGTAAAACCGCCAAAAATGTATGGGACAAGCTTGATAATATATATGCAGGTGACTCAAATGTCAAAGAAGCAAAGCTTCAAATCTATAGAGCAAAATTTGAGCAACTCAGAATGAAAGAAGATTGCAACATTGCTGCATACTTTCAATACGTTGATGAAATAACCAATACTCTGGAAGGATTGGGAGAGCCAGTTGACAAGAAGACTATTATATGGAAGATTATTAGAATGTTACCAGGGAGATTCAACCCAAAGGTATTGGTCTTAGAATACAGTGCAAATCTGGACAAACTCAGCAAAGAGGAATTACATGGAGTTCTCATAGCATATGAAATGAGACTTGATGAAAATGAGGGTACTTCGCATCTAGAAATTGTGTTCGTTGCATATAAGAAAACCAATAAGTATAAACAACCTTCAATTGAGAAGACATGCACCTGCAAGTGTGAAGAAAAGGGAGATGATGAAGAAGGTCTTTCAGATGAAGAATATGCTTACTTCACGAGAAAACTACAAATTGGTAAGGGACAATTCAAAGGTAAACTTCCATTGATATGTTTTAGCTGTAATGAGGTTGGGCATTTTGCAGAAAAATGTCCAAACAAAAGTAATGGAAACTCAAAAAGAAAGAAAGGCTTTAAGAAATTCAACAAGCAAGGATCCAAAAGGAACTTTCTCTCTAAAGAAGATAGCTCATCATCCAATGAAGAAAATGATAGTGAAGAAGAAGCCAATGAGAGAGTATTGTTTATGGCCAAGCATAATAAGCAAGAGGTATCAAACAACGAAGAAGAAGGATGGACCATAGATGAATTTTATGAGGAAGCAATCAAGCTTATAAAAGATCTCAAGGCGGAGAAGATCCGTTCCAAAACTCTTGAAGAAAAAGTTCAAGGTCTCAAAATTGAAGTTGAAGAACATAAATGCATTGAAGAGTCACTTCAAAAGAAGTTGGAAGAAAGCAACCAAGAAAGGGAAGAATTAGAAGCCCAATTGGTCTCGATGTGTGAGGAAGTGAAGAAAGGAAAAACTATCCAAAACTATGCCAAAAACTCAAGGGCATTGGAAGAACTCATCAACAATCAACGATCTTACAATGAAAAAACTGGCATCAGTTACAAAGAAGAAGAAGTAGGACTTTCTACAACAAAATACAATGAACCTATGAGATATGACATGCATGAAGACTTCATTGGACAAGATTCACAAGAACAACCTTCGAAGACAATTCCTCGATGAAAATTTCCTGCATCCAGGTACCAACATATTTTTTATGGCTACTGTTATTCATGTGGAAAATTTGGTCATAAAGCTGTAGAATGTTGCACCTACCCTAGGAATGAATACAATTCTAGGATATCTGTCAAATATGAACCTCCTAGGGCTTAGCAAAATATCAATATATTTGAACATTTAAGAAATAATATTGAATGTTACAAATTTCGAAACTTTGGACACATAGCCAAAGACTGCAGACTTGAAAATCCTCCAGAAGAATCTTCGAAGCCACAGATGAACGAACATGGAAGAAGAAGAAGAATGATAATTGTGCTCTCGCTCTCAAGGCTCAAAAGAACAAAGATGTGTGGTATGTTGATAGCGGTTGCTCAATGCATATGACTGGAGATAGAAATAAATTTGTATCTCTGAAAGAGAAGAAGGATGGAACTGTGTCATTTGGAAATGATGGATCTTAAAATGTTATAGGATCAGGTACTGTCACTCTCGGAAGCAAATATGTTCTAGCCAAGAATGCTCTATTGGTTGAAAACATGAATCACAATCTGCTCAGTGTTGGACAAATGAGTGATCAAGGAAACACAATACTATTCAACTCCATGAAATGTGAAATCAGGAAAGGCGTGTATGGTGAAATTGTGGCTACAGCAAGTCAAGCTCCAAACGAAATATATGTTCTGGATGAAGCAACTAAAGCATGTCTAATAGCTAAAAATGATGATACAATAATTGGTAGCAATGATGATCGTCTAAGTAAGAATTTTTCTACAAAGGTGCAAAGTAATTTCGAGATGTCTTTACTTGGTTGCAAATTGAGCATAGACGACTCATCTAAGGATGTGGATCAAAGGTTGTATAGATCTATGATTAGTAGTCTTCTATATGTAATAGCCTCCCGACCAGATGTTATGCAAGCAGTTGGACAAGTAGCAAGATTCCAAGAAGCACAAAAAGAATCACATATCAAATATTCACCAGCATTGGAATATCTTCGCCAGAAGCTTGGGATTCTCCCAAGTTCTCATTAGATTTTCCTTTTTCAGAATATAAAGGGGGAGTGGAAGTGTGTACAGGTCTGTACGACAGTTGTGTGTCAGTGCGAGTGGAAGTGTGTACAGGTCCGCAAGATGGTTGTGTTTCAGGGGGAGTTACCATTTGTCATTGATGTCAAAGGGGGAGAGAATGTTGTAGGAAGAGGTGTCATGATCGTAGGGGGAGTACTTGTGTTGCCATCAATGCCAAAGGGGGAGATTGTTGATCAGCGGTTTTCATTGATGTCAATCCAAGCAGCACCAAGGGCTAACCCAATATTGAATGAGAAGTTTGACCTACCAAATTAATATATTCTGGGTCAATAATGCTTTTTATGGTTTCTACTTGTCGAGATGTTTCCGTTGATATATGGCACACCATGTAATTCTTCACGGTTTGAGAGATATTCATGTTTGAATTTTGTACCCCAGTTAGTGGGCTAAAACCCCATGGGGTTGGGGCATGGGTCATTGAAAATTCATAATTAATATTTTCTAAGCTCCTAAAATCCCTTCCACGTTCACTTGTTGAAGCCCCTCTCAACTTAAGCATTCATATATATTGTGATCTTCATTTCCTCCTTAGGCAAGGGATTCGGCCATCTAAAACAGGTCATCATGGAATTTTCACTCTAACTTTTTTTCTACGAAGGCTTAGAAGCTGAAATTTTTATGAGGCGAATCTGAAATCCTGAGGAAGCTGCAGTAACAATTTCAGATCAAGTTGCACAATATTTGTGGAGATATGATCTGTGGAAGTAAGGGTTTTTGCAGGCTCCTAAAATTCATCACAAAGAAGTGACCTTGGTAAATTCGTCATAACTCTCTCTCTGAGAATAAGATTGGAATGCTGTAAAATTTGAAGGATATTGCACAATATTTAATTTTTTCTCTATCAATTTCAGAAGCAAATGAATAAACAGTGACACGTGGCACGCTGTACAAGTGAGATCTAGTGAAACAGTCCATAATTAGGGCAGTGTGAGAAATTGGGTATAAATCTCTCTTGAAGAATCCAAATTGGGTCAAACCTATGGCATTGGAAAGAAGACTCAGAGGACTACTACAGGACCAAAAATCAGATATTAAGGATCTAAAATAACAAAGATACACCAGATTCAATATCGAGCTCCTAGAAGGCAAGAAAAAGCTAGATCATGTGTTGTCAAGGATTGCAAAGGACCAGAATTTCTACGGCATAAAAGCAAAACAAGGTGCAGCAGAGGGTAGCATGACAAGAACAGAAACCAAGGTGCATAACAACAGCAATAAGTTCATCATGCGAAGTCTTCAACTGGGCAGCACTGCATACAATCATTATAAAGGTATCATTGTACTTAGTCATTGTAAATACATTATTGTACAAATTGTACTAGTGTCTATCTGCCAAGGGTTGAAGAGGCAGTGTTGGGAGGTCTAAGATCATCATTATGTGGTTGTGTCAAAGTTTTGGTTATGATCTAGTATATCTTCTTCTTCTCCATCATTCTATATCATTGTAAAGTGGACCATTTTCCCTGGTACGGGAGTCCATTCTTCTTTTCTTCTATAGGGTGGTAGGGTGGTGCTAGGGTGAGTTGTAGCTCATTGGGTGTTGGGGAATCCATTCAGTGACTATTGAAGAATCTCGGGCGTTGGAGCGTCCATACAGTGGGAGCTAGAGAAGAATGCTTTTCTAGATTCTAGGAAGTTGGAGTTTTATTTTCAATTGGAATTGAAAAGAATTATTAGAAAAGCATTAGGTGGTTTTTGTCTCAAAGTGGGTTTCCACCTTAAAAATTGTGTGCATTTGTGTTCCTCTTGTTTGCTGCTATCATTGTACAAACAATGATGATAATTGAAGATTAACTAATGCTCTAATTGGAAGAAATACTGATTCACCCCCCCTCTCAGTATTTCCAACACTTTGTACTTGTATTTAACCTCCATGATTAATAAAATGACTCAGCTATTATGTCCATTTTCATGGTGTATTTAGTTTATTTGTTCATTTTTGTAGTTTCCAGCGATTGTTTTTGTATTATTGTCTTTTCCTATTTTGGGATATTACACTCTGGATAAATATTGTACTAATTTATTGGCTCCCTCTGCTACTTCATTTTTCTATGGGGTATCTACTATAATGAACTTCCTTTTGATGCCATTTTGATTTCAAAAGTCATCAAGTTATTTTGTATTAAACTCACCTCCATTATCAGACCTTATGCTCTTGGTTTTACAATTTATCTCATGCTCGGCCATGGCTTTAAATTATTTAAACTTCTCAAAGTCTTCTTATTTTTCTCTTAAAAATGCAACCCACATCATCCTACTAAAATCATCAATGATAAGAATGAAATACAATTTAACTATGGGTGATAGTTTTATTGATGTTCCACACAATTTCATATGTACTAACATCTTATTTGATGAATTCTCCTTGGAATTGAATCGTACTCTAATTTTCTTACCTAATTGACAAGACTTGAAAATAGTATTCTCAATTTTTGTTAACTTTGGAGGGTCTTTGATAGAATTCTTCTTGCCCAATATGACTATCTGATCAAATTCATATGTCCAATTATTTTATGCCATAGCTATCTCTTACCAATATTTGAAAAAAACACCTCTTTTTCTTCTCTTTGAAAACATATACATTGTTATATGTTCTCACGACTTCAGCTACAACTTTACCAATGCGTACAGACTTGTTTTGACAATTCCTAGTTTTGAAAATCACATCATAGCCCTGACCACACATCTAATACACATTAAGTAAATGATTCTTTACCCCATCAACAAATAACACATTCTTTTCTTTACCTATTCCATTATATGGAATAACAATTACTTTACCAACAATATTACCAGGTGCATTATTACTGAAGGTCACATTACCTTTTTCAACTGGTTTCCATGTGAAAAACGTAATTTTTTCTCCTGACATGTGCCTAGAACAACCATTGTCCACACACCAATAATAGCCTTCATTTTGAGCATACAAAAAAATATTACATTGCTCTAAATTCCCCTTTTCTTTCCATACCTTGGGCTCCTGGATTATTTTCTCAATAATTGGTTCAAGTCATTCATTCTTAAATCCACAATCATTTGCTCTATGCCCAAAATTCTGATAGTTGTAGCATTGAATTAGATTATTCAAAGGATAAAATCAATTGGTGTACTTGGGTTTGCTCATCCCTCTTTCTGATTTACTAATTTTTTTGATAATTTCTTCTTCTTGATTTGAGTTGTCTATATGATAAATTCACTCTAAAATTGGCTACCATGTGTCCATAATTGGTGCATGTAAAACAATAACCTGGAAATGTATTTTTATACCTGGGAGAAAATTTACTTCTAATGCTTTGATTGGTTTCTCTTTGTGCCTTTTGATTTTCTCCTCCAGCATTGTCTGTGTTTTGCTGAGTGAAATTTCTCCTTTTATTGTGCTACTACAAATTTTTCTTTGATTGGTTATAGGGTTGTGTGCTTCTTTTTTCTCCTTTTTGATGCATTGACCCCTCATTTTTTGTTGCATTGGCTTCTTGCATAAATGTAATCAACTTATTTCCCCTTAACTCTATTTTTGAGCTAGATTCAGCCTTATATCCAAGACCAATTCGATTAGTGGAGACTCTCTATGCTTCAATAAGCTCATTTGGATCTCATGTCCCCCTTCCAAACTTCTAACTGAAGCTCGAATAAGTTTTTCTATTTTCCAATTATGTTCTTAGCAAAACAAATTCTCTCTCATTTATTTCACATGCTTAATTCTTATGACTAATTTTTTGATATAAAGTCTCTTGTATCTTATTACCTTCAATTTTCATGAGCAGAGGTTCAACAACTTCATCTTTGTCATTGATAAGAAACTCTTTCTAGGTTTTATATTTCTTTATCATCCTTTCAATTTATTCAAGTGCATTGACCAAACATTCTTATAAATTAACCTCAACCTCTTCACCATCAAAATTAATAGCTTCAACTTCTAGATTTTCTATAGTCATGAGTATGAATCCTTTGGACCTTCATCATCTTTGTCCTCATCTGAAGATTGGTTGCCCTCACTTTCAGAGAAACTGGATTCTTGGGTATAGATACTTCTCTTCATAGCCTTCTTTGTTTCCTTTTTCACTTTATTGAACTCCTCTCTTCGATCATATTCTTTCTTCTTCTTTTAAGGACACTTGCAAGCATAATGACCAAATTTACAATAATTAAATCACTTAAAATTAAACTTACCTTTATATTTTCTTGAGCCTCTCTTGAGCTTCGTCAAAAGCTTGGCTTCCTCTTCATCTAATTTACAACATGAAATGCCATGTTATTCCTTGGGATTCTTATTTGTTTTGAAGGCTAAATCGTTTTTTGTAGGCTTGCCATTTGCACTTCTCATCTCATAAGTATAGTATGTACCAAGTAGTTGGTCCAAAGTGAGAGATTTCATATTTTTCATCTCTTCAATAGCTGACACTTTTGGATTAAATCTCTTAGGCATATATCTCAACTTCTTTTGAACTACTACACACTCTTCTAATTTCTCATCAAGTCCTCTTATAGTTTTCACAAACTCATCAACTCTTAGGAAGTACTTTGTAATATCTTCATCATTATGCAATATTAAGGACTCAAATTGCATTCTAAAACCTTTAATTTTAGATTTCTTTACCTTTATATCACCTTCATAGCATCTTCTCATCTTGTCCCAAATATATTTTGTAGTTGTACAATCCATAAAATTTACTAGTTATGATTCTAGTAGGCCAGCAAGCAATGCGTTCATATCTTTTTCATTACATGTGAACTCCATATTCTGAAATTTAGTGATCACTATTTGTGGATTTTCATACTTTTCTTCTACAACATCCCATACATCAGCTCCAAGTGGTTGAATTTAGGTCTTCATCCCCACTTTCCAAAACACATAATTTGTTCCATTTAACATCGGTGCCCTAATGGTAAATCCTCCTTCCTATTTTTTCATGTTCCTTGAACTTATTTCGTGTTGTTAAAGTGATCCTGAAGGAACCTGGTTGCTCTGATACCAATTCTTAGAAAACAAGAAAATAGTAAGACAGGTGTGAATCAATATTGTAATAATTTTACAACTTTCTTTTACTTGCACAATATATTGGGACACCAATGAATACTTCATCAATTAATTCATATGAGCATGGTTAGAATCAATATAAGGCACACAAGAAATCAAACATAGATTCTTTAAAACTTTACTCAATTTCTTCACAGATTAAGTTGCTACTTGTTGTTACAAAGTTCTCTAACTACAACCAGAAGGAAGCAACCATTCCCTGACTTATCAGCTACAAATAAAAGGAGCTACAACCCCTATTTTGAAATATACTACTTGCATTACCTCAATGATTCATTTTTCATACAATTTTCATTCTCAAATCATGAATTCATTCCCTTTTAAAACAAAACTCAAATTTTCACTTCAAACATTCACCAAAGCCACCATTGCAAACACCTTCAACAATATCTTATGATTGAATAATTCACCATACACACCAACAACAATTCATCACACACTAATAACCAACAAAATTCCACTCACTTGCCATTTCGATTCTACTTATAAATGAATTTGGACTAATATTTTTGGAATTAATGTTTTAATTATTTTCAAATTTAATATTGTTATGAATCTCTTATTTTTCTCCTTTGTCTTTCTTCTATTAATTCATTTGTACCTTCTCTCCAATTATTTAAACTCTCCTTACTTGCTTTTATAAAAAAAATTTAGCTTAACTACCTAATTTTAATATTTTGGAATTTTTAGAGGATTTAGCAGTGCTTCTTCTAATTTTGGTGCTTCTCCAAACTATCCAAATTACCACATAACTGCTAAATATTTCCACTTCCACTACTTGAACTGCCAACTCGTTCATGCCCCTTTTTTTTAGCAATGCACTATTTATATGGAATAAATTAAAAATTCTAAATATGTTGACCCATCAATCCAAATATGGCATATAATGCCAAATTTCATGTTGTTGACTTGCTCTTGCCAAACATTCAAAGTTTCCTATATATATCTATATATATCCACTAAGCCAGGGTGGCTTATTAGAAGTCGTATATAACCTTCTACTAGCCCATTTCTGTTTAAGCCTTGAGAGCTTATTTCCTTTGTAATTATTTTGTGCCCTCACACACAAATTTCGTATACAAAACCTTGTCTTAGCACTTTAACTTTAGCTTCCTTCGAAGATTACATGTCCAGTGTATTTTAAATTTGCCTTTTCTGATTGGTCTTGTGCTCTCAACTGTACTACCATTTTGTCTTGAAGCTCTATCATCCCAGATCCTCTCTGCTTTGTGCTCGTTTAAAAACTTCCAGGGTCTGGGAACCAAGATGAGTTGTCTCTGTGGGTATTACCATTGTGAAGTATGAGCTAACTTCAATGACAAGCTAAGGTGATCTATCTATGACAGTTTCCATTATGCCTGACACATATTCATCCCAGAAATTTTCCTGCTCCACTCGCTTAAAAAACTTCTAGGGTCTAGGGATTGGGTCGATGTCGTGGTTACATCACTAGCACCATGTGGTGTCATCTAAGTGGTGACATGTGTCACTGAGATTTGAACTAAAAAGGAAAAGGATCGGGAAAAAAGAGAAGAATTAGCCTAGGAATAAGAAAACTAATGATAATAATATAAAAAGGAACAAAACTAAAAGTTGAAGAAAGAATAAGTAGTCGAGATAGCCTAGGAAATTGGAAGAATATCTCAACAACTTGAGCTCAAAAAAAAAAGGATGAAAATATGACGAAATAGAGGGAACATAGGAGAAAATTTGAGGAATAAATAAGAACTAAGACCATAAGAATGAGAAAAAATACTATAGGAAAAAGAAATGGTTGTTGCCAAGGAAAAATCCCTTCAAGTTCATCAGGAGGAATCTAAACTAGAAGCTCAATAGGATTTAAATTCTATGTATATTGAATCAATGTCATTGGAAGTTCTAGAGATATTAGAAGACCACCTATCAATGAAATACATGGGGTTCGGGCTGGCTAAAAAAAAGAAGGTGGTTAATTTGAAAAAAAATTAGATTTGATCATAGCTTGAACAATATTTTAGAGCATGCAAAGAAGATCGATGTTATGCCATGTTGGGCATGTGTTATATTCTTTCCACGACTAGTCCCACGTGTTGTACGTTTCGATGGGCGTAGCAGGGGGGTCACAACGGGGGAGGCAGCGGGTCCGGGGCAGCGCCCCGGTGAAAATTGTTTTGTTGTGTGGACCCACTCATAGGCGAACCCACCCATGTTTTGTGCATGAGTTTGCACATGGTTTTGGGGTATGATGGTTTTCTGCCCCTGGTATTTTGTAGATCCAGTCAAGGGAACTACGATTATGTTCTAATCCAGGGTTAATGGATTGGGGTTTATGTATGCTTCGGCATGTATATATATGTGTTGTAACACTAAAAGGAATATAATGAAAAATCAAGCTGGTCGTCCCGATTTGGGATCCAGGGAAAATCTCTGTGTTTATCTGTTTTATGTTTTATGCTCTCGCTATTGTTTATTTTCTCGTTATAAGATTCGTGTGTAGATAATTTCCGTTCGTGGTTAAAACCTACATTTGGTATCGCAGTTGTTTCAGCTTCAAGGATGCCTTTTGCCGCCGTAGGGTTTTTTGCTCTGGCCTGTGGTAGACCCTGTGCAGTGGGAGATCTGCAGGATCGATTCTTGTGGTGAAAGAATATGGCGAGTGGTGGAAAGATAGAGATCGAGAAATTTAATGGTCAGAGTTTTGAGTTGTGGAAGCTCAAGATGGAGGATCTGCTGGTGGATAAAGATCAGTGGATCGCGGTAGATCCAGGTACTAAACCAACGGAAATGTCAGATGAAGACTGGAAGAAACTAGATCGGAAGGCTAAGAGCACAATACGGTTGTGTGTCTCAGATTCAGTATTGTTGAATGTATCTGGGGAAGCTACGGCGAAGACCTTGTGGGAAAAACTTGGGACTTTGTACCAATCTAAGTCTCTGGTGAATAAGTTGTTCCTGCGGAAAAAGCTGTATAACCCGAGGATGAAGGATGGAGACTCGGTGACAGAGCATCTGAATGCCTTCAATACTGTGGTAAGTCAGCTGTCATATGTTGATATTAAAATCTCAGATGAAGATAAGTGCATCAGTTTGTTGTGCTCTCTACCAGACTCGTGGGACAGTCTGGTTATTGCAATAGGTAGCAACACAACTACCTTGAATTTTGATGACATTGTCTCAGCCTTGCTGTCAGAGGAAATGAGACGGAGAAATATGGAGGGTCAAAATGGAGATGCCTTATCTGTACGAGGAAGGTCCCAAAACAAAAACAAGAATAAGGTTTCGAGTGGGAGATCTAAATCTAGAGGGAGATCTAAATCTCCTGGAAAGTTTGTAAAGGTGTGCTGGAAATGCGGAAAGGAAGGACACTACAAAAAGGAATGCAGATCTAAAGCTCCTGAGAAAGGAAAGGGATCTGATGATGCTCCTTCTGCAGAGGCAAAAACCACCTCTGATGAAGGTGGGGATGTGTATTTGGCTTCTTCTTCAAATACACATGTAGATCATGAGTCATGGTTGATTGACTCAGGTGCATCCTTTCACTTCACTCCCCATAGGGAGTGGTTCTGCAAGTATGAGAAATATGATGGTGGTGATGTCTTCCTAGGGGATGATAGGAAGGCCAGAATCGTCGGACGTGGAAAGGTCAAGCTGAAGCTGCAAGGTGGAAGGATTAGAACACTTCCTGGTGTTCTGCATATTCCTGCATTGGCCAGAAATCTGATTTCTGTAAGCAAGATGGATGATGCAAGTGTAAAAAAAGTGTTCGAGAAAGATGCCTGCAAGATGGTTCGAGGAACACTGGTATTAATGTGGGGAGTTTGGACTGGAACTCTATACAAGCTACAAGGTAGCACTGTTATTGATGGGTGTAACAGTTATGTGGTTCCTGAAAGTGGAGTGGAAAGCCTAGCTGTCTCTGGAGAAAAGACCATGTTATGGCATCAAAGGCTTGGACATATTGGAGAGAAGGGCCTTTGGATACTGCATAGAAATGGCATGGTAGAAGGTATGTCTAATTGCTCTCTGGATTTCGATTTCTGTGAACATTGTGTATATGGGAAGCAAAATCGGGTGAGTTTTCCTTATGGTGCTAAGAGGGCGAACAAGATATTAGAACTTGTGCATAGTGATGTGTTTGGACCTGTGTCAGTTCCATCACTGGGAAAGTCGGTGTACTATGTTTCATTCATAGATGACTTCTCAAGGAATACATGGATATATTTCCTGAGGAATAAATCTGAAGCTTTTGACAGATTTAAAGAATTTAAATCTCTGGTGGAAAACTAGACAGAGAAGAAGATAAAGGTGTTGAGGACATATAATGGTGGGGAGTTCTACAAGAAGGAATTTGAAGAGTTCTGTAAGAAGTGTGGTATAGCACGAAAGAAGACTACTCCATACACACCTCAGCAAAACAGAGTTGCAGAAATAATGAACAAAACACTGATGGAAAAGGCAAGAAGCATGCTCAGTGGTACTGGGTTAGGACAAGAATTCTGGGCAGAGGCAGTGGAGACTGCATGTTACTTAGTTAACAGATCACCTTCATCAGCGTTGGAGGATAAGACTCCACATGAGGTATGGACTGGTAAGAAACTCTCTCTTTCACATCTAAGGGTATTTGGATGTGATGCATATGTACATGTTCCAAAGGAGAAAAGGACCAAGTTGGATAATAAATCTGAAAGGTGCATCTTTATTTGGTATAAGGATGGTTTAAAGGGTTACAAGCTTTGGAACCCAGAAACAAGGAAGGTTGTGTACAGCCGAGATGTGGTGTTTAGAGAAGTGAAAGATGTTGTTAAACATGAATTCCTACCAAAGGAACCCGAGAAGATAGAGTTTGAGATAAAGGAGGATGAATCAGACTCTACAACAGAAGAAGACTCAGAAGATGAAGAGCCACAAACTCCAGCTTTGAGAAGATCAGTTCGGGAAAGAAGGCAACCAGAAAGGTATAGTCCATCTACTTTCTATTCAGGTTTTGCCTTAACTATAACTGATGATGAACCCAGAACTGTCAGGGAGGCAGTAGATTCAGAGGATGGAAAACTCTGGAAGGAGGCCATGGTTGATGAAATGGCATCCTTGCACAAAAATGAGGCATGGAATCTGGTGGAGTTGCCGGCTGGAAGGAAGCCCATTGGGAGAAAATGGGTGTTTAAGAAGAAGATGAATGTAGAAGGCAAGGTGGAGAAATACAAAGCTCGGTTGGTAGCGAAAGGTTATTCCCAGGTGCCGGGAATTGATTTTGGTGATATTTTTTCTCCTGTTGCCAAGGTTAATTCTATTAGATTACTTTTATCTGTTGCTGCTGCATTTGATTTTTAGATAGAACAGATGGATGTGAAGACAACATTTCTTCACCGAGATCTAGAAGAGGAGATCTACATGAAGCAACCTGAAGGCTTTATGGTGAAGGGTAAGAAAGAACTGGTATGCAGGTTGAAGAAGTCTATGTATGGGTTAAAACAGTCACCAAGGATGTGGTATCAGAAATTTGATACCTATATACGGGGACTTGGCTTCACCAGAAGCAAGGAGAATCACTATGTTTATTTTAAATTAATTGGTGATTGTGTCATTTATTTGGTCTTGTATGTGGATGATATGTTGTTGATTGGAAATGACAAAGAAATTATCCAAGATCTGAAGAGCCAGATGTTCTCCAAATTCGACATGAAGGATCTTGGTGTTGCAAACTATATTTTTGGCATGGAAATTAAGAGAGATCGGGCAAAGAGGAAGCTCTAGTTAAACCAGAGGAAGTATGTTGAGACTATATTGCATAGGTTCAATATGCAGGATAGTAAATTTGTGAATGTTCCTATTCCAGTAGGTGTAAAGCTATCTGCCGAACAGTGTCCCAAGACAGAAGAAGAAGAGGAGGATATGTCCTGTGTTCCATATGCAAGTGCAGTGGGCAACCTGATGTATGCAATGGTCTGCACTATAACAGACATTGCACATGCAGCGGGAGTATTGAGCAGGTTTATGTCAAACCCAAGGAAGGAGCATTGGACAACAGTGAAGCGGGTTTTCAGATATTTACGTGGCACTAGTGATTATGGCTTGTGCTACTAGGGAAGACCAGGATTGGAAAGAATGTTGGAAATTCGTGGTTTTGTTGATGCAGAATGGGCTGGAGATATAGACCAAAGAAGATCTACAAGTGGGTATGTGTTTAGCCTATTTGGAGGCGCAGTCAGTTGGATGAGTAAAAGACAGTCTGTAGTGCCTCTTTCAACTACAGAGGCAGAATACATAGCAGCCACTCATGCAAGCAAGGAAGAAGTTTGGTTGCAGAGATTGTGTTCAAGTAAGGGGTTGGTACAGCAAGCTATAAGGATAGACTGTGATAGCTAAAGTGCAATTTTCTTGGCTAAGAACCCTGCTTACCATTCAAAGACAAAGCACATTGATGTTCAATATCACTTTGTTAGAGATATGGTTGAGGCTAAAAGGGTGTTGCTGGTAAAGGTGGACACTTTGAATAATGTTGCAGATGCATTGACGAATTCTGTGAGCACTCAGAAGTTCTCTTGGTGTAGAGAAACAATGGGTGTTGAAGAATTTTCCCAATGACTAACCTCTCCTGTGGCCCCCTGTGGAAATAAAACAACAAGTGGGAGAATGTTGGGCATGTGTTATATTCTTTCCACGACTAGCCCCACGCGCTGTACATTGCATCGGGCGCAGTAGGGGGGTCACAAGGAGGGAGGCACTTCCACTATTGGGGTCCAGTGGTGGCCACTTAGAAATTTTTTTGGTGTGCGACTCCACCCATGTTTTGTGCATGAGCTTGCACACTGGCTTTGGGCATGATGGTTTTCGGCCCTCGTATTTTGTAGATTCGGTCAAGGAATCACTGTTATGTTCTCTAATCCGTGGTTAATGGATTGGGTGGTTTATGTATGTCACATGTATATATATGTGTTGTAACACTAAAAGGAATATAATGAAAAATCAAGCTGGTCGTCCCGATTTGGGATCCAGGAGAAAATCTCTATGTTTATCTGTTTTATGTTTTATGCTCTCGCTATTGTTTATTTTCTATTATAAGATTCGTGTGTAGATAATTTCTGTTCAGGGTTAAAACCTACATGTCACAGCTACTGCTTGTACATATTACTACTAAGAGGCCCATAATGCCTAAAACTAGAAAGGACCCAATTTACATGGCCTCAACGAGAATGGAATTTCCTCAAGGCATTGAGAGAAATGTAAAACATCTCTTTGAGCAGATAAAGAAGAAAGATGCACATATAGCTAGGTTAAAGTGAGAGGTTGAATTTTTGAAGTCAATGAAAAATACCATGTTATATAAAATCATCAAGGTGGAATAATATAAGACATGCACTTTAGAATTACAAGAGTACTACAAGTTTTTTCTCTTACAAGAGTATGCATGCCTACAAATTATCTAGGAAATTTCAAGTTGGATACTATAATTTTTGGAGCTAGGAAAGGAATGAGGCACTTATCATCAAAGAGTACTAAATTTTATAAAGTAGATGGAACAATGACTTAGATAACATCCACATGGACTATCAATATTCCCTAGACTAAACACATAGGAATTGACATATGACTCTATTGATGTTTTCCTAGCTCTTAAGATAACAGGGAAACTAGAGGAATACATACCCCATTCAATGGCACAATACCAAAATCATTACCCCTTTGCTAATAGGATCATCAAAATGAGAAAAAATCCATCAATTGGAGCCCAAGGAAATCTTAGGCCAAGTGAAGAAGTAAGTAGAGAGTTGGATGAGCTACTAAATACAAGGGAATTGTATTTCGGTGTCTTCACTAAGAAACTTACTAAACAGAACTTGAAGCAAAATCTTGTGGGTTTCACTAAGCATAAAACAATTTTGAACTTATTAATGTTCTCACTGAAGAAGGATTTTATAGAATCCTCTCGCAGAACACCTCATAATATCATTTTTTCATGAAGAGATTGCTACCAAGGATAATTAATATGATTGGTAGCTTATTTTTAAGACATCATGAAGCTTCCAATTGAAGATCCAATCATATTGTAACAATTATCATTCTCATTTTTTAGAGTTTTGATTTTTTTAATTATATTTGAAAATCATGAGAATTTGAAGATTTGTAACTAACCCCAGATAATTCCAACATTCACAAGGATAAGTTACTAACTTAATGTATAAATGTTGTAAAACTCTCAATATTAAGGAATTTGGGAATTTTGTTGAAATAGTTACATAATAGAACTATGAATCTATTTCATACATATCCATTGCGATAATATTGACAATCATTGAAGACTACTATTGATATGAAAATTAATGCTAGTTATTGTCTTGATAGTTTCATTTCATATATAAACTTTTCTTTGCATTTTTTTACTTATCCTTCATGAGTTTGTTTATGAGCATGTGATTGGAAAACAGTGTATTTAGTGAAATTATGAATTTTTCATAAGCTTAAAAATCATAATTTTAAATGATAGAACAGAAGCAATATTAAACACAGTAAACACACATAACAGAGCTTAACCCCTTCTAAAGGAGTTCACCCCTCCTAGGCTACATCTTCTTGGTCCAACTTCATAGTGTGACCTTTGTATTAGCTTCAAGTGTGCTAAAAAATATGTTACAAGATTCAGAACCTCTTGGAACCTGTTCCAATGAGTTTAAAACATCATAATATTTCAAAAATGACTATTTTTTTTGCTGAGTTTGGACTTTGGATGCTCTAGCAATTTCCCCAACACTTAGTGGCCCTGACCTTCAAAAATTTTCAAATGCACAAAAACACCTATATATGACCTTTTCTCCCTCTTCAACCTGCTCCATTAAGTTCCCAGCATGTCAATTAGCCTAAAATGACTTTTACTGAGCTCAATTTGGTCGAAAATTGAGTGAGTTATGACCAAAACCAACTTTGCCCCAATTTCTCCTCCAAAACTGGAAGAACTGCCAATTAATTTTATAAAATTAGAAATCCCATCAAATTTGGTGCACCTTTGAAAATTCTGCCAACTTAATCCTAAAAAATAATTAGTGTTAATCTTGGTTTATGGGCGGATAAACATGTATTAAAGGTTAAGCGTGTTTTTATGTGCTAATGACGTGTTAACGTCATAATCCCACATCCTAAATTAATTAAACATGATTATAAAAATCCATCGGTTCGATGGTTTTAGCACCTGGTTCTTGCATAATGGCCACATGGGGAGGGGGCTGGCCCGAGGGACTAGCCGCCTCCAACCCCTAAATGGTCGGCAGTTAATCTTTAAATATAGGCGGCAAACATATGGGGTAAGAACTACCTAGTAGACGAGATGGTATGGTAGTCGGTTTGTAGGCGGGAGGTCAGGGGTTTGAGCTCCGACTCCACCATAAAAATTTTCTCCAAGTAATAAAGACCCTTCTTCCATATATGTCCATCTCGCCTTTCTGAAGCCTCTGCCAAACTTGTATAGTGGCTCCTCCAAATATGGTAAAGTCCGTCGAAAAATGGGTTTGAACATATATATATCTATATATATATATATATAATAACACCACCATATGGCTAATGTCCAACCATGAATATCAAATAATTCGACCCCCATAGGTTAGGAGGTGGCCCACAAGAGAGGACACATGGTGCCCTTTGGTTGGGTTTCACTCCAACCCTTAAAAAAAATTTAAAATTCCACCTTAGGAAGAATTGGAGGTCATTTGGAAATTTCTCTCTTCACTTAACCCATCTGGCGAATCTGAAGACGACACTTGTCATAGTGTCACTAGTTGCAATCTGGAGAATATTCCTGCAATACTGACTGTACCTGCCACATCAACATTGTACCTATTCTGCTCCTTTTTAGCCTATTTGGAAAACGAACAGTAGACGATAACTCATTCATATGAACTGGGATTTTGATGAAACGAGTTGCACCAGAATATTGGCGACAAACTCTATCCGGTCGTTCAAGTTTGAAGAAATTTCGAGCACTTTCAATTTTTAGCTAAAAATTGAGCCTTAGATCACTCCTTCCCACTAGAAGCCTTTTGGACCCCAAAATATACTACCAATTGTTCAACAAGTGAGGGTACATTTCCCTCACTTTTCCAATCTCCAACCATTTTTCCTTTGAAGGATTTTGACCTTTAAGTCCGACTATAAGGTATTCAATGTTCCATCTTCTTGAATTTTTGATTCTTCTGTCAAGTATGAGATCTTGTTGAAGTTCATCAAGATATTCTGGTGAGAAATCATCTATTGATGGTAGTTGAACATGCTCTCCTTGATCATCAATCAAAGGAGGCTCAAACAATCTCAAATTCTCAACATTAACGACAGAATAAATTTGCATATAAGGAGGAAAATCTAGCTTGAATTCATTTGTACCAATATTTTCCATAATTTTAAATGGACCATAACAAATTGGTTTTAGCTTTTTACCTTCCCCTTGCAATATCTCTTTGATTATGTACAACTAAACTTCATCACCAACTTGGAATTCGTGATCAACTTGATGTTTGTCATGCCTTGCCTTGTAGTTGCTTTGACTCTTCTCAAGTTTCTCTTGCACTCTGTGATGTGCCAAATGAATTTTCTCCATGAAATTTCTTTCTTTATCTATGTCACTATGTCCACCTATAGCAACATCTTTCTCAAAGATGTAGTCCAATGGTGATCTTAGAAAGTAACCAAAACATGCTTATTGGCTCGAGGGGTCCTGACCTAGGTTCAGAGGTTAAGGTTTGCCAACAAACCCCTATACTACTAGCCCTTTCGGCAGTGGCCTACTTGCGGAGGCCAAAGTCTCACCTGAAGTAGTATGGGAGGGTGTTGGAACCAAGTTTCCGCACCCTGGGAGAGAGCAGGTAAGTCAAGAAGGTCTGCAACTATCAGATATATATAGCCAGAGGTCGTTCGCAGGAGTTTCAATAAATAACCAAAATACAGTTTATCAGATCTAAACAACAAGCTCGCATCCACGTGCATACTATTAGCTATAATCACAGAACAATATATTTGTAGTGGATTAATAGATCATAGATACATTTACCATAACACAGACAGTTCACAACGTACTAACAGACACATCATCATATAACTCAATTCTGCAACAACCATAACAGGACAAATCCAGATAACATCAAATATCCACAATACTTCCGCACATCTATATCATTACCCAAAAATCCTCTTACATTCCCCAAATTACCACCTACGCATACAACCAGCAGGGTCCGCACACAACAGGACAAAGGATCTTTGTGCACACAACCAGTAGGAGTCCTAACCCAAGCAACCCTACCAGAGATCTAACAGTTCGTACTTCGCATCAATCTCTATTCATTCCTACCTATGACTCAAAAAAGGTTCATATATTTATAGATTAGCATACACATCCAATGGTCCGAAAACTGTGGTTTGTGGACCCTTGGTCTACCCTTGACCCATTTACAATGCATTAGGGGATTTGACCCACCCCAAAACCCCTGTGTTAGACTAAAAAATACAAAATTATACAAAAATGGAAAAAATTCATAGCCTTTGGGAGACCCTGCTCCAACAGTCCCCCAACACAATCTTGTGACTCGTCTCGAGTCACTATGCCGGTGGGGCTTCAACCTGCGCTTGCAATACTATGATCACCTCAACTAACGGAGACAAGATGCCTTCACTTTGGACAGTTGCATTATGTGCAATGTTGACCAACTTCTCGAACAGTGGTCCTTCAGTCGTGGCAGTGACACTTTCCAAAGTTTGGTTTAGCTTCTTGATAGCAACATCCACATCCTGTGAAAGTTTGAGAGCTTCATCAACCCACAGCTTCAGTCAGTCACCAAGGATCTTCTTCTTTTGCTGAAGGTCATCAATATCCGCTTGGAGCACTTGGCTAGTGCGCAATTGTTGAAAGCGTTGAGCAGGTACTAGAGTGGGCAAGGTGGCTTTGATTGTCTCGAACTCCTCTTCTTTTTGTTGCAGGTCCTGGTTTATCCCTCACAAGATTGGATCACGTTGGACCTTATTTCATAGCTGCATGGTGGTCTCCAGTAGCTAGGCTCCCTGCGCGATCTGCCCTGTGATGAAATTCGTTGTTGCGGTGACCAGCACAGTTCACTGGGCTCAGACCTCCGAAGGTGTTTTAGACTATAACTTAGCCTAGAGATCTGCAATCTACTACTCCATGTGTGTCTTTACAACCTGAACTTCATCCTAGGAGGCCTTGAGTGTTGCGACCAATCATTCTACTTTTGCCTGAGGGGTGGCTGATGACGGGATATCTGCGGGAACATCTGCGCAAAGTCGGTGAATCGTGTCTTCGAGTTCTGTGTGCTTCGCGGTGGCGAGGCACACCTCAGCATTCTTTTCAAGGATGGCTTATTCAACTACACTGAGCTGTTGATGCACTTGTTGGTCTTGATGGTGGATTTCCTGAAATACAGCAGTGTGGAGACCCTGCAAGGCCTCATGGGGGAGCCGAGCTAAGTTCAGCTGGACTGTTGTATTGGCCTGGATTTGAAGTCCTAGGTTGGGTGGACTAAGCACCAGAGCTGCGCCCAGGAGAGAACAGAGGTGGCTATCATCTGTAACTAGTGTTGCGCTATTTAAAGTGGAGGGTGGGCATACCAGGGTCGCACTAATCTGCAACGTAGACGTTTTTAATTGTAGTGCTCACAGCTCAGCCTGAATTTTGTCGACTGCGGCCCGCTCCTATTCCTCTATGGCAGCCCATCTGTCCTCCGTGGCCAGAGTGACTACATCAGGGATTTGTTCCAGGTCTCTGTTAGTCAATGTGACTATTTCATCCCATTCTCTTGGCTGAGATTGCTGCTTTTTGTGGGGTGTTCTGACCGACTCGCTTGTGTGCTTTGTGCCGCGGGGGAGGCAGGTCTACCTGTATCTAGACCTTCTGTACCAAACCAGTCTGTGATCCCATCTAGGTTTCCGCCTTGATGTCCTTCTACTGTTGTGCATCCTTTTGGGTGGCTGCACCGGTGTCTTGTCTCATACCCTTGGGCGTACCTTTGATATCTGGGACGACGATAGGGGGTTTGACATGGGATGTGTTGGTGCTTCCAACACCCTTTGCGCTAGTTTTGAAGCCAATTTTCCAATTAGGGGGGCAGAGTGCAATGACGTTATCGATTTCTTCATCCATCACCATGTAAAGAAGCAAAGTTGAGGCTTTATATTTGTGCGCTCTGATCTGAAAATTGTGTAGAGTGACTTGAAATGCGCTAATGCCCTTGTATCTGTCATACACGGCAGGAGACAATCGTGGTTAGGAGTTAGTAGCTGTGGCCACGCTACTTTGAAAGAGGACCCAGAACACTTGGTTGTCCTCGAGCCATTACGAATTCGTGGAATCCCATAAGTGTGCATAGCGAGCCCCTTCGCACATGTCCGGGCTAATCTCATGGAGGACAGACTCTGCAGGAGCTTCCCAGGCAACCAATGCTAGAAGAAATAGCAACCAAGAGTAAAAAAAGGTGTGACCCTACTCCTGGGACTCACAAACATTGGTTAGAAAATCATCACACAAATACTATGCCCAGTTAAAACATACCCCTTTCGCACATTGGCCAGCTAACCAAATGACATTGGCTGGAATGGAGGTGACCTGAGACTTCCTCATCATTTTACATGCTAACAACATGGTGCCCAACTGCTTACCTTGGTCACTGATGGTCTTGATGATAAATACCCGAGTATTACAGTCCACGTGATACTTTTGGCACAAGAACTCATCATTCTCCCCCTCATATTTCTTACCCACACACTCTAGGGGGTTCGTGTTGCTCATGGGGAGACCAGTAATCTGATGCATGAGCGCAACGTTAATGGGGATCTTATCCTGGATCCACATGAATCCTTTATGAATAGCATGAGCAATTTTCGTGCAAGCTGGTCTGTTACATTGTAGTGTCCAAAATGGGGCATCCTAAGAAAATTTAGGAGCCCGAACCCCGCCAACCCACGTACCCAGCGTTGGGGGACAACTTTGACACCATCGGCACCATGAACTCTATCAAGGTATAATTCAGGTGTGAGCTCAGGGAAGGCCTCAAAGTTGGCCAAATCATGATCATTGAAATTAACTTCATGAAGGTGACCAAAAGGTTCACCTATGATGGGGACCTCTACCGGGGTTAGCAACATTTGCAGGTAGGTGAACAAGCCCTCTGTAATGTTCCAAATTTTGCATGAATAAATTGGAACATTAATTTTTGCTCATATTCTGTAGTAGGTGAATAAAAAGGAAGAGGAGACCTCTTGACATGAATAAAACCCTTCCTAATGTGAAAAGGGAACCTTTGAGCAGCTTATTTTTCACCTCCTAGTGCAAAAAGGGCCAATTGTATGAGGACAAGGTCAAGTTGACCAAGTCAACCAGCGCAGCCTAAGGAGGAGTAGCTTGCCTAAGAAGACAACGCAGTTTTGGAGGAAATAGATTCAAATGAAGATGGAAACCCTAAGAGGTGGGACCAAACGCAAAGGAGCTCACAACTTCATAAGGAGGAGAAGGGCAGCTTTGTGGGGTTAAATTATGTATTTCGATTTCTTGTCTACTTAGACATTTTTCTACAAACTCCTACTGCTTAGCAAAGTTTGGAGGGATTCCTGTTTAGGAATTCCTTCTCCTTAATTGAGTGATCTATTGAAGGGGTTGTGCTTCATTTCTCCCACATATGGATTGTAGGCCAAGCATTTCTCACATCTGCAACGTTATTTCTGTAGCATAGGATGATGTGTAGTTGGGCAGTGCAGTGGGAGGGTTGATTCATCTTCTCTTGTGAATTTCCATTCAGTGGAGGGAGTTTCTCTTTCATTGAAGGAGTTGTATAGAAGATTTTAGAGCACATTTTAGATCTTTGCATGTGGCCAACTCATATTCCATCCACTACAGCGCAGTTCACTGGGTAAACTGCATTATTTTTGTGACAGCAGCAGCTGCAGGGTTTGATCCCTTGCTAGTGAGCCCATTCTTAGGAGAAAGGGCCATCCCTTCTCCTGGAAGGCTTTGTATTTCATTCTTCCTATGTATTTGAGAATTTTTAGATATATTCATACTCAGTATTGCAGTAGCTGCATTTTCCAGCTCTACATTTGCAGATCTACATTCCTATACATTGTACCTTCATGTAACCCTTGTCGGGTGATCTTCATTTTGTATAAATAGGAAGGAATTCTCATTTTTCTCACCATTGGATGCTCATGTATTTCTGATATTATATTTCACATTATTTACTATAGAAACCCTAGAAAAAATAATGTTGTTCTTGTTTCAGTCTTTTCTGCATAATCTAGACTATGGGGTTTTGAGCTAGATTGAGGCATATTGTTTTGAGAGTTCTGTTTATATGAGATAGATTCATTTTTTTTACCTCTAATTCTGCAAGTGAGTCATATATTGGGTCAGATAAAGGATTTCAATTCCATTTCCCACTTATACAGCGTTAATTTCTAAGGGCATCTGTTTTATGCTTGCATGTCGCTGCAATTTTCAGCTAGTTCATTGTGGAAGGTTTGAATAACCTGCTTAAGGTTATTTCTTTGAGCTTAAATTCTTCAAGGAGGTCTAATTATACATTTTATAAGTCATTCCAGTATTGGGTGGCCTTAGTTTCACATCTACTTCCTTATACAGCGTCCCCAATGAGCTTGCTACATTAATTTCCTGAGTAGGGAAAATCACATATATGTAGACAGAGACTGCAAAAGGCCATGTAACCTTTGGTTCTCACCCTCTTTTTAGAGGTGACATATCTAGTAAATGCCTCAGCAGTCCATCTCTAACACAGACTTGTGATATTTCTGAAAAAGGGATATTACAGTGGTATCAGAGCATGATCTCTGGCACTGCATGTGAGATCAAGCTTTCAGAAAAATGAAGAGAAGAGAAAGGATTAGCCATCTTGGCTCAACTTGTGGATTCCAGATCCACCCATAAAGTAAGAAGAAGAGGAGAACGAAGATGAAGAGGATGGGGTTACTCTCATCCATTTTCAGATCAAAGAAGAGCCTCTCCAAGGAGGCTCAACCAATGGGAGAAGAAAGGCACAATGAAACTCCAAGAGGATTTCAAGGTGGAGAAAGCTGCAGTGAAACCTCTAGAGGGTTTCAGGAGGAAGGAGAAGATGGGTGCACTTCTATTTCTCAGGGAGGAAGTGCAGAGAATGGAGGGCCACAAGAAGAAGTGGGTAGATGGCCAGCAAAGGAGGAGCTCTCTTCCCCACTTGAGGAGGCTTCTACCAGTGCTTTCATGTTCATAAAGGGGCAGCCAACCATATCAGAAGTTGGACCAGCCAATGAATTGCAGAAAGATACTCTTGCAGCCCTACAAGATGTCTCAAGGGTTTGCAAAGGTATGCAAAAATTTCCATGCTATAACACTTTAAAAGATTTCATGAGAGGCTTTGGAAATTTGTCCTCACATGGCCCAGGATCTAAATTATTTGTTGATGAGGAGAGGCAAGCTTATACAGTGTTGTGCAATATGGGTTTTATCCAAGGAGGGATCATCACTCATTCCTTTGCACCCTTATTGAGTTGCATGCAGCATGAGGAGTTATGGTGCAAGGATTTGGGGAGCATCATGCATGAGGTGCCCTCCCCTAATGATGTTTTGTTCCTAAAACTCTTGGGTTTTGTTGGATTCAATGGGTTAGTTGGTGAGAGGTCTCTCTTGAGAAACCTCTAATGGGTTACATCTCAACCCCCCATGAGGTGTAAGAAGGAATACTTGCTTGGGGAGATTGGTGGTCTTCATTGGGAAGACGCCAAGGGAGAGGATAATCAAGGGCAACCAAACTTGGATGAGGGAATATGGATGGAGAGCAAGAGGCTTGTGAGCCACTTGAAAATTTATGACACAGGGCAGCAAGAAGCAAAGCTGCGCTGGCTACTCAGGAGAGAGTTTGGCCATCATGAGACATATCCTATTTCCAAGGGTATGAGGGAGGAAGGAACTTGGCAGGGTACTTTCATCATGGGGTAGCAAGGAGTGTGGATGCATTATTATGGCACGATCATCATGTTTTCACTACAAAATGGGTATGATGGAGGTATGATGATGCAGCAAAGATCTTTGTTGCTTCGGAGGATTGGGAGAGAGCAAGGGAGAAATTGCTCTCCCACTTGGCATAGTGTTGCAAGGGTGAAGTATGGCACTATCATGGTGCAAGAGATGTTTTCATCATGGAGGAGACCCCTCATATATGGCAGCATTATGGAGAATACCTTTGACAAAATACATGTCAAATAATGGAGCTTGATATGGATGAGAGCCTATGTGTATAGGCCAACAGCGTTATCTCTTGGGAGCAGTAACCGATGGATGAAGTGTGCCCAGCGAAAGTGTGGTGGATTGTTAGGTCCCTATATTGCTAGTATAGTCCCTTATTGTTATTATTGTGCCCTTGTAACCCCAATTTTGTTATTATTGTGGCCTTAAATTATTCTTGTTAGGTCGGCTAGGATTACATTGTGGCCCACTAGGATTACATTATGGCCACATGGACTCCTATATATAGAAAGGAGGTTTTGTAAATTGTATCATCCAAGAATTGTTCATTTATGTAATATATTGGAGGTTTCCCCCTCGAAGTGGCTTATTTATAAGGTGTTGATATCTCTTTTCTTCTATTTTTGGAGCTGGTTACACAACATTTGGTATCAGAGCTTTGGATTCTAGGGTTTCGCTGCTCCAAACAGGTCATCATGGAATTTTCGCTATAAAAACTTTTCTACGAAGTTTCAAAAGCTGAAATTTTTTGGGTGCGAAGCCGAAATCCTGAGGAAGATCGTCTAAAAATTTCAGAGCTTGGTTCACAATATTTGTGGAGATATGATCTGTGGAAGGTAGTGATTTTTCATGCTACCGAATTTCATCTCAAAGAGGTGATCGTGAGAAAATTTCAATAACTCTCTCTCTAAGCATCGGATTGGAGTGCTGTAAAAAGTGGTCGCAAGTACATAGACTGTAGTTTCTTGTTATCAATTTTAGAGGCGAAGGACAAAATAGTGACACGTGGCAAGTCATACGTGTTTTCTCTACTGAACCAGTCCATAATTAGGTCATTGTGGGAGATTGGACATAACTTTGTCTTGGAGAATCCAAATCAGGTCATACCTATGGCATTAAAAAGAGAATTCAGAGGGCTACTTTAGTGTTGAATTAAAGATATTGAAGAGCCACAATCGTAGATATAATCCAATTTCAATATCGAGCTCCTCAAAAGCAAGAAAAAGGTCTGTATTTTTTTTCCGAATTGCATAAGTCTTGTTTGAAAAATAAATTTGAATTGATTTCAAGGGCATATTGTAGAATAGATATCATTATTGGGTTCTAAAAAATGCCTCGTAAAAATAATTCAACACCCATTAAGCCTTCAGAAGGCTCTACTATGACTCATGAAGATGAAGAATTGCAACATGATCTATCAAAATTACAAGAGCAAGTGCAACAAATTTCACTCTCGCAAAGAGCAACAAGAAATGAAATGGAAGTTTTGAAGAAAGGCGTGAAAGAAAAAGAAAGATGGAAGGTGAAGAATAATATGGATGGTTTGAAGAAAGGCGTGGAATCTAAGATAGATGGCATGAAGTCGGCATGGAATCTAAGATGGATGACATGGAAGCTAAAATGGAAAACATGAAGAATGATCTAAAAGCAGTAATGAGAATGGACAAAGTTGATACAAGAAATGTTTCCCAATGGTGAAAATATAGTAGAGGAAAATCAGGATGAGAACAAAATAAATTTTAATCGTGATTTTACAAACTCTAATGTTAGCTGAAGAACCATCATATTCCAAAAAATGGAAAGGAGGAAGTTTGATGGGAAGGATCCCGTAACATGGATACTATAGATGGAGCAATATTTTGATCTCCATAATGTGCAAAACACACAAAAGGTACGCATTGCAACTTTACATTTAGAACAAAATACATTTGTATGGTATCAATGGCTTTGCTCCCATAAAAAAATTGTCACTTAGTCAATTTTTACAGAGGAAATGATAGCACATTATGAGGATACAAAGAGCAACACCTTCTTTGGCCAATTGATAAATCTCAAACAAAAGGGAGCACATTGAGGACTTCCAAAAATTGAATATAAGGGTAACTAATATTCCAGAGGAACACATGATTGATCTCTTCATAGGCACTTTAAAGGATAACGTCCAACATGAAGTTCACGTTTTGGAACCTAATTCATTGGAGAAGGCATTCAGGTTGGCAAGAAAAATTGAATGTAAAATTATAGCGACAAGGAAGCCTACCACTCACTTCCATAAAGAAGGAAGTGTTTCTACGCCTAGATTTCCACAACCTACAAGGTTGACACCACAACAATTGGAAGAAAAAAGAGAAAAAGGGCTTTGCTATAGTTGTGATAGCAAATACACTAAAGGTCATAAGTGTGGCCGAGGAAGAAATTATTTTTTACATAGATTGTGAAGAGGAAGAATAAAATGAACAAGAAGAGGATATACACCAGGAACTACCCCTAGAAGAGGAAGAAATGAATCCGACCATATCATGTAAATAACTCGGGCAGAATTACCATTAATCAAACTCTCAAGATAGAAGGACATATCACAAGAAAGTGTAAGAAAGCGATTGATTCAGTAGCACCCATAATTTGAGTTCCATTGTAAGGTAGCCAAGGAATTAAATTGATTCCTTTATACCCAAGACCATAATGTCAAGTGATGGTCGTAAATGGAGGAACTATAAATTTCTAAAAAATTCTATAATATCAAGCTACAAATATGGGGGAATATGTGCTGACTAGTCCAATGCTTTCCACATTCCTATGGAGGTGGCTGATGTTGTACTAGGAGTACAAAGTGGTTACAATATTTGGGACACTCCGTAGCTTTTAATTTTCAAGAACTTTTCTTGGAAAAAAATTTCCCGAAGGAAAGGAAGTTGCATTACAAGGTATCGCAGTAAAACCAAGAAATATAATAAGATCTAATGTCATGAAAAATCTTCTGAAGAAAGAAAAACGAGGTGTAATTGCATGATTATGCTCACTATAGGTTCAAACATCAAAATCATATATTTCTCCAGATATCCAAAAAATCTTGGACAATCATTCCAAGTTGTTTGAGACTCCCAAAGGAATCCCACCTATCAGACTCGTGACTCATGTTATTCATTTGATCTGTGAAGTTTTCCTCCAAACATCGTCCCTATAGATATCCTTACATCCAAAAGAGCGAAATTGAACATATGATTGCGTAAATGTTGTGAGGCGGGTATAATTCAACCCTAGTAAAAGTTCTTCTTTGCTCTTGTATTATTGTACACAAGAAGGATGGATCATGGTGAATGTGTCCGGATTATAGGGAGCTCAATAAGCTCACCATTAAAGATAAATTTCCCATTCCTGTGATTGATGAATTATTGGATGAATTACATGGAGAAATTTATTTTACCAAGTTGGATCTTCGTTCAGGATATTATAAAATTAGAATGAAGACTGAAGATATTCCAAAAATAGCATTTCAAACTGATGGGGGTCATTATGAAATTTTGATCATGCCTTTTGGCCTTACCAATGCACCTTCTACATTTCAAGTGTTGATGAATTCCATTTTCAAACCATTCCTTAGAAAATTTGTGCTCGTATTTTTTGATGATATACTAATCTACAACAAGTCTTGGAAGGATCATGTTCTACATGTTGACAGGGTGCTCATTCTATTGGAGGAGAAACAATTATATGCAAAAACATCCAAATGTTTCTTTTGATTACAAGAGGTGGAATATATGGGTCATATTGTATCTCACGAGGGTGTTAAGGTAGACCCTAAAAAAATTAAAGCCATTAAGGAATTTAAAATCCCCACAACTATAAAGAAGTTGCGCGGATTTCTGTTAAAGGGTGGTATTATCGCAAGTTTGTTAAGAATTATGGGAGAATAGCAGCACCTCTAACAACATTATTGAAGAAAGATGTATTTTCATGGACTCTTGAAGCAACTAAGGCGTTTGAACATCTTAAAGAAGAAATGTGCCTAGCATCAGTCTTAGCTACGCTAGACTTCACAAAAACCTTTATTGTGGAATGTGATGCCTCGAGAAATGGAATTGGTGTTGTTTTAATGCAAGAAGGAAGACCCATTGCTTTTGAGAGTAGTTCAATCAAAGGAAAGTATTTACAAAAGGCTATTTATGAGAAGGAAATGTTTGCAATACTACATGCACTAAAGAAATGAAGACCTTACCTAATGGGAAGACACTTCAAGGTAAAAACTGATCATGATAGTCTTAAACACTTTTTTGAACAAAGACTATCTTCGGAAGAGCAAGAAAATTGGGTCACAAAGATGTTGGGTTATGACTTTGAAATCATCTACAAAAAAGGGAAGCTAAATGTTGTTACAGATGCACTCTCAAGAAAGGATGAAGAGGTGGAAGCATTGCTTTGTGCCATTTCTATTATCCAACCAGATTGGATAACTGAAGCAAGGGATGAATGGAAGAAGGACAAAAGTTGTATGGAATCTCATTCAAAAGTTGTAGCAAGATCCTAATACATCTAATACATTTAGTTGGAAAAATGATTCCTTATGATACAAAGATCGCTTATATCTTTGTAAGAATTCCCAACTAAAACAAAATATTCTTCTGGGACTGTACACTTCTCCTTTAGGAGGACACTCAGGATTTTTAAAAACTTACCATAGGGTGAAGAAAGATTTTTTTTGGGATGGCCTTAAATCTGATATTCAAAATTTTGTGGCGGAATTTTTGGTTTGCTAGCAGAATAAAGTTGAGACAATTAAGACCCCGGGACTTCTACAACCCTTATCCATTCCAAGTCAACGTTGGGAAGAGATTTCAATGGATTTTATCACAGGTTTACCTAAGTCCAAAGGAAAGAGTGTCATCATAGTGGTAGTTGATAGACTTACTAAGTATGCACACTTTTGTGCATTATCTCATCCATTTAAAGAAAGTACAGTTGCTACTACATTTATGGACAAAATTCAAAAGCTACATGGAAGCCCAAGGGTTATTGTGAGCGACAGAGATCCCATTTTTATTGGAAATTTTTGGACGGAGTTATTTTCTTGTTTGGGTACTCAATTAGCTCATAGCTCATCTTATAATCTTCAATCCGATGGTCAAACCGAGATAGTAAATAAATTTTTGGAAGGATATCTTCGTTGTTTCGTATATGATAAACAAACACAATGGGTCAAGTGGTTACCTTTAGCTGAATGGTGGTATAAAAATTCCTTCCATATTGCAGCAAGAATGACCCCAATTATGGCACTTTATTGATATCATCCACCATCCATCACATCATATTTAAGAGAAAATTTGAAGGTTCAAGAAATGGAAGATCACATCGAGCATCAATAAGAAGTTCTCCAACCCTTAAAGGACAACCTAAATTTGGCACAAAATCGAATGAAACAATAGGCAGATCAACATCGCAGTGAGAGACGTTTTGATGTAGGAGACTGGGTATTTTTACGCTAAACCATACTTCGGTGACCCCCTCAAGCAAGCTAAGAAGGATAATAAATTATCGCCAAAGTACTATGGTCCTTAAAAAGTGTTGCAAAAGATTGGTACTATGGCATACAAATTGGAGCTTCCTGATTCTTCGCGAGTGCATCCAGTTTTCCATGTTTCATGCTTAAAGAAGGTTATAGGTGAAAATCTTCCAGTTCAAACAATATTGCCAAAACTCGATGAGGAAGGAAAAATCATATTGGAACCTGAAGCAGTCATGGAAACAAGAACTCGACAGCTACGAAATCGATCAATTTCAGAGTATCTCATCAAGTGGAAGAACTTACCCACTGAAGATTCTACATGGGAGGATGAGAAATTTATACAGAAGCACCCAAAGCTACTCAAGCGTTGAGGAAAACACTTTTTTGAAGGAGAGGGGCATGTTAGGTCCCTATATTACTAGTATAGTCCCTTATTTTTATTAGTGTAACCCCCTTATTGTTATCATTGTACCCTTGTAACCCCCATTTTGTTATTATTGTGCCCTTAAATTATTCTTGTTAGGTCGGCTAGAATTACATTGTAGCCCAATAGGATTAAATTATGGCTACATTGACTCCTATAAATAGAAACTAGGCTTTTTAAATTGTATCATCCAAGAATTGTTCATTTATGTAATATATTGGAGGTTGTCCCCTCGAAGTGGCTTATTTCTAAGGCGTTGATATCTCTTTTCTTCTATTTTTGGAGTTGTTTACACAACATGGATCCATAACCCACAGGTCCCAGGATCATTTCATATTTGTTGTACTTGATAAAATAAGAGGAGGTGAGATGGATGAGGTAGTAGATGGAGTCATATATTACTATGCTACATTCTTCTTGACTTGGATTCCCAAGCATGAGAAGAAGGATCTTCTTGCAACACCTACTTCATTCCTCTTCATGGGAGCCTTCCAAAAAACTATGGAGGGTTCATTCATGGATCCATACATAATTTTTCTCCCGGAATATGGTAAGAAATCTATTTTTACATTGGCTTATTGGTATACTCTTACCATTATTTTGCAGTGCATGGCTCTAGAACAGGGCAAGCTTATCAAATTGCTCCATGGACAAAATTGGGCCAAACTATGTGATGGAGGTAGCCATCTTTCACATGTCCTTTGGAAAAAAAAATTCCATTTCATACATGTTCAGCTAATTTACATTATCATCCATGAGTCACAAAGCATTTTTCCATGTAAATTTCTGAAGCAGCAACTTGGAAAACTGTGTTGCCACTATTGGGGAAACTGTTGGTACTTTCTTGCATCACATAAAACCTTCAGCATTTTCCTCATTTTTTTGTTGATCATGACTTCCTTTGCTGATGTGGATCTGATTTACATTGGGAGCATGATTGGAAGAATGACACATGAGTTGGGAGTGTCCTTAAAGGGGAAGGATTCCCACATTTTCTGCATTGCATGTTCTAAGGGGAACATGAGAAAGACTATGGCCACCACAGCTAAGTATTTGTTTCCTTTTGAGGTGTACCATAAGTTTGATTATCATTCATTGTATAATCATGGGCAAGTGATAAAATATGACTTGTATGTTCAGCTGACCCATTCAGCCATTTACTTTTCACTAGTGAATGTGAGGATTTTCACCACTAGTCATTTAGCAACATGCTACTTGCCATGTCATTTTTTGAAGAAGAAATGGATGAGATTACACTGTGTCATTTTGAGACTTTGTTCATATCATACAAAAACATTAAAACTCTACAAAAAACATCTCATTTGGACATTCCATGATGACCATGTCTTATTCATCATGGAAGAAATATTTTGGGGCAGCTTGTTCTTCAATGTTGGAGGAGAAATCTTTGGTGGATTGCTCTACATTTTTCCACTTGAGGGAAATACATTTGCAGCCCATGAATAGCACATACTCTACACTAGTAATAAGTGGAGAGGAGGATAGCGTGGGATAGTCCTTCTTTCCTATCATGCTCAGTTATTCTGCCCACCTACACTTCTGGAGCCAAAGGTGGAGGAAAATTTTCATGAGTTACCATGCGGGAGGGTGACTCATTCCATATGGATGATAGCTTGGGGGTGGAGGTTTCACATTGGGAAATAGGACTTCCCATGAATATTTCACTCCATGCCTCGATAAGATCTCTAGACCACACATGGTTTTCTCCTTGAGCACTTTCCTTCTCATGATCTTAGTCATTTGGGGTGTCTCACCAAATGCTAGTCTATATGCTTGGGAGAGGCACTATGGAGTTTCATGGATGAGATGGAGTCATATTATTTGGAGGATTCCATCATATGTTGATGCTACGGGAGGGGGTAAGGAGATTCACTCAGTTCTATCCTTGAATTTTCTTGAGGACAAGCAACATTTGGGAGGGGAGGACTCTAATGTTCCAATTTTTGCATGAATAAATTGGAACATTAATTTTTTCTCATATTGTGTAGTAGGTGAATAAAAAGGAAGAGGGGACCTCCTGACATGAATAAAAACCTTCCTAATGTGAAAAGGGAACCTTTGAGCAGCTTATTTTTCACCTCCTAGTGTGAAAAGGGCCAATTGTTTGAGGACAAGGTCAAGTTGACCAAGTCAACCAGCGCAACCTAAGCAGGATAGCTTGCCTAAGAAGACATCGCAGTTTTGGAGGGAAGAGATTCAAATGAAGATGGAAACCCTAAGAGGTGGGACCCAAGGTGAAGGAGCTCACAACTTCATAAGGAGGAGAAGGGCAGCTTTGTGGGGTTAGCTTGTGTATTTCGATTTCATGTCTACTTAGACATTTTTCTGCAAACTCCTGCTACTTAGCAGAGTTTGGAGGGATTCCTGTTTAGGAATTCCTTATCCTTCATTGAGTGATATCTTGAAGGTTTTGTGCTTCATTTCTCCCACATCTGGATTGTAGGCCAATAATTTCTCACATCTGCAGCGTTATTTCTGTAGCAGAGGACGTTGTGTAGTTGGGCAGTGCAGTGGGAGGGTTGATTCATCTTCTCTTGTGCATTTCCATTCAGTTAAGAGAGTTTCTCTTGCATTGAAGGAGCTATATAGGAGGTTTCAGAGCTCATTTCAGATCTTGGCATGTGGCCAACTCATATTCCATCCACTACAGCGCAGTTCACTGGGTAAACTGTGTTATTTTTGTGAGAGCAGCAGCTGTAGGGTTTGATCCCTTGCTAGTGAGCCCATTCTTAGGAGAAAGGGCCATCCCTTCTCCAGGAAGGCTTTGAATTTCATTATTCCTCTGTATTTGATAATTTTTAGATATATTCATACTTAGTGTTGCAGTAGCTGCGTTTCCCAGCTCTACATATATCTGCATTTCTATACATTTTCCCTTCATGTAACCCTTGTCGGGTGATCTTCATTTTGTATAAAGAGGAATGAATTATCATTTTTCTCACCATTGGATGCTCATGTATTTCTGATCTAATATGTAACATTATTTACTGCAAAAACCCTAGCAAAAATAAGGTTGTTCTTGTTTCAGTCTTTTCTGCATAAGCTAGACTATGGGGTTTTAAGCTAGATTGAGGCACATTTTTTTGAGAGTTCTGGTTATATGAGCCAGATTAATTTGTTTTACCTCTAATTCTGCAAGTAAGTCATATATTGGGTCATCTAAGGGATCTCAGGTCCATTTCCCACTTATACATCGTTACTTTATGAGGGAATCTGTTTTATGCTTGCATGTTGCTGCAATTTTCAACTAGTTCATTGTGGAAGGTATGAATAACCTGCTTAATGTTAGTTATTTGAGCTTAAATTTTGCAAGGAGGTCGAATTATACATTTTATAATTCATTTCAATAGTGGGTGGCCTTATTTTCACATTTTCTTCCTTATACAGCATCCCCAAGGATCTTGCTGCAGCAATTTCCTGAGTAGGGAACATCACATATCTGTAGACAGAGACTGCAAAAGGCCAGGAAGCCTCTGGTTCTCACCCTCTTTTTAGAGATGACATAACTAGTAAATGCCTTAGTAGTCCATCTCTGGCACAGACTTGTGATATTTCTAAAAAAGGGATATTACACCATCGAGGTTCTTTGGCATGCGCATCGATGCCCTTCGTGGTCGTATGAAGGTTGGCAGCCAGTTGATCGGCTCGGCGAGCTAGGCCTCCTCCTGAGCAGCCCTCGGGGATTTCATGTTTTGCGAGAAAGTATAAGGCTTTCTTGCGGCCCATTTCATAGGATTCGAG
Source organism: Pinus albicaulis (assembly GCA_034641835.2). Taxonomy (NCBI): domain Eukaryota; kingdom Viridiplantae; phylum Streptophyta; class Pinopsida; order Pinales; family Pinaceae; genus Pinus; species Pinus albicaulis. The sequence goes on along the minus strand of CM076571.1, from coordinate 913,555,432 downwards.
GGCTTGCCTGAGCCCTGAGCTTTTTATTTTCCTTTCCTGGTGGTAGGGTTGGGTGTGGAGAAGATTTCTTCGACTTCAGATTCGACCTCCACCACCTCCTCAGTGTCTTGGTCTACTAAGGCTACTAGCTTCGAGAGTTTGGCAGGGTTCGTGGCCATCATTCTAGAGAAAAATATGAACTCAGGATTTCTACTGTCAGAGGGGGTAGGTTTCTCATACATGAATGAGATGCTAGCGGCACATAATTTCTTATAGCACAAATTCGTCCAGGAAAACCAAGCTAAGTACAATCTATTTGAGAAATATGGAACCTGTGTCTAATTTATCTCACCTATTTTATAGCCTTGGGTACCGCCTAATGGTAGGGTAGACTTCAGGTGAGACTTACCATCAAGTAGATGGTAAAATATCTCCCAAAATCGCCACATTAAATACCGGCCGCCTACTCCATCCAATGGTAATTTGTTGTTTTTACCTGGTTTGACTGTTTCAACAATTAATTTTCGCACCCATGTTGCGCTCAGCATACCCATGCACTTGAGCAATCCTCCCGCATTCCCAACGCACCAGCTTCACTCTGTTGGGATTCCTTCCAACTGAAATTCTATGTTGCCATAGCCTAGCCTTCAAGACCTCTTGCATTGTATCTGCATAGTGACCCCCTGTTATATCTTCGTATTTTACATACTTCAGGCCATCGTTGCATAGTACTTCATGAGGTGAAATACTGATAAATTCCACCACTCGATGCACTAACTCCTTCTTTTGTTGTATCGAATATTTAGTAGGTACCATGCCTGTGGTCGGGAACGGAGAGATCTCGGTAAAACACACATCTGAAACCCTACTAGCGAACAACTGCATATCAGGCAATCCTTCCTCGCCCATCTCAATTCGGGACAAGTGATCCCACTCCGTACTCAACTTTCCTGGCTTGACGATGATTTCAACATCATATTCCTGAAGTAGTAGCCACCTACAAACGCCCCCCCCCCCCCCCCAACACAGTCATATTCCTCGGGCATTCTAAAACACAATGATCTATAATCATCTTATAGTGGTGTCCTAATAGAGGGCGATGATACTTCTATAGCCTGTAGGTCAGGGCCAACCCTTCCCTCTCTATGATGGCATAATTTCATTTCATACGCGATATTGTCCGACTAATACATGTGATTGTGTGATTACTGTCCCTGGTGCCAAGCTGTGTACTACTTACTTCACGGGTGATTCCTGAGTATCCTTATGAAATATTGTCGCCTAATCGAGGGAAGTGAGAATAGGTGCAGCGACCATCCTATTCCTGACTTGTTCAAGTCTCTTTTGGTGCACGCCATTCCAATTGAATGAAATATCATGCTTAAGTAGTGTTTTCAAAAGTTCAATGATACGTGTGTATCCCCGACTGGATTTTCTATAGTAGCCCATATGTCCCAAGATCTTGCGCAGCAACTTCATAGTCGTGGGCTTTACCTATGTGACTGGTGCGATGAGTGTATTACCAATCTCCTTCCTCACCCTCTGCATATGATAAGGCCATTGTTCTTTCGGCCACGCATCTGAGTTGAGAGTGACGTGCATACTGCCCAAGTTCCCCGTGACCTTCTTAGGTCCTGAACACTTATCTGGATACTCCATGATTAGTTTTTTAATATTGCCTACTTCCCCATCATTCCAGCAGTTCCCAATCGTAACCCACTTGGGTGGTACTGCCATATTGACATTAACGCTTCATGGTTTTAGTGGTTTTGTACTAGCCGCCTTATGTATTGGAGGTCCCACAACTGTGAATTCCTCCCCTGATGCTATGATCAAGACCTTGCGCGGATCTGTCTCGCAATATTCCATGGTGGCTTTGTGGAGCTTGACATTATCTTGAATCTGTGTTTCCCATGTGGGTCCTCCTCTTACTACGTTGCGACTGGATTCACCAATCACAATAGTGTCAAGAGTCTACAAAGGTTCCTCAAGCACCTCCAATCCTCTTGTTAACCCAAATGTCCCCAAGAATTCATCTCTTAGGGTTTTTCACTGGTGGCTGCGCTGACGTAGCTCCGCATCGAGATACCAAGGAGTGGGAATAAGTCCCAAGGCATGAATAAACAAGTGAACCCATTCTTTTGTAGTACAATCGCACCATCTTTCCATCCAAGTGAACAAGTGTTCATGCAGATTTCCTGGGCCCTATAATCTCTTGACGCGCACATCTATTGGAGGTTCAAACCATAGTACCATCATATCCCAACATTCCTCCTATTCCTAGAACACCCCCTTATGTGTGTCCCACCATTTCGCAAGCGTTGCGCACATAGCCTGGTTAAGAGCCCATAGCCTTCGTTCTCTAGGAACCTCAACTTTGAAGGTTTGCAAAAATTCCTTTAGACTACCAGAGCCATCAAAGTAGGGTAATTCTCTAACCTCGGAAGATATATACCGAAATACCCTAGTAATTCGTAGATAGCACAGTGTAGATATTTCCTACAGCTGGTTTTTCGAACCTTCTAATTCTTCATCGGAGTCAGAGACGCATTCGTTGTCTTTCTCCTAGAAAGGCATACCGTCGGTCATAGGATTGATCCAGTCTTCATCCTTCACAGTTAGCTTATAGATGTGATCCATCCCATATTCTTCATGCACTGGCTCGGTGTACCTTTCTCCTTATTTAGGTTCTACTGGTACGATCACCTGAGTTCCCTCTCTTTCAAACACCATGCTTCGTTTCTTCAAGTTGATAATTCCACCCATATCAATGTCCCAATCCAATCCCAGGAGTGTTGGATAAGGGTCCACATCTTCTACAATCTGAATGACTTCAAAATCAGCTCATACCTTAGCCCCGACAATATCTACAACCATCTTTGATAATATCCCCAATGGTATGATCTTCTGTTGATTAGCCATGCGCAGCTAGATCATAGACCATTCCAATTTAGGTTCTCCCATTCGTTTCCAAGTTTTTTTAGGTAGTACATTCACATCTAATCCTAGGTCTAGAATTACCTGGTCCATCTCATAATCACCAATGTGCGCAGTTAATTTCATTTCACGGCCAATGTGTCTCTTTTGCTCGTAAAGTTTGTGCACATCCTTAATCTTCATGACTAGGTCTGATTTTCCTGCACAACCATTGAGTAGGGCTTGGAGGTTTTCTACATCCCGCTGATTGCGCAGCAGCTTCATGCACGCCTACAAGAATGTTTTGACCTCATCTTCGATTCCACTGTTTGGAGCCAATGTCTTGTTTTAAGCACAGTATTTTCGAGCTGTGACAGCGGTCTCCTTCTCCTTCTGGAAGCCCCCGCCTTTCTATTTAGTAGCTTCCTTACGAATCAGAGACTCTGTCTCAGCTCTTTTCGCAGACCCTCTGGTGGCCATACCGCTGCGTGTTATTACATCAATGCTCGATTCCTCTTCATAAGGTTCTGCCTTCACCCGTTGTACATTCTATGTAGGAGTATACTTCTTTTCCTGTACTTTGGCCATTAGAATTGGGTAGTCCTCAATCACATGGTCCAATTGTCTGCAATATCAACAAGATTTCCAAGTTGGGTTCATGCAGTCCCTCGCAAAGTGACCTATTTCCCCACAATTATAACATATTTATTGGCCTCTACCCCTGCCCATGCTTCCTCCTTGTCCCCCTCCCCTACCTCTGGCCAGGGATCATCCTATACCTGCGAGGGATCTAGGTGATGAGGGGTCAGACTGTGCCCTATATAGGTTTCCCTGGTCAATCGTCAGATCATACGTTTAGCAGTTCTGTTCGTCATGTCCTACAAACCTACAAAACCTACACCACTACTGTTTTACTTCGGGGATATATGCGGTAAGACAGGGGCAGTGATTGGTATCATGCATTCCAGCAATGTGGCAGTCATTCCACCATAGCATCAGCTCATTTGGTCTTGTAGCTTCCCTAGGGTGCAGCGGGATGGGTCCCCCGGCCTAGATGTAGTCTGCAAGCAGCAGAAAATTATCTTTGGTGTGGTCATTCACCCTGCATTGTATGCACCATCTTTCGGGGCTGGCCTCTGTCCCTTGCTCCTTGCATATATTATGAATCTCCTCGTGCATTGCTTCTAGTTGTCCTTGTATCTACTGTAATCTTAACTGTGTATCATCTCTAAGCGCAACTTCTATTTTCATGGCAGCCTCCGACACCTTATCCTATGTTTAAATGTCTTGGTGACCCATAGGTACACGTAGGTGGGGCAGAAACATAGAAATGAACCACTCCGTGTGTTGCATGTCATCATACTAGAATCCTCCTTCTCTGATCACTTTCTTTAGTCATTGATCTGCTTCCCATACGGACTCAGACGGTCCTTACTTGAAGTCCTTACAGTCATTTACTATCTGAGATTAGGACTTAGGTTTCTTGAACTACTGTTTTAACGCCTTCTTAATTTCCTCAATAGTTACATTTTCATGTTGGTCAATGTATCCCATGTACCAGTCCAAGGCTCTCCCTTCAAAAGCAAGGGATAATTGTGCCCATTTCACCGCATCGCTTACTACGTTTTGCATAGTCCATACCGATCTTGTGACAAACCAGAACCGATCCATGTCCTCATCACCCATGCCTTTCAAGGTAGGTAGCTTCATGTGTGCAGCCATATCTCCTTTTGGTGGCAGTGGAGGTGATTTTTTACCCCTATGAGGGTTTGACGGTGGCGTCTGCAGAGGGCTATGCGTAGAAAACTTTCTTATTGGATTGTAGATATATTGATCCCCCTCTTGGTTAGTTCTGTAGTACTTACCACTGCGCATTGTGCCCTCGCTCTAATCAGAGCTCATTCACTCCGTATGGCTACACAAAATGATTTTTTTGCACAACAAGATCTTAATCAGTAATGGAAAAGTTTTCAAAAACTTACCCCGGAAACCCTTAAAGAACCTCTGCTCCGCTTTTGAGTAGGATACGAATTGATATACTTCAAATTCAGTCACAAATCCTCCTATCACACTGTCCACCCAGTGATATAGTGTGCTAGTAATGGTGTTCTTAGTCTCTTCTAGCTGCAGGATCTGTTCTGGGGTCCTCTGTGTGACCCGCTCATCTTTTCAACACTTCTGAAATTCGACCAGCCTTGCGAGCCACTCCTGGAGCTCAAACGCAATTGTTACAAAGAATATCTCATAGATCTCCGTGAAAATATACTTATTCTTCCACTCTTCAGTAGTCAGCTTCTCACTGCGGTTTTCTTTTACTGTGAATTCCTGAACTTGTTTTTCAAACCATTCATCAATTTCTTTTCTTTCAGGTTTCCAATGCGGCCTTGGCATTACCTAATATATCTCAAAATTCTCCCAGTCTCAGCAACAGAACCATTTTTTGGCTCGAGGGGTCTTGACCCAGGTTCAGAGGTTAAGGTTTGCCAACAAACCCCTATACTACTAGCCCTTTCGGCAGTGACCTGCTTGCGCAGGCCAAAGTATCACCCGAAGCAGTATGGGAGGGTGCTGGAACCAGGTTTCCACACCCTAAGAGAGATCAGTTAAGTCAAGCCGCTCCACAACTATCAAATCTATATAGCCAGAGGTCATTTGCAGGAGTTTCAATAAATAACCAGAATACAGTTTATCAGATCTAAACAACAGGCTCGCATCCACGTGCATACTATTAGCTATAATCACAGAATAGTATATTTACAGTGGATTAACAAATCACAGATACATTTACCATAGCACAGACAATTCATAGCTTACTAAAAAATACATCATCATATAACTCAAGTCCGCAACAACCATAACAGGATAGATCCAGATAACATCAAATATCCACAATAATTCTGCGCATCTATATCATTACCCAAAAATCCTCTTACATTCCCCAAATTATCACCTGCGCACACAGCCAACAGGAGTCCTAACCCAAATAACCCTACCACAGATCTAACAGTTCGTACTTCACATCAATCTTTATTCATTCCTACCTATGACTCAAAAAATGTTCATCTATTTATAGCGATTTAACCTACGCATCCAATGGTCCACAAACTATGGTTTGCGGACTCTTGGTCTACCCTTGACCTATTTACAATGTGTTAGGGGCTTTGAACCACCCAAAAACCCCTGCATTAGACTAAAAAATACAAAATTATACAAAAATGGACAAAACTCATAGCCTTTGGGAGACCCTGCACCAATAATGCCTCAAATGACGATGTATTTGTGGAAGAATGTTTTGCACGGTTGTATGCATGTTGTATGTAATGTAATTGTTCATCCCACAACTTGGGATTCTTGTTGCAATAACCTCTTAGAAGATGAATAATAATTGTATTTACCACGTTTGTTTGACCGTCTGTTTGCAGATGAAATGTTGTACAATTCTTCAACTTTGTATCCATCATGTCCCATAATTTTGACCAAAAATTCCCAACAAATCGAGAATCACGATCACTTACAATAGAAGTAGGAAGACCAAAATGGATCCATACATTTTGAAAGAAAATATTAACGGTTTGTTCAGCTGTAATATTTTTCTTACATGCCATCAAAATAAACATTTTTCTGAACGTACCTACCACAACATACAAATAATCATGACCTTTCCTTGACATAGGAAGGCCTCCTACAAAATCCATTGAGATGCTCTCCCAAGGATGAGAAGGAACTGGAAGTGGTGTGTACAAACCAAGCTTCTTATTGCTAGGCTTACTTGTTGCACATAAATAACATCCTCGAATAAAATGAGAAACACTTTCATTCATGCATGGCCAATAACAATACCTTTGTAGATGCACTATTGTTTTTCTTACACTGAAATGCCCTACAATCAATGATGTGTGTGCCTCCCTTATGATATTGTTTCTTTTTCCCTGTGGTATACATAACTTTCCCAAGTGATACAACAAACTGTTATGCACATGATAATCTAACTCTTCACTTTGGTTTCTCTTACTCAAGTTCTCATACACATCTTGAAAATCATTATCATTCACATATTGTTCAATGTAACTTTCATGCATAATAGAATTGTCTTTGAGAATAATAGTTGAATTTACAATAGGCCTAGAGATAATATCAACTACCTTATTGTAGATTCCTTTCTTGTACCTTATAACCAAGTGAAATTCTTTTAGAAAACTCATCCACCTGAAATGTCTTGATTGCTGAAATTTTGACTGTGATTGTAAGTATTGCAATGGTTGATGGTCAATATGGATAATGGCCTATTTTCCCATCAATTAATGCTTCCATTTCTTTAAAATTTGTACCAATGCATATAACTCTTTATCATATGTAGGATATTTAGTCACAGCTCCATAAAAATTTTAAAAATGAATTGAGATAGGCTTACCATGCTGCATGAGCACTTCTCCAATAGCATAATCACTTGCATCCATTTGGATCTCAAATGGTTGTCTAAGATGTGGAATTGCTAGTACTGGTGCCAAAATTATCTTTTTCTTTAAAGCGTCAAATGATTTCTGCTGCAAATCTCCCCAATGGAAGACTTTATTTATGCTTGTCAATGCATGCAATGATGTTGCAATGGAATAAAAATTAGCAATAAATTTCCTCCAATATTGTGTTGCTCTTAAAAAGCTTCTTACCTCGGTAACTGTATTGGGGTTGGGCCAATTCAAAATGACCTCAACTTTGGAAGGATCAATCTTCAATTCACCTCCTCCAACAATGTGTCCCAAATATACCAATGAAGTCTTACCAAATTCGCACTTTGACATATTAAGAAACAATTGATCTTTTCTCAAAACATCAAGGACCTTGTTCACATGCATGACATGTTCTTCTCTTGATTTTATGAATATGAGTATGTCATCTCAGTAAACAAGGACAAAGTCATCTATAAATGGTCTAATTACATCATTCATTACTCTCATGAAAGTAGCTGGTGAATTTTTTAAGCCAAATGGCATAACTAAGCACTCATACAATCCTTGTCTAGTATTGAAAGTAGTTTTCCAAATGTCTTCTTCAACTATCCTAAATTGATGATAACCACTTCTCAAATCTTACTAAGTGAAATAGTTTTCATGTTTTAACTAATCAAGCAAATCATCAATGTGTGGAAGTGGGTAGCGATTCTTTACTGTGATTTTTTTCAATGCACGAAAATCAATACACATGTGCCAAGTCCCATCCTTCTTTGGAACCAAAACTATTGGAGAACCACATGGTGAAGTAGATGGGCGTATGATACCTTTATATTGTAAATATTGGATTTTATTCTTGATTTCCAAACTTTCCATGACTGACATGCAATACATACCAATATTTGGAAGTGGAACATACTGTTGCAGTTGAATCTCATGTTGAATTACCCTCTTGGGTGGCAACCCCTTCGGTTCTTGAAACATCTCGCCATGCTGACTTACCACATAAAATAAATCATATTTCAATTTTTCATCACATCCTTCAAAAGATTCATAGTTAACATCTTCCTTTTTCTTGATCATAAGAAGCACAAAAGTTTTACTTGCATTTAATAGCCTCTTCATTTTCCCTGCATTAACTAAAGAGATATTCAGTTTCTTGCGATGAGTTCTCACAATATACTCCACTCCATCTTTGATCAAATGAAATTTGTTCTCATGACGGTAGAAGACCACCTTCCTGTCATACAAATATGGACTACCCAAGATAATCCCTGAAATATCAAGTGGAACCACATCTAATTCAACTTCATCAACAAAGTTTGCAGTAATAGAAAATATAAAAATACATTTCCTTGTCACCTGTAAATTGGCATTATTGACTATCCAACCCAAATGGTATGGCTTATGATGAGGTATAGTTTCAAGGTTTAGTTTTTTAACTAAGTCTTCTGAAATCAAGTTTGCTTGTGACCCTGTATCAAATAAGGCATCAATATTTGTATGATTAGAAATTACTCTAACATGGAATAATTCTATCCCTGTATCTTCATTTGAAGTGTTATTGTGACTATTTGAGGTACTAGAACTTACACTTGATATTTCTTCTTTTCCTTTGTTAACCATGTAAACTATCTTGGTTTCATTTCCTGAATCAGATCTAAGGTATTTTTCTGTGGTGGTAGTTGTATTTCGTTTCCCTTTGTTATTAGTTCAGGATGTAGTTTCCAACAGTGAGCTTCATCATGCCCCTCTTTCGAACAATGTTTGCATGTTATTTTCTCCCCTTGTTGCTTCACACTTACATTCTTTTTTCCCTTCCATTTTCCTACTTTCTCTTTTCCCTTACCCTTGAATGGCTTCTTCTTACTACCCTCTTCAGAAATGTTTTTACCCCTTGCTTCAAGATGCGTGGCTTGCACATATACTTCATCTAGGCTATTTGGGTTAAACATGAGAATAGTGTGTTTTAAGTAGGAATGTAGACCTCCTATATACTTCAAGAGTGTGTCTTCTGAATTTAAGTCTAATCCAAGTAACAAATCCCTTTTCCTAAACTCTTGTGTATACTCTTGGACACTTTGACCTTTGATTTGTCTAAATTTTTTCCAACTCATTATTTCTTTCTGCATATAGGCTAATGGATATAATTTTCTTTTAATGGAATAAATGAATTCGACCCAAGAAATGGAAATCTTACCATGGATGTGCATTTCCTCTTGTGTCTTTGCCTCCCACCAAACTAATGTTGCTCCTTCTAGCCTTAATGAAGCCAATTGGATTTTAATATCGTCTTCTTGTAGATTTTGAATTCTACAGTAAACTTCCAATTGATGAATCTAATTATCTAGTCTTTTAGCATTAACATCTCCAAAATATGTAGGAAGTTCAAATTTGATGTCCAACTTGAGTAATAGAGTCTTACCTTTTAGGATCTTGGAATGAGTATGGGTATGAGTTTTTGTAGTGGACGTGGAAGGTGAAGATGTTGCTGAGGATGATGATGATGGTGGTGGTGGAGAAGGAGGTGGTTTTCCACCACTTTCTTTTGAGCTCCTCTCTTCCTCCTTTTTATTGTTTGAAGATTCTTCTCTATGAGGGTGTTTTGAACCTTCTCTATTTTCCTTTTCCATAAAAGCTTCATACATAAGTTTCACCATCCTTTGCATTTCTTTTAACTCCTTCTTTACATCCTCTTCTTCAGAATGTTCATGAGTTCCTTCATGGCCTGACATTTTGACTATAGAGTCAAGCTCTATATTTGTAGCTTGTATCTCTTCAATCACTTCTGCCTCTTGTGAAATTGATTCCTCTTGTGCTTTTAGTGTTTCCTTGAGTGGCCCTATGGGTGAGGATGATTCTTTCTCAACCTTCTTCCTTCTTGTCCTAACTTTTGTACTAGCTATCAGTAGCTTCCCTTCTCCTCTATGCAATCTCAATCTTGTAAGCATCAGTAAATTTGCACTATTAAAACCCTTCAAGTAAAAAAAGCAAGAAACGTTGTGCTCTGATACCAACTTGATCTGAAAATGAATGCTAGTTATTGTTGTGCTAGTTTCATTTCAGATATAAACTTTTCTTTGCATTTTTTTACTTATCCTTCATGATTTTGTTTATGAGAATGTGATTGGAAAACAATGTACTTAGTGAAATTATGAGTTTGTCATAAGCTTAGAAAGCATAATTTTAAATGACAGAACAGAAGAAATATTAAACACAACAATCACACATAACAAATCTTAACACAAATAATTTTGATAAATGAGTTCACCCCTCCTGGGCTGCATCTCCTTAGTTCAACTTCATAATGTGACCTTTGTATTAGCTTCAAGTGTGCTCAAATTGTTGTTAAAAGCTTCAAACCCTCTTGGAACTTGTTCCAATGAGTTTAAAACATGATAATCTCCAAAAATGACTATTTTTTTGCTGAATTTGGACTTTGGATGCTTTGGAAATGACCCCAACACCTAGTGGCCCTAGCCTTCAAAATTCTTCAAATGCACAAAAACACTTGCAGATGACCTTTTCTGCCTCTGTAACCTGCGCCATTGAGTTCCCATCATTTCAATTAGCCCAAAATGAATTTACTAAGCTCAATTTGGTCGAAAATTGAGTGAGTTATGGCCAAAACCAACTTTTCCCCAATTTCTCCTCTAAAACTCGAAGAACTACCAATTATTTTTCTAAAATTAGAAATCCCGCCAAAGTTGGTGTGCCTCCGAAAATTCTGCCAACTTAATCCTCGGTATTAATTAGTATTAATCTGTTTTTACAGGTGGATAAACCTCTATTAAATGTCAAGCATGTTTTTATGTGCTAATGATGTGTTAAATTCATAATCCCACGTCTTAACTTAATTAAACATGATTAGAAAAATATGTCGGTTCGATGGTTTTAGCACCTGGTTCTTGTGCACTGGCCACATGGGGAGGGTGTTGGCCCCCTCCAACCACCAAATTATCATCGGTTAATCTTTAAATATAGGCAGCAAATATATGGGGTAAGAACTACCTGGTAGATGAGATGGTATGGCAGTCGTTTTGTAGGCGAGAGGTCAGGGGTTCGAGCCTCGACTCCACCATAAAAAATTTCTCCACGTAATAAAGACCCTTCTACCATATATGTCCATCCCACCATTCTGAATCCTCTACCAAAATTTTATAGTGGCTCCTCCAAATATGGTAATGTCTGCCGAAAAGTGGGTTTGAACATTATATATATATATATATATATATATATAATAGCACCACCATATGACTAATGTCCAACCATGAATATCAAATAATTCGACCCCCATAGGTTAGGAGGTGGCCCACCAGAGAGGACACATAGTGCCCTCTGGTTGGGTTTCACTCCAAACCTTGAAAAAAATTTCAAATTCCACCTTAGGAAGAATCGGAGGTCATTGGGCAATTTCTCTCTTCACTTAACCCATCTAGTGAATCTAATGACGACACTTGTCAAAGTGTCACTGGCTGCAATCTGGAGAATATTATTGCAATTTTGATTGTACCAACCACATCAGCATTGTACCTGTTCTGCTCCTTTTTTTCCTATTTTTGAAAATGAACAACTGACGATAACTCATTCATACGAACTCATATTTTGATGAAACGAGTTGCGTCAGAATCCTGGAGACGAACTATATCTGGTTTTTCAAGTTTGAAGAAATTTCAAGCACTTTATATTTTTAGCTAAAACTTGAGCCTTAGATCAGCTATTATAGCCATAATATGGCATGCATTATGTGTTTTTTTTAGACTATGTTATGCGAATTAATCCCTCTTGCAAAAAAGAGTGATCTCGCTAGTATCCTACGGATAGCTAGAAACAAACATCCATTTGTAAATCATTTTCTCTAGATTATATGTGATTCAAAATTATTTTAAAAAAAGAAAGAGGACATGCCCTTACCTTGAAATCCGACATTCAGTGTAGTATTTTATCCAGTCGCTCCAAAGAGGCTTCTTCAGTAAGTAGAACTTGCAATCAAAGACATACAAAAGAATTAAAACCACCTGCAACATATAATAATTGAGAACAACTAATCTAACTTAGTGATCAAGGAATATAAGTATTAAATTATTTAATAGACATAAGAAAAACTCAATGAGAAAAGGATATCCAAATTTATTATCTTGAATGAAAAGAGTAACTTTACAACCTAGTGCCTTGATGTCGTGCAAGTTCCTCCTGGGGTCCTGAACAATTGTTCCTCCTTTAGGTTGACAAGCCTTCTTCTCTCTGAACTAACTTGAAATTATGGACATGAGTGTGTGATAATTCTCATACCAATAATGACTAATGTAGATATTATGCTCTCTTGGGAATTTCTTCAGCAATTACCTTATATAAGCTAGGTAAAACCTACCCTTGACACTGAAACACGAGCTCAATTTATAGAGAAATGGAGCTAGTTTCAGTTCCATGAAGAGGGGGATGGATTCCTCTCATGAAGGGATTTGAGCTCCATATACCAAGGGCTAAACTCCACGAGTGAAGGGATAGAGCTCAATGAATGGAGGGATAAAGCTCGAATTGATCGTGCCTCGAGAGGCTTCTAGTTGGGAAAATATTCATCTAGTTGGGCTCTAAAACTTACTTTTTCCTTTATTTGACTATTTACAGGGGTCCGTAGGTTTTATAAGCAAAACGTGGGGGATGTGTCACAGGATACAGAGAAAATATTTGCATATCCGCAAGAAAGAGCTAGGAAAAGTGTGGAGTTAGACTTTTAAGGGTTTTAATGAGCTTTTTTCCAATTCCAAGACTTGGTTTAGTAACATTAGGGTTTTTGACTTCTAAGGGAGCACTATATAGGTGATGATGAACCTATATAGACAGTCAAATGTCATGGTGACAAAATAACGTGTAACAAACTACTCTTTAGCAATTTCATTTATGTATTTACTTTGTGAGATGTATTACTACCAAATCATGGATTAATATGTGGAATAGATAGGCTCATTTCACATGTTTATTGTTTTATTCATGTATATTTTGTTAATGAGCACTTGTTAGAAAAAAACATTGATTATTTTGTATTTTCTCTAGTACGTTAAGCATTTTTTTTTTCTTAGATATCAGTTGATTTCTTCCTTGACTTAGCATTTGTGTGTTTATTCACTCATTAATTCATTACTCTTATATATCTTTTACCTTTTAATTATTTTATATTAATTTCATTTTTCATTTAGATAATTGTTAGCTTATAATTTACATCTTTTTGTTGTTATGATCATTTAATATCGCATAACATCTCAAAATCCAAGCATATTTACTTATTGTAAATTCAAATAGGCCTCTTGCCCCAAATAGTGTGAGCTCTAGTTGTGACCTTGTTGTGGAGATAACTCCTCATTTTGGAGAGAACTCCTTAGTAACTATTGCTAGGTCATTTATCTCTATCAATTGGTTCATTTCAATAAGTTCCATATTTTTTCACTTTCAAATTTGTATTCCATCATAGGACAAGTGTTAGAGGTTCTAGTCGACTTAGTCAACTAGTATTATCGAGTTTATATATACAAATGAGTTTTTTTCTACAATATAAGTTGTTGTTGACAGTGTTGGACCCACCAAAATTCAAGGGACATCCTCAATATGAAGTCCCAATTAGACCTCACACCATTTTGTGTAGGAGTCCCATCTGAAATAAGGCCCATTTGCTGATGCATTGGGTTTTAATTATGTGACTTGGCTACAATAACGCATACAGTGATGTATGGTGAATTTTGTGAGAACAAGTGTGTGAATCTATGAAGGTCAATTGTAATCCATGAAGGTTCTAACACATGAAGAGAAAGTGAGTGAGCCCCTTAGAAGCATGTAATAGTATGAAGTGTGAAAGGAAAACACGAGCATAAAAGACATCACAAGCTAATCTATGAAATAGTTCCTAAGTTAAAAATGATGGAATTATACAACAACAAAAAATTCAATAATATCCTTACAATGAATATTAAATATTTCATAATCATAAGCGTAACTGAAATAAAATACATTGAAAATAAAACCAGATATGTCCTACTATATTCACAACATATGCATGAAAACATGTCGGCTCTGAGATTTTATTGAAGTGAAAGTTCCAATCATACATATACCATTGACGGGCCATTAGCCCCAATAGTGGAACATGAATTCAATACCTGCTCCTCCAATGAAAAATACTCCGTCTATGTTGTGGAGAAGCCAAGGCTCTCACAAAAATCCCTAGCTCCTAATTCTAAGCCTAATCCTAGCCCAAAGCTTGGCTTCCAAAAGCCATTTACATGAGATATGAGGATGTATCTATAACAAAATGGGTGACTCTTCACCTTCCCTTTGTGAGTCTTGGACTTCCCTCATGACTCTTCAAATTCTTTATAAATGAATCTTCAATTACATTACATCGTGACTCTTCACATTCCACAATTGACACTTGGAATTTCACTTAAAAATTATTTACAAAATAATATTACAATATACTCATACCCATATAAGAAAAAATAGGGTAGAGTCAACTAGACAGCCTAATAAGACAAAACATGTCATGCTTGATTTTGGTGAAAATCTAGGTCAAAAACCTCCACTTGGTGTTTCTTGATTACATAACGGTGATAAGCTATCTACAGTGTGATGAGTCCCTCAAACTGTAGGATGGTGTCAGGTTGGAAGTGGACTCTAGCCTCCATGGAATCTAGGTATACTAACTCGAAACTGGTATGTACTTCTATCTTTAGAATGAGCAACATCATGTTGATTTGGATAGGGCCACCAATATACTTCTACATATCTTTCCTGTTCACTTCAACATCTTCTCTAGTGGCAATCTGTCTTCACTACTCCAAGTATTATTCTATATCCTACCTCACCTAGTTCCTATGTTTGGCTTTAGTGAGTGAAAAAACTGATGGGATCCTATGTGATTTCAACAAGAAGTCTGCGTCGTTATACTATCATGAATATGAGGCTTGAATGCTAGAAATTATCTAGGAGAGTTGTCTATTATTATGGATGAGAATTCGAGCATTTTATTTCTCCATCTCTGCCTCTTTAATTTTTTTTATTTCCTACTTCAAGCAGTGCCCCTTTGTATCGCATTGGCCATTCATGCACAGAAGCAATGGCTGCTTGCACAACCTTAAGATTTTTGACATAATATTTTCACTTCTGTTGCAAGTCATACAATTGGAAAACTGCCTTATGCAAGATAAGAATCTCCTCATAAATATTCTGCATAGTCTCTCCTAATGTCAATACTTCGCCGAGTATCGTTGCCTTCAGTTCCTCTAGATGGACCTATGCGGAATCTATGTTCTGATCCTCTGCTCAACCTCTTGCCTAACATCCTACAAGTTCTTTTCCAATTACTTTTTCTGAGTCATCAAATACTTAGTGTTTGAATTTTTTGTACCTGCGAAGGAAAAGTTGGTTGTGGAAATGGCATTGGGATTGCTCCTGGTGTCTGCCACTATAACCCTTTCTCTACTAAATGCAGGATATGCGAGGTCATCCAAAAAATGTTTCTTCTATGTGTGTACAATCCTTTTCTAAAGTTTGTCGCAAGACAAATTTTACCTGTCCATAATCAGATCATCATCAATAGGAACAAATTCATCTTCCTCTCTTTGAGCTAACTCTAATACTAGAGGAGGTGGATATTGAATTTTGACTTGTTGTGTGCTTAGTATCAAGTTGAAATCTTGGTTCTGCGGCTCTGGTTTCACCTCTATATCTTCGATCTCAATCAACTCTTCAATATTTTGATTGAGATCCTTGTCCTGCATTCATCTTCTCTCCTCCTCTAGTTTTCAATTTTGTTCTTTCTTCTCTGCTTATTTATGTGTTTTTTCTTCTACTATTACTTATCACC
This sequence comes from Pinus albicaulis, assembly GCA_034641835.2. Classification (NCBI taxonomy): domain Eukaryota; kingdom Viridiplantae; phylum Streptophyta; class Pinopsida; order Pinales; family Pinaceae; genus Pinus; species Pinus albicaulis. The sequence continues at coordinate 913,539,232 of CM076571.1, read as the reverse complement.
TCTATTCTTTTTCCTACTTCTACTTATTTTCCTCCAATATCCTATGCTCTTGTTTGTCCCTCTTCTTTTATCCTACTTCTTGCATCCTCTTTTTCCTCCTTTCCTCTACTTTTAAATCTTCTTTCATAATGATTGGATCATCTTTCATCTTGTGGCTTCACTCTCCCTTGGACTACTTTCAACCTTACTCTTACCTTTCTTGCACACTTGGTTGTGCTCTTCCACTGGTACTACTTTTGGAGTGCCCTCTTTCTATGGGTTCACTTGTGAAGTTCTTGAAAAACTAATTAGATCATGAGACTTGGAGGCATTATGAAAATTCTTCCATTGTTCCTCCTCCAGCCAATATAATTTCCTACTTAACCACTGAAAATGAATTCTCACATAATGTTCTTTACAAATATTATGGGGATCGTACGGATTAAAGTCCAGATTATTGAATGCAAACTTTTCTATTGCCTTTCCTTCGGTCTCCGTGACTTTCAAGTTCTTGATCTTGTACAATCCAATCTTCATAGGAAGAGTTAGCTAAGGTGATGTATTCTCCCTGTGAAAATTTTTTGACAAACCTATGAAGAGATTATATGCAAATTCTTTCATGAAAACCTTATTGTTGGCATACCTCAGCAAAATATGTTATGACTTATGTCAACACTCTGAGGAAAGTGCCATCCAGTGAGGAAAACAAATATTCTATCTCTAATAATGCTTCCATTGCCCCTTTTGACATGCAAGGTGGTTCTTCCTCAAATATAAACTTTTATAACGAAATGAGGAAGTGGTCAGTTAGCTTTTCCATTACTCCTCTATGGTTGCATTCTGAGAGCAATCTGCAGTAGATGTGTTGATGAGCTCCATCATTAGGTACATTTGGAGGGGTTAATTGTCACATTTTACCTTATTAAGTCTCTTATTCTCACATTTAATTATATTATGGTCGTATGTTGCTAGTGTAAATGGTGATTAAGGCTTGTAATATTTCGAATGCCTAACATGAGTTAAATGGAGGAAAATCATGAAGATATTGCATTTTTTATGAATATTTTTCTATTAAAGCTCAAAGTAGATAGCAAGAAGAGATTTTGGGGGGATTTTCCACCTCCTTAACTCACAAAGGCAGCCAAGGGATCCTCGATATTCCCTCAAATAGCTCGAAATCAAATGCATCCAAGAAAACTCAAGATCAAGTGCACCAAAGCTACACTTCACTTGCAGTCAAAGTGGACACATCACATACTTTCTAGGGAGTTGTTGGTAGCTACCCTCTAGGTTAAATAGGGCTGAGAAAGAGCTAATTAGGATTCAAACTTTGAAGGAAGCTAATAGAATCTTAGCTCTTGTAATAGATTTTTGAGACTTTCATGTTGATGTAATGAGAATATTTTCTGCAATAAAATGAGTATTGAGATTTTTCTTCACTGATCTAGTTTCATATAGCTAGGCTTGTGGGTTAGGATCCAATCCATTGGCCTTATTCTATCTTGTGTATTCATTCTTTACTTTGATGTCATTGTAGCTAGTTTTCTTATGAGTATTTAACTAGTATGCTTACTTTTCAATTCACATTTTTTAGTTTTCTTCCATTTGTCTTTGTTGTATATTAAGCTTTCTTACATGTTTGTAGAATAGTTTATAAAATTAGAAAGTTGTGTTTCAAGCCTCCCTCTCTCATCTCTTTCATTGGAGCTTGAGGAGGGCAGACCTTCTCTGTTAGTATGAATCTTTTGTCGGAAAAATACCACTTTAGCTGCACATAAAAAATAGCCCTAACATAAATTATGGCTGCCAATATCTTCAAATATGCAGTTAGTTGATCAAGACAAAGCTACACAAATCCAGATCTATGCATAAAAATACATTAAGCAGTAAAAAGGAAATTTTTCTCCATGCATCCAATAGACAAGACAATAAAAATATTTTTGAAAGAATTTTATATATTAAAGGGCACCTGAGAGGAAAACAAGAAGGGTGTTTCCAATTCTTCTCAATGGGAAGAGTTCTTGAAAGTCCTCAGCACTTCAGATCTAGAATTTCTCTCTCTTGTTGGTGTAGAAAACCCAGACAAACATAGAACTCAAAGGGAGCTCACAAAGAAAATAATGGAGAATGTGACAATGATAATGGCTCAAAGTCAGACCAAGAGTATAGATCCAGAGTGATCTAATATGCAATGAAAGGTGACAAATGAATGGGAAAACCCTTCTATTTATAACAAATATTAGGGTAGTCTAGAACTTGGTGCATGAATAAAATATTATTAACCAAATTCTAGAACTACCTTTTAGGAATATTTTATTATATTTGTTGGAGGGAAAAGGATTTTTGACTTGGCTCAAATCGTTTATTTATAAATACTAAATAAATAAATGATTTATTTATTATTTTAAGGAAATGGTGGAAATATAATTAAATAAATAATGATTTATTTAATTGTTTATAAATAATTTAGTCAAATTTAACTGGAATATTATTTAAATAAGGATTAAATAACTTATTCCTAGGAAATAATCAAATAAATAAGGATTTATTTAATTGATTTCCTTGTTTTGGGTTAAATATGACCAGGAATAATAATTAAATTGATGTTTAACCAATTATTCCTTTAGGAAATATAAAAAAATATAGATTTGTTTATTATTTCCTTTTGGGGTTTCCTGTTTAGACCATAAACAACTTAATAAAGGTGTTTTACTAAGTTATTTCACATAGTGAAAGAAATTTTACTTAGGGTAAAATTGGTCTTACATGGTGTACTTGGGTCCATCTAATGATAATAGGTTAGATGACCAAAAAATGATGTAACATTCTCCACAGGCCAAAATTTCTTTTTAGTTTATGATTTCTTGGAATGAATAGTTAGGTTGTTACAATGTCATGAACATGTTTAGAATGCTAAGTTAGATTTTTGTTTGCCGGTTAAAGTAGGTTTTCTTTCCAAATTCAACTCACCTTTTCCCATTTCCTGCATCATGAATTTGTCAATATTTGTTGCATGAATAGGTATTTTTCTTGCAGGTTCAAGTAGCACAGCAAAGGAGGAATTTACCAACATCTTCAACTTCATTTCTCACCTTTGATCATCCTTATGTTCATCAAATTACCATCAGCCTCGTTTTCATATTTTTCATCATCATACCGTGAGCAAACCCTAGAGGTGAAAGACAAGCTTCTCAAGAGGTTTTTAGATATCCAATGGGTTGGCCACCTTACACTCATCCAAACACACCTTCACTCCACCTTCCCTATGCTTTTCTCACCCATTTTTGGCCTCAGATTTCCCTTGGACTATTTCCTGTAGAAATTCAGGACTTTCCTGTAGCACTGTAGGAAACCTGTAGTAGCACTTGCAGTAGCACCAGTGGGCCCCTCCTTAATCCCAGAAACCACCATCCACCTCATCCATACCTACCAAAATAACCTAGACACCTTAAGCCTTACACCCATGATTTCAAGCCCTTCATAAGCCACCTTAGCACTTTCTCCTCCTAGCTGCAAAACAGTTCATTTACAAGCATATATAGGTAATGATTAGTTGCATGAGTAAAAGCATGATAATTAGTACATGAATTAAACAGAGTGCGTTTAGCCATTTTTCCCAGCAAAGTGTAATTATTTTAGGTTACTTTATGCAATTTCAATTCAAAAATTTACTTCATGCAAGATGCCTAGTTTGCTTCCATCTCTTATCATAGTTTAACGTGTAGATTTCTTTCATTGCAAAGTATTTAGATGTAATTTCTTGTTGTAGAATATTTCTTTGATTTTTTATAGAGTAATGGATTTGAATCATTTGTAGCTCTAGGTCTAAATTCAGAAGTGTGACAGACTTCATTCAGAAACCCTAGAAATAACACCCCTTCGTAGAGCTCAAAAAAGGATGACATGATTAGAAAGCATCTATTGTGTATATAGCACTATTACCTCCAAGTTAGTACGAACCCAGGGTTGATAAAGTAAAGTAGGGAAGCCTCTGTGAATTGTGGTATTATTGGTACAATACTAGGGCTCACCACTTTTTAGCATCGTTGCCAGGGAGGTGTCTAGTAGATGCTTTGATTTTGTTTTAGCATTATTTTTTGCTTTACTTTTACATTTTGTTTCCAAGTTATTGAAAAATATAAAAAAATATGATTTTCACGCCTCATAGGAGTACGGATACTCAAGGAATTTTTTTACCTAAAAGCCCCACATCACACATAGTCACCCTTCACTCTTCTTCAGTGGCTGTGAGGTTGAACACACCATAGGTGAGCCTTCCGAAAATTTTGAATAACCTATTGGAGAAGAAGAGTATCTTGTTTCACCAGAGGAAACTACTTCACATATTCAAACCATGGTTTAAAGTAAAGCCTAGGGAGCATTTCCCATTAGAGAGGCATATGGGGAAACTAAAATGAAGAAAACTAGCCCCTCATCCCTTCCACACTTCCATGGCCTTACCTCTAACGACCCTGATACATTCATGTTTAAATTTTTTGTTGTCTATAGGACCTATGACTATGCGCCAGATGATCAAAAGCTAAAGTTATTCCCATCTACCCTTAAGGATGTAGCCTTGTGCTGGTTCATGAGTTTACTTGGGAACAACAACACTATCTGGGCACAGATGCAAGAGTCATTCAAAAACAAGTACAGGGACTACTGTAGGTCCAAGGAAACTAAATATGAAATATTCACAATGAATCTAGGGCCTGATGAATCCCTAGAGGATTATCAAGAGAGGTTCTAGTTAAAGTATAAGAGATCCAAATGTACCCTTCATCCCAGATCACTTAAATTAGTATTTCTCTGAGGGATCAGGGAGGAGGTGTTAGAAACCCTCAATATGTTATTAGGAGGAGATATCTACCAATTTCTTAATGATACCATCAAAACTGTCTTCAGGAGCCATTCTAGAGAAGATAGGAAGAAAGTCAGAAGTAGCCAAAGTACAACCAATACCCTTTCCTCTTCCACCTCCATCAAGCATGAGAATGGAAATATTTTGGAGGACTTCAATAGTGACATGTTGCACACCTTTTCCTTGCAAATGGACATAATGCAGGTCAAGAGGAAGCAAGAGGAATCAGAAATATTATTGGTTATATTTTTCCCTAGATGTACTAGAAAACACCCTAGAAATAAAATTCCATTAAATTCCACAGAGGTTTTCTTAGTATGTGAGGAGAATCATGCCACAGAAAAGTTTCCCTCCTTACCTAGACTCAAAGGTGTATATCAAGGTGGGGAAGTAGGACGAGAGAAACTCTATTTCATCAGCCAGAGAAGGCCTCAAGGCCCTAGGTCATATCAGCAGGGTATGCAAGATGCACCTTATTCCTACTATCACAACAATCATAATGCGCCTATGCAATCTTAGTACACCCCCACTCTTCCATAATTTCCTACACATTCTACTTGCCCTGACAACCTTCCATATCATCCTCATCCTGTGAACCAACCATTTCAGCAATATGTTCCTCAATGACCTTAGTTGAACAACCCATCCCAGGTGTGGAGGCCTCAAATTCAACCATCTGCTCTAATGCCTCCACCCCAACCTCAACCTCAGCTTACTCGTGTTGCTCCACCTAAGCTGCCTCAGATGCCTACACAACCTAATCTGAACCTGAACAACAGATAGGCACAACAGGTTTACAATGGAGATACATCCTATCTAACTTATGTTGTGGAGATATAGGATATTAATCTCATGTTGGGATGAGTACACCTAGAAAACCATCCTTCATCTCCACCTATATAGGTTGAGGAGGAAAAAGAAGAAAATATCACTCAGATTCAACAACCTCCTTTTCCTGAGCGCTCGATCCATTCCAGTCAACACACCCCAGAGGAGATTGAACTTCTGGGAGAATTGAAAAACTTTATGTGTAAAAATACCCCTTCTCTAGGCCATTAAGGATGTCCCTATTTACAATAGGCTGATCAAGGAAAATTTCTTCAATAAACCTGGGAGAAAGAAGAAATATACCCCCACCATAAATGTAGTAGGACAGTTGCCTGACTTAATGTTGGGAAGGGTGATCTTCCCAAAGTACCTGGACCTTGGCAGTCCAGTTGTAGATGTGCACATAGATGGTGTCATATTCCCCAATAATTTGATTGATATTTGGGTTGCTATCAATGTTATGACCAAGGAAACTATGCTTAAACTCAACCTCCAAGGGACTTTGTAATATTCCAAATTTGGAACACCTCATGAATCATGCACTGAAAAAACTTTTCCAGCAAAAATTGCATTAAAATATTGAAATGGACACTTGGGTCCCATAAATTAATCAATATAAAACCTAAATCCAAGAATAGAGCTGAAACAAATCAAACTAGGTGGGTTAAACAGATCTCCCACACATAGGATTGCCAAAATGTGCTAAAACCCCAAACACTACAACACATGAAATTCTACATAAACGGGACTGCGCAATCTAAGAGATGGTTTACACATAAAATTACAAATACAAATATATCTGCAATTATATTAGAGAATATGCTCAGAAAATGAGATCTAGTCCCCTTTATACAAAATACAAGATAACCCAGCAAGGGTTTCTTGTCAAACACTCTACATACAAAATGTGATATTCAATAATTTACTGAATCACCACTACAACACTAAAGCACATGAGTGTACCAGGTTTTAAATATGTCTGATCTGATGTAGATCCCTCAAGGGCTTCCTCCCATGAAAGGTTGAACCTCTCAATCACAAGGAAACACTGCAATGGAGCCACCAAACCATGCACTAAATACTGCCTCTAAAATAATGCATTTCCTAGCTAGAAAAATGCTGGGAATGTATGGGAAATGTGTGGTATGATACCACAGATCTGAAAACATCTATGAATCTCTCCAAACAGGTCCCTCAAGTGAAGGAAACCTTCCTCCAATGAAAAACTAGCTTAGAAACCGGGACTCCAATCCCTTCCACTGCTGCACCCAGCAACACTGCACAATCTCTGGAAAAAACTACGCTGATGAAGTAGGCTGAAGCTTGGCCTAAAAATATAATGTGTAATTATGAATACAAACTCTCCCAAGAGACTCCTCAAGGAACGAGGTGGGATTCCCGCTCGGGAACACCCTGTGCTAAACAACACTGGTACTCTACTAAACAGCAGGAGGAAGAAAACGTCTGAGCAGACACGAAAAATAATCTAAGACATGAAGAATAATGCTGCCATCCTCTTCCTTATATAAAAAATGAGTTTTCTTGCCCTTGGCCGCACTCAATTAGTTCATCTCTATCCAAAGATACATCTCCCTCCAAAATTGTGTTATTCCTCCTTGGATTCCTCCTCCTCCACAATTGCGTTGTTGACTTAGTCAAAGTAGACTGAAACAACTTGATATTATCCCTGTTGACACATGGATGTGTATTATTAAGCTAGAAAGAGTTTCCCCTTTCACATTTGGAGTGATTTTATTCCCCTTATGAGACTTATGGGATTTTCTACCCATTTATTCACCGGCTAAAGTTGTTGCTAACTTTAATGTTCCATTTAGCTTTGAGGCTAAAATTTTGGAAAATTATAGTCCTCCCCTCCAAAATATTTTATTTTACTCAAGAAAATGTATAAGGAGAGAAAAATTCCTCCCCTCCTCCTCATGTGGCCTCCCATCAATGGCCTCCATCATTGCATCAGGATAATTTGCAATAAAACTGTCATCCAATGTTTCCTCCCAAGTGTGCCAAACCAAATGGTCTACACCAATCAAAGGTGGAAGTGTGAATGAAAAATTTCTTGCTGTCTCGTGGCCTCCACCAAGTAGAAGTGATGACCAACATGGTGAATGAGTGCCTCCCTCACCCATGCTATCATCCAAATGAAGTGAGTCACCCTCCAACATGGAAACTCATGAAGAATCTCCTCCACCTTTGGCTCCTAAAATGTAGGTGGGCTAAATAATTTAACATGATAGGGAAGAGGGCCTATCCCACGCTGTCCTCCTCTCCACTTATGATAATTTTTGGGGCTTGCTAATCTTGGGCCGCAACATGATTTCCCTCCAATGGCAAGAAGGCGATTGAGCCTCTAAGGACTCTTCCTCCAAAATTATGAGAAATTCTAACCCAAACCATTCCATTCAAGATGAATGGCACATCATCACCATATGGCATCCAAATCAAAAAATATCTGAAGCTTATGTGCAAGTTTGGATGATACCCATGGTCTCTCTGGTGGATACAGTGCAGTCATTTCAACTACTGATTCAGAGCATCAAGTGGCAAGTTGTCCTCCAAAGAATTTGTAGCTATGCATGTTAGCTCATCTACTATGAAGTAGTAAGCTACAATATAGACTAGCTGTGTACAATCAAAATAATACAACACTTGCCCAAATTAATTTAGATATGGGTTACCAATATTACAATATTTGGCCCTAAAGTGACCATGAAACCCACAATTAATCTTGCTCTCATGTGGAGCAATGCATTGTTTATATATGGTGAGAAAATACAAATACTCAATAGAGTAATCAACAAGCACATAAATGTATTTCTTACCATGCATAATGGGTGAGCTGAAAGTGAGGTCCATGAGTGAGCCCTCCGATGAGAATCCCCTCATAAAAATCTACAAAAGGAGAGGGTGCATACTCCCTTTGGAACACTCCATCAACGGAAACATGCTCTCAAGTGACAATGATGTAAGCCTTAATAACAAGGCTCTTGTCACCCCATGACTTCTCCCTTTGACATTCCACATGCCAAAGCCATCCACCATCATGCTGCTATGTGAGAAGATCTTCTTCTGACATGGAAGCCTCTCATAATCCTCCAATGCTGAAGGGTAGCCTCCTTGCACCATGAATGTGCCTTCCTTCCTTCTGGAAATATCATGAAAAGTATGGGAAGAATGTTGCCCATACTCTCCCAAGTGAAACCATAGCAACAACAAATTTTTCTGCTACCTCATCTTTCCCTCATACAAGCCATGGCGTAAGATCATGATGGTCAACTTGTATGATGCTTCAACAAAAAAATCAGCCATGAAATGCCTCCTCAAGTTCTCCAAGTGTTCCTTCCCACAAGAAGATAAAAAGTGTGATGTGGCAATCATGGTTTTCCCATGGTTCCTCTTGCAATGTACAACATATAAAGTGGGGAGAATCATGCTCCCAATGGGCATCTTCCATCTCAAGCCCACTCTCCAAACAAATCTCCCCATGAACATAAACATATCAGCAATATATGGAATCAAAGTATAATGAGAACAAGTTTCCAATTGACAACTGGAGAGTGAATCATAGTTCCACTTATGGAATCAGCGCAGTGCATCCTTTGCCTGCATCAAAATAAGAGATAACAAGTGCTTTACCAGCCACTTTTTTGCTGCCACAGTCATCTCATAAGATGAAAACATGAAGTTACAATGTGGTGTCAATAGTGCACACCAAGAATTATGTGGTTTCCCCCACAAACCATCACAAAGATAGCCAAAATAAATGCTACAAGTAGCTACAAGTAATCATCATACAATATGAAAGAAGAGATAATTCTTCTTATTACATCATGCTGCTCAAATAAGGAAAAGAAGTACAATACAAAATATGAAATGATACCTCCTCCATCATGTATTTGAGATCTTGAGCTGAAATGGCTCAACTAGAATATTTCCCTCACCTCTAATGAGTAGGGAAGTGGCTGTGACCTCCTATCTATCATCATCTAGGCTATGCATCTCTCCATATGCTGATATATGTCATGTTGGATGCCCTCCCAAGTGAAATCCTCCATCAAATGGAAATATGCATCAAAGTGCATAGAAGAGAAGTCCTCATGTGTTTTATGTAGCAGCTTCTCCTTGAGACTAGAAGATCTAGTAAAGAAGATCCTACCATAGGAATAGATAACCACATCATACACCAGGTATCCATCATCTCCATCTTGTTCATAAAGAATCATGCATTCACAAAGATCCTTGGAGTACTCTACCAAAAGCTGAGATCTCCAATAAGGATCAATCCTCCTAATAGACAGCGCTGGTGATCTGGCATGTGAGGCTCTCCTCATGCTCTTTCCTGCTACTTTAACATTCCCCATGCCAAATTCTTCACCTCTCCAAAATCCAAGAGTGGTGAATCCAAAGACAAGATGTCTTTCATCAACTCTAGATCAAGTGGCCTCCCTGGTGGAATGCCTCCATGTAGTGAGACATCAATGTCAAGAGTGGATTGTACATATAGTTGGGCAACCTTGCCCTTGCTTTCACAACACAATACAATATGCCTCCTCTTTTCACTAGCTCTATGAAATAGAGAAGGGTGTGTGCCTCTCATCACATGATGCTGCTCTTCATCCCTACCTCCTTCATCCAGCTACAATGTTGCACAATCATGTTGCTCAGCGATTGTGCTTGGACCTCCATGTATCAAATCCTAGGTAATTCCTTGCAAAGATGCAAGAATCCCTCATATTGGAGCATGTGCTCCTCCTGCCTCTGCATGAGGTACTGGATGTGCTCTAGATGTGACAGCGTTGTTTCCCTCATTTTCATCAATATGTATGGGAAACATCTCAATAGTTGGATTCTCTTGTGAAAAGGAGATCCCCATGCCCTCTTGTTTAAGAATGTAAACTAGAGGTCTTGCTTCTAACAATGTGTAATGCAAGATGTCAGCTCCTCCCATGGTTTTCTGCAGTGAAGTGTCCTTCATCACATGCAAGGGTTTTTTTTTCTCAAGTTTTCCTTGCTCATGTGCCTTAGGAAGTTTTTCACCAAACCTTCCCATCAAAGTTTCTATGAAACTTGCATAAGAGGAAGTTTTTGCATTTTTTAAAGAACAAGATTCAAAAATCCACCATGCATGAGCCTTACCTCTAAAATGCAGTGCTGCAACTCTGATGGCTTCATCTTCAGAAATATGGTGCAACTGCAAATAGGATTCTAGCTCCTTCACCCAAGCTCCAACTGAACATGTGGGTGATCCAGAAAAAGTAGATAGAAGAAATCTACCTACATCATGTTGCTTGCTATTATCCACCTAGATCTTTCAAAACTCCAAGAAATCAGTATGATCTCTAAACCTTTCAGTTTGAGATTCATACTCTTGCAACAAATCACTAAGAGTTCTCCTCTTAGGTATTATTAATCCTCCTACCCATCTCAAGATATATCTGGGTGCTTGACTACGTTGTGCATCATGGTGTGTAGCTGCATTCTCACAATCACGATGTGCAAGTCTAGATTCAGCTCTAGATTCAACCTCCTTTGGAGATCCCATCTCCAATCTCATTCTCTTCAGCTCTCCTTGAAAGCTCTGCATAGATTTTGGAAGAATATTTGTAAGCTTGTCTTCCTTTACATACTAAATCTTTCTAGCTTCTTTCCATCTCTCCTTCCTTTGATAGTTTGATCTCACAGGCTGAGCCAGAGATCATGCTCTGATACCACTGTAATATTCCAAATCTGGAACAGCTCATGAATCATGCACTAAAAACGAAATTCCAGCAACACTTGCATTAAAATAATAAAATTGACCCTTGGATCCCATAAATTAATCAATATAAAACATAAAACCAAGAATAGAGATGAAACAAATCAAACTAGGTGGGTTAAACAGATATCCCACACCTAGGATTGCCAAAATGTGCTAAAACCCAAAACATTGCAACACATGAAATTCTGCATAAAAGGGACTCTGTATTCCAAGAGAGGGTTTACACATAAAATGATAGAGACAAATAGATCTACAATTATATTAGTAAATATGCTTAGAAAATGAGATCTAGTCTCCTTTATAGAAAATACAAGATAACCCGACAAGGGTTTCTTGTCAAACACTCTACATACAAAATGTGATATTCAGTAATTTACTGAATCACCACTGCAACACTAAAGAAAATGAGTGTAACAGGATAGAAATATGTCTTATCTGATGTAGATCCCTCAAGGGCTTCCCCCCATGAAAGGTTGAACATCTCAATCACAAGGAAACACTGCAACGGAGCCACCAAACCATGCACTGAATACTACCTCTAAAATAATGCATTCCATAGTTGGAACAACATTGGGAATGTATGGGAAATGTGTGTTCTGATACCACAGATCTGAAAATAGCTCCGGAGCTCTCCAAATAGGTCCCTCAAGTGAAGGAGACCTTCCTCTAATGAGAAACTAGCTCAGAAATTGGGACTCTAATCCCTTCCACTGCTGCACCCAACAACACTGCACAATCTCCAACAAAAACTATGCTGATGAATTAGGCTGAAGCTTGGCCTGAAAACCTAATGTGGAATTATGAATACAAAATCTCCCAAGATAATCCTTAAGGAAAGAGGTGGGATTCCCGCTAGGGAAAACCCTGTGCTAAACAAAACTGGTACTCTACTAAACAGCAAGAGGAAGAAAAAGTCTGAGCAGACATGAAAAATAATCTAAGACATGAAGAATAATGCTGCCATCCTCTTTCTTATATAAAAAATTAGTTTTATTGCCATTGGCCCCACTCAGCTAGGTCATCTCTATCCAAATATACATCTCTCTCCAAAACTACGTTATTCCTCCTTGGATTCCTCTTCCTCCACAACTGCGATGTTGACTTAGTGAAAGTATACTAAAAAAACTTGATATTATCCTTGTTCACACATGGAGGTGTTTTATTAAGCTAGAAAGAGTGTCCCCTTTCACATTTGGAGTGCTTTTATCCCCCTTAATAGACTTATGGGCTTTTCTACCCATTTATTCACCAGCTAAAGTTGCTGCTAACTTTAATGTTCCATTTAGCTTTGAGGCTAAAATTTTGGAACATTACATACTTTGAGGAAAACCTTAATAGTTATGCAACTTTCAGATCAATCCATAGTAAGTTCAGAAGGAATTGTTGAGGATGTTATGGTTTCAATTGACTCTTGGGAGTATCCTACACATTTCTTGGTTCTGCAGCCAAAAACCAAGTTTAATGGATATCCTCTCATCTTATGGATACCTTGGTTAGCCACCGACGATGCTTATATTAGTTTTCGGTTTGGAAATATGAATATTAAGAATGGGCCCTTTTATAAAGAGCTGGTATTATATATTCCATCCTAACCTTCCATTGATCATGATCTACTAATATGGTTGGAGGATGAAGAAGAAGATGAAGTATACAACATTACCCCCATTTGTACCATAGATGTTGTTCTTAGAGCAGGGTGGCTTGATGAAGATGAACTCATCAACCATGTCATTCAAAACCAGTCCCCCACTAACAGCCCGCTTGAAAACCTAGTCAAAGAATCTGAAATCCACCCTTGGATGGAAATTCACTCAATTGATTCAACCTCTAAAACCACCAAGGTTGTGGATTTTTTCCCATCCGAATCTCTAAAAAATAACTCAAACCTCTCAGATAGAGAAGAAGAGCAGCTATGCCAGCTTTTGAGAGAAAATCTAGATGCATTTTCTTGGGATTACAAGGACATGAAAGGGGTGCATCCCTTGGTTTGCAGACATCATATTTACATTAAGGAAGGATGCAAGCATGTGCGCCAATGCCAAAGGCGGATGAAATAAGCTCTAAAAGACATAGTCAAGGAAGAACTATAGAAATTGTTGGATGCAAGTTTCGTTTATCCCATATTATATAGTGAGTGGGTATCTCCTTTTTTCCTAGTCCTGAAGAAGAATGGAAAATGGCAAATATGTGTTCATTATTGGGAACTCAACAAAGCCACCAAGAAGGACCATTTCCCTTTTCCCTTTATAGATCAAGTCCTGGATGGCCTTGCATGAAAGAAGTTTTTTTCCTTCTTAGATGGGTTCAGTGGGTATAAATAGATCCAAATCAGTCATGTAGACCAAGGCAAGACTACTTTCACATGTCCTTGGGGTTCCTTTGCTTACAAATTCCTACTCTTTGGGTTGTGCAATTCCCTAGCTACCTTCCAAAGAGTTGTTTTGAGCATTTTCTCTGAGCTATTCCATGACTCAATTGAAATCTACATGGATGATTTCACACCCTATGGGGGTGACTTCCAGGAATCTCTCTCCAATTTGGGAAAAGTGTTGAGAATATGCATTGAGATGTATCTCTCCCTTAGCCCAAAAAAGTGTGAATTCTTGAAAAGAGCAGGAGTAGTATTGGGACACTCAATCTCCCAAGTAGGAATATTGGTGGACCCGAAAAAAATCACCATCATCAAATGGGTACCTACTCTTCAAAAGTAGAGAGATGTCAGGAGTTTCTTGATTTTTTCTGGCTACTATAGAAGGTTCATCAAATATTTCAGCAATTTGGCTTTGCCATTATTTGGTTTCTTGGCCAAATATTCTAATTTTATTTGGTCCAGCTTCTGTCAAGAATCTTTTGAGCTCATTAAGGGAAATTTAACTACTGCCCCCATTCTCGGAGGTCAAAATTGGACTCTACCTTTCAACATCCACACAGATGCATTAGAAAAATATGTGGGGGTAGCCTTGGTGCAGTTAGAAGACAAATTACCTTATGCAATCTATTTTATCAATAATAACTTGTCTAAGGTTGAACTCAATTATATTGTCACAAAAAAGGAAATGTTAGCCATTATCCATGATTTAAATAAATTTAGACATTATATCACTGGTTATTAGACCTTTTTACACACTGGCCATGTAGCCATCAAATATTTAATGAACAAACCAGATTTTAATGCTAGAATAATTAGATGGTTTTTACTATTACAACAGTTTGACCTAGCCATTGTTGATAAACCTAGAAAGGAGAGTTGCAGATTTTTTATCGATGTTAGCTCTATCTATAGATGAAGAAGTAATGGTGGATGAATAGCTTCCGGATGAAGATCTCTTCATTATCTTAACACTCTCGCCATAGTTTGTTGACATAGCTAACTACTTGGTTGCTGAAAATTTCCCTCCTAACCTCTCACCCAAGGAGAAGAGAAAGATCATTATGAAAAGCGCCCCTTTCACCTAGATTGGGGGAAATCTCTTTAAGCTAGCCCCTGACCAAATTCTTAGAATACGTGTGATGGAAGAAGAATTTTTTGATAACCCCTCTGCATGTCATGATAGCCCTTTTGGAGGCCACTTTTCTGCAAAAAGGACTGACTTCAAAGCTTTGCAGGCAGGTTACTATTGGCCTACCCTTCACCGGGATGCCAAAAGATACACGAGTAGGTGTGACTAGTGACAAAGGATGGGGAAACCTACACAGAGGGATGAGATGCCTTTACACCCTTAGGTGTCTCTTGAGCCATTTTACAAGTGGGGCATGGACTTCATTGAACCTATTTATCCACCATCTGGCCAAAAAAAGTATATCATTGTTTGCACTAACTACCTGACAAAGAGAGAATGTGTTTTACAAATTTGGATACACTAGAGAGGTAGTCACTAATCGGGGGGCACAATTCACATCTCATATCATTGAGAATATTCTTAGGAAGAACCATATAAAGCATAATACTTCCACTACCTACCACCCTCAAGCAAATGGCCAAGTGGAAGTGACCAACAGAGCCTTGGAGAATATCCCCACGAAGGTTGTGAGCAGCAACAGGAAAGTTTGGGAGGATAGATTGGTAGAAGATGCTTGGACCTACAACACTACTTGGAAAACAACAACAGGGTTCACTCCTTATGACTTGGTCTATGGGAAGAAATATTTTCTTTCAATTGAATTTGAATTCAATGCCCTAAGGATGGAAGATGATTTAGACCTAGATATATCAAAGGCCTAACAAGAGAGATTGCTACAATTAAATGGATTGAATGATTTCAGGATGAAATCACTCCTTCACACAAAAGTGGTTCAGCTACAAAGGAAGGTCTGGCATGACAATTAAATTAAGGAAAAGACCTTTCAAGAAGGATATTGGGCGTTGTTGTATGACTCAAGGTTTAAGGATTTAAAAGGAAAACTAATGACAAGATGGTTGGGACCCTACAAAGGGGACAAATGTTATGATAATGGCACATTTCATATCAGAACCATAGATGAGGAAGGGATTCACCTACTTGTCAATGGTTATAGGCTTAAGGTTTACAAAAATCCCCTGTCTAGGGCTGAATTTATAAATTCAATAAAAATGGAGGTGTATGTCATGGGAGACTCCATAGTGTCCATCACCTCCCCCTCCTAGAAAAAATAAAATTAAAGATTCATGGGTGAAAACCTCTCTGAGGCAAGCAAGGCCAACTCCAGGGTTGAAAGCCTCCATGAGGCAATCCTAGAGAAAAAAATAATAGAGAAAAAGAAAAAATAGAAAATAAAAGATCCTTGGGTGAAAACCTCTTTGAGGCACCCAAGGCAGGCCTGTGGATTTAAAACCTCTGTGGAGGTAGCCCACTTTCCTTCAAGAAAAAAGGGGAAAAAAAGAGAAAGAAATAAATAAATAAAAAAGGAAAAAGAAAGAAAAATACATATGCACATATTTGGTTTTTTGTTTTCCAGGTTATTGATCAAATATGGTTTGGGATCTAGAGAAGCAATTTTTCTTCACTTCTCTTTCTCCTATTCTTACATACACCATGAACCACTCTAGAAGGCACCCCTTCATTCATTTCACCCCTTAGATAGGCAGAAAATTCATTTTTTTCTCCTAACTATAATTTCTATAAGCAAGTCCAACAGCTACAGGATTATTATAGCACTACAAGAAACTCATTCATGAATGAAGGAGCTCTCTCAAGGATTTTTTAACTTTAAGGAGAGAATGATAATTTATGTTCTGCATGTACCTACCACTCTTAACCTATTATTTCACTTTGTGCACAAGGATTCACTCTCTAAACCCTATATTGTGCCATTAGCAGCCAGATCATCTGAAACTTTCCATGAGACCTCTTCACTTTCCTATCCACCACTCCATTCATTCAATGACTCCATTCATAGCCTCCATAAACCATTTCTCTCCATTTCTAAGAAATAAGAACTGCTACAGGAATTGGAAAGTTTCTTGTAGCAAATCTAGGTGTGGCATAGCAAGGCCAAAAGTTGTTGAAGATGACTTCAAAAGACCCTAGAAGACTCCAGGAGAGTAAGAACACCAGCCATGGCACTTGAATACCTCCATGTAGCACCTTCAAGAAGAAAATATAAGAAAAATATTAAGCATCTCACTAAGAAAAATAAGCAGCTCACTCAAAAAAAGTTGCTCACTCGGATTATTAAAAAAAAAAAAAAGATCATGGTTGCAACCACCAAGTCCAGCTCCTTGTACCAACTCATTTTTCACCAAAATAGCACTAGGTAGGCTCAAGTATGGCCCTTCACCTCACGTTATGCATTCATAATGACCAAAATGGTTTAATGTCGAGTTTTAGAAATTTAAAAAGAAAAAAGGTGGTCAGTTAACTTGGCCACCTTCATAAAGTTAAACTAGATGAAAAATAAAAGTACATGCTACCTGGGAAAGTCAAATTGATCAATTTGTCAAAAATTTCTTATAGACATGTTTAAAAATTCAATTTATGTTATGTGTGCAACACATCAATAAGATTGTGAATTAACATAAATAAAAGAACATAAAGCCAAATATGAGAAAACATAAAGAAATATCACAGTATTTGATTACGGAGTTCACCGAACCTCCCTAGCTACCTCTTTGGGTCGCTTCATAATAAGAAAACCAATCTTATTAGGCTTCAAATGTGAACTTATAGCAATGACCTCAAAATCGAAGGTTTAGATGTAGAAAAGTACTGCAGAATCAAAATCAGCACAAAAGGCCGTGAAATTTGAGTGTAAACTCGACCATATTTGGACTAGGTGACCTCTAGAACTCCCAAAAGTCGATCTCCACCTGCAACTCTGCCAAATTTGGAGAAAATCCGCCAAAACTGGTTAATTCCACTATCTGTAGCGGTGGTCCGCTAACTCTAGTTGGCGCTCTTGGTTCCTGCAACTTCAAATATAAAAATTTTGTTCCACTCTCTACATAAGAGTGTTGTGGTACAATGGTTATATAGAAATTTTGAGGGAGGGGACATCGGAGGCTCGACTTGCCTCGACCCCAATCTGTGGCGTGTTTCACGTGATATATCCGTTGGTTTTGATATATTAAGGTTTTAATTAAAACCTTATCAATGCGGTGTTGGAATATTGAATGGATTATGCGCTAACCATATCCCATATGCTATGTTTAGATGTTGGGGTGGAAAAGCCGCCAGTTATGGCGGGCTTCATCCCCATTTAATATCACCTCCAAACTATTATAAACAATAAATATGACTTCATTTTCCATTATGATAAGAACTTCCCGTTGGATCTCGTGGTTAGCCGGATTTGTTGAAGCCTTTACCAGATTTGGACGTCAAGGGTACTCTATTGTGCAACCTTTTTTTAATTCCTTATTTCCATATGGTCCTCAATCTGAGCTTCCACATGGCGGCTCCGGATTGGGCCATGTTTTCTACTATACAACTAGTCATTGTTGAATCAAAGGGTCATGTGGCACTCCCAGGTGGCGCCATGTTGCCCTTATTTTTGCAAAAATTGGACAAACTTCAACTGAGAATAGAATTTGCATACGATGTACATTTTATGTGTCATTCACCATGTTGGGTGCATATCATCAATCACTTCAAAATGGTACCATGTTCTGACGCATTTTAAGCCTTTTGAAGATGATCGTTTTCATTGATCCACCTGGATCACTCCTTCCCACTGAGAAGCTTTTGGACCATCAAAAGTTGGTTTTATTTTGAAAACAAATGAGGATATAATTCCTTCACTCTCTCTGTTTCTATCCATCGAGCCTTGCTTGGATTTTTTCCTTTGATTCTAATGAATAGTTATTCCACATCTCTGTGTCTTGAATTTATGACCCTTTTATCCAAAATTACATCCTCCTAAAGTTAATTCATGTATTCTGGAGCGAAATCTTCTATGGACGGTACTTGAATTCATTCTTCTTGATCATCGATCATAGAAGGCTCATAAAGAAGCAAATTTTCCATATTTACGACGGAATAAATTTTCATGTAAGGTGGCAACTCTAAACAAAAAGCGTTATTACTAATCTTGTCCAAGATTTTGAAAGGACCATATCTGATTGGTTTTAAATTTTTACCTTAACCTTGAAGTCTTTCCTTGTTGATGTGTAACCAAAATTGATCACCCACCTTGAATTTATGATCCACCCTATTTTGGTCATGTCTTGCTTTTTATTGTTCATGACTCTTCTCGAGTTGTTCATGAACTGATTTCTATATAAACTGAATATGTTCGACGAAGTGACTAGATTTCTCCTTCTCACTTCGTCCATTTGTCACAACATATTTTCCAAAAATAAATTCCAAAGGAGACTTAGGTAAATACCCAAAACAAGTCTCGAAAGGAGATCGATGAGCATAAGAGTGCTTTTCTTGATTGTATGCATGTTGTATGTAAGGTAGATGTTCGTCCTAAATTTTTGGATGCTTGTTGTTGTATCCTCGAAGCAATTGAACCATTGTTATGTTGACTACCTCTTTCTTTCCATCTGCCTGCGGAAGAAATTTTGTACTCTTCTTCAATTTTGTGTCCATGAACTCCCACAAACTTGAACAAAACTGACCAACAAATCTGGTGTCTTGATTAGATACAATTGATGTGGGAAATCAGAAATGAACCCATACATTTTCAAAGAACAACTTGTTTGTTCAGTTGTGACTTGTTTAGTACATGGTATTAAGATACACATTTTACTGAACCTATCCACTACTACATACAAGTAGTGATCACTTTTCCTAGACATAGGTAACCCTCCTACAAGTTCCATTGAAATTATTTCCCATGGACAAGATGGAATAAGAAATGGAGTATACAATCTAAACTTTTTGTTACTAGGTTTGCTAATAGCACACATAGAACATCCCTTTACATATTTTGATACAGTATCAATCATTCTTGGCCAATAAAAAAATATTTTAATATGCACAATTGTCTTTTTGATGCCAAAATGTCCTACAATTAGAGAAGTATGGGCTTCTCTTATGACATGAATTCTTTCATTCATTGGAATGCACAATTTTCCAAGATGATATAAAATTTTGTCATGTAGATGATAATAAAATGCTTCACTTTGCTTTCCATTTGTTAAAGTTGCATAAATTTCCTTAAATTCATCATCATTAGCATATTTTTCAATATGTCCTTCATGTGATACTGCATTGTGCTTAAGAAATTTTGATGCATTGATGATTGGTCTTGATAATAAATCAACAACTTTACTATGTATGCCTTTCTTATATCTGACTACTAAATTAAATTGTTGTATAAAACCCATCCAACGATAGTGCCTTGATTGTTGCAACTTAGTTTTTGAATGCAAATATTGAAGTGTTTGATGATATGTATGAATTATTGTTTCTTTACCAAGAAAATAATGTTTTCACTTCTTTACATTGTGAACTAGTGCATATAATTCTTTATCGCATGTAGGATAGTTAGCTACTGCTGAAGTAAAAGTTTTAGAATGAAAGCATATAGGTATTTTGTGTTGGAGCAACACAACTCCCATGGCATAGTTACTTTCATTTGTTTCTATCTCGAATGGATGTTGCAAATCTGACAATGCAAATACTAGTGCAGTACTTATATTTTCCTTCATTATGTCGAAGGCTATTTGATATTTTCCTTGCCACTGAAACTATTGTTTAACAGTTGTTAAAGCATGCAAAGGAGTTTCAATAAGGGATAAGTTTGCAATAAAATTTATCCAATACTATGTTGCACCTAAAAATATTCTAACTTCTATAATAGATCTTGGGCGTGGCCAATTTACAATAGACTCAAACTTTGAAGGGTCGATCTTTAACTCACCATTCCCTACAATATATCCTAAGTAAACTAATTAATTTCTGCCAAATTCACATTTGGACAGTTTTAGATATAATTTTTCTTTTCATTGGACATCTAATACCTACTTTACATGCTTTATATGATCATTTAAAGTCCTACTAAACACAATAAAATCATCTAAGTAAATTATCACAAAATTAAATATGAATGGTCTAAATACATCATTCATGACGTGCATAAATGTAGCTGGTGCATTTTTCAAGCTAAAAGGCATGACCATCCACTCGAAGAGTCCATGCTTGGTCTTGAAAGTTGTCTTCAAAATATCCTCTTCAACAACTCTAATCTGATGATATCCACTACTCAAATCCAGCTTAGTAAAATACACAACATCCTTCAACTAATCTAACAAGTCATCAATATGTGGAAGCGAATAATAGTTATTTATTGTGATCTTGTTCAAGGCTCTGAAGTCCACACACATCCTCCATGAATTGTCCTTATTTCAAACCAAAATTATTGGTGAGCCACACGAATAAGTGCTTGGATGAATCATACCTTGATCAAGTAGTTCTTGAACCTGCTTATTTATTGATTGATTCTCTAATGTTGATAACCTATACATTCCAATGTTAGGTAGAGAAACATCTTGTTGAAACTGAATTTCATGTTAAATTTGTCACTTATGAGTATGACCATTAGGTTCCTAAAATAAATCTTTTTAATGAGAAATAACTTTAAAAATATCTTCTTTCAATTCGGGATGGCATCCTTTGAAGGCATTGGAATATGTAGTGTCTTTTGTTTTTACAATCATAAGCATGAACTATTTTCTAGAATTATTATTCTCTTAATTTGTCCTGAGTTTATGAGTGAAAAATTATCTTTGAACTTATGAGCTCTGATGGTGTAATTTAATCCATATTTAGTTAACTGATATTTTTTTTCTTCTCGATAGAAAATAAGCTCTCCATCATACAAAAATGGACTACCAAGTAGAATTACATGTATATCAAGTGGGACTATATCTCATTCAACATCATCCATGTATTGTGAGCCTATGGAAAAATGAATTTTACATTTTTTAGATACTTGAAGTATTTTTTTGTCACAAACCCATCCTAATGGATATGGTTTTGGATGAGAATTAGTTACAATGCCCAACTTTTTAACAATATTTTCGGAAATCAAATTTACTTCTGACCCACTATCAAACAAAGTATTAATTTTGTTATGTTTATAAATTACTCTAATATGAAAGAGCTCAATTATTTTCCTTTCATCATTTTCCTCATTATGAACTTTAGAAGAACTGGTACTAGCAATAGGATTTTTACCTTTAATTACGATGGCTAACACCTTCATTTTGTTAGGGTCCCGTGATTTAGCAAATTGGTAGACCAAATGCACAGGGTAACATAAGACCAGTCTTTGGAGTCCTAGGACCTAGCCTTCCTAGACTTAGAGAGGGCTCTCTATGTTGTATTCAAAGGATGTGTATTTGTTTTCTTTCTAGGGTTTTATTTTAGGCTAGTTGCTAAGTGTAGGATTTTGTTGTTTGTTCCGGTTGGGTAAGATGATCAAGTAGGATAGGTGGAATTAGAATTCATAAAATAATTGGGCTATGGAGTCTATGAAAGTCATGGATATCTCAAAAATAAGTCAGAGTGCATCACAGGGAAAATCGATTATGGTCAATGGATCTTTAAGGTTATGTGTGAAGTTAAATGGACATTAAGTTGGTGAATCAAGGTAGGGCAAAGGGTAGTGAAGTATCCTTTGTCATATACCCATAAACAAGAAGGTCTCAAATATTGATAAGCAAAAGATAATAATCATGAGATAGGGCAAACCATTAACTCAATCACAATACTTAAACAAATAGATATTCAAGATGAAAAATTCAGTGAAACAAAGAAAGAAAGAAAACTTATCTAACTTTAGTGATTTCACCTTCAAGGTTTGAAAACATATAAGATGAAAAATAACTTTATTCAAAGAAGAGGGAAATCCTAAGCATCATTTGATAAAGCTAAAAAGAACTTTGAGGAAAAATTCTCAAGCATGGACAAAGGGCATGATCAAAACATGGCCTCTTTGGCTAAACTTAGCAAGTAACACATCAAAGAGAGATTCCACAAACAGATTTTAGATAGCATCAAGTAAGCATGGCTAACCATAAAACATATTTGAAAACTTCTTTCTTAAACCATTAATGAAACAAACAAGCTTATGTGGGTCTAAGGAGCAGCTAAGAATTCCTTAAACTAACCCAGCAGAGGAAAACATAAAGACAATAGTAAACAAGAAGGACTAAGGTGCCTCAAACAACATTTCTTAGCCTATACTTTTCTGATCTACTGCAACATAGAAGGATGGACACAATGATAAACAAGAAAACATGAAAAAATTAGAGACATGTCACCATTAACCAAGCTCAAGGATCCTGCAAGAAAGCCTTCATCATCATCAATCAAAGCAAATCATTCACAAGCTCCACAACACCAAATTTCTCTTCAACCTCAAAAAACCATGTATTGCTCTCAAAACTCATCAATTTCCAACATTAAAAATGAATCCTCAATGCTCCATTTAACAGGCAAGGAGGATAAAAACCTAATAGAGTCTCTAGAATTCTATTGGCTAATCTGAAATGTCACTATTGTCCTTGATACCTTGCAAGGCCCAAGGCACAAAATCTCTAAAGAAAAATATCTTTTCGAGCATTTTTAGCAAAGAAATTGACATTTGGGCTCCACCAAGCCTCCTCAAACTTTCCAAGCGTACACTATTGAATTTTCCTCTATTAAGGTCGTAGCACTGAGTTTTAGGATGAATTTCCATGCCAAGGGCATAGCACTGGAGCAGGAAAACTAGGTCAATTTGCAGCAATGTTTTGAAGGCCTTCCCTATGTCAGAATAGGCTCCGTGATGGCTCGTTGGAAATCCATTTGAGTCTGATTTCCATATATACCCTTGTTTCTCTGATTTTACCTCTGAAACCTGTTCAAAAAGAAAAAATTCCAAGGCTGGTAAAGACGCAACACATGTCCTGAAAACTAGGCGGAAAGGTGAAAATTAGGTTGTTTTTTACCCTTTTGGAGGACCAAAACAACCCCAATTGACATGAAAATTTGTGAGCATGCTACACTCAAGCTAAGGATTCCAAAAATGTAAGCCTTTCCTCCTGAATATGCTCTGAGAAAAAACGTAGCACCATGGGTGCTACCCCCTTGGCCCTCAAAATTAGCAAAAACCAAAACTCGTCAAAATTCTCCCAAATTTGGTGGATGTGTGCCTCATGGGTTTTGAGAGACCTGTAGAGAATATTGTGCCAAGATTCCAAGGTTATATTGGCCCTTTTCCTCTTTTAATTCTTGGATCTTGGTTTGAGCCTTTTTCAGTTTAGCCCTTGCAATTTGGTTTCTCCAGGCATAATGTTTAGTCATCCTTCTTTGGAGGTCAAGATCTTGATTTTTTTTCTTCAATTTAACCTCCAAGTGTATGTTGTCTCTCTCCAACCAAGGCTCCCGATCATGCGCTATCTCCATGGAAAAAATATCATCTAAAGGGAGTTGTTCTGCTAGGGTTGATTCTTGTTCCCTTTGCTTTTCCAATGCCTTCTTCAACCCCATGGTTCTAGGTCTCCTATCCTTCCTCATCCTCACTCTCTTCATAAGTTCCCATGAATTCTTCTAGTTTCACCTGTGCCCTTTGGGCTTATTTTTGGGCCTTGATGGCTCTAGCTTCATAGATTTCAATTTGTGCTCCTAGCTGCCTGTATTCCAAATCAAGGGCATCATTCACACTCTTTGCCCTATCCAAATGTGCTTGGAGGTCTTTAATTTGTTCATTTCTGTCCTGGAGGAGCAAGTTTGTGATTCTTTCTTCGTTCTCCTGATCTGAAAATGGAATGTACTTGAAAAGGGTGCAAGATATCCATTTTCATTTATGTAAATGAGTGCAAATACTCCAAATTTTAAATCTGAAAATATGAGAACTTCTTATTTCTAATACAGAGATAGACTGTAGGGGCATTTACCAGATATGTCACCTTTAAAAGAAAGGATGAATCCAGAAGCTACCTGGCCCTCTTACAGACTCTGCCTAAAGAAATAATAGAAGTAAACACTTAGACTTAATTAAAATGACCTTACTCAAACTTGACATTATGCAGAATTTTTGCTTGGAAGAGGTGTATGTCTTTTCTTCTGTTTATGTGTTTTAAGTTTATTTGTTTTTGCTGAAACTTAACATGTATATCAGCAACATAATTCATTCATAGAAGAACAAAACACAACAGCAATATAATATAGGAGTTCACCCCAACTCTTGGGCTACATCTCCTTTGAGCTTCGTCAACATGACTAGACTCTTTGGGATTAAGGTAATCAAATTCTTTTACAAGCTCCATACTTAACCACAATGAATACAAGAATGATTCAAAGGGCTGATAATACCATTTTAAATCCCTTTAATGGCTGTCCAATTCCTGCAAACAGCTTTAGGCTTCCATGGACACACATCCTTCTGTCGGTGCACTAAGCTTCTATGAGCTTCTAAATGGCACAAAATCCCTCAGATTTCTATTTCTGCTCCTGAAACCACTACTTATGCATCAAATAATGATCAGACATCAAATATCAATTGATAAATTGCTTACATTAAGCACAACATCCCCAAAAATGGCTCTCCTCCATGGTTTTCCCAGGACTGCCCATGAATTCATATCAACTTATCGAGCTGTAGAAGTACTAAAAATGATCTTAAACCACTTCCATTGGTTCCATAATGACTGAAATAGTCAAGATAGAGTTTTTTTTCATCAAAAACGGCCTCCGGCTGCTCCGGTTTCGCATACACACTCTGTTTGGAAAATGGCCTCTAGAACTTAAATGAAGCTTTTCAGCCTTCTAAAGTTCTTAAAAAGATCTGTAAAACATTTAAACAGATTCAAAAGACATGAAATAGCTAATAATGACTATTCATTTACATTAAACAGAGAAATACAGTCCAAAACACATCCTTCTCCTTCTAGGCCCTAATGGCTCCTTCATCTTCTTCGATGCTTAAACCTCTGAAGATGACCTCTGTTAGACTTCAGACCTGCTCCATTGAGTCCATAATGTCGAAGAGACCCAAAATCAAAAAAAATTCACTCCAAAAGGATCTCCCGTGTGAAATATATGTCCAACTGAAATTTTTGCCTAATATTAAGCAAAAATCCCACTAATTGTGGGCCAACTGTAATTAACTGCAGTTAAATGTGGAGGTCCGCCTTAATTGGGGGAAACCGGTGCTAAAATGGTGGCAACGTTTGTTGTGACATTAAATTTCAGGCTGCATGTGACCGCAACCATTGCAACATAAAACGTTGTGTTAACGGTTATAACCATAGCATTTAACACGTTACGGAACCTCCGCCATAAGTCATGTGAACACGGCTGCAATTTTAACCATTAGTTGTTTTAAACTTCCTATGTAGCCACGTGACTTTTAACACGTAAACCAAAGCCCACTTTATCACACATTGCCTTATGCCTTTAAACCTTTGACATTTGAAACATTTGCCATATTGGATTTAACATAGTTTTTTTTTTTAATTTTATTTAATATATATGTGTGGTTTTAAATAATTTTTAATAAGGTTTAAAAATAATTTTAAAATTAATTAAAATATATATTAATTAATATAATATATGATTAATTTAAATCATATAAAATATAAAAATATATATAATTTAATAATTTAAACCTTAATAAAAATAAAAAATTTCCAACACATAATATTAAAAAATTTCTTTTCAAAATTGAAAGTTATTAGGCGATTTCAAAATGCAATAACTTTTGCATATGGTAACGGATTTCAGTGTCGTTCACGGCGTTGGGATCGTATCGCCGAGGCCTATCCCATCGCTCAGGTTCCAAATCAATTTGAGCGCTTTCATTTTTGAGCTTTTTCCCACGCTCAGATTTGAGCTCCTGATCATCTCCTCATCACTATCCACCTGAATGATTTCAAATTCCCTCTCAACCCCATGATCTTCTTCTTTTTCCTTTACCTTTTGCTTCCCTTTGTCTAGTGGTTGAGCTGAGGTGGATGGCATGGTCCCTTGCCTTTTGGAGGCAGCAAACACAATCCTTGAACCCTTTTGATATGTGAGAGGAAAAAATCCAAATTTATCTACTAGAATTCCCTCGTCATGGTTGATCTCAAGACTGCCTTTCTATTCATCAATGATCTTTGTATTGATTTCTTTTGCACTGTGATCTTGACTTCCCTCTTGATAATTACCTTCATCTTCTTTCATGCTAACATTACCATCATGATCTTCACCACTGTCATCAACCTCTTGACTGTCTTTTTGGCTCATAGTGTCACTGTTTTCATTAACCTCTTGACTACATTTTTGGTTTGTAGTGTCACTGTTGTCATTATTATTAGGGCTATCAGTCACCATGGTTTCTTCATTATTTTCATGAATATCATTAGCTTCTGCACTTTCCTCAGTGTCATCATCTTTATCATTGTCATCCTCTTCCTCATTGTTGGATTCTTTGTCACTGTCCTTTTCATCACTTCCTTGTTCACTACCACCTTCTTCCTCTTCATCATTATCATGGCCATTATCATTTTTTGTGTGGTCACTGTTAGAGGTGTCTTTATCAATTTATTCACTTTCCACAACCTCTTTACTGTCCTTTGTAATGTCCTCACAATTTTCATTTTTATCCATGCTACCTTTAGCTTCTGCACTTTCCTCACTGTCATCATCTTTATCAATGTTGGCCTCTTTGTCTCTTTTCATTTCATCACTGCTCTCTTCCTCCTCTCTATCAACATCTACATCTGCCTCTTCACCACTATCTATTTCCTCTTAACTATTTTGATCACTGCCTTTGTCTTCATAATCTTTATCCCCATCTTCATCTTCATCATTTTTTTCTTCTTCCACGTCATCATTTTCTTCCTCTTCTTCCTCATCCTCATTTGTTTCTTCTTCCTTGCCATCATTTTCTTCCTCTTCTTCCTCATCCTCATTTTCTTCCTCTTCTTTTTCATACTCATTTGTTTCTTCCTCTTCATAATCATTCTCTTCTTGATTTGATGTTTGAGGTGAAGGTGAGGGAGGGAGATTCTCTTGGGGAGAAGATTCATGTGTGGATGAGGGGTCATGGTCAGTGGGGGGTGATGGAGGAATGGAGGGAGGTCGATGAGATAATGAGGGTAGATTTGTATTTGTGAAAAATTCATGGGCGATGAACACTTCCGATGGGATACCCTATTGCTCTAATTGATGCAACACAATCATCTTGATAAGAGAATGGTGAAAAAGACTTTGCACTTGTTGTGAAGGAGGTCTCTTTTGCACATTGTCTAACATCTTATCAATACTTCTATAAAGATAATAGGGCAGATTTAGTAGCTTCGCACTAGTGAAGTGCATGAGCAGTCTTATATGGTAGGAATAAAGCCTAGAAAACCTACCCTCACAGGTCAAGTATTTCATGATGATTCTCATTAATGGCGCATATCTCTCCAGTAGATGTGAAAATGGAATGGATTTGCAGTCAACTTGGTATATGGGTTTTAAGAAGGGTTGATAATGGCTTAGGTCCAAATTCACCTGTTTGAACCACTTTTCTCCCATACTAGGTATCCCGATGGCCATGGAGATGGTATTGGTTGATAGCTAAAAATTTACCCCAGCTAGATCACTTGATGATCATGGAGGTTGAGGATAAAAATTCTAGTCAACTTAGGGAGACTTTGGACCCTTTGTACTCTTTCACAGAAATCAAAACAACCCACCTCTTGGAAATATACAACTGATGTAGGGGAGGCTATCAACTCCTTGGTGTTCAAAGGTTCAAACATGTTTACTCTTCCACCCTTTCTCGGTTGTCCTCTAAGCCTTTGGCCTCCCTCTCCACTGTCACTACTGCCTTCTCTTGACATTTTGTCTTTTACTATTGCCTTGAAAATCGAAACCCTGAAATGCTTGTGAAATGATATGAAGGGGAAAGTAAGATGGTGAGGAGAAAGTAATGTCAAGGCTTCGCAGTGTGGAGGCTAATTTTTCAAATGGACATATTGTTTTGGCAGATGAGCAACTTCTTAGAAAAACAGTTTCAGTGTGCCTTTAGCATGTAGATGGATGAGTGCCCTTTAAGGAATAGTGTTGTTAGCATGGAGACTAGGGTTTTATCTCCCTTTAAGGTTTTTTTTACATTTCTCTCTAACTTTAACCTTTTAAATAGTATGAAAGGGGGAAAAGAATCTAAACTCCTCTTCTAAAACCTTCATGAGGTACCAAGCAGAAAATTTGAAGATTTTGGAGACATTTTGAGGCTTGCACAAGCATAGAGGGCTTCCTGGCTAAACGCATAGCACATGAGCGTAGCATTCGGGTCCCTGCACAATGGTCGGGTTGGCTCTGAACACCCTGTGTGTAGCACCCGAGCTAGTCGGTCATTTGCACGTGTTGTCGGGTTAGATCTTACTGTCTCTGTGCGTAGCACCCGGGCCAGTCGGGCCTTTGCACGCGCTATCGGGCCTCTGTCGGGTCTCTTTTGAACGTGCCCTATGCGCAGTGCTCAGGCCAGTCGGGTTGCTCTACACAGGCTTTCGGGCCTCTGTCGGAGGATTTAGCACAGGAAATCACAGCGCTAAGGCCTGTCGGTTAGTATTTGTGCAGTGTTGAATGGGTAGCAAAAGTGCGTAGCACCGGGCAGTGGTTTCACACTGGTGAACGAGTACCGGTGCACTTGTGTTCTGTCGGGTTTGCACGTTGGTGAAGGTGTAGCATCCATTCACAGGCACACAGTAGAGTGTTATTTTTCTGGAGGAGAGCACCCACATGCGCACAACATGGTGTCTTAGGGGCGTAGCACAAGGTTTTCTTGACAAAATTCGCTCGAAACTCACAACATCACTTCGACCACGTTTCACTCTCTTTTGCAAGTGACAAATGAACTGGGTGGTAAACTACATTGACCTTTTATAGTCTTTAAAAAGATACATTTATCTCTTAAAAACCAATATTCTAATATTTTTGGTCTTTTTTACCACTTTGGCTGATATCCCTTTGTCCTTTTACAATATATGTCTTAAACACATTCAAATGGGTTCTTTCCCTTTCTAATCACCCTTCTTTGTTGCTTTTCAGGTTGTTTGACATGGTGAAACTGAACTTCCTTTAGGCAAGATGCAACCAATTTTTCCAAACCAAACAGATCTCCATACTCAGGCATGCACCTCCTATGGGCCACTTCTAATTTTTGCAAGTGCCTATGACATGGTTGTTTTTGGTCCCCTCTGTCATTATTGGATTTTGACAACCATGGATACACAACAGTAAACTCATGCTCAGCTGGGTTTTCCATTTTGAAACTTAAGCTTATGCCTTCTTTCTTTTACCATTTGAGGGCAATTGATTGCTCTTGAAGACTTGATCTCTATCACATTAATACTCTTTGCATTCTCCTCCCTTTGATGCAGTGAAGAATGGTTACCTTGGAAAACCCTAGAAATTACCTTCAAGAGCCTATTAAAACTATCTTCCTATTGTCATCATGGAGGATTCTCATTTTCATTTCTAGTTTCAACAAATCTTCAATTCATGCTTGGTTGTGCTGATGTACCTCTGCCCTTATGGTTTTTTGCATTGGCTTATTGGTTGACAATACTGTTTAGCCAATTAGTCCTAAAAACCTTGTTTCTCTTTGAACATAGGCATATTTCTTCTTCTTTGTTGCGGGTATCCTTCCAATGAGGGACAGGGCCCTTACTTTACCTAATTTTCTGCTAATGGCCACCTTAACATTTCTACAGAAATGTCAAGATGGGCAGTTGTCCTTTGCAGAATTTGTGCTTGATTAAAGAGGTATTCTTTTAAGGTTTTCCTGATTTGTCTTGGAAAAACAGATGCTGACCTCCCTTTCCATTTGATTTCATCTTCTTGGCATAATAAAAACAATGTTTCAGAATACCAAAATAATCCTATAACCTATGAAACCCTAGATGACCTAGTAGGAGGCTTTTTGGCTTATCTTTGACTGAAAACTTGGCTTTGGGTCCTCAAGTATAAAAAACAGAGCTTTTGATATTTTGATGTATTGAAGATATAAAATCCAATGTACTTGATTTATCTAAAGAGCCTACAGAGATAGTTTTTAGACCATCAATGCTTTATGTATCTGAGAAACACAAGAGTAGGTTTGTTGGTGATCCGAGGTGGCAAGTGGAGGAAATAGGAAAGCCAAAACAGAGTGCTAAGGTCAGGGGGGGAAACATAGTGAAAATGAGTGGCATGAGACCATGATGGGTCTTATGGGAGTGGCAGGCTGGCCTTGATATGATAGGATAGTAAAATAGTGAAAAATTGATCCTAAGGATAAGGAAAGCAGTAAGATTTCTAGAACTCATAACATTCATGTATTTTGTTTCTAGAAATATAGGATAAGCACTTAGTCATCTATATAAAGGAAAAAAATACCGATGACTAACAGTGGCTCCACTTGGGGAGGGCAGCTCCTTTTTAGGAGGTGTCCATAATTTTCAAATCTTTGGTTTTATGAAGACTACTACCTCATCCATTGGGCAGATTGTTCTTTATTTTCATTTGTTGATGCTTATTTGAAGTTGTGATCTCAATAATCTGAAAAACATGATTAGCTCAACTTCATCTCTACCTACCCAACCTTCTTGCCTAACATTTTTTATCTCGGTGCACTTGAACTGGTAAACCCTTGACAAAGTTTTCTTTTGAAAGCAAAAAAAACTATTTACTTCTACTCTTATCACTTCCAAGAATTCAGATTATTCTAGTGAACTCTTTTTATTCTCTACCTAGACTATTTGACTATCAATATTAAGTTGCATGGCAGACTTCCTTCTCTAAGCTATTGACATGAAATTGAAAGCATGATTTAAATTAGGATTAGGAAAATCTGACTTACCATGGGTTGTGGCATTAGGACAAGCTACACACATACATTATTTTTGTACAAACAAAACTAGAAAGGTAAGGGTTGTGATTTATCATTTGGTATGCATCCCCATCTTCCTCTTTGGTTCAATTTTTAGCATGTGGAACCAGTATCTTTCATTCCTAATCTATCCTTTTTGACAAGTCAAGTTTGAATGATTTGACAAGCTCTCTTTTACTAACTTACCAACACAAATTTAAAGCATGTTCAGCCATGATTAGGCTAGATTACTGAACAATATCTTCCTTTTGAACAAGTAGTGGCATTTAGGCTTGCACACTTTCAGTACTACTATTTTTTGGGTATGGGGTTGTACCTCTTTTCAAATCTGCCCTTTTTCCTTTCTTTATTTATTTTTTGTATTTTTTTTTCTATGATCTCCCATCATGATATGTTATGTAGAATGAATAAAAGTTTGAAACTAAGACTCTTAAACGAAATAGTGTTTGAGCGTCCTGCCATTGACAGGACCTCCAAATAATTCTTCTCCATTCAATCCTTGTAAAAAAAAAGCATTATGACCTCTAACTGACTAAATGAGATAAGGACCTTTCCACAAATTCTCAAATTTACCACATTTACCTTTGTCCTCCCTCCTGGAATCCCATTTCAGCACTGTGTCTCCAATGTGGAAATTGTTGGCTTTAGTTCTTTTGTCAAATATTTTCTTTATGTTTTCTTGCACTGCTTGAGTCTTGTTGTAAATTTCTTCCCTTGTCTGCTGCAAATGAATGGTTTGGTTCAACCTCCTTTTCATGTCATTTTCTTCTGATTGTACTTCTTGGAGAAGCTTTACCACCAGAACTCCCAAGGATGTCGGGAAAATGGCATCCATGCCATACACTAATTGATAGGGAGACATACCGATTGATTTCTTCATGGTTATTCTATCAGCCCATAGTCCATATACTAGCTTTCCATGTCGTGCTTTTTTATTATGTTCTAGAAGCTTCTTGATGATATTGACCAAGATTTTGTTAGAGGACTTAGCTAACCCATTACCTTGAGGTTAATAAGCTATGGAATGTCCTAATGTGATGTGATATTTATTACAAAATTCAACCATTATTTTGGATGTAGGCAACAACATTGTCTGTGATTATATTTCTAGGGCAACCAAATCTAGACAGGATGTTTGTCTCAAGAAATTTGATAATGAACGAGTCGTTGGAATTCCTATAGGGGATGGCTTCTATCCCCTTGGTAAATTAATCATTAGTAGCGAGGATACACTTATGTTGGGCAGATGAGGTGGGGTGAATCTCTCCAATGAAGTCTAAACCTCATTATTGAAAAGGAGCTTCAACAGTAATGGGATGCAAAGGAAAAGGTAAGAGTTTTCTCTTGCCATAAAAAATTTGGAACTTATGGCAAGTCATGACTAGTTTGTGGGTGTCGGGGAAAGGGTGGGCCAATAGTAGCCAGCTCTAAGGATCTTTTTGGCTGTGGTTTTCCAGTAAATATGACCCCCACACTTTCCCTCATGCAGTTCATTCATGATCTTACCTACATCATCATCAAGAAAACACTTAAGAAATATACCAATAGGATTCTTCCAATATATTATTCCATCTAAAATGCATATTTTTAAAGCTTTTTGTTTCAAGAATCTAGCTTTTGTCTTTGATAATGTAGGAGGATCATTGAGATAGAAAAGCACATATAGGATATCAGCATACCAAGATGAACTCAGAAATACTTCTTCAACATGGGGGGTTGTGCACTCTTCTTGTTCTTCTAAAACATCAACCATATTCATATCTAATGCTTTGAAATTTGATTCAGCCATAAGTTTTGAAAGTCCTTGTCCTTTAACCAGTTTAGTGGGTCTAATTTCTAAGTCATATTCTAAGATAATAGCAATCCACTTTCCCCTTTTACCATCAGGGTCCTGATTCAGAATGTCTTTGAAAATTGTGTGTGGAACAAAATCAATGATATGATAATGTAAGATATAAACTCTAAAGTCTTTTAATGCCTTAATCAAGGCAAAGGCTTGTTTCTCCATGATTTTGTACTTTAGAGGAGCATCTCTAAGGGCTTTTCTGAAGAAGGATGTGGGATGTTCTTTCCCTGTCATGTTCTTTTGTAACAACACTGCAGCCATGGTATGTTCAGATGTGAATGAGAAAATATAGAAGTATTTGGTAAAATCAGGACTGATTAGAACTGGTGTTTGGGTGAGTGCTTGCTTAACTAGTTCAAAAGATTGTTTGGCTTCCAAAGTCCACTTAACTCCTATCTCATTTTTTAGCATGTTTGTAATATTCCTCAAGAGTTCAGCAAGGTTGGGGATGAATCTCCTTAAGAATTTGATTTTCCCAATGAAATATTGTAATTCCTTAATGTTTCTAGGATGACTGATTTGCAATATGCCTTCAACCCTTTTGGGGCCTATTTTGATTCCTTCTTCAGAGATGATGTGGGCTAGGATTTTTCCTTCCTAGAGACCAAACAATGTTTTCTTGGGATTCAAAGATCATATTTCCTACACTTTTCAAAAAAAATTCTCAAGTGGACTAAGTGCTCTTCATCAGTCTTAGAGTAAACAGTGATGTCATCAAGATAAATGACTATGAAGTAGCATATGTCTTCTGAAAAATCTATGTCCATGGCCCTTTGGAAAGTGGCCCCCACATTCATCAACCCAAATGGAATTTTGACATACATGAATGTACCCCAAGGTGTGGTGAAGGCAGTTTTGTGCTAATCACTTGGGAATACTAGCACTTGGTTGTAACCAGAAAAACCATCAAGCAATGAGATTCTCTTAGAGCCAACTACCTTTTGAAGTATGTGATCCATTTTAGGCAAGGGGTAATTATATTTCAAGGAGGTCCTGTTCAGATTTCTAAATTCAATGCAAAGTCTAATCTCCCAGGTCCTCTTCCTAACTAACACAAGGTTGGAAACCCACTCCGAGTATCTAATGGGAACTATGATCCCAACATCATACATTTTTTTAATTTCTTTCTCAACTAAAGGTAGTAAGACAAGGTTTATTCTACTCAACTTTTGTTTGAAAGGTTTTTAATTTTACTTAAGAGGAATTTTATGTTGAATAATTCTTGTGTCATATGATTTCAGATCCTCATACCCCCATGCGAACACATATTTAAACTCTTGAAAAAGTTCAATATATCTATGTTTTATGCGAGGAGGAAGATTTTTGGAGAGTTTTATCATTTTGGGTTCCTTTTGGCTGCCTATGTTATACTCCTCTACATCATTCTCAGTGGATTCTATATTTGGTTTTCTAGCCACATCATTAAAGTCAAACAGCTCTTCTAATGGTGCAAGTCCCCTTAGTAGTTACATATCATCTTTACATTGTAATACCTCATGGTCCCTTTGGTCTAGATCCTCAAACAATTCTACCTTACAAGGATGTACAATTAGATTTATATCAGCAGTAGAGGATAGCTCCGTTTTATGATCTTGTTCTTCAGCAAATACCACTTCATCATGCTCTAGGCTTGGTTTTGTTCTTGTAAACTCATTCCTAGATTGCAAAAATTCATCAATTTTTTCATCACCCTCAAACACTTGACAATGGTTAACATTGTTAGGCACTGTAGGACGGTGTTTGACTTTGATAGTGTATTGTTCACTTGCATGTGGGATTTGGAAATTTCTAGTAGCAAAGGCAAGCTCATTGGCAAGATTATTTTGGGCCCTAGGAATGTAAATGAGTTCATATTTCTCAAAAGTTTTGAGGAGATATAGGGCTTCATTTCTGTACTCTCTTAATCTTGGAGTCTTTGTTGAGTACTCACCTTTGATTTGTTTAATGATAAGTTCTGAATCTCCTTGGACAGATATTTTCTTAGCTCCTAATTCTTTAAGCAAGTGCAAACCAAGGAGGAGAGCCTCATACTATGAAATGTTATTAGTGCACTGAAAGTCTAGTTTGTATGTAAGGCCCTCATTTGTGTTATGTAACCAGACACCAGCGCTTGAACTAGCCTTTCCAAGAGCCATCAAATCTTGTGTTCCAAAGTGTTCCTAGTTCATGTTTGTCACTATGTTGTTGTTCAGCACTGCTAGAGTTCTGGTTGTCATGTTCTTCATTTAAGGGTGAGTGTGAGTGTTCTAGAGAGCCTTGTTCTTTCTCATTTCCTTTCACCTGTTCACCAATTTCATTTTCATTATACAAGATGAAAGAGTCCAAATCTGAATGAATGGAATAAACAAGGGTGTTTTTTGGTATTTCTAGGCTACTTACCATATACTTCATGTGATATTCCATGTATAATCTCCTAGTTTGATTGAAGACAGGGATAGTAGCATATGACATGTTCATTTGGAGGCTGCCTTGAATTTTGGCTCCCCATGATCTGGATAAACTCATGCCATACTTTGGGGATATATCAGCAACAACTATATCCATGACTAGGCTTTTAACATGTATTTGTGCGATATTGACACAAAGATCCTTGATTAGCCCCAAAAACTTGACTCTACTCGAATTGAAGGAGTAGAAGTCTTTGTAAGGTTTAGTTATTTCTAGGCCTAATCTCTGCATCACAACTTTAGGCATGAGGTTGTGTGAGGCACCGGAGTCTAGCATGGAATTATGTAATATTTTGTCATGTATGTTCAAGCTGATATAGAAAGGAGGGACAGCTCCTTCTTGATATTTTCCCTCAACCTCAAGTCCAAAAAAAAACTCAGGCTTGTCATCAGTTAAATTCAGAGTGTCGGTATCATTTCCTATGTTCAAGACCTTCAAAACTTGGGAACTATACACTTCTTGAGTCACTAGTTCAGTGAGGGTTATGGTTATCTTGATTTTGGAAATATCTCCCTCAAATCTGAAAGGAATTTGTGTTTTGGGCATATTTACAACATTTTTATCAGCCATGAACTTTTCTACACTTTTGATTTGGGTCTTTAGACAACAAATTTGTTTTAGGGCCACTAGTTGATTTACTAGGGCAGCTTGGGTCACTATTTAGTTGGTTAATTTTTTCTTTGTTTGGATCAGTTTTCTTAGCCATAGTGTTTGTGTTACTTGTTGTCTTTTTAGGAGTATTTTCAATGGTTTTCCTAACAGTAGTGTCTAGATTGTTTTTCTTGGAGACATCTTGTTTCTTCTTGCTCCTAAGGTCATATTGCCTATGAACCTCATTTATGGCATTCTCAAATCCCAATTTATAGTATTTAGAGTCCTCATAATTGGTTTCATTTTGGTCTGAGGAAAAAATATTTTTCTCCTATGTAGTAAGAGAAACATCACCCTCATTATCAGAGTCTAGTATATTGATGTGATTTTCTTCCAACCCTTCAGGCTTTCTCTCTTCTTCATTTACATAGTTATCTTAGAAAGGGGGCCTGATTTGTTGGTCATTGTCTCTCTGTCTGATTTAGGGAGGGTCTCTTCTAAAGTTTTGATTCCTATTCCTATTCTAGGGTTTTTTTTTGTTTCCCTAGGAGGTTCTCTTTCATTCAAGTTTATCCTTTCCATCATTCTCTCCATGGTTCTAACTAGGCTGTCTATCTTGGCATCGGAAGAAGAGGTTGAGGCTATGGTTTCATCTTTGTAAGTGACTCTTTTTTCTGACCTCATCTTAGCTCTCTTCTCAGTCAGGTTGGCTCTTTCACTCATAGCCCCTCTTTGAATTTCTTCTAAAGTTGTGGGGTCTCACTCCCTTAATTGGTATGTCATGTCTGATCAAAGCCTTCTGGAAACTTTACTAGTGCTAGGCCTTGTGGGGGTTTCATGTGAGGTGGGAGGGTATTGTAGACACTGTTAAACCTGGTGCAATAATCTTGGACACTTTCCCCTACATTTATTTTAAGATTTTTATACTCTGAAAGGATTTGGAGGGGGTTTTTCTTAATCTCCCATTTGTTGATGAATGTCTGATAAAGGGAAGGGAGGTCATGTATGTTGTTAGGAGCTAAGCCTTTAAACCATTTCTTAGCTTCTCCTCCTAAGCTTTGGGAAAATATCCTCATCTTTATGGTTTCCTCTTCTAGTTCCATGCAGTCAAAAGCATCATTCATTTTATCTACATGCTGTTGGGCAGTGGTAGATTCAGCTCCGGTGAAGTGGGAAATTCTAGATTGGTATTCATTTGGTAAAGGTACCAAAGGTTGTGGTAACACTAGAGGGGCATACCATTCTACCATGATGGGAGCTAATGGAATCCAAGAGGGATTTACAAGGGGAGTGTTTGTGATATGGGATGGAGTGGTTTGCACAGTGGTGGTATGAATGGGTGTAGTGGAAGCACTTGGACTAACAAACTGATTTTGAGCAGACTTGGGATGAAAAGAGCCAAAGTGGTGGAGAATTTTGAAATCAGGTGGAGTGGAAGGAGAATATTCCCTGCTAGGACTCTGCTGCAAATCTATGGGCTTGAGGTCATTCTGGTTAATCCGACTTTGTGACTTGGTTTTGAAAATGTTTCTTGTATGGTGCAAGTCAAACTGGGGATCTTGCAAGGCTGTAAGATGTTTGGGGATAGAGCTTTCTCTATGAATGGTCCTAACAGTAGTTGACTCTTTAGTTTTGGAAGCTTGCCACAAAAAAATTTCTAGGTCATCAACTATAATAGGAGGGTTTGGGTCTGGATGATATCTAGTACTAATCCTTTGTGAAGCCAGATTTCAAACTCAAAATATAGAGAGGCTGAAAGTTTAATATTGTTTTCGGAAATTTTACCTCTCTAAATGTTTTCTAAACTCACACAGTGTGTGACTAGACCTCTAAAATTTCCAGGGCTAATTTGACACAATCCTAAGGAATTATAATGAGAAATAGTGAAGTAATAGGCCTACTGGAGGCTATTGGAGTCCTGAAAACTAGGCAAAAAGGTGAAAATTAGGGTGTTTTTTACCCTTTTGGAGGACCAAAACAACCCCAATTGACCTGAAACTTTGTGAGCATGCTACAATCAAGCTGAGGATTCCAAAAATGTAAGCCTTTCCTCATAAATATGCTCTGATAAAAAGTGTAGCACCATGGGTGCTACCCCCTTGGCCCTCAAAATTAGCAAAAAACCAAAACTTGTCAAAATTCTCCCAAATTTGGTGGATGTGTGCCTCATGGGTTTTGAGAGATCTGTAGAGAAGCTTGTGCCAATATTCCAAGATTAGCTTGGCCCTTTTCTTATTTTAGTGCTTGGGTCTTGGTTTGAGCCTTTTTCAGTTTAGCCCTTGCAATTTGGTTTCTTCGGGCATAATGTTTAGTCATCCTTCTTTGGAGTTCAAGATCTTGATTTTCTTTCTTCAATTTAGCCTCCAAGTGTATGTTGGCTCTCTCCAACCAAGGATCCCTATCATGTGCTATCTCAATGGCCAAAAGCTCATCTAAAGGGATTTTTTCTGCTAGGATTGATTCTTGTTCCCTTTTCTTTGCCAATGCCTTCTTCAACCCCATGATTCTAGGTCTCCTCCTAAATTTTCCTTCCTCATCCTCACTCTCTTCATAAGTGCCAATGAATTCTTCAAGTTTCACCTGTGCCCTTTGGGCTTCTTTTTGGGCCTTGATGGCTCTAGCTTCATACATTGCAATTTGCACTCCTAGCTGTCTGTTCTCCAAGTCAAGGGCATCATTCACACTCTTGGCCATATCCAAATGTGCTTGGAAGTATTTAATTTGTGCATTTCTGTCATGGAGGAGCAAGTTTGTGATTCTTTCTTTGTTCTCCTCATCACTATCCACCTGAATGATTTCAAATTCCCTCTCAACCTCATGATCTTATTCTTTTTCCTTTACCTTTTGCTTCCCTTTTTCTAGTAGCTGAGCTGAGGTGGATGGCATGGTCCCTTGCCTTTTGGAGGTAGAAAAAACAAGCCTTGACCCCTTTTGACATGTGAGAGGAAAAAATCCAAATTTGTCTACTAGAATGCCCTCATCATGGCTGATCTCAAGATTACCTTTCTTTTCATCAATGATCTATGTATTGATGTCTTCTGCATTGTTTTCTTTACTACCCTCTTGAGTCTTACCTTCATCTTCTTTCATGCTAACATTACTGTCATGATCTTCACCACTTTGATCATCAACCTCTTAACTGTCTTTTTGGCTCATAGTGTCACTGCTGTCATTAACCTCTTGACTGTATTTTAGTTTATAGTGTCACTGCTGCATTATTATTAGGGCTATCAGTCACCATGGTTTCTTCATTATTTTCATGACTGTCATTAGCTTTTTCACTTTCCTCACTAGCATCATCTTTATCATTGTCATCCTCTTCCTCAATGCTAGCCTCTTTGTCACTGCCATTTTCATCACTTCCCTATTCACTACCTTCTTCTTCCTCTTCATCATTATCATTTTATGTGTGGTCACTGTTATATCAGTTTCTTAACTTTCCTCAACCTCTTTACTGTCCTCTGTAATTCCCTCACTATTTTCATTTGTATCCATGCTACCTTTAGCTTCTGCACTTTCCTCACTATCATCATCTTTTTCAATGCTGGCCTCTTTGTCACTTTTCATTTCATCATTTCTCTCTTCCTCCTCTTTATCAACATCTAAATCTACCTCTTCACTATTATCTGTTTCCTCTTCATTGTTTTTCTCACTACCTTTTGTCTTCATAATATTTATCCCCGTCCTCTTCATCATTTGTTTCTTCTTCCTCATCATCATTTTCTTCATCTTCTTCCTCATCCTCATTTTTTTATTCTTCCTCATCGTCATTTTCTTCCTCTTCTTCCTCATCCTCATTTCCTTCCTCTTATTCCTCATTCTCATTTTCTTCCTCTTCTTCCTCTTCATCATAATTCTCTTCTTGATTTGATGTTTGAGGA
Organism: Pinus albicaulis; assembly: GCA_034641835.2. Lineage (NCBI taxonomy): Eukaryota > Viridiplantae > Streptophyta > Pinopsida > Pinales > Pinaceae > Pinus > Pinus albicaulis. The sequence continues at coordinate 913,498,766 of CM076571.1, read as the reverse complement.
GAAGGTGAGGGAGGGGGGTTCTCTTGGGGAGAAGATTCATGTGTGGATGAGGGGTCATGGTTAGTAGGGGGTGATGGAGGAATGGAGGGAGGTGGATGAGATGATGAGGGTAGATTTATTTTTGTGAAAACTTCATGGGCGATGAACACTTCCCATGGGATACCCTGTTGTTCTAATTTATGCAATTTATGTAACACAATCATCTTGATAAGAGAATGGTGAAAAATAATTGAATTTATTGTGAAGGAGGTCTCTTTTGCACAATGTATGACATCTTATCAATACTTCTATAAATATAATAGACCAAATGCAGCAGCTTGGGCCTAGTGAAGTGCATGAGCAGTATTATATGGTAGGAATAAAGCCTATAAAACCTACCCTCACAGGTGAAGTATTTCATGATGATTCTCATTAATGGTGCATATCTCTCCAGTAGATGTGAAAATGGAAAAATGGATTTGCAGTCAGCTTGGTATATAGGTTTTAAGAAGGGATGATAATGGCTTAGGTCCAAATTCGCCTGTTTGTACCACTTTTCTCCTGTACTAGGTATCCAAGTGGCCATGGAGATGTTATTGGTGGATAGCTCAAAATTTACCCTAGCTAGATGCACTTGATGATCATGGATTTTGAGGATAAAAATTCTGGTCAACTCGGGGTGACTTTGGAGCCTTTGTACTCTTTCACAAGAATAAAAAAAACCCTCCTCTTAGAAATATGTAACTGATGTAGGGGAGGCTATCAATTCCTTGGTGTTCAAAGGTTCAAACCTGTTTACTCTTCCACCCTTTCTCTGCTATCCTCTAGGCCTTTGGCCTCCCTCTCCACTGTCACTACTTCCTTCTCTTGACATTTTTTCTTTTACTATTTCCTTGAAAATCGAAACCCTGAAATGCTTGTGAAATGATATGAAGGGGCAAGTGAGATGGTGAGGAGAAAGTAATGTGAAGGCTTGGCAGTGTGGAGGCTAATTTTGCAAATGGAGATATTGTTTTGGCATATGAGAAAATTATTATAAAAATAGTTGCAATGTGCCTTTAGCATGTAGATGGATGAATGCCCTTTAAACAACAATGTTGTTAGCATGGAGACTAGGTTTTTCTCTCCCTTTAGGTTTTTTTTTACATTTCTCTTTAACTTAAACCTTTTAAACAGTATGAAAGGGGGTAAGGCATCTAAATACATCTTATAAAAACCTTCATGAGGTACCAATAAGAGAATTTGAAGAGTTTGGAGGCGTTTGGAGGCTTGCACAGGCGTGGAAGGCTTCTTGGCTAAATGCGTAGCACAGGAGCGTAGCAGTCAGGTCCCTGCACGGAGGTCGGGTCGGCTTTGAACATCCTTGCGCGTATCACCTGGGCCAGTCAGGCCTTTGCACGTGCTGTCAAGTCAGATTTAAATGTCCCTGTGTGTAGCACCCGGGCCAGTTGGGCCTTTACATGCACTTTCAAACCTCTGTCGGGTCTCTTCTGAATGTGCCCTGTGCGTAGCGCCCGAGCTAGTCGAGTTTCTCTGCATAGTTTTTTGAGCCTCTGCCAAAGGATGTGGCACAGGAAAGCATAGCACTGGGTCCTGTTGGGCAGTCTTCGTGCAGTGTTGAACGGGTAACAAAAGTGTGCAACACCGGGCAGAGGTTGCACGAGCTTCACGCTGGTGAACGAGTACCGGTGCACTTGTGTTCTGCCAGGTCTGCACGTTGGTGAACGCGTAGTGTCTATTCATAGGCATGCAACATAGTGTTACTTTTATGGAGGAAAGCACCCACATGCACGCAGCATGGTGTCCCAGGGGCATAACACAGGGTTTTCTTACCCGAATTCGCCTGAAACTCACAACTTCACTTCGACTGCCTTTCACTCTCTTTTGAAAGTGACAAATGAATTGGGTGGTAAACTAAATTGGCCTTTTATAGTCTTTAAAAAGATATATTTATCTCTTACAAACCCACATTCTAATGTTTTTGGTATTTTTACCACTTTGGCTGATATCCCTTTGTCCTTTTACAATATATATCTTAAAAACATTCAAATGGGTTCTTTCCCTTTCTAATCACCCTTCTTTTTTGCTTTTCAGGTTGTTTGACATGGTGAAACTGGACTTCCTTTAGGCAAGATGCAACCATTTTTGCCAAACCAAACAGGTCTTCATACTTAGGCCTGCCACCTCCTATGGGCACTTCTGATTTTTGCAGGTGCCTGTTATCACCTGATCTGAACCTCAGGCTGAAAAGGAAAATCAGGCTAACCTTTAAACCACGCTCATCCTTGTAGATAGCCCTACAAGGTTAGGATAGGGCTCTATCTGAGAAAATATATTCAACAAAGTACAATTATGAACTGATTTTAGGCTAGGTATAGTAATGGGAAATATTTTAAATAAATGAATTTTCAGGGTAGTATGGAACAAATGAGACAGTTTGAAACTGGGGAATTAAATCAGGGATACACGGTATTTCATGGGGCAAGGTAGGCAAGAAATTTTAGCAATTAAGTTAAATAATGATGGAATGGTAAGACTGGTGAGGAGCTGAAAAGGGCATAGGAGATGGATCCTTTTCAATTAGAAGAAAACACACAATATTGAATGATTTCCCAAGGCAGAGCATTAAAAATGGATTCTACCTATCTATCTTGAAAAAATTCAACTGGAGATGTCTATGAATGAATGGTACACATAAAAATTTACATATGAAAAGAAAGGAGAGAACAAGTGCTAAAAATCATACCACATGGATCCCACAAATCAGAGCTACATATCTTATTAATTCCCTATCAAACTGTACAATGGAGCGCAGAGCATCCTCCTTGATTTTCCACACTATTCCCTTACTTACTAATTTACAGACTGATTCAAATGACTGAAATAATTACATTAAATAGACTAAAATGTGGGGAAATAGATCCACAGAAAAAGTGAGTTGTTTTAACAGCTCAAGAACTGAAATCCGAATATGGAAAAGAGAACCAACAATCTACCCCTAAAAATAAGGAACATCAATACATTTTGAGCCATCTGAAGATTTCGTTGTTACACTGGATGAAAGAAAAATAGGAAATATGAAAAACAAATTCCTATTTTACTGCTGCTGTAGAAGTCTCTGTCTCATATTAGCTTACGGCCTTTGACTGTCACTTTTATTAAAAATCTCATATATGCCGAGAAATGCCTTTAGAACCTATAAAATTGAAATATGCCTTAAATGAAGGAAATACCCCTTTTGATTGAATAGGAGCGAAAGGGAAAGTAGGTGGGGTCCATATGGTAATCGTAATCGGAATATCGTGGAGGTGGTACATACAGTGGAAAACTTGTGATTTGAAAATATACGATGCGATGGTGTAATCGCAATCAGGGTCGAAGCGAAAAAGGGAGTTGTTATGAGGCCTTAAAAACTTCCGATGCGATTGGGATTAATGTAATAGGGATAAGCCAAAGGGTAATGGGGTAAAACAAATAAAAAAAAGGTTCGGTGCTTTTATAAGGGAAAGAATGATTTTACATTGAAAGAGCGGAGGGCCTTAAGGTGGGACCTGAGAGAAAAATCGCAATCGGAGTCGGAAGGGAGGGGCAGGTGTATTACACAATATAATTTTACCGATGCAATTGGGAATGAGCGATGATGGGGAAGTCCTTTGTAAAACAAAATAAAATGAAATTTGAGTTTTACAAAGGGAAAAGGCCCGTTTATATTGAATGGGCAAAAGATTATGTGGTGGGACCCAGAGGTTAATCAGAATCGGAAGCGAGAGGGGAGTGGGGGGCCAAGTATTATATGAAATCACTGATTGTGATGGAGTGACAGTGTATGAGCCATCCGATCAGATGGGCAGATCGATGTCGGGGGAGTATTCGGGTGGAGTCAATCGGAGGGGATTTAATCGGCGGGACTCAATCGGAGGGGATCAATCGAAAGCGCTGATTGGGATGGAGTGATGAAGTATGGGTCATTCAATCAGATGGGCAGACCGATAGTCGGGATCTCATCGGGTGTATGAAATCGGCGATAAGTCAATCAGAGGTATGGCAATCGGAAAGGGGGAATCAGAGGAAGGGATTTATAATATAAAACTTTTAAAATTTTATCATAAAGTTTTAAGGCTAAGCGAGGAAAAGGTTTTATTTAATCGGATAAGGGGATTACCCAATCGCATCGAAGTTTTTTCAAGGGCCAATAGGAATGGACAACATATATGGTGTGATTGCGATCGACGGGGATTTATAATGTAAAACCTTAAAAATTTATTATAAAGGGGTATGGAGGGGAAGTGGTTTATTAGATCGCATATGTGTTTAAAAGATTTTAATAATGTGATTTTGCCATCGGATGGGTGAAAATGGGGTTTTATAAAAGAAAAACATAAAACTTTAATGAAATAAATTTTAGGAAGAAATGGGAAAAGGGGTTGGTTTAGGGTATAGGGGACTTTTTTTCACTTAGGCATAAATTTCAATCCAGAATCAGTTTTGAGGGTGTAATATACCGTTGGAAAGCTCTTTCCGGGCTCTTTCTGCTGAACATACTTAGATCATGATTTGATGCTGAAAATGCTGTGAAAAAACTCTCTGAAGGGCAGGGCAGTAACTTTGTGGAGATAGCAGCTTCTGAAGAGTGACTTATTACATATGATGACATAAAATTACATAAAGATGATAATTAAAAGTAAAGTATCATGTTTTCACCTCAAAACATGGTTTTGAGGTGAAAATTACATCAAACTGAATAAAACATTTCTTTGATCTTCCCAGGTGCTATGACTTTGAGTTTATTGACTTCCTCATGACTTTGCTGATATTTATTGATGCTTGACTCATTAATTTGACCTTGGTGAGATCCTAGAACCTAATGAGACCCATCCTATGACCTACTAACATGACTCACAAAGTGAAAGTAACCCATGAATAAAGACCATAGAGAGGAGAATCAGCAAGTTTCACATGAGGGAAAACTGATGAAAAATCACTACCATCAATGAATCCATGACCTAGCGGAATGGTGAAAATTTATGGTATGGGACTCCTAATATGCAAATGAAAAAGAGAAATTTTGATCACTGATGGAAGTATAAATAGAATGACACTAACAATGCCTATGACATGGTTGTTTTTGGTCCCCTCTGTCATTCTTGGATTTTGACAACCTTGGCTACACAACAGTAAACTCATGCTTAGTTGGGTTTTTCATTTTTAAACTTAAGCTTATGCCTTCTTTCTTTTACCATTTGAGGGCAATTGACTGCCCTTAAAGACTTGATCTCTATCACACTGATACTCTTTGCATTCTCCTCCCTTTGATGCAGTGAAGCATGGTTACCTTGGAAAACCCTAGAAATTACCTTCAAGAGCCTATTAAAACTATCTTCCTGTTTTCATCATGGAGGCTTCTCATTTTCATTTATAGCTTCAAAAAATCTTCAATTCATGCTTGGTTGTTCTAATGTACCTCTACCCTTGTGGTTTTCTGCATTGGCTTCTTGGTTGATAATACTGTTTAGCCAATTAGTCCTAAAAACCTTGATTTTATTTGAACTTAGGCAAGTTTCTTCTTCTTTGTTGTGGGTATCCTTCCAATGAGGGACAAGCCCCTTACTTTACCTAATTTTCTTCTAATGGCCACCTTCTGCAGAAATGTCAAGATGGGTAGTTATCCTTTGCAGAATTTGTGCTTGATTAAAGAGGTCTTCTTTGAAGTTTTTCCTGATCTGTCTTGGAAAAAAAGATGTTGACCTCCCTTTCCATTTGATTTCATCTTCTTGGCATAAGAAAAACAGTGTTTCAGAATACCAAAACAATCTTATAACCTATGAAACCCTAGATGACCTAGTAGGAGGCTTTTGGGCTTGTCTTTGACTAAAAACTTGGCTTTGGGTCCTCAAGTATAAAGAACTGAGTTTTTGATATTTTTATGTATTGAAGATCCAAAATCCAATGCAATTGATTTATCTAAAGAGCCTACAGAGATAGTTTCGAGACCATCAATGATTGATGTATCCTGAAACACAAGAGTGAGTAGGTTTGTTGGTGATCCTAGGTGGCAAGTGGAGGAAATAGACAAGCCAAAACAGGGTGCTAAGGTCGGGGGGGGGGACATAGTGAAAATGAGTGGCATGAGCCCATGATGGGTCTTATGGGAGTGATAGGTTGGCCCTGATATGATAGGATAGTAAAATAGTGAAAATTTGATCCTAAGGGTAAGGAAAGTAGTAATATTTCTAGAACTCACAATATTCATGAATTTTGTTTCTAAAAATCTAGGATAAGAACTTAGTCATCTATAAATAGGAAAATAATACTGATGACTAACGTGTTTCATCTCTCGAATTTGATCCCAAATATTTGAATGTAGATGCAACATTCTTTCGCTCCTTATTGAATTTCTTTGGTTTCAAATCTAGATGAAGCCTCCAAAAATGACTTTCATCGTGACCCTCTTTCTGGCAATGTGAGCAAGTCACTTTTTCCTTTTTGACTTTCATTGTCTTTTTCATTTTTTGTTTTCCTTTCCCTTTATCTTTACTTTTTGCAGATTTGGATGAAGGTACAAATTATCTACTCTTTCCTCTAGCTTTTATGTGAGTGGCTTGTACTAAAACATCATCTAACCTAGTAGGATTTAACATCAAAATAGTATGTCATAAATAACTATGTAGACCTCCAATATATTTCAAAAAAGTTTCTAGGGAGTTTCTAATGCTATACCTAACATTAATGCATGCTTTTGAAATTCTTGTGTATAGCTCTGAACAATTTGACCTTTAATTTGACACAAAGTTTGCCAACTCATCATTGCTTGTTGAACGTAGGCTAAAGGATAAAACTGCTTCCTTAAAGCAGAAATAAATTCACTTCATGATGAAGTAATCTTACCATATCTTTGAAGGTCAATTTTAGTTTTTCATTCCCACCGTATAAGTGTAGTTCCTCAAAGTCTTAAACTTTCCAATTGAATGTTTTGTTGGTTCTTCACTATATTTTGTATCATGCAATAGACTTCAAATTGTCTGATCTAATTGTCTAATTTTTCAAAATTTAATTCACCATTATAAATTGGAAAATCAAATTTCACATCAAGCTTAATTAAAGAAGAAAATTTATTTTTTCCTTTATTTTTAGAAGACACGGAAGATGAGGATGAAGGAGGCATTTTTTTGAAGAAGAATAAGATGATGGAGGTTAAGGTGGAGGAGTAGGCGTTGATGTTGTTTTCGGTTCTGCCTTTGATGAATTCTCCTCGCCTTTACCTTTTTTAAATTCGTTGTACATCTCCTCAACCATGGCTTTGATTTTCATTAATGAGTCCATGAATTAAGCTTTTGTTCCCAATGATCCTCCTTCTTCAACCATATTTTTCTTCTGAACTATCCTTCCAATACCTTATTTTGGTGAAGCAAGTTTTCCTTCTCCTTGCTTTAGTTTCATCCTTGTAAACATTCAACACTATCAAGTCTCATCAAACCATGCACTCTGATACCAAAACTTGATCAACTAGTCAAAAAGGTCTTATAGACGTGTTTAAAAATTTCTATTTATGTTGATGTGTGCAATGGATCGATAAGATTGTGAATTAACATAAATAAAAGAACATAAAGCCAAATCTAAGCAAACATAAACAAATCTCACAGTATTTAATTATAGAGTTCACCAGAACCTCCCTGGCTACCTCTCTGGGCCACTTCTCTATCAGCAAACCACTTTTATTAGGCTTCAAATATGCAGTTATAGCAATGACCTAAAAATTGGAGGTTCATATGCAGAAAAACACTGTAGAATCGAAATAAGCACAAAAAATTGTGAAATTTGAGTATAAAATCGACCATATTTGGACCAAGCGACCTCTGGACCTCCCAAAATTTAATCTCTACCTGCAACTCTTCCAAATTTGGAGAAAATATGCCAAATTGGGTAATTCTGCTATCTGCAGCGGAAGTTCACTAACTCTGATTGGCGCTCCTAGTTCCTGCAACTTCAAATATAAAATCTTCGTTCCACTCTCTACATAAGAGCATTGTGGCACAATGGTTATATAGCAATGTTGGGGGAGGGGAAGTCAGAGTTTTGACTCCCCTCGACCCCGATCCGTGGTGCATTTCATGTGATATATCTATTATTTTTGATATATTAAGGCCTTAATTAAAACCTTATCAATGCACCATTGGAATATTGAATGGCTTATGCTCTAACCATATCCCTATGCTATTTTTAGATGTTGGGGTGGCAGAGCTACCAATTATGGCGGGCTTCGTCCCCTTTTAATTTTGCCTCCAAATAATTATAAACAATAAATACAACTTCATCCGCCATTATAATAAGGACTTCCTATTGGATCTTGTGGTTATATGGATTTGTTGAAGCCTTTATCGGATTTGGAGGTCAAGGGTTCGATTCCCGTGGAATCTATTATGCAACCTTTTTCAACTTCCTTGTTGCCATATGGCCTCAATCCAAGCTGCCACATGGCAGCACCGGATTCGGCTGTGTTGTCTACTATGCACCCAGTCACTGTTGAATCAAAGGGTCATGTGGCCCTCCCGGGTGGCACCGGCCATTCTTTTTGCAAAAACTAGACAACTTCAACTGAGCATAGAATTCACATGTGATGTCCATTTGAAATGACGTTCATGGTGTTGGGTGTGAATTGTCGAGCACTTCAACGTGGTACCATGTGCCAATGCATTTGAAGCCTTTTGAAGATGAGTGTTTGTATTTATCCAATTATATCACAAATCAATTCAAGTGGAAGTGAAAGAGTACGAAGAAGGTGATTATGAGGCTAAGAAATCATTAACTAGAGTGGGACAAATGGTCTCAAAGAGGAAAACTCGTGTTAAGTACAAGTTGTCACCTCGCTCCAAGTTTAGTTAAAAATTCCATAAAGGTTAGTTATGTCTCATTTTCACCATTTCACTGAGAATTTTGAAGAGTAGCAGAAGAAAAAGAGCATTGAGAGCCATCAGGGACAACAACATCGATGGCATAGCTTGCATGCACCATCGTGCTACAGGAAACAAAGATTTGCTACAAGAAACCATACAGGCAGATTAGCAAGGGTACAAAGGGAAACACTGAGTCAACTATGGGTGAAATTTCTTCCTAAGGCAACCATCTACCAAGAAAAAACACCAGAGGACAGAGGTAAGTGGTTTCCACCCTCCAAAACTGAAATTTCTCCATGAAATTTACAGCAAGTTATAATTTGGAAATTAAAGGGTAATTTTTTTTTTTTGTTTGAGACCGTCATCTCCAATACATATTCACGTAACTCTCAAACACCTTAAAACCTTGCTATCACAACCATAAAAAAATGGGAAGGGAATTCAATAGAAGGGAGCCCACTGATATTAAGAGAAATAAGCAGTATCCTCAAGTCATGGAAATTTTCATAAATCACCAATGGCTAGGTTTCTTCGAGATTTTGAAAGGTTTTGATGAAGAGATAGCTCGATAATTTTCAGTGGCTCTACAATCACACTCAGAAGAGAGAGCCACCAATGTGGTTAGGGGCCTAGCCCTCACATTATCACCTGAACTCATAAGCAGAGTCACAACTTTTCCCTTAGGATTTGAATGGGTTAAAGAGAGGATGCCAAGCACTGCAGCCAAGAAAAGCTTATTTCTGCTAGGAGAAGAATACATTGAAGATAAGAATGGAGTGAGGAAATAAATCCTTCCATACCCCTGCGATAAAGTAGCCTTCCATATCATGAAATTAATTTCTTGTGAAGGCAGACTTAGTGTAGTATATGGGTACCATTTCAGGTTATTGAATGAGCTTAGGTTTCAAGGAGAAATACCTCTAGAGCAGAGATTAAGCATCCCTCATTTCCTCTTGAACTCCATAACAAACATGAGAAAAAATCTGAGGGAAAGAAAATACCACCATTTGGTTCATCATGGCCTCATAAAACTGATATTGAATGATGCTTTGAGAATATTAACCCTCCCTATATCATGGTCTTCTTTCATAGACATGGATAGGGAAGCCTTCATAGCCACCCAAACAAGATAAACCCCTACCTCTAGTCCTAGAGAGAGGGAGTTATAAGAGGAAGAAGAGGAGGTTGAAGAGGAGGTAGAAGAAGAAGAAGAGGAGGAGGCTGAAGATGGGGAAGAAAAATAAGAGATGGAGATGGAAACAGAAAACACAGAGACAGTAGAGAGAGAGAAAGAAAAACCTTAGGGGAAGATGGAAGAAAAGACAGAGGAAAATAAAGGATTGGGCCCTATCTTGAGCAGTAAAATCTCCCCTCAAGACACCAACATGTCACCAGACATTATAGATTAGGAAGTGGTTGCTACCCTAGCCACTTTGAGCACACTTGTAAAAAAAAAAAGGAAGAGGAAAACACCTATGTATTTCTTAACTAGGAAGAGTCAAAGGGTGATGCAAGGGAAACCACATACTCCCACCAAGAGCCCTATTTCCACTGAGGAATCACCAAAGAAAGATGATGAAATAATTTTAGAAGAAGGAATGGTGTAAGAGGTCACCTCACCTGTTACACCATTTTTTGGTCATCTAACCTTTTATCATTAGATGGACCCAAGTACACCATGTAAGACTAGTTTTACCCTAAGTAAAACTGCTTTCACTATGTTAAAATAGGAAACCCCAAAAGGAAATATTAAACAAACCTATTTTGTTTGATTTTCCTCATGGAATAAATAATTAAACCATAATTTAATTATTATTCCTAGTCATGTTTAACCCAAAAACAAAGAAATTAATTAGATAAACCTTTATTTATCTTATTATTTTCTAGGAATAATTATTTAAATCTTGTTTAGATAATATTCCTTGTTAAATATGACCAAATCACCCACAAATAATTAAATAAATAATTATTTATTTAATTATCCTTCAACCACTTCCTTAAAAAGATAAATAAATCATTTATTTATTTATTATTAACAAATAAAGGGATTTGACCCAAGTCAAATACTTTTTCCCTCCAACAAATATAATAAATATTCCATAAAAGGTGGATCTAGATTTGGTTAACATTATTTTAATCATGCACCAAGATCTAGAATGACCCAATATTTTGTTATAAATAGGAGGGTTCTTCCCCATTATTCTTCACCTTTTGTTGCCTACTAGATCACTCTGGATCTATACACTTGGTCCCATTTTTCACCATTTTGCTCCCATTGAGCTCTATTTTCTGCATTGGGTTTTCTACATCTACAAGAGAGAGAAAGCTTAGATCTGAAGTGCTGAGGACTACAAAGAACCCATCCCATTGAGGAGAGCTGGATAAACCTTCTTGTTTTCCTCCCAGGTGCCCTGTAATATAAAATTCTTTCAAAAAATCGTGTTCTTGTCTTGTCTGTTGGATGCATGGAGCAAAACCTTTACTTTACTGCTTAATGTCTTTCCATTTATAGATCTGGTTGTTGCAGCATTTTTACTACTAATCGCAGATCTGAAGATGTTTGGCAGCCTCTATTGTTGTTAGGGCTATTAGTTATGCGTAGCTAAAGTGGTTCTTTTTCGTACACCTCGACGAAGAATTCATACTAACAAATGGGGACTCCACACGGGTTTTAAATTACGACCGCTGTCGTTTTTCATATTCCTGCATATCCAGCTACTTCAGGCCCTAGGGCTTCTTTTTAGCTGCTTAGTTTTCCTCTTTTTATGTCATTTTTCTCACCTAAAACCCTAAAATTTTAAAATTTCTAACTTCCGTGTGTTTCTGGCCCTATTGCGCAGGTAAGCGACACCAGCCGCAACTGAGACGACAACTTTTCTGAAAATCTGCCGCTGAGACAACCGGAACGGGGGGGTCGCACTTTTTGGCCCTAAACCTGCGACCTGGACCTCCAGGTCGCACTTTTCAGCCTTTTTTCTGCGACCTGCACTCAGATCAGGTCATAAACTGTGACCTGCCATTTTTTCAGCAATTTTTCTGCAATTTTTCTGGGTTCTGCTGCAGCTTCTGCCAGGGTTTTCCAGCCTCTGTCTCAGCCCGCCTTGACCAAGATCTGATCTGTTTTTACTCATCTAAGTGGGAACCCAGCCCCTTAGGGCTTTAGTACCCTCCACTTTTTTTGGAAGAGTTTTAGCTGTTTCAGCCGTCGGTTTCAGAGCTTCAGCCCCCTCTTTTCCAGATCTGTTACCTCCCTTTCAGATCCATTGAAATCAGCCTCTTTTCCTTTCAAATCACCTCTTGTCGTTTTGTTTGGACCTCCTTTGACGGCCTCCGCCTCATCCCCTCCGGTTTTTGCTGATTTCCTTCCTTTTTCCAGCCACCTTGCCTCTGTCTCTTGGCTGTGATCTGCACCTCTGTCCTGCAGCCTCATCCTCCAGATCCCTGTCCCTTACGACCCTAGATCTGTCGAGCCCTTTTTATGTGTGTTTTGATTAGATTTTTGCCCGTTGTTAGAGTAGTTTTGAGAGGCCCGCCTCTTTGGGTTAGATTGATGCATTGTTAGCTGTTAAATGTTCTGTCTTGTCCTATGCAGATTTCTTTTCAGTTACGCAGCACACTTTTTCTTGCTCTCAAAACGAAAAGGGTTTAAAAATTAAAATTAACGCACGCCACACACTGACCCTAAGTGAAGAAGCGCCTGGTTAACACCGCCTGGCAAAGACTCTAAAATCAATTGTCACTGCACCTTTTCTGCCCTTGACCTGAATTGATTATGTCCCTTTCTGCCCCTGTCGGTTTCCTTCTTCCTGTCATCATTGCGCCCCCAAGGCGCCTTTCCCGGAGACTTCTTGGCCTTCATCCTCAGTTTCCGGTTGATCGACCTGCTCCGCACCGCCGTCGTCGAGCCAGTCCACCTTCGAGTCCGCACTCCGACTCCTCTCCTGATTCATCGGGTCCTCCTTCTCCTCCTGGTTCTTTTGCCCCCTTCACCATGTCTGGTTCAGGGCCTAACGCTAGCGGTTCTCCCGGCCCCAATGCCGGCCCTACTATTAGCGGAACTGCCACAGGAACTACCCCGGCCACCCCTGTGCTGCCGTACATTGCAGGCCTCAGCCTCCCCGATTTCCATCAGTTGATCAATGACCCCATTCACCACAATGCTAACTGGCCCGCTATGCCAACCAAGCTCCCCTCAGACATCCCCAAGTTCGAGGGCCTTAATGGAGAAGATCAAACCAACCATGTCCGATCTTTCCACATGTGGTGTTCCTCCAATTCCATTACCGATGACTCCATCCGTCTTCGTTTGTTCCAACGCACGCTTACCGGCGAAGCTTCTAAATGGTATGTTGAACAAGCCACCTCTACCCATACCACCTTTGAGACTCGTGCCCAAGCCTTTCTGTCGTACTTCCAGCTCCCTCTCCGATACGATACTGGCACGGAGCTCTTGACTTCCTTTAAGCAAGCCTCTTCAACACGCCTTTCCGCCCATGTTCAGGAATGGCGACGAAGATGGAGCTTATGTCGAGCCCCTCCCTTCGAAGATCGGGTTTACATGGACTGGTTCCTGCGCACTCTTCCCGCTCCCATCGGCAAAGATGTCGCCTCCCATTTTCCTCAAACTGAAGAAGCCGCCCTCCAAATCGCTTTGAAATATGACCTGGTCTACGCTCAGTCTGGTTATGTTTATACCGTTCTTCCTGACATCCCCAAGCCCGGTGGCGCTAACGCCGACGGTATCGTTGGAGCCCTTTCCCATCCGTACGCCCAACCTCCTATGGGCTATGGTCTCCCTCAGGGAGGGGCCAGCTCCTCCGGCACTCTTCCCCCTCCCGGTAGCATGCATCCAGGATACGGCATGCCTCCTCCTTTTGCCCAACCTCCTGCTTACCCTAATGTTGCCCACCCTACCCCTTACCCTTATCCACAGCCTGGTGCGCCAGCTCCTCCATCATATGCGCTTCCTCCCTTGCCTCCTCAACCCCAGCAACAGCACCTACAGCCCCCTCCAGGGCAAGTATTTGCACAGCAGGGCGCGACTAATCCTCCTTCTTCTCAAAGAAGGCGGAGAGGCAACCAAAACCAATCTGCCCCTGGTACCCGAGGACCCAATTTCGGTGTGGACCCTAACACCGGCAACCAGCAACAGGGCAGTCAGCCCAAGCTGGACAGACCGCTTCACACCAACAAGCCCTGTTCGTGTTGCGGTGTTTATGGTCATTACACCCACGATTGTCCCCTCTTACCCCAGATGCGGCAGATGTGGGAGTCTCAAGCCACATTGCGCGGACAACACGCCTCCCCTCATGCTCCACCTAATGTGGCCACTACCCAGCCATCTTTGTTTACTGATCCTTTCCCTCATCAAGGATTCGTGGCTACCCAACCACCCGACAACCAGGTAGCTGCCCCCCCTTCCCTTTCTGGTTCCTCTGATTACCAAATTCTTATGATGAATTCCGATCCCAACCCCTCCGTCGATCTTCACCTTCAAACTCGGTCTCGCCAGTACCCCAAGCCTCCTACTCCATCTGCGCCCGAGCCTCCCTCTTCGGGTTCTACAGAGCCTCTTTCGACATCCAGTGGCCCCTTACACATCCCTCAACCCAAATTTGAGGTTCATCCAAAGATTCCAAAGGGACCATTACGCCGAAATGCTGCTTCCAGCCGAGCCGCTCAGTCATATAGCATAGTAGATGATTTGGCGCAATCACCCGCGGCCATTTCCACACTGGAACTCCTCCAGTCGTGCCCTTCCCAAAAGAAGGCTCTACTATCTGCCGTGGGCGCTGTAGATCCTGCTGACGACCAAATGATTGTTTTCGACGCCACCCAATTGGATCACCCTCCCCTCCCTCCTTCCGTCGCCTTCCAAATCCCAGTCAAGATACGGAACGCCATCGTTTCCCGGTGTATAATTGACGAGGGGGCATCCACCTGCGTGATGTCCGCTTCGGTTTGGAAGCAACTCGGATCCCCTGAGCTGGCCCCTTCCACGATCACCCTTAGAGCGTGGGATGGTCATGCCTCCCAGCCCATTGGCTTGTTTCGTAATTACCCTATCACCCTCGCCGGTAAGACTATTTGCGTTGACGTCGAAGTCATTGACGCCCCACTAGACTACAACATTCTTTTGGGGCGAAGCTACACCTATGCTATGTCTGCTGCCCCATCCGCGGTCTTTCGCAAGATGTCTTTCCCCCATAATGGGAAAATAGTCACCATTGACCAGTTGACATATCATGAGCCTCCCTCTCCGGCTTCACCCGAGACCACCATCTCTTCTGTAGCCAACAAGCAAACCGTCGATTCCCTGACCAGTGTCTCTCCCGACGTTTACAAGGACTCCTCCCTGCTTGGAACCTTTCCTTGTCTCCCCCCTACTCCTATCCCTGATCCCAGCTTGTCAAATGTTTGCATGATGCAATCGTCTCAGGCCACCCTCAAACGGCCTGCTTCGGCTAGTCCGCAACCGCCCCTTCACCCTCCGCAACCCGCTCCTAGCCATACATCTCCGCCAGCTGGACCTCCTCCTTCTGGCCCCCCTCCTATAGCTGGTATCCCTGAACCCCTTTATCCCCCTGGCTCGGTTCCCCCTGACCTTAACCATCTCGGAGCCGTACCTCCTGGTCATTACCCTGCTGGACAGATCCCCTTCCTGGCTCCCCCTCCTGGAGTATATTCTGTCCCCGTCATGGCCACCCTCTCTCTCCCCAACCTGACCTTGGGCATCCCGGTCTGGTACCTTGATCCCCCAGCCGCCACCCCTCCTGATCACCCCAAACCCTACATGGCTTTGACACCGGTCCAATCGGTCCCTCTCGCTTCTTCCGTTGCTACTATGCCTACTGCACCTCCACAGGATCCCTCTCCTGTCATGACAGCTCCTGAGAAGAAACGCAAAGCCCGTAAGGGGGCACCAAAAGATAAGACCACCACGACTGACCCGGCCCCTCCCCAACCTGCCAAGCCCTGTGCCTTGTGCGATGTCGCCGGTCATGCCACCCATGCTTGTCCCGAGTTGCCCCGTATCCAACCCATGGTTAAAGTCGCGTTCCCCGAATCTACGGCCCCTGAAGCCTCCTCTTCGTCCGTAACCAAGAACCCCAAGACTCTCCACACCAACAAACCCTGCGCCTTGTGTGGTGTCCATGGCCATTACTCCCACCACTGTCCTCACCTGACGCATTATCGCGCCTCTTTAGAGGTCATTCGAGAGTACGAGGTTGAACAAAATCAATCTGCCTCTCCCATCCTCGCACAGTATGCTTCAGGCCAACCCGAGGATCCTCCCGCTCCCATTGTCATCCCTCCTCCCGATGTTCAGATGACAGAGTCCACCGCAACCATTCTTTACCTATCCTCCTCCGCGAGACACCTAGAGCCTAGCCCCCCTGCATCCTCCCCTGTCGTTTCGCCTGACCCCCTCTTTTCCACCCATACCCCGGATTCCTCCACCCATACCTCTAGGGACCTCCGCAGCCCGAGTCCCCGCCATACTTCCGATCACCCTCATATACAACCCTCCAGCTTGTATGTGAGTCATCGTCCTCCTGCACCTTGCCCTCCCTCCCGCATTTGTCGCTCGATGTCTCCTGTCCACTCACGCTGCCGTCCGTCTCCATCTTCCATTCATTTGTTGTCTTGTGACACCATTATGCAGGACCCTCCGTCCACACCGTTTATCGGTTACGCCGATGGTGCAAGTCGTTACTCCTGGAATCTAGCCGCGGCAGGTTGGGCCATTTTCACCCCCTTGCATGACCTTGTTCTCTCCAACGGGGTCTGCATTGGTCCTGCCACCAATAACCAGGCCGAATATGATGCAGTGCGTGGTCTCTTAGCCGATGCCCTCTTGCATCGCGTGCTCCATCTACACGTTCATTTGGATTCCCTACTTCTTGTAATGCAACTGAATGGTGTTTATCGTGTGCATAACCCTGTGCTGTTTAGACGCTATTTACGAGTGAAACTCTTGATACGTGCATTTGGAACCATAACTTTCAACCATGTACCTCGAGAACAGAATCACTATGTAGATAGTATTGCAAACCAAGTTCTAGACTGTCATTTATCACATGCATTTCATTCAAGACAATAACATTCATAAAAAACCATAACGATGCATATCCATAATATGTGTCGCAAAACATGTGATTAGAGTCCATCTACTATGATACATATGACATGCCCAGAGCATGTTACACAAACTCAAAAACTGGGGGCACCACCTGCCCCTACATACATCACTGGGGGCACCATACGCCCCTACATACATACTAGGGGGCACCATATGCCCCACTCCTAATCACTATCTGGAGGATCCCGAGCCAATGGCTCTGCCCCCGCAACCTGTAGATCGCGCATCGCCTGACTGGCTATCGCCATGCGCCGCATGACACCTCGCCACTCCGAGGGTACACCGACACACGGCTCTATGAACTGGTCGTCCAAGTCCTGCCACCCGCGCTCTGATACTCCGGTCAACAACCATTCGCATCTACATCGGATATCCTCCAACAGGGCCGCTGCATCCTCATTCTGCACCGCTCTCGATCCTGTAGCTCCAGCTGCTGCCGGTCGTCCCATATATCCGGCCGGTTTCACCGGTGCTATATCTGCATACCAAAAGTACATGAATCAGTACCTTACTCTACTATTCAAAATACTTTCACATGCCCATACGAGAATAGCAATCTGTCACTTACCATCGGGCCCCTAGACTCGACCAGGCGGAAGTGGCAGGTCCGGATCTCCACAATAACTCATCCCACTATAGGGATAGTCGTCTATGTACAAAGGCATCTGATCCCAATGGGCAAAAAACTCTGGTCGAAATACTCGCCCGACCACCCCTCCTCCTCCTCTGCACAGTAGCCGTCCCCAACGGCGCATCCTGGGCTCTCTCGGGCCCCCATCTGGAAGCTGTACATGAGGCCTCAAGGTCGGGATCTTCTCAAAGAAGAAGGCACACAACAAAGTCCCATATGCGCAGTCATGGTTCACCTGCCGCCTGCATAGTGACAACTGTCGCTTTAGCGACACCAACAGCATTTGGGCCCACCCATAGTAGGTCCCACCCAATACACTTTCCACTAACATCATCTGCCCCCTAGTGATGTGATGGAACGCCTGGCTGCCCAGGATTCGCAGCACAGCTGCGGCCACTGCACGGGTTTCTAGCCTCTCTAGATCCCCGATCGATATTCGAGTCCCCTTGACTTGGAGACCCGGTCGACAATGGCGCTCCACAAACTCCATGATATGTCGCCACCGCGGCAACACTGGCTGTGTGTTTCCCACCATCCCCAGTGGTGGGAGACCAGTCAGGAAGTACACGTCCTGGACCGTCAGTTCGATCCTGTGCCCATGCACCACAAAGATCTCCTGATCTGGATCCCAATAACTGATAATCCGGGCCAGTAACGGTTCCCCTGCTCTCATCAATGGGTTCTCCACAAACTTAAGAACTCCAAATCTGGCCAATACACGACGGACACCCTGGTCCGCCTGGATCTCTGTCCGAAGTGTCCCCAGATCTCTCTCTCTCCAGTTGACCCGTAACTCTGCCATACCTGCACAAACACATCATATTTGTCAGCTTTCAGATTGGGCAAACCATAACCAAACACCAAAACCCAGCTTCCAGCCATAAAACAGCACCAAAACCCCCTCATCTCCCAGGTCGCAGTTTTCTGCCATTTTCTGGACCAGGTCGCACTTTTTGCCCTCAAACCTGCGTCCTAGGTCGCACTTTTTGCCCCAAAAAGTGCAACCCGACTGTAGAGATGAAGGAGGGGCTGTTTCTGGAAGTTTGGGCCCTAAACTGAAAAAGTAATCCATCAAAATGCAAGAGAAAGGTTAGGCCTCCTACCTCCAACTGACGGATCTCGATTCCAACGGTCGGTTTGTCCGCTACGTTCGCCGCAAGATTTAGGGCCTTCTCCCCTCTCCACATTCACCACAGCAACAATAGCAAATTAATGATTTTGGAGGGATAACTGCCTTATTAAAAGAGAACCACTGTTTCTTCTTTCGACTGCTGCGACCACACCGTAGCCCTGTTTGATGAACCGTCAGCACCGCTGGAAAGCTCTCACCGAGCTCCCAAATGGGTTTCTATTAGTTTTTGGTGATTTGATACTTCACCTGGGCACCTTTTGTCCAAGAAGGGTCACTTCACCGCTTCTTCAAATCGAATTTCCTCACTTACGACACTTGTACTTGGGGCACCATATTGCTCCCTTACTTGTCCATGTTCGTGTTGATTTTCGTCATGAGTTCCCACCTTGTACTCATGCTTCCGGGGTCCCCCATTAGGGCCCTTACTGTGTGGCAGCACCATCGAGTCGCCCTTGTTTAGAGCATCCAAGTCGAGTCATCATTGCATCCATGGAGTCTATACCACGTCCCTTTGCACCCCACTATAGCCCTCCATCCTTCATTGCTTGGTCTCTCTCTTGTGTCGCACGTTATGACCCTCAGTCTCACTGTCCCCTATCCCTTATGATCTTGTGTCAGTCGCTGCCATGTCATCCATGCTCTTTATGCTCTAACAAGGGAAGTCGTCCATTCGCTACTCAGTCCGTCCCATTTCCACTATCGTCATTAGTGTCAGTCTGTCCGTCGCTTTCCTGTTTTCTCTCGTGCCTTAGTTGAGGATCTCTCATTGCCTCACCTATGGCGGACCTTCTTCTGTCGACATCAACACATTTATTCCAGAAGCCAGGTCTAGAGGGCAGTGTACCTTGGTTCCAGCTTCCACTCTTGTTCGGTGCCTCGGATCAGGCAGGGGGATCTCTCTTTTTTCCCTTTGACTTGATTGTTTCTCCAGCTCCTTTCAGCTTGATCGAGATTCGTATACTTGACGGTCCAGTGACCCAGCAGCAGCTCTTGATGATTCCCGGGTGTGTGTGAGATGTCTCAACCCTCATGAGGGGGTGGCCCTGCAGGTAGCCCCCTACATGCCCGGATGACCTCTTCTTTGCAGCCTTCGATGCAGCTCCAGATATTTGATGATGTTGGCCATAGCCACTTGCAGCACCTCTTTGATTGGCATGTATCAGTCAGCTTTTGTGAGCCCTTCCCCAGTTACAGGGGGCATTTGGGTTGTATCTATCTCATGTACTCAGATCTTATTGTACTAGTCCTGGCTGTTATCCCAGGCACAACATGTATGTGAGACTCTTCATTGTATTCTTACCTGGCTCCTGATTCTGCCAGCTGTACTTTATGGTTCGGTCCCTTGTTTACTGGACACACTATTCTTTTGTACTTTGTCTCGGCGGGCATAGGTATGCCTCCCCCGCCGCCTTCAGCACAGGTACCCTCTCATAAAAAGAGACTTGTTGCACCTGCGAGTCTCGTCTCCTCGGGGTCTAGTCCTTCAGCACACTATCTACCTCACCTTTCTCTCTCTGACTTCCCTTTTGTTGTCTAGTGATTGAGTTCTTACAACGTACTTCGGTCATACGATTTTCTCCTGACACTCGCACGCTGGGGGGCAATCTATTACACCATTTTTTGGTCATCTAACTTATCATCATTAGATGGACCCAAGTACACCATGTAAGACCAATTTTACCCTAAGTAAAATTGCTTTCACTATGTAAAATAACTTATTAAACCACATTTATTAGGTTTTTTATGGTCTAAACAGGAAACCCCAAAAGGAAATATTAAACAAACCTATTTTGTTTAGTTTTCCTCATGGAATAATTAATTAAACCATAATTTAATTATTATTCCCAGTCATGTTTAACCCAAAAACAAAGAAATTAATTAGATAAACCCTTAGTTATCTTGTTATTTTCTAGGAATAATTATTTAAATCTTATTTAGATAATATTCCTTGTTAAATATGACCAAATCACCCACCATTAATCAAATAAATCATTATTTATTTGATTATCTCCCAACCACTTCCTTAAAAAGATAAATAAATCATTTATTTATTTATTTTTCACTAATCAAAGGATTTGACCCAAGTCAAACACCCTTTCCCTCCAACAAATAATAATAAAATATTCCATAAAGGTGGATCTAGATTTGGTTAACATTATTTAAATCATGCACCAAGATCTAGAATGACCCAATATTTTGTTATAAATAGGAGGGTTCTTCCCCATTATTCTTCACCTTTTGTTGCCTATTAGATCACTCTGGATCTATACACTTGGTCTCATTTTTCCATCATTGGCTCCCATTGAGCTTCATTTTTGCATTGGGTTTTCTACACCTACAAGAGAGAGAAAGCTTAGATCTGAAGTGCTGAGGACTACAAAGAACCCATCCCATTGAGGAGAGATGGATACACCTTCTTGTTTTCCTCCCAGGTGCCCTGTAATATAAAATTCTTTCAAAAAATCGTGTTCTTGTCTTGTCTGTTGGATGCATGGAGCAAAACCTTTACTTTATTGCTTAATGTCTTTCCATTTATAGATCTGTTTGTTGCAGCATTTTTACTACTAATCGCAGATCTGAAGATGTTTGGCAGCCTCTATTGTTGTTAGGGCTATTAGTTATGCGTAGCTAAAGTGGTTCTTTTTCGTACACCTCGACGAAGAATTCATACTAACATCACCTATGAGGACCCCTGTGACGTACATCAGAAGACACTTAGCAAGGTTGGCATCCCATACACCTCATGTAACCTACATAGACCCTAAAAAAAAAAAAAGGTTTCAACAAGAAAAACGGTGTTTGCTACGTGAAGCTCTGTCTTTTCTACAGTAAACTCTAACATACCCAGAATGGAGAGAAATACCTTGGTTGAGGAAGAAAATATAGTCACAGTTGGGAAAGAGGTTAAATAAGTTGAGGAAAAGGCACAAGGTGAAGGACAAGATGAAAAAGAGGGAGAAAAATATGACAAGGAGGAGCCCATCTCACCAAAACTGGTCCTCAAAGATGTAGTAATAGTGCCAAACCCTATCCCTCAACCCAATCTCAGCTCCTACTTCACATATATTGAAGGGGGTAGATTTATTCCTCAGAAGTTAAAAGTTCCTTTATTATATTAGGTGGAAGAGGAGAGGGCACACACTCATCATTGGATGAATATTTCCACAACCAAAGGTGTTCATGACATAGGGGTCATGGAGGGAAAAATGGTTGAGTTGGGGAATTACTTGTCTAATGTTAGGCTCAAATAATTCATGTTGAAAGAGTAGCTTCAGAAGGCCCAAGAAGAGAATGTAGCATTGTAGGAGTAGTTCCAAAAAAGGGCAAAAAAATGGCCACCATGGAATATTTGTGCATGGAGGCCATCCAACATAGATACCCATCATATTCCTATGTAGTTTACCTCAAGGAGCAGTGGCTTCTATTCCAAATAAAAAAACTGGCCTCTCATGGATCCTTACCATTTCAAAACTGTAGAAAATTCATTGTTTTTTGCAACCAATCAAGTATGGAATATAAGGTAAAAATGGTAGAATTCTAAATGCACAATCTTGTGTTGACAAACTTGAACATATGGGACCCTAATCCTAGAATGGGAGACATGCAGTTAATGTCATTATCATCTTGGATGGTTAATGAGGAAACAAGAGCACAAGAAGTAAGAAGGGTCATGAGGAGGGAAAACAGAGAACCTATACACATTGGGATGGAACTATTCAGCCCTAGGGGAGTCATCAACAACCATCTCAAGATAGAAAAGGATCCTGTACTTGCTTAAAATTACCTCCACACACAAGTTCAAGTTATGGCTCACTTTTATGATGTTTCTAGGTTGTTGGGAGATGAGTGCATAATGGCTAGTCAAAGGAGATGGAACATCGTCCCTCACAGCCTTAGAAACATGGAGTACCACACACAAAAAATATTGAGAGGTGCCCTGGAAAGAGCACCACTATACAAGAGGGCCATGCAGGGCAGAAATATTCAATGGCTTGGTTTGAAACTCAGTCCACCCTTTCTGCTGGAGTTGAGTGATGGAAAGGAAAATGATGAGAAGAAAAGAGAATTGGAAGAAGAAGAAAAGAATGATGGATTTGACCCTCCTCAAGGGACTCTCGCACTTCTTCCTTGGGAATTTAGAGGATCCATTAAAGCTTTGAAATAAATTCAGAAGGAGAACTATGTTTCTCATAGGATGAGAAACCATTTGGTAGGGGGTGATGATGAGCTCCATCATTAGGTACATTTGGAGGGGTTAATTGTCACATTTTTTCTTTATTAAGTATCTTTTTCTCACATTTAATTATATTATCATCTTATGTCTCTAGTGTATATGGTGATTAAGGTTCTTCATACTTCGAATTCCTAACATTATTTAAATGTAGGAAAATAACGAAGATGTTGCACTTTTATGAATATTTTTCCATTAAAGTTCATAGTAGATAGCAAGGAGATATTCTAGGGGGGTTTTCCACCTCCTTAACTCCCAAAGGCAGCCAAGGGATCCATGATATTCCCTCCAATAGCTCAAAATCAAAGGCATCCAAGAAAACTCAAGATCAATTGCACCAAAGCTACACTTCACTTGCATTAAAAGTGGACGCATCACCTACTTTCTAGGGAGTTGTTGGTAGCAACCCTCTAGGTTAAATAGGGCTGAGAAATATCTCATTACGATTCAAAATTTGAAGGAATATAATAGACTCATAGCTCTTGTAATATGTTTTTGAGACTTTCATGTTGATGTAATAACACTATTTTCTGCAATAAAATGAGTATTTAGATTGTGTTTCATTGATCTAGTTTCAGAGGGCTAGGCTTGTGGTTTAGGGCCAATCCATTGGCCTTAGTCTCTATTGTGTTTTCATCCTTTACTTTTCTATCATTGTAGCTAATTTTCTTATGATAATTTATCTAGTATGCTTACTTTTCAATTCATAGATTTTAGTTTGCTTCCATTGTCTTTTTTGTAGATTAATCTCGCTTACATGTTGGTAGAATAGTTTATAAACTCATAAAGTTATGTGTCAAGCCACCCTCTCTCATATCTTTCATTGGATCTTGAGGAGGGTAGACCTTCTCCATAGGCCAAAATTTCTTTTTCTTTTATGATTTCTGGGAATGAATACTTAGATTGTTGTACTATCATGAACATGTTTAGAATTTTGTGTTAGATTTCTGTTTGTAAGCTAAAGTAGGTTTGCTTCCAAATTCAACTCATATTTTCCCATTTTCTTCATCATGAACTTTGTCAATATTTGTTGCATAAATAGTTATTTTTATTGCAGGTTCAAGTAGCACAACAAAGGAGGACTTCACCATCACCTTGAGCTTCATTTCTCACATTTCAGTAGCCTTATGTTCATCAAATCGCCATCAGCCCAGTTTTCAAAATTTTCATCCTCATACTGTGAGAAAACCCTAGAGGTGAAAGACATGCTTCTCAAGAGGTTCTGAGCTAGGCCAAGGGGTTTACCACCTTCCACTCATCCAAACACACCTTAAATCCACCTTCCCTATGCTTTTCTCACCCATTTTTGGCCTCAAATTTCCCTTGGATTGTTTCTTGTAGCAATTCAGGACTTTCCTTTAGCAATTTAGGACTTTCCTGTAGCACTATAGGAAACTTATAGTGGCACTTGAAGCAGCACCAGTGGGCCCCTCCTTAAGCATAGAAATAACCATCGACCTTAGCCAGACCTACCAAAACCACCCAAACACCTTTAGTCTTGCACCCATGAGTTCAAGCCCTTCATAAGCCACCTTAGCGCTTTCTCCTCCTAGCTGCAAAATAGTGCATTTACAAGAATAGTTAGGTCATGATTATATGCATGAATAAAAGCATGATAATTAGAACATGAATTAGATAGAGTTTGTTTATCCATTTGTCTCAGCAAAGTGTCATTAGGTTAGGTTCCTTTATGTGATTTCAATTCAACAATTTACTTCGTGTAAGATGCCTAGTTTGATTCCATCTCTTATCATAGATTAATGGGTAGATTTATTTCATTGTAGAGTAGTTAGATGTACTTTCTTGTTGTAAAATATTTATTTTATTTTTGATAGAGAAATGGCTTTGAATCATTTGTATCCCTAGGTCTAAATTTAAAAGTGTGACAAACTTCATTCAGAAACCTTATAAATAGCACCCTTCCGTAGAGCTCAGAAGAAGATGACATCAATAGGATGCATCTGCTATGTATATAGCACTATCACCTCCAAATTTGTATGAACCCCGGGTTGATGAAGTAAATTAGGGTAGCCTCTGGGAGTTTCAGCATTCTTGGTGCAATACCAGGGCTCACCATGTGCATGGCAGGGTCTCATGGTGTCCAAACCCAATTCATGCTAGGGAATGAATTTTGGTCATAGATTGCATCTAGTAGATATGCATACATGTAAAATCTAGCTTTCCCTCCCTTGGGAGGATTCAGGGTGTTGGCTACATGGATACTTAGCTATCGAGCCAATTAGTTTGACCAGTTGAACAGATTCCCTTTGTTCACGACCTTGTTCAATAAGAATTCCCACCCTTCAAGGAAGGTCTCAGTGATTTGCTGACTATATATTTTTCAACCTAAAATAACCAAGAGTTGATAATCCCTTTTGAGACACTTTTTCTTGTAGGTGTTGGTGGATGTCTGACGATGTAATATTCCAAAAATTTAGCCTTCAAGCTAAATGGAATATTATAGTTTTTTTTTCACTGGGTGTTGGCTGGATAAATCAATCTTGTGGACAAGATCGATCTCCCTAGTGTCAGAAGACAATCTAGCAACAAACGAACAACTAAGTTTATCTTTCTCTAAATATATTCGTCTTACAAATAAATTATATGAAGGTGTCGATCCTACCTTAGATGTAAATTCTTATTTGCGGTCGTAGTGCTTCCGTCGCATCAATAATCCTTCCGTCGCAACAAGAGTTCTTTTGTCGCAAAAATAATTCTTTCCGTCACAACAATAGTTCCTCCATCGCAACAATAGTTCCTCTGTCACAACAAGAGTTCCTTCGTCGCAACAAAGTGTCGTCTTTTGTCGACCTGCAATCACAAACAAGAAAATATTAAATAGCACCTATATAAAAAATAATTATAAAACATACCTATCATAGTGATTAAGGAATCTATGAAATAAACTATCAAACGACAGCTTATTGAAATAAACAATCGAAAGACAATTTATTGAGAAAAGCAAAACTTGATTGTATTAATCTTAAAATAACAGAAGAACCTTACAACTTTAGCCTTGATGTTGAACATGCCTTCCTAGGGTCCAAAGCAGGAGTCTCCTCTACTTTGATAAGTCTTGCACTCTTTCTCCAGGAGAACATAGAGATATGTGATCTTTCCTCTCAAAATCTCAGCAGAAAGAAGTCTAAATCTCAACAACACTTCAACTCAATCACACACTAAATCTTGAACTCCCTTTGAGGCTACCCAATGCCTCTTTTTATAGAGTAGATGAGGAGGTTAGGGTTCCACCTTTGAAGGGATAGAATCCTCCTTCAAAGGGATAGGCTCCTCACATCAAGGGATTAGTTCCTTAAGGTGAGGGATGCATGAACCTTACTAAAGTGTACTCATCCCCAAAAAATCTCATCTAGAACCTTCTAGAATTGACCTCAAATCATATTTTTAACTTTACTTTCTCACTTTTTTGACTTTGAGAAGGGTACGTAGGCATTACAAGGTCAAAACTATGTTCTGGAACGTACGTAAGTAGTGTATTACTTACGTACCCAAGCTAGGAACGCAGGCAGGCTTCATGTTACCTGCGTACCCAAGGCTTTTTGAGTTTTTAGGGTTTTTCCTCCAGTTTTAGGGCTTGGAATGAGGAATAAAGGTTGTAAGACTTGCAGAGGAGGCATGTATGAGTGTGAATGAGCTCATACAGTCAGCAGAATGTCAAGGTGACAGTTTTTAGTGCAACAAATTCCCCCCTAAAGTGCGAAGTCTAGAATATATGAAAATGAAGTCTGTCATATATGAAGAGTGAAGTACTTTATCATTTCAAGGATCATCCTGTGGACACCCCAATCAGAACCTGTAAAAATATTCAATGCAATATATATATATGTACATATCATCGCTAAAGTAGGTATTCCCATACTCAGATCAAAACTAACTAGAAACTGATTCAAACTGTTCTGATACATGAATGATTTTGAATACATCAACAATATAGACATGTGTAGACACAGTATGGATGCAGCCATATATTTATGATAAAAAAATTCCTCGCAGCCTGGATGGTAGAAACTAGATCCAGGGTCTTGATTTCCGCATCTCAAACTAGTACGATTCTATCCATGTGAATGAATGTGTCGAAGTCGAACATGGTAGAAACCACTTGATTACCAATCAATGATGTAAACTGTTAACAAGTATGAGAGTAACCACCAGTAATGTCAATGGCTCTCAAAGTACTCAGTACAATCCATGAAATGTGAATGAATGAGATGAAGTTGAACATTTCACAGTATCTTTCGATCGAAGGTCATTGATGCAACCTGTCATCAAAGGCGAGAAACCTGCCATTGAGGCATGCAGATTTCAAGGTATTGATAATTTCTAGATCAAATTCCTAGATAATGAGTTGTCGTCGATAGAAAGTGATCCATCTTAGGCAAGCCCACAACACGAAATCATAGAACAAGTTTTGAAGAAATATATTGGCAAGGACTGACTCGAGGATGGTCAAAATGGATGACAGATATTTTGCAGATGAATGGTTTATTTGAACTGTCCTCTTGAACACATAATGACACTGCAGATGGCTTGGTGACAATTGACCCAAAGCTAATACCCAGAAACTGGCTGAAGACTTTCAATATGGTTTGATTAACTGTTAAGCAAAGGATTCTCCCAACCCAGGTGAACAAAAGTGTCTTGTTCAAGAGTGGTTAACTGGCTTTTCAAAAAATCAAATTACAACAAACAAGTCCATTTTTCTCTCTTTTCCCCCACCATTTCTGGCAAGTACCTCTTTATTTTTGACAAGCTTGAGGAGGATAACATTTTCTTGTTTATAAGCTCATCCTTCAGATGAGTCCAACTTAGTTTAAGATTCGAACCCTAAGAAGGAGTGGTTTTTTCCTGTTTAAAATTGAACAGGTCCTTTACTATTAAATTTTAACGAGTCCAATATAGGAGA
Organism: Pinus albicaulis; assembly: GCA_034641835.2. Classification (NCBI taxonomy): domain Eukaryota; kingdom Viridiplantae; phylum Streptophyta; class Pinopsida; order Pinales; family Pinaceae; genus Pinus; species Pinus albicaulis. The sequence continues at coordinate 913,470,835 of CM076571.1, read as the reverse complement.
AACTCGGTGTTTTTCAATTTTAGGGATTCAGAAGAAAAAACTTAAGAAAACTGCATGGGGGTAATTTTTGGTAAATTTAGTCTCTCGAGCCTGAAAAAGGATAAAATAATGCGGGAGAGAACTCTATTGACCGTAATTAGTCAACGTATTCCTTTTTCGTAAATAGTCCATTTCAGTCTGTAAAAGGGGTAAACATATACTGAAGGGATGATCATTCATTTAATTTAACGAGTTAGAATAGTCAAGTACTTGGCAATATTTTCATTTTTAGAGAGTCTGAAAAGGTCTTAAAAGAGAACTCAAGAGTTTCGCTTTTTCGTAAGTTTTAATGAGTTCGAAAAAGGGATAAAAATGTACTCATGGTTTTCACTTTTTCGTAAGTTTTAACAAGTTCGAAAAAGGGATAAAAATATACTCCTGTGGCCGACTTTCAATTTAATTTACGAGCAAGAAAAGACGGAAAGAACTCGGCATTTTCATGTATTTTACGAGAATGAAAGATAGAAAAATAATCTCGGGATTTTCATGAGTTTAACAAGTCTTGAAAAAAACCGAAATTGACTCAAGATAGGTTTCATTTTTACAAAATCTTGAAACATAGAAAAAATATGCTTCAGAGTGGTTTCATTTTTACACAAGCTTGAAACAGAGAGAAAAATGTGCTTGATTCCCCCTAAGCGTAACTGCTAGAGCGCATGCCCCCCTAGCTTCATTTCATTCAACTAAGTACACTGCTGGTAATTAATAGCTGGATGGAATGAAGGTTCATTTGCGAGATCCTATGAAAGACTCGACTTGAATAGGAGAGGATTTGTTTCATTTTTTAACGAGCTTGACACAGGAAAAGAACTATGCTCATAGTGACCTATTTCATTTTTTAACGAGGTTGACACAGTAAAAGGACCTATCCTCATACCTGATTCATTTTTTACGAGGTTGACTTAGTAACAGGAACCATCCTAAAAAATTCCTTATTTCTAATCTATTAATCTACTCTCTACAATCTACCTACTGATTCATTTTTTAATGAGGTTGACACAGGAAAAGAACTGTCCTCATGGAAGCTTGTTTCATTTTTTAAACGAGCTTGACACAAGAAAAGGAACTATGCTCTCAACTAACTGATTCATTTTTTAACGAGTCTGACACAATAAAAGGAACTATCCTCACACTCACTGATTCATTTTTTAACGAGGTTGACACAGTAAAAGGAACTATCCTCAGGCTTATTGATTCATTTTTTAACAAGGTTGACACAGTAAAAGGAAATATCCTCAGACTCACTGATTCATTTTTTAATGAGGTTGACACAATAAAAGGAATTATCCTCATCACAACATGTTTCATTTTTTAACGAGGTTGACATAGTAAAAGGAACTATCCTCATACCTGATTCATTTTTTAACGAGGTTGAATTAGTAACAGGAACTATCCTCTGACCAACTGATTCATTTTTTAACAAGGTTGACACAGTAAAAGGAACTATCCTCACACTCACTGATTCATTTTTTAACGAGGTTGAAACAGTAAAAGGAACTATCCTCGCAACAACATGTTTCATTTTTTAACGAGGTTGACACAGTAAAAGGAACTATCCTCAGAAACTACTTATTTCTAATCTATCTATATAACCTACTGATTCATTTTTTAATGAGGTTGACACAGAAAAAGAACTTTCCTCATACCTTTTTCATTTTTTAACGAGGTTGACTCAATAACAGGAACTATCCTCTGACTTACTGATTCATTTTTTAACGAGGTTGACACAGTAAAAGGAACTATCCTCGGACAACATGTTTCATTTTTAACGAGGTTGACACAGTAACAGGAAATCTTCTCATACTCACTGATTCATTTTTTAATGAGGTTGACATAGTAAAAGGAACTATCCTCGTAGTGACTTGATCATGGCTTCCAACTGGAAGAAACACATGTCAATCGACACACCTTGATCATGGCTTCTAAGAGGTCTTCATTAGAAGGAAGAATAGTTCTCCGAAAGGAACACATGTCAAGGGACTCAAAAGGGATAAGAACATCACGTTCAAATAATCCCATAGAGATTTCCATGTCAATTACCGGATCTAAGTCAAAGGAAGACGAGAAAACAATGAGAGGCTCGCTTACATTGGTAACTGAAAACATGGGACTAGTTGCCACATAATTAACTCATGGCGGGGTAGATACCACTTTAGAATTAGGAACATTTAGGGGTGTCATATTATTGGTAGTCGAATCAAGACTAGGGAACGAAATCTGGTCTACAGTCATAATATTTCCATTATGAGGGAAATACATCACGTGAAAGAGTGTCGATACGACGACTTTCATTGCATAGACATAGTCTCTCCCAAGGAGTAAATTGAAATCCAGCGGGCCTCGAACTACCATAAGATCAATACAGAAAGTTTTACCTTCCAAATTAATAGAAAACTTAGGAAGGATACCTAAAGGTTCACTAATGGTTCTGTTAAAATCTTTTAGATTCTGCGTAATAGGCACAAGCTGAGGGGAACCCAAATCTTTTCAAGTAGTTGAGGATAAAATACTAACAGAAGCACCTTCATCTACCTGTGTGTGGTGTATGTCCCTACCACCAAACTTCACAATGATTTGGAAAGGGATGGAGGAAGGAAGACGAGGTTCTGTCAGTCTATTCCAATCAAAGGAAAAGACCTCAGTACTTGGAGGGGGTTCTGTAGAAACAGGTGAAATGCCCCCCGGCGTAGAAGAATATGATGTAACAAGAAGAACCTGAGCGATATGAAGTTCACTCTCTACATGGATAATGGGATCGACCGAATGTGAAATCGAATCGACCACTTGATCAACTAATGGATCATCAACCTGAGTGATATGAGTTTCACTCTCCAATGGAAGAGTGAGATCGACTGTACTTGAAATTAGATCAATCACTTCGTCAGCTGACGGTAGGTTGGGAGAAAGTTTACGGTAACCAGTTGGAAATTCTTATTGTGGAATAGTAAGGTTTTCCAATAATTTTGAGGCTTCATCCATGTGAGGAAAAATGTGAGTTTGATGACTCCCTTTGCATAAATTACAAGGAAACCTAACTTTACCCTTTTTCCCAGGAACCTGACTATCACTGGTTGATGGATCAACGGAAAGTTGATGAGATTTTTCTAACCATACTTCCAAGACCTTTGGAATACCAGGACAATTGATAAGGAAGTGGTCACCCTTACAAAGCCTACAAGGGTAATTGGGTTTACGATGCATGTTGGAGGTTTCCTCAACACAACTAACACTTACAGCCATGGTTGACTGGTTGACTTATTTCTTATTTTTCTTCTTCTTCTTCTTCTTCTTCCCTTTCTTCTTCTTCTTAGCCACCTGGTTGCTAGCGTCAAGGCTTTTACCAAGAGAAGAGGAAGAAATGGAAGAAAAAATATTGGGCGAAGAAGTTAAAGGGTCAACAGAAGGTTGGTGATGTTGAGATGGTGAACTCTGTTGAGGTGAAGCATCCAGTTGAGGTGGAACAATTGCAGTATTCGGGGCCAACTAAGTTGAAAATAACCATATCGGTAAACCTATTGTAAATCCAGGTAATGACAATGTAGCCATATAAGGAGGACCAACATTTCCAAAGCAAGGAAAAGTACTAGGATTCTCGTTAAGAGGGGTTCCTAGGTTGGTAAATTCCGGAACAGTTGCCATTATATTCAACTTCAGCGAATTTTATTAACAATTTAAAATTAAAATTAACAATTAACAATTTACACCTAACAATTAAAATTCACAATTCACACCTATGGTCTCTAAAAGTAAAAATAAAAAAATTAACATGCGCTATCAAATCTAGGAGTCAAACCACACACAAACAGTAACTTCCTGTACTAAAAACACTAGTTGGTGATGAAATCCAACATCGTAGAATTTTAATGCAGAAATGGTGGTTGGAACAGTTACCCCGACAACCTGCTTAATGAAACAAACTGGCACAAGTTTCTTCACAAAACCATCTCGAGTGAAGAGAACCCCCTAGAGAGTCCAAGTGAGTCTAGTCGACGTCTGCTCCAGGTACAGTGAAATCTTTCCTTCACCGTCACCTTAGGAAATAATCTTAAGCTTATGGACACTAAGGTTACCAATAGTAACAAATACAACTGGGGGAAAAGTCTATGATCTAATTCCACGCGCAAGGGCAGAGTAACAAAGCTCAATCCCCTTGAAGGCTCCTCTACATGGTCAATCCGAGGTTTACCGAAAAGTGACCCCAGGCTCCTCGACAATGGTTAATCCGAGGTTTACCATTTGTAATGCGTGCAGATCTTCTATCTTTCCCAATGAAACAAAATTGATTGTCTCAAAGGTTCAGACATGATCTCGTGATTAACTCCTTTAAGAGAAGCTTCCAAGATTGTACCAATTACAATTGGATTTATTTCCTACCGCAAGATATATCTACTTGCTTGTTTTAGTTGCTTTGGAAAGTTAACTATAACCTATTCCAAAGCACTAATCCTGAGCTAGATTGGTGGAAAGAACCCTAAAAATGTAAAAATTACTAGATGAATTTTAATTAAGCGCTGTTTTATTTAGGCTGTTATTACTCAAAAGGGTAAATGGATATGAAACCAATGGTGTTATGACCTGACCCAAAACTGAATGCAATCGAATATGATAATGTAATCTTTTCAATTCAATGAATCCTAACTAAAGTAAGGAGAGAGTTTCCATGCACTTCCAACAATGCAAAAAAATGATCACTAAGAGAAAATATAACAAATTCTCTAATGCACTAATTTCATCAAGAAAAACTAATGCAAATCAATTCCAAAACAATTTTTTTTATTTTTGTGTTTTTAAAACAAGCATAAAAACATCTAAATTCAAATCAAAGAAAACTGATCTAAATCTACGATTGATTTTTCAGAATGTAAACTATGCAGTTGTTATCTATGCACAATTCACTCATATTCTGAAAATGAGAATTCTAATTATGCAAATGTGATCTATGCAAGAGAATTCTCAAACACAAGATGATTCTAATGTAATCTAAGAACCAATCAAGTGCAAGTAAAGAAAATTGGGTGAGAGTTCCAAAGATCAAAAAATAAAAACACTCAAAGGCAATTAACACTCATACACAATTTAGTCCCCCCCGGCAAATGAGGGGGAATTTTTTTTGCAAAAAAAAAAGCAAAAAGATGTAAAATTGTGAAAATACTGAGACAAACCTCCAAGTAATGACCAAAGGAAATAAAATTAAGAATTTCTCAAAAAAGAGACTCAAAACACCCAATTAACTTAACGGAGATTGATGAGATGAAAAATTTGTTGAAAGAAAATCATAAACAAGGTTTTTTGACAGAAAGATATAGATCTGGGTAGATGCTAAGAATCCTAAATTAAATCTAAACTCAATCTGAAAGAAGAAATCTAAGTTTTTCAAGACTTTTAACAGGGTTTGCAACAATGTGCGGTCCCTAGAAAATTTCAAGAAAACAAAAAAGTTCTCAAAACTTTTCAAAGCAAAGTAAATCTAAGTTACCCAAGCCCGTACAAATCAATCAAAAATCAGAAAAAGAATTTTCTCAAATCAAAATAAAGGAAAATCAAAACAAGTTCTTTCCCCAGTAGAGTCGCCAATTTTTTGGCCGGATAAATCGATCTTGCAGACAAGATCGATCTCCCTAGTGTCAGAAGACAATCTAGCAAAAAACGAACAACTAAGTTTATCTTTCTCTAAATATATTCATCTTACAAATAAATGCTATGAAGGTGTAGATCCTACCTTAGATGCAAATTCTTATTTGCATTCGTAGTGCTTCCGTCGCATCAATAATCCTTCCGTCGCAACAAGAGTTGATTCGTCGCAACAATAATTCTTTCCGTCGCAACAATAGTTCCTCCGTCGCAACAATAGTTCCTCTGTCACAACAATAGTTCCTTCATCGCAATAAAGTGTCGTCTTTTGTCGACCTGCAATCACAAAAAAGAAAATATTAAATAGCACCTATATAACAAATAATTATAAAACATACCTATCATAGTGATCAAGGAATCTATGAAATAAACGATCAAATGAAAACTTATTAAAATAAACAATCGAACGACAATTTATTGAGAAAAACAAAACTTGATTGTATTAATCTTAAAATAATAGAAGAACCTTACAACCTTAGCCTTGATGTTGAACAGGCCTTCCCAGGGTCCAAAGCAAGAGTCTCCTCTACTTTGATAAGTCTTGCACTCTTCCTCCAGGAGCACATAGAGGTATGTGATATTTCCTCTCAAAAGCTCAATAGAAAGAAGTCTAAATCTCAACATCACTTCAACTCAATCACACACTAAAGCTTGAACTCCCTTTGAGGCTACCCAATGCCTCTTTTTATAGAGCATATGAGGAGGTTAGGGTTCCACCTTTGAAGGGATAGAATCCTCATTCAAAGGGATAGGCTCCTCGCATCAAGGGATTAGTTCCTTAAGGTGAGGGATGCATGAACGTTACTAAAGTGACTCATCCCCAAAAAATCTCATCTAGACCTTCTAGAATTGACCTCAAATCAGCTTTTTAACTTTACTTTCTCGCTTTTTTGACTTTGAGAAGGGTACGCAAGCATTAAAAGGGAAAAACTATGTTCTAGAACATAGGTAAGCAGTGTATTACATGCGTACCCAAGCTAGGAACACAGGCAGGCTTCATGTTACCTGCGTACCCAAGGATTTTTGAGTTTTTAGGGTTTTTCCTGCAGTTTTAGGGCCTGGAATGAGGAACAAAGGTTGTAATACTTGCATAGGAGGCATGTATGAGTGTTAATGAGTTCATACAGTCAGCATAATGTTAAGGTGATATTTTTTAGTGCAATACTGGGTAGGTGAATAAGTGGGAGGGAAGACCCATAAGTCTCATTAGCAGCAATAAGAACACTTCAAGTGAAAAAGGAGACCCTTTTTAGTAGCTAAATAAGCACCTCCAAGTGTGAACAAGGGTTGGTTCATGTTGATTTAGTCAACTTTGACCAATTCAATAGCGCTGTTATGGAGGAGTGGAGATTAATGAAGGAATAACGCAATTTTGGAGGGAGGTGAACTTCATGAAGGAAATGACCTAATTGAGTGGGGCCAAGGACATGAAAGCTCACAATATACTTAAGGAAGATGATGGCAGCCATTTGGGATCATGTTTTGAGATTATTATTTTGACATTGGTCAGCTTAGACTATTTTCTTCCTCTTGTTGTTTAGAAAGGTTGTAGTGTTGTTTAGCACCGGGTGTTCCCGAGCGGGAATCCCACCTCCTTCCTTGAGGGGCCTCTTGGAAGAGTATTTTATTCATTTCCACATTCAATTTTTCAGGCCAAGCTTTAGCTTTCTTCATCATCGTAGTTTCTGCAGGTTATTGTGCTCTGTTGTAGGGTGCAGCAGTGGAGGGATTAAAATCCCACTTTCTGAGCTAGTTTCTCATAAGAGAGAGCTTTCCTTCTCTTGGGAGATTTGTTTGGAGATTTCTTGGGCACATTTCAGATATTTTGCATCAGGAAATACATTCCCCATCATTTCCAACATTGTTCTAGCCAGGAAATGCATTATTTTGGAGGGTAGCTTCAGTAGCAGATCTTGTGGGTTCTTTGCAGTGTTTCCTTATGATTGAGGGGTTCATCCTTTCATGGGAGGATACCTTTGAGGGTATTTACATCAGATCTAATTTATTTCAGCCTTATACACTCTTTTCCTTTATTTTTCAGTGATTATTCAACTTATTTCTGAATATCACCATTGTACTTAGAGTGAATGGAAAGAAACCCTTCTTGGGTTCTCTTGTATTTGTAGTAAGGAGACTAGATCTCAATTTTTAAGCATGATTCATTAATATATGAGTAGATATATTTTTCTCTACAATTTCTGAGTTGAAACCCTCATAAGACTGCGCAGTCTCTTTCATGTAATAATTATGTGTAGCAGTGTTTTGGGGATTTAGTGTTTTTCAACTATACTAGGTGTGGGAGGTCTATTTACCTCACCTAGTTTGATTTTTTTTTCTCTCCTCTTGGATTTATATGCTACAATGTTAGATATAATGGATTCGAGTGTTAATTTCATTTTTCATGCCATACATTTCTGGAAATTCATTTTTAAGTGCATGCTTTGCTGAGTTCCCCAATTTAGGATGTTACAATGGTATCAGAGCATAATCTTGGCTCAGCCTGTGGATCTCGGCCATTATGATATCAAGAGAAGGAGAGATGTATAGAAAAGACAAAGATGAAACTCCATTATGTGGAGGAAGGAAGGAGGAGAGGCTCTCAAAGCTTCTTCCCAAATCTATACAAAGCATTCAAGGAGATATCAAGAAAACGAGAAGGGAAATGGAATCCCCAAAGGATTTTGGATTTGAAGAAAACTCTAGATTTGCACATAATAAGTATCAGCGTGCAGATACACCCCAAGGTTCACAGCACCGTCCTATGCCCAGATTTTCCATGAGGGAGATATAAGAGGGGGAAAGGTCTAAGAGGGAAACTCTTAGTGACATTTTACAAGATTATGAATATCAAACCAAGAGGTTTAGAGATCATATCACCTTCTAGGAGTTCTGCAAGATCAAGGTGGAGAGGAGCAAGCAGCATGACATGGATAGATTTTTTCTATCCACTTTTGATGGATCCCCTACATGTTCAGCCAAAGCTTAAATGGAGGAGCTACACACTTATTTGTAGCATCACCAAGTTTCTGAAAATGAAGTTATCGTATTCCTGTGTTTTGATAGATTGGCTTACCAAAAGACAAGGCAACATCAAAACCAATATTTAGAGTTCCAGGATCTAGACCTCTTGTTCTCAGAGAGGGATCTCTCAAGTGTTTGCAAATATATGTCTTGTTTTCTTTAAAGTATTGATTTTAGACTAGTTATTAAGTGCAAGTGTTTGTTTGTTCTGTTTGTTTGGTTGAATTGGTATAGAAAAATATGAAAGGTCTAGGCAGTGTAAATAGAAAGAAGAAGTATCAGATTGATTGGGCAATGGAGTCAAGAAGAGGTTTATGAGAAACTCATCAATGGATATGGGATATCAAAGGGAAAATCTAACTTGGCCACTGGATCCTTTAGTTTTGTGAATGAGATGGACATTAATGATTTGGAAAGAGAAAATGAATTCTCAACAAAGCGAACTTGAAAACATAACTTGAACAATAAAGAGGTATTTGATAGATAGGGCTAACCATGAATTCTACAAATTACACTTTAAGAAAATAATGACTTCAAGACAACTTTTAAAATGAAATCTAAGATTTGGAAGCACATCCTATTTCCTCAAATATTTTATTTCAAATGACTTAGAAAACATAAAAAAGATTCACTAATAATTGCAATCATAGAAGAGGGGACACCTAACACATCTATGATCACAACTATAAGGACCTTTAAAACAATTGTTCAAGCAGGGACAAAGGGCAATATCAAAACAGACCTCCTTGGCTAACTATAAACAATGGTACTTCAAAGGGAGACTTCAAAAACAGTTTTCAAGTGGCAGCAGACAAGTAGGGAAAATCATAAATCATGCTGAAACCAATTATTTGAACTATTAGAGAAATAAAAAAGCATGAGGACTAAAGAGAAAGATTAAAGACTCTAAAATACCTCAGCAGAAGAAAACATAAAACAGTGAAGGATAAACAGGTCTAAGGTGCTTCCAGGAGTCATTTCTTAGCCTAAACTTTTCATCCTGTTGTAGTAAGAATTTATGAAACATAATGAAAATAGGAAAAACACCAGACAGTTTAGAATACATCACCAACAGCCAAGCTCTTGGATCCAATGATAGAGCCTTCTCAAGAACAAGAATGTCACAACATCACCAAGCTTCCAAGACTTCAATTTCTTCCTCAAATTCAAACAGATTATGTATTATTTCAGAGAGTTTCAGTGTTACAACTAGTGACCAACCAACCCACCTCTCATATTCTTCAGAAGTATTTATAGAAGAAATGAGGAGGTGGAAGAGTTTTGGACTTGAATATCATTAATTCTATGTTAAATGAAACTCCTAGCCTTAAAAACCATGCAAGGCATAAGGCAGGAATTCATTTAATTCTAACTATATTTATCTAACTCTGTTTCTACTTTTTAGGCTTAGCGGATGAAAAATTTGACTTTAACGCTCTTTTTATCCTTTGAAATAACTTCACTGACAGTTTAAAATTTGTTCTTTTGTTGGTAATAACTGTTTAGGTGTCTTTAGGCAAATATTTTCGAACTGGGCAATAAATATGCCTTCATTTGATTTATTGAGGCTGCAGGTGGCACTCTGGTAGCTGGAGGATTGAATTAGCCCCATTGATGTGGCTCTGAGGTGTCCTTCGACTAATATTTCTCTTCATTTTGTGGATTAGGCCATTTAATTCCAAAGTTTATGCCTTGATCCTTTCAAGCTTTGATTAAAACCTTTAATCATATAATTATGCTTTGATCTCCTATCTTCAATGTTGATACTCTTTAATTAATGGATTCTGACTATGTTTGCATGTTTGCAGGTTCGCATAGGGTTTCATGATATCACCAATGCTCATGAGGCATGGGTAGAATCATAGTTTGAACCCTGTAGATTCCCTTTCTTCGTGGATAATGGCATGTGGATCGTCATCCCTGGCCTTAGCACTATTTTTAAAACTATGGGAAAACCCATATATCCTGCACAAAACAAAAAAAAATTATAAAAAACCTGCGAAAAATAGGTTCAAAGATTGCTTTGGAGGTTTGGTCGTGAGAGAAAATCGGAACCGTCGGATTAGAATAATCAACGGTTGAGATTAATCGGTGGGGTCGCTTGGGAAAAATGGATGGATGGAAAATGCACGGGGGTGAAATTAAGTCAGGACCGTCCGATCTCAGAGATCGACGGTTGAGATTTAACTTGATAATAACAATGCTGTGGAGAATAGTGGTAAGGCAGAAAACCGGCAACAATTTTCGCATTGCGTTTGGGTGGTATGCGGTTTTGTCAAAAAAAATGTGATTCGATACATTAGCTAATACCCGTCCCTTTAAAAACCATCAGTTTCGCAAAAAAAATTGGAGTTAACTCTTGGGCGCAAAAAATTTTCGAAACACATCATCCGCTGTCGGATCAAAGGTTCCAGATCCGACGATGTGGATCACACGCGACAGGAAAATTTGCGGGTTTAAAGAGGTGAGCGGGGCCCATGATGACATGTGGTCTTTTGTCGTGGAGCATGTTAGCCCCCTATGAATTTTTTGACAAGAAAACAGTGGGCTAAAATGTTTTTTGAGCCTTCAAGGAATGCATCTCCTCCAAAAACACATCATCCTCGAAGCCTCATGTGCCTTTGCCCTTTGTTAAATCCTCACTGTAGTTCCTAGTTTAAAAGCCTCTCCATTGTGAAGAAAATGCCCAAAGGCCTCCATGTTTCCTTTTATATCAACCCTATTAAACCTCTATTTTCATCACCTTTTCCCCCCTTCTATTCCCCTTAAACCCGTCAAATATCATTTGTTTGGTTTGATATCCCCTTATTCTATCTATTGATTCCCTCTCTAGCCTTAAAATCCTCTTTTTTGGCTAAAAACCCATATCTTTCCATATGACAGGCTTATCCCCTTTCAGCTATCCCCTTAACCACTTCCTCTCCATAAGCTCGAGCGCTAAGACCAAGCGCTAGTCCAAAGCACCAATCGCATCGGAGAATCGGAGCGGGACATGCTTTCATTGAGAAGCCCGAAGTTCCAATGCGATGGTGTTATATTTTGTCAGCCCTTGAGTTGATTTCTGCCATTGGATGGAATAGATCTAACGGTCGTTGCAAGTCCCATCACTCCCGCATCCCCCTTTCGTCACTCCTCCGATTGCATGCCCACCGTCGATTCACTTTAAATCTGATGGCCCTCGCTTCCTCGCCCCAATCGCAATCACAGATTTTAAACTGTGCCATCCTTCGTCCCTCTCGATTGCGACCCTCCGACGTGATCATGGGCATTGAATCCACAAGAACCAATGGCCAGGATCCACCCTCATTCCGCCATGTGTCCCCCAATCAGGATCCTCCGATCCAATCGCAGTCGTCGATCTCTCACAAATCCGACGGTCCAAATCCAATCGCTCCTTCGCCCCCCGGATTTGGGTCCCCCTAGCACTCCCCTCCTATTATATCTCAGCCGTTCATCTCAACCAGATCGACGGTCCACATGCTTTCTTCCACCAAACTCCCACTTCACTACATTTTCACCTATTTTCCCCTACAACCACTGTCTCCATAGTTGCACCATGATTCTTCCAAGCCTCACAGTATCTCCTCCACCACCATTGGATTTTATAATTGGTTTATTTTACTGTGCAGGGTATATAGAGTGGTGAATTCACTCTATCGCAGTCACTGTGATTCAGAACACAGAGAGGCCATTACAGCAATGGCTCAGTGAAACAACAGAGACAGATTCAGTGGATTAAAGCCAGTTAATTGAATATTCGACTCCTAATCCCGTGATCAAAGGATTAATGCGTAGTCCAAAGAATATAAAGAGCACACGAAATGAGCCATATCTACTCTCAGCATCAGCAATACATTTCTCAGAATAGTACACCTTCCGACAAAATTTTTCATGCCTCCCCGAGCTCCCAAAGGCCATCTCACTAACATAAAGCTTCCAAGTCTGTTAGGACAATAATAATGGAGGTATGGAAGCCCAAAATACCTTTATTCACCTTAATTTATTCAGGGGATGAAACAGAGAGCCTTACGGCCAGAAAGAACTTCAAAGAAACATCAGAGGTCAAATCCAACCTGACAAAGACTCCAAACTGGACCACCAAGTACAGCACAGAGCTATTAAGCATAATGGGCATGATCATCTCCTTCACTCTGTCTTAATAAATCTATTTAATGTGTATCACCTACTCCTGCTATCCATTTTTCCTATAAAGAATCCCAGAGAACGCATTGTAAAGGGTTGGATTGTGTTATCGCGATTGTAGTTGTAGGGATTCATTTTTTACTCGTAGAAACAGTTTTGGGAAAGAGCAGCAGAGTAGTAGGTAATGTAGTAGGCTGGGAGGAGAAAGTTGGGACTGTAATCAAATATTGAGCTCAGTGTATGTGACTGGTTTTGCATCAATTAATCAAGCAAATTTCACAGGATCTTGGTTTATTACTACGGGTGATGTTTTCTCTTTACATTATTTTATTACATTTTGTCATGATGTTCATTTCTTCTGGTACGCATTAGAAATTTGGCATAGGATTTATCCTTGCATGGTACCCTATGTTTTTTCTCTCCCTACCTTTAATTTTTTCTGCTGATAGTGGAACTAAGAGCAAAATCATGTAATCTAACCAGTGTAGTAGCTATTATTCACTGTTAGATGATGTGTGAATTTGGGGTTTGATGCTTAGTTGTTCTTGTTGGGGTTCAATCCAGAGCATTTGGGATACCGGGGATTTAGTGTAAGCCATGCCCACTGGGGTCCTTGTTCGACAATTTGACCATTCCAAGATCCCATGAGCTGGTGTCGAAGCATTGAAGGTTAAAATCCCTTCTCTGATCTCAGGCCCGGTTCTATGTTTAAATCTTATTGTTTCTACTTCGAGAGTACGCCAAAGAAGATCTGGAGTTAGATGACCTCTGGTCTGATCTCAGGCTGCCCTTTTTATTTCACCCTTCTCTCCTTATTGTTCCATTCCATCATCTATCTCAAAGATCCTTTACTATAGATGACGTTCCCTATGCCTTGTTTAGTTGTTTGAGAGTAATCTCCTTTTGAGACTCCATAGCCCAATGGATGGCATGGCCTTGACCCATCCTCCTCTGGTGAAATGTCCTATTGCTCTGCTCCTTTCTTCCCATTACCTTCTCAGTATATGATCTTATGACCCAATCGATAACCGACCCAATCATTTTAAACCCCCCTTGTGCTTCATACCTAGCCTAACATCTCATTTTGAGCTTCAAAGATATATCATTCTTTGTCTTATTGGAGAGATCCCTCTCCAGGTCCAGGAGGGCTAGATCCTAGGGCCCCAAAGTGGTTCTGATGTTGTCTCATCTTTTGGTCTTGCCAATCTGGCCAAAACATGGGAACTCCAACATAATGGCGATTCCACTGGGGAAAAATCTGAGAGTCCTTAACTGCTAACATTGGTCTGTGTCCCATTGCAGTCCCCAACATAATGGAAAATCCACTGGGGAATAACTCAGACCAATGCATTTAGATTGGTGTTTCAATGCTGATGGTGGACAGCAGCCTGTTACAAAATCCAAATTCATCCACCTGGCAACTCCACACCCTATAATCCCAAAAGACCTAATGACTCCACTGGTAGAAGACTTTGAACTGGTTGAGAAGATGCAGTGACCTTCTTTGTAGAAAACATGGAACTAGACATGGACAGAGATGCAAAGCTTGATGCTTTGGCAGATCAATTAAACAAAATAGTGATCGTGTTTGGTAAAGTGTTGGAGATTCATATGGCTAATTTAAATGAAAATAATGATTATTTAGAGCAGCCCATGCTTCTTTCAGAGCAAGAACAAATTCTAGAACCAGAAATTGAGCAAGTCATGTATAATACTCAAGATTCTATAGAAGATGAAGAAGAAAGTGATCAGGAGTTGCCTGATTGCTTACCCGTTTCTTGTACCATGTTGATTAGAGAAAATAAAAGCTTAAGGACATAAGCTAGTAGGGGGTGCTACATTGAGGGAACAAGTGACCTCATGGAAGATGCAGGATCTGATCAGGTAGAGGAAGAACCAGTGCACATAGAGGCCCACCCTCTGACTGGTAATTCTTCTCAGATTCCACTAGAAGAGTGGCACCCTGATCATGAGGAATGGCTTGAATCAAAAGGAGATCAGGAAACGCCAAAAATTCCTCAGATTTTCCCTGCTAGCACAAACGAAGATTTCGCAGAAGAGGCTCAAGAAGATATCCAGCCTCCAGATCAGTTAGTACAAGAAACAGATGGTTGTTGTTCTTCTGTCTGTATGAAAAGAGAAATCTCTCCGCTGACAGAAGAAGAGATGGACCGAATATTAAACACGCAGTCCAACTCTGAGATCTTCTATAGAACTGATACTCTTTCTCATTCGTCTATGGAGTTTGATCATGCAGATCTAGAAAACTCCCCTATGGAGATGAACGAAGAAAGGGTTGCTAAACATCCGAAATGGTTGACATGGTCGAGTCAGCCTGTTTATGACACTGATGGAGAAAGCTACAAAATTTTAGTAGCAGATGAAGATTTTTTGAATCTTCATTCTGCTTTTCCTTAGAACATCAGTGACAGCTTCCATGAGACTAGAAGTCAGCAGCCTCTCATTTTAGAAGATGACAGGGAAAGCAAAGAGGACATAGCGGCAAGATATGATGAGTCCTCCAGTTCAGATGAAGAAGATGAAGGAGACACTCTTTCTAAAGAGAGTCTTATTCTTAGTCCAGTGGAAGAAGAGGAGATCCTGGTTGAGGCCTGCTTGCCAAATCTTCATAACCAGGTATCTTTTCATGATCCTTATGTCCATTTCCTGCAAAAATTTGCAAAAGGATCAAAGGTCTTTTTGAGCAGCATGTTGCAAATAGAAAGAAATTTTTTTAAAGCTACTGATGGGGAACAAAGAGAATGGGATTGGCCCTGCCTATCCAGCTTGCTCAAAGAGATGAGCAAGAAAGACCAATCGTGGGATCGCTTGATGGACTAGTTGCATTGGAAGACAATGTTTGTAAGCTAGACTTACAAATATTCTAGTTAGAGTAGGGTAGATAGGAAAAATCTCAATAAAGCTCAGTCCATGAGCATGTAGTTAGTTGCTTTAAATTCTACAAGGTTTTACAGACCATGAGTAGTTTTTTCTATTATGGCATGGTCCACAGCAAGCCAGACAGTCCAAACCTGGCTTGACTGTTTTCAATTTTTATCTTAGAATGTAGAGAAGAAATCTTCTAGACAGTTTAATCCTAGCAGATGTAGTTTAGGTAGAGATAATATGAGACCAACAGTTTAATCTGGTCTCATGGAGTAATAAGGGTAGAATGAGCATAGGTTTATTTTTCTTGTTTGTAAAAGATTGATGATGTAAGGGTCTGCAAGTCCAAATGCACCCAGAAGATAAAATGTTAGGATTTAGTTTGGGTAGGTAGGTGTTTGAGTGATGTTGCTGCTGATATGTGTCTTCATGGTCTGTGGCAGCTGAATCAAATAACAAAGGGTGGTTCAAGCATCAAGAATCTGGCCTATACCAAATATAATTCTCTGAATTCTTGACTCCTTCAAGAATAAGCCATCCCCATGTGGAGCCACTGTTAGCCCCCTATGAATTTTTTGACAAGAAAATAGGGGGCTAAAATGTTTTTTGAGCCTTCAAGGAATGCATCTCCTCCGAAAACACATCATCCTTGAAGCCTCCTATGCCTTTGCCCTTTGTTAAATCCTCACTACTGTTCCTGGTTTAAAAGCCTCTCCGTTGTGAAGAAAATGCCCAAAGGCCTCCATTTTTCCTTTTATATCAGCCCTATTAAACCTCTGTTTTCAGCACCTTTTCGCCCCTTCTATTCCCCTTAAACCTGTCAAATATCCTTTGTTTGGTGTGATATCCCCTTATTCTATCTACCGATCCCTCTTTAGCCTTAAAATCCTCTTTTTTGGCTAAAAACCCATATCTTTCCATATAATAGGCTTAGCCCCTTTCGGCTAGCCCCTTAACCACTTCCCCTCCATAACCCCGGACGCTAAGACCAAGTGCTAGTCCAAAGCGCCAATCGCATTGGAGAATCGAAGCGGGACATGCTTTCCATTGAGAAGCCCAAAGTTCCCATGCGATGGTGTTATATTCTATTGAATCTTGAGTTGATTTCTGCCATTGGATGGAATAGATTTAACAGATGTCGCAAGTCCCATCACTCCTACATCCCCCTTTCATCACTCCTCCGATTGCATGCCCACCGTAGATTCATTTTAAATCCGGCGGCCCTCACTTTCTCGCCCTAATCGCAATCGCAGATTTTAAACTGTGCCATCCTTTGTCCCTCCCGATTGCGACCCTCCGACGTGATCTTGGCCGTTGAATCCACAAGAACCAACGGCCAGGATCCACCCTCATTCCACCATGTGTCCCCCGATCAGGATCCTCCGATCCAATCACAGTCGTCGATCTCTCATAGATCCGACGGTCCAAAGCCAATTGCTCCTTCGCCCCCCAGATTTGGGTCCCCCCATCATTCCCCTCCTATTAGATCTCAGTCGTTCATCTCAGCCAGATCGAGGGTCCAAGTGCGTTCTTCCACCAAAATCCCACTTCACTGCATTTTCACCTGTTTTCCCCTATAGCCACTGTCTCCACAGTTGTGCCACGATTCTTCTAGGCCTCACAGCATCTCTTCCACCACCCTTGGATTTTATAATTGGTTTATTTACTGTGCAGGGTACACAGAGTGGTGAATTCACTCTATCGCAATCACTATGATTCAGAACACAGAGAGGCCATTACAGCAAAGGCTCAGTGAAACAACAGAGACAAATTCAGTGGATTAAAGCCAGTTAATTGAATATTCGACTCCTAATCTCGTGATCAAAGGATTAATGCGTAGTCCAAAGATTAGAAAGAGCACACGAAATGAGCCATATCTGCTCTCAGCATCAGCAGTACATTTCTCAGAATAGTATGCCCTCCGACAGAAGTTTTCATGCCTCCCCGAGCTCCTAAAGGCCATCTCACTGACAGAAAGCTTCCAAGTCTGTCAGGACAACAATAATGGAGGTATGGAAGCCCATAAGACCTTCAGTCACCTTGCTTCAGGGGATGAAACAAAGAGCCTTACAACATAAAAGAACTTCAAAGAAACATCAGAGGTCAAATCCGACCTAACAAAGACTCCAAACCGGACCACCAAGTACAGCGCAGAGCTATTAAGCAGAATGGGCATGATCATCTCCTCCACTCTGTCTTAATAAATCTATTTAATGTGTATCACCTACTCCTGCTATCCATTTTTCCTATAAAGAATCCCATAGAACACATTATAAAGGGTTGGATTGTGTTATCGCGGTTGTAGTTGTAGGGATTCATTTTTTACTGTTAGAAACAGTTTTGGGAAAGAGTAGCAGAGTAGTCTGTAATGTAGTAGGCTGGGAGGAGAAAGTTGGGACTGTAATCAGCTATTGAGCTCAATGTATGTGACTGGTTTTGCATCAATTAATCAAGCAAATTTCATGGGATCCTGGTCTATTACTACGGGTGATGTTTTCTCTTTACATTGTTTTATTACATTTTGTCATGTTGTTCATTTCTTCTGGTACGCATCAGAAATCTGGCATAGGATTTACCCTCGCATGGTACCCTATGTTTCTGCTCTCCCTACCTTTAATGTTTTCTACTGATAGTGGAACTTAGAGCAAATTCATGTAATTTAACCAGTGTAGTAGCTATTATTCATTGTTAGCTGATGTGGGCATTCGGGGTTTGATGCTTAGTTGTTCTTGTTGGGGTTCAATCTAGAGGATTTGGGATACTGGGGATTTAGTGTAAGCCCTATCCACTGGGGTCCTTGTTCGACAGATTGACCATTCCAAGATCCTGTGAGCTGGTGTCGAAGCATTGAAGGTTAAAATCCCTTCTTTGATCTCAGGCCTGGTTCTATGTTTAAATCTTATTTTTTCTCCTTTGAGAGTACGCCGAAGCAGATCTGGAGTTAGATGACCTCTGGTATGATCTCAGGCTACCCTTTGTATTTCACCCTTCTCTCCTTATTGTTCCATTCCATCATCTATCTCAAATATCCTTTAGTATAGATAACATGCCCTATGAAAGCCTTGGCTAGTTGTTTGAGAGTAATCTCCTTTCACGACTCCATAGCCCAATGGATGGCATAGCCTTGACCCATCCTCCTCTGTTGAAATGTCCTACTGCTCTGCTCCTTTCTTCCCATTACCTTCTCATTCTATGATCTTATGACCCAACTGATAACCGACCCAATCATTTTAAAACCCCCTTGTGCTTCATACCTAGCCTAACATCTCATTTTGAGCTTCAAATATATATCATTCTTTGTCTTATTGGAGAGATCCCTCTCTGGGTCCAGGAGGGCTAGATCCTAGGGCCCCAAAGTGGTTCTGATGTTGTCTCATCTTTTGGTCTTGCCAATCTGGCCAAAACATGGGAACTCCAACAGAGCGGGCGATCATCGGGTGAGTTTGGATGGTCAGGAAAAGATCTTGGCCGTTGGATCTTAAGAACGAACGGTTGATATTTTGACAGATGGGGTGGGTTATTGATGGAGAAAAAGGTGAGGCTGGGTGAATGGGAGGAAAGGTAGGGTCTGATGGTCATTGATCTACAGATATCAACGGTCCACATCTGTTTAAAAAAATTATACATCGATAATGAAAAAACAAAGGAAAGTGAGGTTATGACGGGGTTTCTAAGACCTTTTAGCACCTAATTGTGGGGCTTTAGGTCGTATGAGGTGGAGGTCTAAAGGAAATAAGCCCTCGGGGGCTTAAGACCTATAAGGTGTTAAAAGGGTGATTTTAGGCCAAAAAACAGGGTTTTTAAGCCAAATTGAGGGTTTCGGTAGGTAAAAAGGAGGCATTTTTAAACCAAATAAAAGGGAAATATAAGGTTTAAAGGGGGGTTTTGATTATTTGGAAGCTTAATGAAGGTTTATGGAAGGATTTTTATGAAGAGGAAAAAATGGGTGAAAGGAGGAGTGAAAATGATGAAAAATGGAGTTTTTAGAAGCAGTTCCTTTGGTTAACAGCAAGGTTCTTTAGGATTAAAGGGAAACAGTAGTGAAGATTAACTCAAAGGGTAAAGATCATCATAAGACTTTAAGAACTAACAATTTGGTCATGAAATTGTTTCTTGAGGGCTTAAAAATATTTTAGCCACCATTTAATATGACAATTT
Source organism: Pinus albicaulis (assembly GCA_034641835.2). NCBI lineage: Eukaryota > Viridiplantae > Streptophyta > Pinopsida > Pinales > Pinaceae > Pinus > Pinus albicaulis. The sequence continues at coordinate 913,450,957 of CM076571.1, read as the reverse complement.
TTTATAGGTGGCTAACAGAAGCCATCAAAGTTGCAGCACTGCGTTTTTAAGGTAAGGCCTATGCTTGGTGGATGTTTGAGTCATTTTCATTGAAAAATGTCAATAATTCTTCTTTTTCAAAGTTTACTAAGAGATTGGTAGAGATGTTTGAGGTAAACAATTCCGAAGCATTGTGGATGGAGCCAAACAAACCAAAACAAACAAAAATTTTGCATGGTTTGGAAGAACCTACAAACTCAAATCCATCCACATCTTGCATAACACCTTGCTAGAGGCAAGATCTATGTTTCATGTATTTGAACAAGAGGGCATGAAGATTCCATTTTTTCAAAAGAGGATCCTCTTGTTAAGAAGGTGACTCCCATTCAGATTGAAGAAATAGAGAAGGATGGGGGAAACAACGCTGTCACATCTAGATCATATATAGTACCTCATGCAGAGGAAGGAGGATCACATGCTCCAACAGGAGGAATTCTTGTATCATTGCAAGAAATTTCCCGGGATATCACACGTGGAGGTCAAGGCACAATCAATGAACAACATGATTGTGAGATATTGCAGATAGAGGGATATGGTAGGGAGGAAGGTCAACATAACTTGATGAGGAGCACACACCCCTATCTATTTCAAAGAGCTAATGCAAGGAAGAGGCGGACTGATTTGCACTGTGAGGGAAAGGGCAGGGTTTCCCATCCATATGTACAATCTACTCTTGACATTGATGTCTCATTACATGAGGGCATTCCACCCGGGAGGCCACCAGATCTGGAGTTGGTGAGAGAAATATTGTCATTTGATTCACCACTCTTAGATTCCGGAGGGGTGAATACCTTAGAGGAGTCTATTAAAACACAGATATTTTGGGATAGACTCAAGGAGGAAGGAGGCATTCTCCCATTTTCAACATTACCCACTCTCACTACATATACTACGATGACAGAAGTTGCTGCAGTGATGGAGGATGGCACCTTCATGGTGCAAGGGATTTTCTCCATGGATTTGGAGAAACAGAGGATACTTCCTTTGACGAAGGAATCCTCCATGCATTGGAGTATATGGAGGCCACTCATGCTTACATTGGCCAAGTTCAGGAGGTTCTTTTTGGATTGTAGCTTCTCATGGGAGGCCAACTTCCAAAGTTCACCACTTCTATTTGAGCATGAGCATCTGCATGATGGGCATGGAAGCACTTTCAAGGATGACTTTGGCATGAGGGATGTCAAAGAAGAAGACAATAGCATGTGGGGAGCTTCACATTTTATATCTTCAGCGCTGTCTCTTAGGAGGATTGATCCATATTGGAGGTCTCAACTTTTGGTAGAGTACTCCAAGGATCTTGGTGCTTGCATGATTCTTTATGACCCGGAGGGAGATGATTGATACATGGTGGATGATTTCATCATATATTCTTATGGTATAATATTCTTGACTAGAGTTTCTGAGCTCAAGAGGAAGCTACTACATACAGCGCATGTGGACTTTCTTTACATGCACTTTGATGCATTCTATTCTTTGATGGAGGAGTTCACTTGGGAGGGCATCCAGCGGGATATATATCAGAATTGGGAGAGATGAATAGCCCAGATGATGATGGAGAGGATGTCACATCCACTTCCCTACTCATTGGAAGTGAGGGATAATTTCCAGTTGATCCATTTCAGCTCAAGGACCAAAGTACATGGTGGAGAAGGTACAATTTTGCATTTTTATTTGTACTTATTTACCTTATATGAGTAGCATGTTGAACCAAGGAGGATTATTCCTTCTTTCACATTATATTATGTTGTACTTGAGGCCACTTGTAGCACTGGGGTTGGCTATTTTGTTAGTGGTTTGTGGGGAAAGCCACATGATTCTTGTTGTGCACCATTGGCACCACATTATATATTCATGTTCCTATCTTATGAGATGATTGTGGCAGCAAATAAGTGGTTGGAAAAGCACTTTTTATTCTTGGTTTTAAGGTGGGCAAGGGATGCACTTCGTTGGTTCAATGTGTGGAACTATGGTCCACTTTCCGGTTGTCATGAGACAACTTGTTTTTATGGATTTTTGCTTCCTTATATTGCTGATGTCATTGTATTCATGGGAATTTTTTTTTGGAGAGTGGAAAGAGAGTTGAAGGTGCTCATTGGAGGCATGATTCTCCCTAATTTACATGTTTCATGTTTTAGGAGAGCCAATGGGAAAGCCATGATTGCTATGCTACATCTCTTTTCTTCACATGGGAGGAGCCATTTGGAGAACTTGAATTCTTGGAGGAAGCACTTCATGGCTGATTTGTTTTGTGGGGTAACTTGGGCCATTCTTGAAGGCCATGAAATTTCATCCCAAGGTAAGAAACAGCCCCATACTTACCATAAATGGAGAGAGAAAAAACTTGGATGGAAGAATCTGATCTCTCCATGCAGCCCCAATACAATGTATAAAACTGGGGTTGATGATTCTTTTGATGAGCTTCCTATAATGGCTCATTTCATTTGGATGATAGCATGGGTGTTGGAATCACTCATTGGGAATGAGATTCCCCATGTTTTTCATTATTCCTACCTTGAGGAGGCCATTTGGCAGCAAGAAGGTTCCCACTTACACCTTCCACCTTTTCATGATGTGAGCCAATTGGTTTTGCACACTTGGGAGGAAACATTGGAGAGTAGATTTATTGTAGATTATTTTTTAGCAATGGTGGGGACTATTGATGAGGAGGCCACAAGAGGAAGAGGGGAGGAATTTTACTCTCCTTATACATTTTCTTGAGGACAAGCAACATTTTGGAGGGGAGGACTATAATATTCCAAAAATTTAGCCTTCAAGCTAAATGGAATATTATAGTTGTTTTATCACTAGGTAGGTGAATAAGTGGGTGGGAAGGCCCATAAGTCTCCTTAGCAGCAATAAGAACACTTCAAGTGTGAAAGGAGACCCTTTTTAGCAGATAAATAAGAACCTCCAAGTGTGAACAGGGGTTGGGTCATGTTTATTTAGTCAACTTTGACCAAGTCAACAACGTTGTTATGGAGGAGTGGAGATTAATGAAGGAATAACGCAGTTTTGGAGGGAGGTGAACTTCATGAAGGAAATGACCTAATTGAGTGGGGCCAAGGACATGCAAGCTCAAAATATACTTAAGGAATAGGATGGAAAACATTTGGTATCATGTTTTGAGATTATTATTTTGACATTGGTCTTCTTAGACTATTTGCTTCCTCTTGTTGTTTAGCAGGGTTGCAGTGTTGTTTAGCACCAGCTGTTCCCAAGCGGGAATCCCACCTCCTTCCTTGAGGGGCCTCTTGGAAGAGTATTTTATTCATTTCCACATTCAGGTTTTAAGGCCAAGCTTCATCTTTCTTCATCAACGCAGTTTCTGTAGGTTATTGTGCTGTGTTGCAGGGTGCAGCAGTGGAGGAATTAAAATCCCACTTTCTGAGCTATTTTCTCATAGGAGGGATTTTTCCTTCTCTTGGGAGATATTTTTGGAGATTTATTGGGAAATTTTCATATATTTTTCATCAGGCCATACATTCCCCATCATTTCCAGCGTTTTTCCAACCAAGAAATGCATTATTTTGGAGGGCAGCTTCAGTAGCAGATCTTGTGGGTTCTTTGCAATGTTTCCTTGTGATTGAGAGGTTCATCCTTTCATGGGAGGAGACATTTGAGGGTATTTAAATCAGATCTGATTTATTTCAGACTTATACACTATTTTCCTTCATTTTTTAGTGATTATTTAGTTTATTTCTGAAGATCACCATTGTACTTAGAGGGAATGGCAAGAAACCGTTCTTGGGTTCTCTTGTATTTGTAATAAGGAGACTAGATCTCAATTTTTAAGCATGATTGATTAATATATGAGAATATCTATTTGTCTCTACAATTTTTGAGTTGAAACCCTCATAATACCATGCATTCTCTTTCATGTAATAATTTTGTGTAGCAGTGTTTTGGGGATTTAGTGTTTTTCAGCTATACTAGGTGTGGGAGGTCTGTTTACCTCACCTAGTTTGATTTTTTTTTGCTCTCCTCTTGGATTTAGATGCTAAAATGTCATATATAATGGATCCAAGTGTTAATTTCATTTTTCATGGCATACATTTCTAAAAATTCGTTTTTAAGTGCAAGCTTTTCTGAGTTCCCCAATTTGGGATATTACAGAGGAAAATTTGATGGATATTTCACCCAAATTTTAACAACGTCCTTTGTGTTCAAATATTTGGTGGTGGTATATAAGTAAGAATAAATGAGATATTATAGATCTAGAAAATGATACATGAGATGGTAATATTCTGCCAGAAAAGAGGCAAGCATTTATTCGTTGGCATTGTTAAAATTCATTGTCTTGAAATCTATATGTGAAACTATCCAGCTGAAAATGTATGCACATGGGAAAGATGTATATTTTGATTCAACCATGTGTATTCCTAATCATTGAAAATTGATATATACATGTTAGTCCTCTAAATATGCTTTGAATCTCCTTGATGAAAATGCTTCATTCACTTTCTGCCATGTGATATCTAATTCATTTTCTACAAACAGTTGAGTATCTACAAAAACTGAAAATTTTACTGGCATACTCTCAACTGCCTCCCCGTTATTACTCTCTATGGTATCCTTTGAAGTAGATCTCTTGGGTGCCATGATAATAGTGACTGATGAAGAGAAGTGATCAAAAACTATGATACTTGTAGGAGGAAAATGAACTCATGGAAATACTAAATTAGCTTTAGCAAATCAAATTACAATGAAAGGTCACAACAGAAACTAGTGAATGAATGAGGAAAATTTTTCAATTCCTGAGATCAAGGGACAGGGACTGGCTATTGCACAATGTGCAGTTCAGCCTTGGCAGACTGAGGGAGAGACTGTGCATTGTGAAGTCTCAATTGCCAACGAGGCAGGATTAATCCCTAGAAGTGTGCAATGTAGATTTTTGTTATCTTATACTCTGCATTGCATAGTCTGAGAGGTCAAGCTAGGAGCCTGAGACTTGGACTTGCACAATGCCCAGATAGGTAAGGCAAGTGCCAGCCAAGTGAAGTGTAGATCTTCCCGGTGAGGGTGTGGGAAACTAGCAGATCCAAGTGATGATGCAAGTTAAAGTGAAAATATGACTTAAGTATGGATAGGTTAGTGCAAATAAAGTGTATAAAATCAACATCTAGAAGGAAAAACAAGCATGCATGGAGATTTGTTGAAACATCGATCACTGGTGTGTAACAACAAGAAAACTAATGGGACACTTATAAAAGGTGAATAAGGAACTAAACCAACACTTCTAAAAGATAATATAAGTTAAAAATCATCAATCATGAAGATAAACAAGCAAAATAGCACTCACATAAGGGAAACGACAAAAATTGATAAAAAAAACGGCAAAAGACAACAAAAGAAAAACTCAACCAGAAAATCAACGCAAATCCACCGAAGCCTCCTTGATCTCCTTTTAAATTCTAGAGCTCCAATATCAAATGTAAAAATGAGATCTATATGCATCCATTAAATATATCTAAGTGGATTAGGGTTTATGATGTGCATGCCAAAAATTAAGGAAAAAGTGACACTTGGCAGAAAGTTCCAAAAACAGTAAGTATGCCAACTTTTGGAAACTAATGATGACTCCCTATTTCCTAGGGATAATTTTTCCTTTTTTATTTCTTTTTTTTTGGCGGGGGGGGGGGGTGTTTGGGGAACTTTTCATGCACACTGCCAAGAAGGATTGCACAATTCCCAAGGACTAGGCAACTTCTTGACTCATTGCATTGTGTATTTTTTGAGTTGATGAGATGCTTTGTGCAGATTCTAAGCTTAAAGCTAGGCTTCCATCCAGAATTTCACAATTTCCAAGCTCAAGGTGGTCTTGCCAGGAAGGATTGCGCAATTCTGACCCTTAGCCTGACCTGCCTTCCAAGATTGCGTAGTTTCTGGAGGCAAGCCGATAAATGTTACAAGGTCAATTCAAGAGTTAGATTGTGTTTGAAAGATATCAAACCGAGATCAACTTCATCACAAGCACAACATGAAAAGATAAGTATTGATAAAAACATGAATACTTGATGTCAATAAAAGCTAATATTCTGTGGAAAGAAGGGAAAGCTCCAAAATCAAAGCATGGGAAAAATTTTGGAGGGTGGTTGTAATGGCTACGACACTTAGTGACACATTGGTAGAACTCCAGCTCTCTGTATGGGTATTTTCTCATGCAAAACAAGTCTAACTCTTCAGGAATTATTGTTCAGTTCAATGATTACCCTAGCTTCTTTACTTAGCTTGAGTTAAAGATATAGTCCCTACCATTCTCTTCATTTGTGGCACACTTAACCGATCCAATTCAAGCTGAGTTATTTCAATTGGGGATGAGGATTATATATACATTCAAGTGAAAGGTTTGTTAGATTCTTAGATTTCATCTATGTTGTTGCTCCGCTACCAGTACACCTGGACAATACCCAAATGAAGTCACTTTAGGAACACAAACTTTTTTTTTTCTGCCAATGAGCCTCGACATTACCCTGATGGAGTTAATTGCTTCACCTCCCTGCATAGGAAGCATCTCTCTTCTTTCACCCTTTACTTTATATTTTCAGTTTTTTCAATTTTTGTTCATAGAAATGTGCATAGGCACTTATTAATTTCATGGGGTGGAAGAGGGATCCCAAATTATTGAGAGCATAATAGGTTGTCCCTTCAAAGAAGGATATTTATATACATTTTACATACTTTTTAATGTTTCCTCCCCTCCTTACTCTACTCGACTTAGTTGACAAGGAATAACTGAAAATTAAAGGCGATTAGAGTAGGTGGTACTAGTTATATATCCAAGCATCGTGATTCCACTATGGTTTTCTCTAAAAGAGAATTAATTTTACATCATAGTATCATTGACTAAAAGAAGCAATATTCACACAAAGAGAGGGAATAAAAATATAACCAAGCGCTGACAGTAGCACAACTTCCTCTTGAACTTTACCATGATTTCGTCGAAACCAAACACGATCTCATGCAGAAGCTATCTTAAAACTAGAAAGAAATTAGAAATAAAGGATAATGGGGGAAATTAAATCAAAACCAAACAAAGGAAACAAAAAAACAAACTATTCCTACTCCTAAGTAATCGATAATAGGCCAGACTTACGTAAAACAAAACTTCTAGTGTAACCACTGAAGCATCAACTAGCCTATGTGGGCGACGGAATGCATATCAAGAAAGATATTTGATAATAAAAAAAAACAATAAATATAAAGTGATACATACCATAACATTCAAAGTTTGAAAATATACGCAAAAACTATGAAATAAAATCACATGCAAATCATTTTTTGGATGCATTATGGTACTCAAACACACTGTGAATCAAAGACATGCAAGAACAAACTTGAAAAATTGAAAACAGAGTGAACATAAAGAAATAATAAAACTTTCATTTTGCAAAAAATCTCACCAAGTATGACTCCTCCAATGATTAAGAAATAGGATCATGCAAAACATAAGGAGGATGTGAAAATTGTGAGAGAGATTGATCTTCAATTTGTGTGGCAGAGTGATGAGGAGCCTTGAAAGATACAACTTTGTTCTGATCAGAATTAGAACTTTCCTGAAGACAATGAGAACCTGACATAACCAGCAGCTCATGCCAAAGTGCCTCGACATCTTACAAAAGTTATAAATTATCAAAAGTTATATCATCAAAGACCGGTGGCTTAGAAATATCAACAACGGAAAAATTAGAGTTGTGATCGGGTGCATTGGTGAATAGATCATGACAACCATGATTATAAAATTCAAAATCGAAAACAAAAGCATCCTCATGATCTGATGAATCATAAAGAGGGAAATATTGGAAAAAATATTTTTCACCCTTTATTTCTTGAGAATGATGAGATAATTGATTTGAGAGATCAAAACGATAAGATTTTTCCTCTCTGCATTCGGATGTAAAACTGGCATTCCAAAAGTTCTAAGTGTGATCGAAAATAACATCATTAAAAATTGGTTCTTTGCAAGATTCAAAAGGAATGATACAATTTTTGAAAATGTTAGGATAATGAGGGAGAGGTGTTGAAGGAGATACATCAACCTTCATCATAGATTCTTGTTCATATGCAGACTCCCACACATAGTCATTGTAAATGATATCATTGGTTTACTGCTCAGCACTAAATCCATCCTAAACTTGATCCTCATGAATATCAAAATAAATAGTTGAAACAAGTGAACACAACAACTCACAATCAGGAGGACCAAAGGAACCGATGGATGGAGGACGAGGAGATATAATATCATCGCAAACATCAAATTCATAGTCCAAACCTGCATGGAAATTTTGAGTATGTTGCGTGGGAGAAGATGGTGATAAATCAGCGGATGAACTCTCAAGTCTTACCACCTCAACCTACAGAAATGGAGTTGTTTGATGAGGAGAAGACAAAGAGTCACCTGGACCAACAACTTCGTTCGTCACAAATTTCCAAGCTCTACAACTGAGGTATGTTGGGATATTTTCAATAGATTCACATTATGTGGATTCATTGAAATATGAATTGGAAATTCAAACTTATATTTCATTAAATTCCAATCAATATCATCATCAAAAAATTCGAAAAAAAAAATGAATGAAATAATCGTGAAAATAATCAAGAGATTAATCAAGTGATTTTCATAATTGCATGATTTTCTTGAAAACAAATTTGTACTAATACTTGTCAAAGGCATAGTAAATATTTTTGATAATATGTTTGAAAGAGTGTATGGAAGTGACTAGAAATGTGTAACATCATTCCTTTATGTGTGCTTCGAATGTGAGGACGAACAACCTGCACGTAATATCTTCACAATAAATATTGTATTTTGTGAAAAATTTGAAAAAATGAGTGGTGTTCTTGAGAAAGGTTGTTCCACACTCACCATCGAATTTGAGATTTGACAATTCATTGATAATTCCCACAGGCACTTTCAAATTTTCGGTTCTAGAAAAAAGTGTCGGGATAAGATTTGGGAAGAATCCATTAAAAGTGTGGAAAGTTCAAACAAAATTCATGGGCTCAGATTGTCATCTAGCCCTCCTTCTAGCACCGTAAATTTTGATGGTGTTGGACCTTCCAACATTTATAGGATCTCCCTGATATAAAGTCCCAATTAGACCTCACACCATTTGGTGTAGGAGCCCCATCCGGAATACGACTCGGTTTCCAATGCAGTGGGTTTTAATGATGTGCATTGGCTTCAATAATGCATAGAGTGATGTATGGTGACTTTGGTGAGAACAAGTGTGCGACTCTACGGAAAGTCAAATGTAATGCATGGAGTCTCTAACACATGAAGGTAAAGTGAGTGAGCCCCTTAGAAGCATACAATAGTACACAACTTGAAAGGAACACACGAGCATAAAAGACATCACAAGCTAATTTGAGAATTTTTTCACAAGTTAACAGTGATGGAATTATACAACAAAACACATTCAACAAGATTCATACCAATTCAAAAAAATAGTTCATAAGAATAAGCGTAGGTGAAATAACATACATTAAAAATACAAGAAGAATAGTCCTCCTGTATTCACAATAAATGCATGAAAACGTGTCGACTCTAAGATTTTATTAAAGTGAAAGTTCCAATCATACATATACCATTGATGGACCACTAGCCCCAATAGTGGAACATGAATTCAACACCTTCTCCTCCAAAGAAATATGCTCCCTCTATGTTGCGAAGTATCCAAGGCTCTCATAAAACTCCCAAACTCATGATTGTAAGCATTACAAATGACTCTCAATTACATTACATCATGACTCGTAAGATTCAAAAATTTACACTTTTCATTTCTCTTACAAATTATTTACAAAGTAATATTACAATATACTCGTACCCATATAAGATAAAATAGGGTAGATTCAAATAGATAGCCTAATAAGAAAAAAAATGTCATGCTTGAGTTTGGGTAAACTCTAGCTCAAAAACCTCCACTTCGTGTTTCTCATTCATGTAACAATGGCAAGCTCTATACTTTGTGACTTGTCCCTCAAACTCTGCAATGATTTGAGGTTGGAAGTGGGCTCTATCCTCCATGGCATCTGAGTATACTGACTTGGAACAGGTATGTACTTTTTCTTTAGCATGAGCAACGTCATGTTGATTTGGACAGGGCCACCAATGTGCAGCTGCATATTTTTCATGTTCACTTCAAGATCTTCTCTAGTGGCGATTTGTCTGCACTACTCCAAGTATTCTTCTATCTCTTTCCTAACCTACTTCCTATGTTTTTCTTCAGTGAGAAAGCAAACATGTGGGATATTATGCAATTTCACCAAGAAGTCCACATCTTTATTCAATCGTGCATACGAGGCTTGAATGCTAGCAATGAAAAAGAAGAGTTGTTTATTATTCTAGATGACCATCCGAACCTTTGCTTTGTCCAGATCCGCCTCTCACTTTGTTTTCTTTCCCAATTCAAGCAGTTCCCCTTTATAACACGTTGACCATTCATGCATGGCAGCAATGGTTGCTTGCACAGCCTTAAGATTTTTGACATAATATTTTCACTTCTGTTGTAATTCGTGCAAGTGGACACCTTCCTTATGAACGGTAACAAGCTCTTCATACAGATTTTTCATGGTCTCTCCCAGTGTCGATACTTTTCCAAGTATCATTGCCTTCAGTTCCTCTAGATGGACCTGTACATAAGCTACATTCTAAGCCTCTTATTGGATTTTTTCAACCTCTTGTCGAATATCCTATAAGTTCTTTGCCAATTTTTTGTATTCAGCCATTAGATACTCAGTGTTTGACTTTTCTACACCTGTTAAGGCTAAGTTGGTTGTGACAATGGAATTGGGATTCCTCCTAGAATCTACCACTATCACCCTTTCTCTAATAAATGCAGGAGATGCGAGGTCATATGAAAAATGTTTCTTCCGTTCTTGTACAATATTTTTCTGAAGTTCATCATAAGATAGATTGTACATGTCCATAGCTAGATCATCATAAAGAGGAAAAGATTCATCTTCCTTGCATTTAGATAACTCTATTGTTGGAGGAGGTGGAGCCTACTAAATGTTAATCTGTTGTTTGATTTTCATCAGGTTGAAATATTGGTTTTTCGGCTCTTGTTCTGACTCCATGTCTTTGATCTCAATCAACTCTTCAATCTGTTGAGTGAGCTCCTTTTCCTGCACCTTTAAGCTCTCCTCTTTGGTTTTTGATTTTGTTATTTCTCGACTTGTTTCTGTGTTGTTTCTTCTACTATTACTTCTTTCCTCTCTTCTTCTTCCTGCTTCTACTTCTCTTACTCCATTATCCTATTCTCTTTTTCTTCCCTCTGCTTTCATTTGGCTTCATGCATCCTCCTTTTCATCCTTTCCTCTACTTCTAAAGCCGCTTGCATAGTGATTGGATCAGTTTTCATTTTGCGGATCCTCTCTCCTATTGGGATACTTGCATCTTTCCCCTTACCTTTCTTATGCACTAGGTTGTTCTCTTCTACTGGTACTACTTATAGAGTGCCCTCTTTCAGCAGAGTCACCTATGAAGTTCCTACAAAACTGACCGTATCCTGGGGCTCGGAGGCATTATAAAAAAAAATCCATGGTTCCTCCTTCAATCAATACAATGTCTCGCTTAGCCACTGAAAATGAATTCTCGTACAGTGGTATTTACAAATATTTCAGGGATTGTACAGATTAAATTCCAGAGTACTGAATGCAAAATTTTCTATAGCCTTTCCTTTGGTATCCGCGACTTTCAATTTTTTCATCTCATATAATACAATCTGCATAGGAAGAGTTGGTCAAGTGTTTTCTTCTTCCTTTGAAAAGTTATTGACAACCCTATGACGAGATAATATGAAAATTTTTGCATGACAAGCTTATCAGTGGCATACCTCAGCAAAAGGTGCAGTGACTTTTGTACATCGAAAAATCTTAGGAAAGTGCCATCCTGTGAGACAAACCAATCTTCTATCTCTAATATTGCTTCTATTTCACCTTCTGACATGCAAGGTGATTCTTCCTAAAATATAAACTTGTATAACGTAATGAGGAAGTGGTTAGATAGCTTTTCTATTACGCCTTTTTGGTTGCACTCAGAGAGCAGTCTGGAGTAAATGTGCACAGTGGGGTCTCGTTGTGTCCAAGTCCAATTAGTGTCAGGGAATGAATTTTGGGCACATATTGCATCCAGTAGATATGCATACATGTAAAATATATCTTTCCCTCCCTTGGGAGGATTCAATGAGTTGACTACATGGATACTTAGTTTTCAAGCCAATAATTCTGACCAGTTGAAAAACTTCCCTTTGTTCACAAACTGGTTCAATAAGAATTCCCACCCTTAAGGAAAGGTCATAGTGCTCTGCTGACCATAGATTCTACAACTTAAAATAATCAATAGATGATAAGCCCTCCTGAGATAATTTTCCTTGTAGGTGTTGGTGGGTGTCTAACAAAACTTTGATGGCTCTTTCACCAAGCTTTTAACAATGTCCTTTGTGCTCAAATAGCTGGTCATAGCATAAAATTAAGAATCCATGAGTTATTTTGGCTCTGGAAAATGATACATGGGATGATAATTTGCTACAAGAAAAGAAGCAAGCCTTTGTCCACTAGCATTATTCAAAGTCACATTCTTGATATCTATATGTGAAAATATCGAGATGACAATGTCTGCACATGAGAACGTTGGATATATGCATGCAACCCTATGTAGTCTCAGTCATTGAATATTGACATATACATGTTGGTCCTCTATATCTACTTTGAAGCTCCTCCAGAAAATGCTTCATTCACTCTCTACCATGTGATATATTAATAATAGTTGAGTATATTAATAAACTAGAAAGTTTATTGGCATACTCTCAACTACCTCCCCGATATTTCTCTCTGTGGTATCCTTTGAAGCATCTCCCTTGGGTGCCATGCTAATAGTGACTGATGAATATAATTTCACAACTATGATACATGTAGGAGGAAAAGGCACTCATGGCAAGAATAAATTAGCTTTAGAAAATCAACTTACAAAGTAAGATCACAACTGAAAACAGTGAACTTATGAGAAAATTTGTACAATTCATGAGGTCAAAGGAGAGGGACTAGTTGTAGGAACTGTGCATTACACAGTCTCATCATCCAGTGATGCATCTTGAGGCTTGAGATTTCGCAATGCGTAGTTCAACTTGGGCAGACTTAGGGAGATACTACGCATTGTGCAGTCTTAGTAGTCAAGGGGGAAATATTGGGACTTGTAATGACATAATTCACAGTTGGTTCAGCTTGTATTGTGCATTACAAAATCTCAGAGGCCAAACTGGGAGCCTAAGACTTGGACTTACGTAATTAAGAGCTAGGTAAGGCAAGCGTTGGCCAAGTGAAGTGCAGATATTCCCAGTGAGGGTGTGGGAAACTTGCAAATATAATTGAAAACACAATTTAATATGCAGATATGACTAAGTATGCATATATTATTGAAAATCAAGTGCATAAAATCAACATGCATAAGGAAAAACAAGCATGCATGGAGAGTCACCGAAACGGCGATCACTGGTGTGAAAAAACAAGAAAACTAATGTGAAACTTATAAAAGGAGAATGAAAAACTTAACCAACACTTCTACAAGCTAATATATGCTGAAACATTAGCAACCATGAGTAGAAACAAGCAAAAAAAGACTCATAAAATTGAAATGATAAAAATCAATAGAAAAAGTAGCAAAAGATGACAACAGCAAAACTCACCCGGAAAAGCGATGCCAACTCCACCGAAGGCTCCTTGATCTCCTTGGGAATTCTAGAGCTCCAAGATCAAATGTAAAAATGAGATCTAGAGGCATCCATTAAATATATCTAAGCAGATTAGGGTTTATGAAATGCATGCCTAAAATTAAGTAAAAAGTGACACTTGGTGGAAAGTTCCAAAAATTAAAATTGTTCCACCTTTGGGAAACTAATGATGAATCCATATGTTTTAGGGATGATTTTTCATTTTTATTTTCTTTTATTTTTTTATTTTTTGGAAAAATTTCCATTGATGCTTCCAAAAAGGATTGTGTAATTCCTGAGGACTCAGAAACTTCTTGACTCATTTCATTTCACAAATTCTAATTTGATGAGATTTTTTACACATATTATGAGTTTAAAGTTGGAATTGCATCTAGAATTATGAAATTTCCAAACCCAAGGTTGGCTTGTCAGGAAGGATTGTGAAATTATGACCCTTAGGTTGGCCTGCATTCTAATATTGCATAGTTTTTGGTGGCAATCCCATCAATTTCGCAAGGTAAAGTCAAGAGTTAGATTTTGTTTGAAATATATTGAACCGATATCAACTTCATCATAAGAGAAACATGAAAATATAAGTCTTTATCAAAACATAAATACTTGACGTCAGTAAAATATAATCTCTTTTGGATAGAAGGGAAGGCTCCAAAATCAAAGCATGGGAAAAATTTAGGATGGTGGTTGTAGTGGCTACAATAGTTGGTTTATTCCCTGTCAATTTGACTGAGTGAGTATGTTAGACATTATAACTATTGTAATTGTTTAGAGCCAATATAAATATGTATGCACTCAAAATTATAATTTTTTTAAGGTTTTTGTGATTTTATATAATATAAGGGTGATTTTTGGGGGATATTTTCTACTTTCTTACCTATAATTCTCCTTATATGTGATGCATGTTATTTTTTGAGATTTATCCCTGTACAGAAAAAATGATAACTAATTCATACAATTCCCTAGATTACAACATTGATTCCACTGCTAACAATTTTTGGGCCTGATTTCATATAATATGCATATATAAATGATGTGTTTGGAAGAGATACAAGAGTGGTAAGACAGAAAAATAAGCAATTACCTAAATAATTACACTTGAAGAAATGGACTATCATTTGCAGAATTTAGGTCACATTTATTTACAGAAGCCCAAAAGAAATTTATTGAGTCGATTCTCTCAAAATTATATAAGTACATTGACTAGCCATATAATGTGCCAACCCAATAGTTATGTACAATTAATTTTAAAATTGATAAATGGGGGAAGGAAAAAGTTGCACAAGTGGGTTGAAAATATACTTGAAGATTTTTTTCAATGGAAAGTGGTTTAAGAACACACCCCTATTGACAAGATAAAGGAAATATTTTGATGATGACTTTCACAAATGATTTTTCAAGACCATACCTACCTCGTTACATAAATTTCTCATTGACAGGGGATTCACACATATCATCAAATATAGATCCCCTTTAAAATATTCACCAAATTTTTAATGCAGAATGCACCAAACTGACTAGGAAATTGTTTTAAGTGCTCGCTACAAAATAAGTATGGGATTAGTTTTTTTAACAAATTAATATGCTTGTCATAATTTTAGTCGCTAACCAAGAGTAAGTAAAGATTTTTAGTGGGGGTGGTTATAAATTTGTGAGATACATTTAGAAAAATAAAAACAATAAACTAGATTCCAAGAGACAACATGTGAGGAAGACGCTCAGTTGGAAAAATAAAAGGGTATACACTTGATGAAGAATCCCAGAGAAAACCCCAGTGGAATATTCAATAGTATAAATGATTATTCAAAATTATGAAATTTGAAAAGGAAAATGACAAAAAAAATGATAAGAGATGCATGAGGAAAGGATTCTATAGTAATCAAATTGAAAGAAAACTTTCAAGTGTCATATTGAGGATGTTGGAGAGTCAATGTATGAGCATGGCATTGAGCACCCATATTGGAGAGGTGTAGACCCAACTATTTTTAAGAGAAATATAAGTATACAATTAAGCCTTAGTATGGGGAAATGCCATCAGGGCCAATGCATAACCAAGGGTTAGAAAAAAATGTTGATTTGAAGTAGCAACATATCACAGTACAGAGGACCCTTGATCTAATCAAGGAGGAGAAGAATAGTTATCCCAGTTCATCATTGTTGAGCTACATTCAACCCTTTGAGTTGAAGTGTAGAGTTTCAGAAGATGGGATGAGCATGATCTAATGGGCAATGCCTGGCTATGAGTTAAGCATTATGCCTTCCTATGAGACAGTGTATGTATCACCATGCAGATCTACAACGCTGTCACTTAGTAGTAGTGATGACGACAAGGCCCCATCATTCTTAGATCATTATGAAGGTAGCTTCATTCATGAAGCAATGGAGGTAAAGTTTATAAATGGTAGACATATTGAGATGAGGAATATTTTCTCCTTTCTAGATGACACTTTCTCAATGAGCATCTCACAGCTTAAAGAGAAAATTCTACCTGCAACAGATCCATAACCTCACTGGTTTTGGAGGGCCATTGATGCGAAGAAGGTATCATTAAGAGATCTCACTGGAGGTGCACTTCAACATATCATGGAGTGAAAATTTCTTCATCATTTTGAGGTGTATGGTATTCTACAATGGGAGGATACCATACTTTTGCAGAACATCATTCATCATCCACATTGGAATGAGTGGGTGAGGATGATAAGCAATGGGTTGCATGACCACTTTCAGATATATGACATGGGCTAGCATGAGGCTTGGTTACACTGGTTTCTCTTGGGTGAGTTTGGTTACTACCCAAAGGCTCCTATTTCTTTGATCCGTGCCTTGAATAACACTCATGTAATGAAGAAAGAGGCATGGCTGCATTGGCTGCCCTTGGGTGAGTATGGTTACCACCCAATAGCTCATATTTTCTTAACTCATGCCTTGTGTATCAATGATAGTATGCAACAAGAGAAGGCATGTTCACTTGGGTTTACCATAAGATAGTTTTTCCATCACATGACATCTCCTATGCCTATGTGTTTTGTATTGTGTAAAACTTGGCATGGTTCTCTCATGATGTGTATTCATGGAGCTTGCTTGTATTGGGCTGATGTTACATTCCACATGTCTATCAGTATGTTTTTACTCCATGATGCACATGAGGAGGAGAGAAGGCAACAAGATCTCTTGTTTCTTTGGTTGCTTTTGGGGGAGTTTGGCTTGTCCATCTTGCATAGTGGAGATGGAGGATGGCAGCGAGAGGCCCTACTATGATGGTTACTATTGGGAGAATATAGTTTGAAATCTTTGTCTACCTAGATGTTTCTATTTATTCTTTTGCATAATGTTGGAATTATGCTTGAATCCAACAAGGCCAACAGGGCTAAGGATGAGGGCATGTCAATGCTCAATCTACTTCATAAAACATGGGATGAATAGATGTATTGTGAGATGGATTTTTTACTTTGTGGAAAGAACCACTTTATTTTATGTATCTCATGTATTGATGATGATGTTGGACATCATATGGTTGTCACTTGGTGCTTCTTGGAGAAAGGAGGACATCTAACTACACAGTTGGAGGTCATTCTATGCATTTTAAAAGACAACTTTGGGAACCAAACATGCATAACACATTGTAGCAGATGGAGGAGACCTTCCTTATGTGGATTCCATTTGGAGGGGATAGATGGATTTTGCATATACTTTTGCAGTTACTTAAGGACAAGCAAAATTTTGTCAGGGAGGACTGTAATATTCCCAAATTTTCACATGATATTTGGAATATTAGAGTTCTTAATTTTCTTAATTAAGTAAGTAAATAAAAGGGTGGAGGGACCCATAATCCTCAAATATGAATAAGATCCACTTTTTATGTGTGAATGTGGATTATTTAGACATATATCTACATAATGGAGTAGTGGAGTGGCTACTAATGTGAATGGAGTGGAGATCATGTCTCATTAATGATATAGATCATGGAGGTTGGAGCAATCAACTGAGATCATGGAGGGAATCTAATGTAAGATCGTAGAGATTTCATGATGAAGTGATGGAGGAAGTAGTGAAATTAATGCACACATGATGCAGAGGGTGTATATTGCGTGTAGACATGATGGAGGACTTGGAGAGACAACACAGTCAAACATGGAGGATTATGTCCACATGCACAACACAGTTTAGAGGTGGGCCAAGGCATGGGAAGGCTCATAAACTCTATAAAGGAGATGAAGGAAAAATTGGAGGGATGCTTTTTATTATTCATTTGAAGTTCTGTTTATATCTATAATTTTCATTTGACATTCCATGCATTCTTATGTTGTTTAGCTAAGTCTCCAGTGTTGTTTAGCACAGGGTGTTCCCGAGCAGGAATCCCCCCTATTTCCTTAAGTGATCTCTAAGGAAGAGGTTTGTACTTCATTCATCATCAGGAATTGGTGCCACGCCATTTCCACTCTCTACAGAACACAAATCTTCAGGAATTATGCAATTTCTAAAGATCAGTTTAGAAGGTGGAGGTTGTCTTCAGTATTTCAGCTGGAGAATTGGTGAAGGATTATTCATATCACTTTGGGCTTGAAGAGTAGCATTCCCAGGTCTTCATTTTGGACCTGGTATCAGGCCAAAATTTATTGACCTCCTATCAGTAGTATTCCCATCAATGATTACGTATTCCATCATTGCATATCTAGAGGAGGAAGGAAGTTACTAGTATTTCAGCTAGTAATCCTGTGAGGGACCATCCCCTCACTTGGCCATCACCATTTCAATCAGCCTGGAGCTTATTGTAGCATATTTCAACAGGCACATATTCTCTCACTCTTTTACAATTTATTTTTTATAGCAGTTGCATATTCGGTTGTTGCAACTTGAAGGAGGAGCAAGAAGAGATAAGATCTCAAGCTCCTAGCTTGTAGATCTGAAGGAGGGATCAGCCCTCAAAGCTTAGATCTATTTGTATAACATATTTAAGCCATCTTTGGATCACATCTAGCTTCAAATCTGCATAACCCAGCAGTCAAAGGATCAAACCCTAGGAGGGTGATTTTCCAAAGTTGTAGATCTGGAAAATCCTTTCTGGGTCATCTTGGTTTCCCATCACATTGGCCAAATCTTCAATCTTGGCATCATCATAGCTCCTGCACTCCATAGATCTGCATTTTCCTTTTCTACAGCTATATGTACATCATCAATAGAAGGGATAGCACAGTATTTCTTCTTGTAGCTCACCAGTTACGCAGTGCTAGTTGTAGCATGTTTGCAGGGTTATTCTAGGCCACTTATTTGGCTAGAATACCTCTATTTTTACACTGTTGTAACTGTAATCTTCTCCACATAATAAAAAGGCTTAGCTTCTCTGTATATTCTGATGCTGTCTTTAGATTTATTGTTTACTTTTTTTTAGTTCTCATATTGTGTTTGAGTATTACTGCATTCTCCCTTTTTGGTTATTACATTATCATACACAATCATTCGACTAGTTAGTTTACCCTACAACTCAACCATGAAGAGGAAACTTATATCAAGAAAGAGAAAATGACTATTAATTTTGGGGAATATATCAAGGAAGTTGAAATATCCATGGCGGATTTAATATAATATTTGGACGAGGTTATAGTCATGGTCAAGGATGAATATATTATTTCACATGTTATCAAGAGGGGCAGATCCGACCTGACTATACACTGAAAGATAAATAAAACCTACATTTTTGTAATATGTGTGGATTGGGAAATCACTCCTTGGAATATTGTCCCAAAATTATTGAAAATTAAAGAATAAAATATTCATTAATGTTCTCCACTATATTCCTAAGCAAGAAGTCCTCAATTCTAAAAACTTATACGTCATCACAAGATCTGGAGTGGGATAAGAAAACAAGCTTAGAATATAAGATATAATCCAACCATCGTAAATCACTCACCAATACTAAAATCTAAAATACCATGATGATATTATGCAAGAAGAAGTCGACCTCTTTAACAATGAAGCTATAAATAAAATGTTGACCAAAGATAATATTATCATGGAATTTCTAGAACTACTAAAATAATAACTATCAATTGGTTGACTAATTAGGATCCTCCATATACTTTGAGAGTATAAACAATATCAATTTCCATTCAAAAAAATACAACAATTTTCCTATGATAAAAAATTTGAATGTTACGATCCTCAAGTTGACCTTGAAATAAATGGGCATATGATAGCTCAAGTTTCTTTGAACATGCAATCATGGGTAAATATTCTTCCCAAATACACCTGGGTAAAATTAGGAATAATTACCCTTTAGATAACAAATAATTATTTAAATTTATCATATCAGACATTCTTGGAGCCCATTGGTAAGTTAAAGCATGTTCAAACTCTAATAATGGACATCCTTATGTTTGTCAACTTTGAAATCATTGACTTAGTAAAAGGTTTACTGGCTTATGCATCTTTGGTCAGATGTCCATGTGTTCAAAATACAAAGGATTTTATTTCTCCTTAGAGAGAATGAATAAAATTAAATGGAAACAACAAAAAGATTTTAATTTCATTCGACCCCTATGTAGTAAAACCATGGATTGAAGCATTGGATGATGGTGTGGAAGAAAAATTACTATACTAATTCTACAGGAGTACAAATACAATGTGGATCCTAATGTGATAGGATAATTCTTCTAGGCTCACCTCTTTTAATTAGAAAAAATTCAGATATTTAGCTTTATCAATGGTAGATTGAAAACTATGAACCTAAGGCTAAGGAATTATAATCAATTGAAGTAGTACCAATCATGAAGTTTCAACCTTAATTTACATTAAAAGTAGTACCTATTATATATGAAAGAAAACTAAGACAAACTCCCACATTGCTTCCAACATATCTAAAGAAGGAATTGAATTCCCCATTAAGATTTAGAGAACATAATTCTCCTTGAAATCGCATTGATGAAGTCTCTATATTGGTCGATGAACAACTAAGAATACAAAGTAATATTATTTATACTTTTAATGTAAAAGCAACAAGATGGCGGTATAAATATTCCCACTTAATTCATACTTTGACAATTTCTACCACGTACTTTGTTTAATGTTTTTTTGGAAATAAATTATTTGCAATGACCAGCATTCTAAAATTTAATCTAGGATGTGATCCTGCAACCTATATTCAAATTGTGAAACATAATGGAAAATTATTGGGTACATATATCATAGAATATTTCCACATATATTCCCCAATACTCTTGACAACCTGTCTAATAAGTGGTACAAAATTGAAGAATCTTGAGGAGAAACACTACACTAGAATGAATTGAAGAGAGATTTCATAAAATACCTTGATTTTATTCTTGATGAGATAAAATTAATTGAATAATCTCAACAAATTAAATACTTTACTAAGAAATAAACTCCTATAGAAAAAGAAAAATAAAAAAATGAGAGTACTCCCCATCGAATTCTACATGAAACTATATGCCATTCCAAAAAAAATTTGAAAGAGTAGCTTCCCAACTCAACATGGAAAACATGAGTATTCTAGGGTATTTTTTGATGGAAAAAGGAACACATAGTGAAACATAGGTAAATAAGAGAAACTCTTAATATATCTAGAGAGAGAAAAAAAAAAAGAAAAAAAAAGGAGAAATCTTGGAAGCCATAATTCCTATCTGCATACCAAGAAGTGAAAGTACAAGACTAGAAATGTGATGAGTTGAAGGATACTAAATGGATGTATGTCCATTTAAACATAAAAGAAGTCAATATCTCCAATGAATATCAACTAAAAATTAACCAATAGATGATTACTGGTTAAACAAACAAACCATCAAATTCATCAACATTCTAAATGAGTATCAAAATGTATTCACCAAAGACTATAAATAGTTGAAGAGACTTGTAAATGAAATCGGGAAAATTAAAATCAAATTTATACAAGGAGCGAAGTTGATTAATGTTACCAGTGTAGGGTTGGAATTGATGTCAACAAGCTTTTGGTGACGCTACTCATATGCATGTGTGATGAGTGTTTGGTGATGGATGATTGGTTGATGGTATTGTTAGTTGGAATTGATGTCAACATACTTGTGACTAGACATAGTGCATGTGATTTGGAGGGTGAGTAGAGAGGATGTTACATGTGATGTTGGTGAGGATGGCATGTAGTGTTTATTGGATATGTTGTTTTTGCAAGAGATTGGAGTGCTACTCTAGATGTTTCATATGTATCTACATGTCTTGGAGACATTGGATTTTTGCTTCATGTAATGAGTTGTGGTTGCTTGTATTATAGGTGCTTCTACCAATGATGGAGGAAGTTGTATTACTTGATGTTGTTGTTGCAGGAGTTGGTGATTTTAATACAGGTTTTGGAGATGTTGCTACAAATGTTATAGATTTTGTGGTTGTTGCATAAGGAGCTTGAGGTGTAGGTCTTGGTTCCAAGGTTTGAATATCAGGTCTAGCTTGTAACTGACTTGTTCTTATCCTATTTCATCAGTTGCAAGCATGTTTCAAAGGCTTAGAGGAATTTTCATATGATGATGAATATGGTCCAATGGGTAGCAGAGGTTCTGGATTAAAAAAATAAGTATTTTATTGAGCTTAAGCCCTAGTCGCATACATGTTGAGTCAAGGGAGTGGCTTGAAATCCATAGTCGCACGTAGACAATCCCAAGGGAGCAGTTATAGCCCCAATCACATGGATGACAATTTTAAGGGAGAAACTAAAGGATTTAACGATAATTCCTCTGCATTCCTCATGTTGTTGAGCTAATTTTTTGTTTTGGCGACATCCTTGATTAGAAATTTTCTATTTATGGTCGGAAAAGTTCATGGGACTTCCAGAATTTGATTAAAATTGAAAATATAAAAAAGGCTAATGGATTTAGTGGTTGATTGATTGAAACAGTTGAATCTTGATCAAATCAAGCATATGAATAGAGTTTTGATGCATAGTAGTTCTAATTAATTATTGAGTTGAGAACTTGATTTCATCTACATATTGGAGAAATCTCATTTTGATTTGGTCGATTGTCTATTGGATTTATGATAATGTGTGTGTGGAGGAGACCCTGCAAACTATGTGAGGTTTATTATGAACAATTTATGAAGCAATTTGTAGTTGTAGCAGCAATGAGTTGAATTATGTTTCAGCCATAATATTATGCAGTGAGTGAGTTGTTGATGTGTGGATTGGAGTAGAGTTTGAGGAGACTTTTTTGCAGATTGTAGTGTGGCTGGAGGTTGGAGATTTTCTATTTCATTGTGTGCTTTGATATTATGCTGCTACAGTGCTCATGTTGAGCAGTTCTCGGTTTCAGTCTAAAATATTTTGAAACGAGAACCACATAGAGGAGAATAGTTGGAGGACTCAGGAAAAATCAATTTAAGTGAGAATATTTCTCAAATCCAATGGTATTTGGATAGTTTGGTAGAAACTGGTCGAGACTCGTGGGTCATGGTAGCTTCCAGAATATTGGATTTTGTAGAGTTGTTGATAGTTCAAGAGTAATTGGGCAAGGAACATTGATCGTCATGGCCATCAACATATGGTAGTCCATAGATCCACTTGAGAAACGATATCCATTTGATAGTGGCCATATGTATAACTATATGTAAAGAAGCATTTGAAATAATACAATTAGAGCAGCGCAGCAGCAGCATGCAGTTTTTTTTCCCTAGAGAGGGTTTTCCACCAGACATACTTGTGTCTATTGTGTTGATTGTTTTTATGGTTTCATGTTTATATTTGGTGCTATGATTTATGGTTTTTTGTTTCAGTTTGTGCACGGTGTAAAAGATTAATAAATTTCATAAAAAAGTTTAAAAGTGCACACTACTGATTCACCCCCCTGCGCCACCCCCCCCCCCCCCCCCCTCAACCCCCACCCCCCCACTCATTAGTGATCTAGATTCCAACGATTGGTATTAGAGTGGGGCTCTCGGTTGTAGCTTCATTGTTGGAGAGTGGATCTTGGAGACTTGGGTAGAATTTTTGCAAATTTTTCAAAATTTCTCAACAACGAATTCCATTACTTCATGAAGGTAAATTTTCAAATTAGAGAGCAAAGTTGGATTCATATATTCTATCTCTTGATGAATTTTTTTTCTTCTTTAGAGTATGGAGTTAGAGATGAATTTAATGATAAATATTAAAATGTTATCATGCATGTAATTTCAAGATCTAACAAGTTGTATGTGAAGCACTATGAGACTACCAAAGAAATGTTGGACAGGTTGGAGAACTTGTATCTTGGAGGATAATTTCAATTTTCATAAGTGGATAAAAATACAAAGGATTCTACTTTCATTGCAGTAACATATCAATCCTCCTCACAAGAATATGATGGCACTAATGATTGTAGTGATAGATTGAGCATCAACTGCAAAAATGATGAACAATTCAAGGTGAAAGCACTAGAAGTTGAGATTCAAAGGCTTATAGCATAAAACAAAGATCAAAGGAAGTTATTGCAAATGTGTGATGAAAAGGAGTGTGCTCTCAAAGAAGAAATTTCAGATCTGAAATTTAAGTTGCAAGAAGGTATGAAGATTGAGATTGGAATGAAGAAGAAGTTCAATGAGTTGGAGGATGAATGCAAAAGTTTTTAGGAAGAATTTGAGAGGCTCAAAACTAGTGCGCAATAATCTACAACAAAATCAGTAAATATTGGAGCAACTAGTTGTAGTAAAAAAAATGAGGCCCATGAGCCATGAAAGAAGCAACATAACAGGAGAAGAAGATTAAAAAAGAAGAATAGAATTGGAAAATGTTACAAGTGTTGAGTTTGTGGCCACGTAGCAACAATTTGTAGAGATGGGGACATTTATATATCTCATAAAAAGGATCAACCAAAGGAGAAGAAACATCAGGCATGCATGCAAAGGAAATCTTCATCCATAAGGTATAATAGTCCCTTTTATGGTTATTGTTTTTCATGCAATGATTTTGGCCATGGGGCTTTTGATTGTATGGCACATGTAAGGAGTAGAAAGCATATCACTGTAGAAGATATCAAGTTATTCCTCATTTCCTTAGTGACGTTAGATTTTTTGTGTGTGACAATATTGGCCATAAGGACAAGGATTGTACATTTCCCATGTGCGTTAGGAGATCCTACCAAAGAGAGGATAATATGAAAATCCAACCACAAAAGAAAATAAGGATCGAAACATGAAATTTCGGAGGAGAAAAGAGCAGCAAGGGTCTCTCACCAAAAATTGAAACTTGCATGGTCCCAGGGGGAGAATATGGTTGCATTATGAGTTTCATGCAAATTATTAATTGTGCAACCATATTGGAAAGAGTATGAGAAGAAAAAAATGCATTTCTAGAGATGCATGTGTTCAGGGGGAGTCCTTGAGGTTTGAAGTGTTAATTCTATGTTTTCTCTATTTCTATTCCAGTTTGTTTTAGTTAGATCAATCGTGTACATTTGTTAATAGTGTTGGAGCAACTATATGTTTTAGTTTTTATTGATGCTAATGGTGTTATGGAATCCATATAGTTATTCTTATGTTCATTTTCTAGGTGTGACGGGGGATCACAAATTCAAGGGGAGCATTTGTGCTTCCAAATGGATTTGGAGAGTGTTGGAATTTTGTTCCTATGTAGTGCATATATTTGACATCGATTTAATGCAGGGATGAATTTTTTTATTGTTTTCATATAGTAGCAAAGACATATGTTTGCATGACATAGATGGTATATTGATGAAGTTAATATTGTTAGATGATATTTATGTCATATGTTGTCATGCATATGTAGTTTCCATGGAGATTTTATGTGTTGGAGATAGGTCATCTAGAGTATGAACATTACTGCTCATAGTTTCTATTATATATGTATTATGTTGTTGCTCATGTTGTATAAATTATACCAATGGATTCAATCTGATCTTGTAATGTACTAAAACAAAATACTGAATCACTTCTACAATTTTTTGGAAACCAAATATGATCGCATAATAACATAATAAGTAAGAGAAATAAATAATGAATCGCACAAAAAAATATGCATCTAGGGAAAGAAACCACTCAAGACTCTACTATATGTATATTTCATAAATTCAATATCATGAAACAATATAATTTTATTTCCATTCCTAAGAAACCTATGCACTCTGTTGAATGTCTCACTATGATCTCTGCTCAAATTTGGCTTGTGATCTAATAAAGTTTGGTCCAATATTTAACCTTTAGCTTGCCTAGGCCTGGACTTCCTTCCTTGAATAGTATTGGACTAATTGAGCCCCTATTAATTAGGAAAATCCCAAATAATGATTGTGCAATACTTTCAAGGCTTCCTGATGACCTCATGCATGACCTTTCTAATTATACAAAGTTCATAGTTATCTTCCCTTTAACCTCAAACTCAACTATTCCTTCCTTAGAAATGACATGCAACAGCTATTTATAGTGAATTATCAGTTAAATAATTGATCACTACTTGTGAATTAAATCAAATTTAATTCATTTTATCTCTCACTAGCTCATCTCTCAGTTAAAACTAGTTAAATTGGTTTTAACTCAATTAGTTGAGTTAACTAATTACAACTCACAAATAACTGTAACTGGACCCCCTAAGACCATGGGAGAACTCTAAATGACTCCCCTATAACCCTCAACTCGAATTTTATAAGTTAACTCATTATTTCTGACTTAGTTAACTAATAAAATTTGTGATGAGATCAAAATTACAATTTATCTTTCATTTCTAGATGTTATTTTCAATATTTCTTGTTTCCAATTTCAACACATGTGTTCTTTGATGGATGAAATATGAGAAGGTTGATTTTTGTTGCTCATGATTTGATGCATGTTGATGGATGAGTTATTGCGTACTCACGATGTTTTATGTTTTGCTACTCATATATGGAGTATACATGATTTGTTGCTCACTAATTTATTTCTTATGCCTCACTGATGATACATTGATCACCTATGATGAGGATAAGTATTTTTGTTGCACATAGTGGTTCGGTATGATGGATGTTGTTGCTTGGATTTTCTCTCATGGGGAGATAGAATGTGATGATGTGAATGTATTTGCTGCTACTATTTTATGTTTCTTGGCATGTATTGATGAGAGAACCATTGTGTGTAATTGAAAATATATGTATTGTCATTGTGTCATATTTTAGTCTCATTTCTCACGCAGAGACCCATGGTGTCTAGCATGTCTTGTAATTTACTATATATGGGTCAATGGAGTCCAATTCATATTTCATAATGTATATCTTTGATGTAGCACCACTTCATTGGGTGCATGATGTAAACTTGGGTCCATAAAATTCTTGGTTGATGATAGGTATAGTGGAGTCATATGTCAGTCCTATGTACTTGTCACAGTTATGTACTTGCTCCATGAAGCATTATATTGTATTGTAATGTATTGTATATCATGTCCAAAGTAAATTTGGAGTCATGTTCCATGAGGAGTAGTCTATTGCACTTAGAAAGGAGGCTCATTTCAATAGACACATGTGTTGCTTCAGTAGGCAATGTATGATTGTAGCTCCATTACATGCTTAGGGGGAGCATGTTCATTTTTTAGAGTTGGCGGATTATTGGCAAGTGGTGTTGGAGGTTTCCTTATCTTCATCCTTATCTTCCAAGAGACACTTCTTTGGGTTGCATCAGTATGGATTTGAGTATGATAGGGGGAGAACTACTCTCATTTGACATTATTGGAATTTTTCTCTAGTGTGTGTATGGTCCTTTTCCATTAATGTCAAAGGGGAGAATATTTTGGATTGATGATTCAACCTCATATATTGTATTAAGGTTGACATCAATGAAAAAGGGGGAGTTTTTTGGCATTGTAATGGTTGGAATTAATGTCAACAAGATCTTGGTGATGCTATTCATATGCATGTGTGATGAGTGTTTGGTGATGGATTATTTGTTGATGGTATTGTTAGTTGGCATTGATGGAAACATACTTGTGACTAGACCTAGTGCAAGTGATTTAGAGGCTTAGTAGAGAGGATGCTAAATGTGATGTTTGTGAGGATGGAATGTTGTGTTTATTGGAAATACTACTACTGTAGGAGGTTGGAGTGATTCTCTAGATGGTACATATGTGTCTACATGTCTTGGAAACATTGGATTGTTGCTTCATGTGAAGAGTTGTGGCTGCTTTATTTGGAGGTGCTTCTACCAGTGATGGATGCAGTTGTGTGACTTGATGTTGTTGTTTCAAGAGTTGGTAAAGTTGTTACAGGTGTTGGATATGTTACTACATATGTTTGAGATTTTGTGGTTGATGCTTGAGGAGTTGGAGGTGTTGTTCTTGGTTCTAAGGTTGGAAAAGTAATTATAGCATGTCACTGACTTGTTCTTATCCTATGTCATCAATTACATGCCTATTGCATAGGCTTGGAGTAGTGTTTAGATGTTCATGAATATGGTCCAATAGGTGGCAGAAGTTCTAAATTGAAGAAATGATGTTTTTACTGAGCTTAAGCCCCAGTTGCATGCATTATGATTCAAGGGAATGACTGGAAAGACATAGTCACATGTAGACAGGACCAAGGGAGTAGTTATAGCTCCAATCGCATGGATGACAGTGCTAAGGGAGATACTGAAGGATTTCATGAAAATTTCTCTGCATTCCTCGCATTTTTGAGCTAATTTTTGTGTTTTGGTGACCTCCTTGATCAAAAAATTTTGGTTTATGGTTGGAAAATTTCGTGGGACCTGCAAAAGATGATTAAAGTTGAAAATATAAAAAAGCTAATAGATTTAGTGGTTGATTGAGTCAATGAGTTGATTCCTTATCAAATCAAGCATATAAATAGAGTTGTGATGCTTAGTAGTTCTAAGTAATTATTGAGTTGAGCAGCTGAGTTCATATACATATTGGAGAAATATAATTGCGACTTGGTTTATTTTCTAGTGGAGTTGTGAGAGTGTGTGTGTGTGCAGAAGACCCTGCAATTTATCTGAGGTTTATTATGTAGAATTTATGAAGCAGTTTGCAGTTGTAGTGGCAGTGAGCTGAACTATCTTTCAACCATAATATTATGTAGTGAGTGAGTTTTTGATTTGTGGATTGGAGTAGATTTTGAGGATATATTTCTGCAAATTATAGTTTGATTGGAGGTTGTAGCTTTGCACTTTCATTATGTGTTTTGATGTTATGTTGTTGTAGTGCTCATGCTGAGTATTTCTCGGTTCCAATTTGAAACATTTTGAAACGAAAACCACATAGAGGAGAATATTTAGAGGACTCAAGAAAAATCAATTTAAGTGAGCATATTTCTCAAATCCAATGGTAGTAGGATAGTTCGGTAGAAACTGGGTGAGGCCTGTTGGTAGTGGTAGCTTCCAATAGATTGGAGTCTATAGAGACGTTGATAGTTTAGGAGTAACCGGGAGAGGATCGTTGATCGTGGTGGCCTTCAGTGGATGGTAGTCCATAGATTAATTTTAGAAACAGTCTCCATTTGATAGTGTCCATATGTGCAACTCTATGTAAATAATTTTTTTATATAATAGAATTTGAGAAGCACAGCAACAGCGGGTTTTTTTTCCCTAGAGAGGGTTTTCCACCATATATGCTTGTGTCTATTGTATTGATTATTTTTATGGTTGCATGTTTATATTTGGTGCTATTATATATGGTTTTGTGTTTCATTTTGTGCCTGGTGTAAAAGATTAAGTAATTTCAGAAAAAGTTTAAAAGTTCCACACTACTCATTCACCCCCCCCCCCCAAGTAGTGATCTAGTTTCCAACAATTAAGAAACGACCCAATAAATTGGCCCACAAATATAAAAAAATTCTAAAGAAGGAAAATTAAGGGATGCTAGCTATCAACATCATTTATCTTATAGAAAATTTTTAAAGGGAAATTCCAATGGTCATGTAGCAAAAAATGCACAACCCAAAAAAATTAAGAATTTATGTTCGTTTTCATAGTCTTAATAAATTATTTGTAATAGATCCATTCCCATCTCCATTTTCTGATGAAATCCTAAAAAAAGTTGCATGACATGAGTGCTACTCATTCATAGACAGTTTTTTAGGATATAATCAAGTACCAATAGTAGTAGAGGATCGAGAAAACCCAACATTTGTCTCAAAATCTATTTTATTTGTGTATAGAGTTATGTCATTCGTATTAAAAAATATTTGGTAATATTCTATATAATTGTAGTAAAACCATTAAAAGAGTATATATAATACAATGGTTGTCTATTTTTATCACTGTAATATTTATCGCATCTTGAGAGATCATGTGCAGTGACTTAAATTCATGATGGAAAGGTGTATACATATTCATTTGTTTCTTAATAGTAAAAATTGTCTTTTTTCCACACCTATTGGAATACTGCTAGGACATATTGTATGTATATAAGGAATCAAATTTTACATGGAAAAGCTTAAATTGATCCTTGACTTGAATCCCTGTGTTAATCAAAAGCATATTAAAATATTTTTGGGTCATATAGGGTATTGAAGGAAATTTATCAAATGATTATTGTGGCATTTCTTTTCCAATAAATGAATTAATAAGAAAAGATGTCCAATATGTATGGAGTAAATAATGTAATTAATCATTTGAACTATTAAAATGGAAATTGGTAGAGGTACCAATAACAAATTTTCATATTTGGACTCAAATGTTTCACATACATTTTGGTCCATCTAATGTAGTAATTGGAGCAGCACTAGCACAACCCAACAATGATAAAATTTTCCATACAAATGCACATGTTAGTTGATGTTGAAGAATGTAACTAGGTTTAGTCTTCATTAATGTATCACTATGTAATTTACTTGTAAAAATAATAAAGTAAAAATATTTTATTATTATTACAATTATTTATTAAAGCATAGGTTTCATGTTTGGGTCATTATGTTTTAGGTCAAAGTCCCCATTGAGGACTTCTTGGATTTATTCTAAATCTACAGAGTCATTATACATTCAAAAAAACCCTTCTTGGGCTTTTGAATCATGTAAAAAGATGTATCATTGATTCAAATATGATTTAATACACCTCCACACCAAGTCGGCTTCAAGATGATCAAGTCAGCCTCAAGGAGAGCTACTAGACCTCACCTATAGGCTATAAAAGAAGTAGTTTGAATTCATTTGGTGGAGAACATCTGAAGAAAGTTAGATATCTCTTTTGAAGATGGAAAAAGTGTGAAGTGAATGAATATGGCTAAAGAAGTGTGAGTTTGCTCAAGGAGAAAGAAGAAAGGAAAATCAAAATTTTGGTCTCTCTCTCTCTCTCTCTCTCTCTCTCTCTCTCTCTCTCATGCCCTAGATTGGAAGATCAAATTTCTTGTTGTGATGTTATTTCTAGTTGTTGCATGATTTTGCTACCAAAACAAGTATAGGTAGAAGTTTCTATTGTAGGGTGTAGATGCCTTAAGAAGTTTTAATGGGCCAAGATCAAAGTTTCTAAGTCAAAATAAAAGTCTCTTATCCAATATTGAAGTATCTAAAGCAAGATCTAAGTTACTAGGTTCAAGAAAGTGTTGTTGTTGTTGTTGCTGCTTCCAGGTAAAAATAGGATCATCTGCAAAGGAAGAAGAAGGTTGACTTGGTGTGGATGAAGTTTGTGTCAATGTCCATATTCTTGGATTATCTCAAGAAAAATATTGAAGGAAGAATTGTTGACTGGTTTTTCCCCTAGAGTACGGTTTTCCCCTGATTGTCCGCCTATATCTCATGTACTTGATCTATGTGATATTTCTTTGGTAATTTCTTGACGAACTAAGAGAAAATAATATAATAATAATACAAGAACATCAAAATAAATTATCAAGAACACAAAATTATTTATTCCTTTTTTATTTTCTAACATGGTATCAAAGCTTTGGTGAATAAAGACGGAAAGGGTAGTTTCAAGTAATTGATCGAGGAATCATAAAAGGAAATTATTTAAGGAAATAAGTTCAATGTCTTCAAGAAACATGTCTAACTCAATCAAGGGAGAGAACAAGATTGAAGGAGCATCAAATTATAGGTCATGGAAGAAGAGGATTGATCTCATCCTTGAAAAGAAAAAAGTGTTAGAATTGGTTAGAGGGGAAGTAAAGAAGCCTACATAATATTCCAGTGATGCAGATCAGGTGAAATTCAGAGAATCGGAATTGGTGGCCATGACTCTAATTGTAGAAATCATAAAGGAAAATATTGTCCCATACATAGCCAACATTTACCATGCTCAAGAAATGTATGAAGCCTTGTCAAAACTATTCACTATTAAGAACATTGGTCAAGTACCAAGTTTGAAGAATGAACTTAAGACCAAAAATATGACTAAATAGGACATTGTGGCCACCTTATTTGTACTAATAGCAATAATTAGAAATTATCTTCTAGCCATTGATGAAATTTGTGATCGCTGCATTATTAGGTTAGCCACCTTCTTGGAGTGCTTTTTCTTTAGAACTCAACATCTGGAAGGAAAATCCCACCTTTGAAGAATTATGGATTGCTTTCAACCAAGAGGAATTAAGAATCTCATTAGTATCCAAAAATCAAGAAGTTTCAAATGCCTACAACACTCAACACAAGAAAGGAAACTCCAAGAAGTCAAAGGGGCCAAGAAGGAAGGTAGACATGTCCAAGGTAGAATGTTATCAATGTCATAAAATGGGTCACTATAGAAATGACTATCCTGACAATCCGAGAAATAAGAAGAAGGAAAAATATAAAGAAAAATTTGTTGAATAAGGACCTCCTAAGAAAGTTAAACCTTAATAATATGACATAAGTGACTTACACTACCTAGCCCTTTGCTCTTAGTTTTATATACTCCATTCTTTATTTTATTTTTTAGTATTTGTAGGTTTAACATATTTTTGGAAAAAATACCTTTTTTTTTAATAATATTTTAGGTATCCCTTAAGATTTGGATGGAGCCCTCATCAACTCCCAAAAAAGTATCTTATTTATTTTCAATTTTGGTTTCATGTACTTATTTAAGCTTTGTTTATATTAAATACTAATCACCTTTCTACCTCTATTTCCTTATCTAGGAAATGACTTGCTGAATGTTCAAGGATTATGAAAGAATGCCTCACAGGACAAATAATTGGAGTTAAAAGGTTTGTTAAGAAACAAAGGTATGTATTAGAACATAAAATTTGGTAATCCATTCTACATTACTAAAAATTTTGTGTCTAGCCACTACAAGGAAAATACCATCTAGTAGAGGTTATAAAGGAGGTTTTTAGTGTTATAAAATTGGCCAAAAATGTTAAAAAAACATTTTATACAACATTCGTTTTTGGTATCAGGGGTTTTGGCGAAGCTTATAATGGAATTTCAACACAACTAAAAAAACTGGGTGGACGAAGGTTTTTACGGATTTTTTTTCATCAGTGCATGCATCAGATGTGAACGTCCGGGTGCATTTTACCATGTACACACCAATACTGCAAACATACCAAGCACTAGGATGGAAAAAAAAATTCGAACACCTTGGGGTGTTTAGCAATGTCCCGATGCATGTCACCTAGCAAGATGCATCAGGCTGATGGAAGGTACATGCACTAGGTCATTAAGGTGTAAAACTGCACCGGACCATCTAGGAGCTAAAATGAACCGAGATGTTAAGTTATAAAAACACAATAACATGTTAACGGAAAATCGTACCAGTGCATGCAACACCTATCGGATCACCTGGGTTTTAGTCATCGATAAAGTGCACCGAGCGTTCTAATTGGTATTGATATTTGTGTGGTTCCCATAGGTTGTAGAAACGCACGGGTGCGCAATATCATAAAAACGCATCGTTGTGCATGAACTAACATGCACCAATGTTCATTTTGTATTTTTTATAAACATCGACCTGTGACAGTGAAATTACTGTGATTTTTTTGAAATTCATTATTCATCAAAAGTTGACACATATCTTATAACAGTATTCATATCAATTAAATTTTTATTAGTGCATTTGAATGTGATGTTTGGATTAATTTGTTATATCATATCATCAGATTTTGCATCTCTTCATTATAATATTTAATCATCCATATATTTAATCAGTGGTGTAACATTTCATAGTGACAGTGGAGCAATAAAATAAATTAAAATGTATTTTATTATATATATGAATAAGACACTCTTTGTCATAAAAAATGGGACAGTTATTGGTATCCCTTTGTCTTTCAATTGGGACACTATGTCCATTGCATTGAACAAAATGTCTAATTTCACAGACAAATATTTCAAAAAATACAATGCCTTGCTTTGATATCCAAACATATTGATCATCATTCTTCGTTGGAACTACTATCACTGCTTGAGCTACTTCCATGTCTTGGGTTATTTGGAGGAATGTTTAGTTCATTGTGTTGATTGATTTCTTCTTCTTCAAGTTCCATCTACAAACATAAAAATACAGTGTAATGAGTGTATATACATTGGCGAGAATAATGAAAATTGCAATATTAAATAATATACATCAATGTAAATAAAAAAGAACTGTACTATAGCAAGAATTGACTCA
This sequence comes from Pinus albicaulis, assembly GCA_034641835.2. NCBI lineage: Eukaryota > Viridiplantae > Streptophyta > Pinopsida > Pinales > Pinaceae > Pinus > Pinus albicaulis. The sequence continues at coordinate 913,416,754 of CM076571.1, read as the reverse complement.
TAAACTATACACATTCTTTCAAAAACAAATTTCATGTCATCTCTTAACAATTCATTTGTTGGTGCAGTTCCATACTTTGTTTCCTACAATTTTTATACCCCATAACAAATCATAAATTTAATATAAAATATTTTTTTGTTCTATTAATTATATACGGAGCTAAGTAAAACAAGATAGATGCTTACAAATTCCATAAGTAATTTTTGTTATGCCAACATATACTAACAACCAATATTGAACCCAACGTCAATCATTTCTTATGATGGCTCTTCTTTGTATGTTAGCACCTGTTTGAATACATTCAATGATGATTGTTGTAAAGCCAATTAAAATATACAAAAATGAAATCTAGTTAAGTTGTTATAAGGAAGTAGCAATTACTCACAAAAATAGATATCAACCCTTTTTTTCCTTGTCGTCCTATTTTATGTGTTGAATGGGATCCATTTTCTTTTCTTTTCTGCAAGAAAATATTTGAAAATTAATATTTAATGCTAAATTTTTTATTTATTGTACCTAATCGAAAAATTCAATGATTACATATTACATTTGAAGCACATTTTTGTTCGGATGGCTCACCGTGCGATGCAATTATGTCCATTTCTTTGACCATCTCCTTGTACACCTTTTTGGACATTCCTACTCACATATTTTTGATATTAGCTCATTCATCCTTTCAGATTTCATAATCTTCCTAAAAATGTAACATGACAATAAAATATTTAATTTTTCTATGGATATATGAAAAGTAAATACAAAAAAAGAAATATTTATAAATGATTTCTTTCTAGTAATATATACATATCATTCTAGAAAAAAAAATTAAGGAATATTACTTTTTCATTCCTTCTTTTTTGTTGGTGTACATTTTTTCTATTAAAAGTCTGACATGTCTCATTGACCAATTCTTTGGAAACTCATCCTGTAGTTTAAATAATATTTGGTTCTCGGAATCATTGAATTGATTTTTGTATTGTAAGTGGAAAGAACGTCTATATATTCGTTCCACTAGAACCCTCAAAGTTTTGTAAAAGTTTTTCCCCCTTTTGTTAATATCCATCACCACTCCAGATGAGCTAAGGAGCAATTCATTTTCATTTGCATGTTCTATTTTTTTTCTTTTCTTAGAACAACATTAATTTTCTTCCTTGTTGGTCCCTATATAATGTTAAACATATGTGAATTAATAGATTGTTTGAAACATGTTATCTAATATTTTTAAGTATATTATTAATGAAAATTCAAAAAAGAAACTCATATTGGATCGATAGTATTTTTTCATTCACTTGATTCATCCTTCTGCAATTTCCATCAAGATTTTACACTCTTCTTGTCTTAGATCAGAAATAAACCTATCGAGCTTCATCATTTTGTGGCTCTGCATGATACATACTAAACAATACATATTTGTTAAAACTACATATATTTCAAAAATAATAATTTTTGTAAATAATTTACACAGAACTTGCCTTTTTTTCTTGTCTCGATGTGCTATCAATATATTTGTTACTTTAACTCTTGTCATCCATTTCTTTATCAATATGAAACCTATACCATACCATTCATTAATATATTTTATAAATAAATTACATACTTTTTAGGTAAAAAAATAAAAAATCAAGAAAACGGTGCACCTTTCCCAAAGTACTCACCGAACGCGACGCGGTAGGTTCTTATAAACGCACCGCCAATATAGTAGAAACATCGTATGGTACTCTTTTTCAACAAGCAGACTTGGTGTGTTATATGTAAACCAGAGTGCCGATTAACACAAACATAAATGAATAAAAAAAAAAAAAATTACCTAATAGTGTTTTTTGTTGATACACAGCTGGTATGCTATACTACAATAGCGCACCGGTGCGCTATTTTAAACAGGGTGCACTGATTTTATTTTTTTTAAATCTATTTTTTTTAAATCATGCAAGGGCCGACATGGATTGGGATTTGAATTTTCAAGTGGTCTTGTGGGTTATATTTCATACGCCTATATATATAGTAATACAAACCCTATAAATCTAAAATGAAAATCCCTAATTGGGAAGTCACATAAACAAGAAGAAGCAATAATTTAACGTAAGAATGGATTTTTTTGGTTTTTTCCTGAAAATACACAGTAAAATTTAAAATTTTTACTATGCATGTATTAAATCCAACAAAAAATGTAAAAAAAACAAGTATTACAATATAATTTAACAATTTTACTATACTACAGGGTTTTTGTGCGAATCACTGGATGTTTCAAATTTTGATTCTCTAAATAGTGTTGTTGTTCGAAAGTATTTTGCTGCTCCACGGTGCTCTCATGCTCTCTTGCTCCAGGTATGTATCTCGTGCAAATACCTTCCTGAATTGAAAAAATAAGGAAATAATGAATGTATTTTACTATTTAAACAAAAAAAATATGAAATTAGATTTTCAAAAATAATTTTCCACGCATTTTTCAATTTAACGATTTTTTTTCACTTCAAAAAAATAAATTTGCGTTTTTTTTTTAATTTCCATATTTTCGATGTGTTTGTTAACTAACAGCATCGGTGCATCTGTTAATAAAATTGTATGTGTTTAATAGTATATTAGCACCGATAACACACTACAAGGAAAAGACCCTCTAGCGGATGTTTTTGAGGAACCCCTTATAAGAATACCCCAGACATCTGTTTCTAGCAGAGGTTCCTAGAGGAGGTTGGCAGGTGGAGGTTTTTGCAGATGTATTTCATCCAGTTCTCTTATCACCATAAAACGCACCAGTGTGCTCAACATGAGAAAGCATCGGTGCAGTTAAAAAATTGGCACATCGGACACCGTGCGCTCCGTACAGACCTGCTCGGTGCGTTGTATTTCTGTAGAGCACTGGTACTTTACATAACTTGTGCATTAGCGCCTCATAAAAAACGCACGAAAACTGAAACCGCCCGGGTCGCCAACGCACTGGGACGCCCTAAAATCCCTGCGCACCAGCACAGGGTTAAATAAATAAAAAATTATGGCCAAAAAACCACACAAAACATAGGCACACCGGGAACCTTGTTCTCTTAACACACATGCCCGATGTGTCATATTCTTGTACAGCATCGGTTCCTTACATCTATACTGCACCGGCGCTTCTGAAAATGTGCGCGAAAACAGATACCGCCCGATGTGGAATAAATCAAATGCATTGGGGCACCCATAAACCCCGCGCACCGACATATGGTTAAATAAAAAAAAATTATGGCCAAAAAACTGCACAAAACATTGGCACACCAGAAACCGTGCGCTCCGTACACACCCACTCGGTGCCTTTAATTAAGGAAAAACACCCGTGCATGTCAAATCGCCAGCACTGGTGCCTCACCAAAAGCGTGCAGAACAGAAACCACTTGGGGCGGTATGGCGGAAACGCACCAAGGTCCCCATAAATGCCACACACTAAAAAAGGGTTAAATAAAAAAAATTGCAGTCGAAAAACTTCACAAATCATTGGCTCACCGGACACCGTGCCTGGTGCATCATATTACTATAAAGCATCGATGTGTTACAGATACGCTGCCCCGGTGCCTCAGAAAAGCGCACGAAAACAAAAACAACCTGGGGCGGCATATTGCGAATGCACCGGTACTCCAGTTAAAACCCCGCACACCAGAATAGGGTTAAATAAAAAAAAAAATACGACCAAAAATCCACATTTTTCACTTTTGTCAGTACTACAGAGCTCTCAAGCACCAGAGCAAGTAATCCTTGTTTTAGCTGCCCTGACATCCATGCTCCCATTACACTTATTACATGCACTGATATTGTGCATTGCCACCAATCTCCAGCTTGAATTTTATAAAACAGTGGACAAATTTTCTTTTGCAAATTATATAGCCAATATGCCTTCTCGATGGGTAAATGTACAGGTATTTTTCCTTTTTTTCCATAATTAAACCTTTTAGCATATTAGAATTTCAAAAAACCCTAAAATTATCCATTAAAAAAAAAATATTTGTCGCGCGGTGCGCTCGAGCCGTTCGGCTCACACCAGTTTGTGGTGCTACCAGTAAATTTACAAGTCGCACCGCAACTGGTGCTAATGGTATCCGCACCGGTTCCAGGGCTATACTGCGGGACACACCGTGTTATTTAATAAAAAAAAAAAAAAATTGCGGTGCGTTCGTTTACCAAGCCGCACCGTTGATAATGTGGTATCGTGGAAACTTAGTGTGTTGAAGAAATTATCCATCCCGGGGCACGTAATTTGGTTAGCGCACCACATACCACAATTCGACATTGTCAACGGTTCGGCCGGGTAAATTGGTGCTAAGGGTATCCGCACCGGTTCCAGGGTGGTACCAAAGGCGCACCGTGTTATTTTAAATTCTTTATAAAGAGCGGTGTGGTCGGTTACCTGGCCGCTGTGTTGACCTATTTGAATAGTGGTGATGCAGTGCGTTGACCGAAATAATCGTCAAGGGATGGCTATTTTTATCAGCGCACGGCTTACCGTATTTGGCCTGTGTCAATGGTGCAGCCTTTTAAAATACTGCACCAACGACTATGTACGGTGGCAGGAGGGCAGTGCGCTAAGATAGATATATGCCTCGGGACATATAGTGTAGTTAGCGCACTGCCCTCTTGACACCAAACGTACTGAACGGTGCACTAAAAAAAATTTCTGGAGCACCACCCCCGGTGCGCTGAATATAATTAGGTGCACTGTATCCGGTGCACTCTATTGAAAGACGCACCAGGACCAGTGCATGACTGTGTTTTTTTCACACCAACTGTTGTTTTATTTATTTTTCAAAAAATATTTATATACGTATATTTCTAAATACCTGTGTCATTTAATAAAAAAATTATGTTTAATATGTCAATCATTCAGAGACGTGAAAGGAGAGAAGAGAGGCAACAACAACAATAACAAGCGAAACAATATAACATGGTTCGCATGTGGGAGGCAAGAGAGTGGGAGAGAGATTCATACCCTCACCCTATTATAGCAGCGACGTAAGGACTCCTAAGGTAGGTAGGCCTCCTCAAGTTCTATGAGGAAGCTACTTTCCTAAAGTCCCATAGTTTTTTTTTTATACATCTTATCCAAAGGTGGAATGCCCAGTGATAGGATTTTCGGGTTGGTATCAACTAGTGGTACATGCCCACTAAGGAGGATGTATATTTTATTATAGGGCTATCGAGGAGAGGTGTGGATTTTCCCTCGTTCCCCTAGGTTCGAGCTGGCTGTGTGGCAGGGATTCAGTTAGTTTACTCCCAGAGATACATTGGAGCACATTTCATATCTCCTGCAGATTTTTAGGTCACTGGAGGGTAGTTACATATTGGTGCGTTTAGTCGTGAGGAGGTCTAGTGTCTCTCACTTATCATTTTGACCATTTCACACAACACCAGTGACAGGAAACACATTAGTTGCTCACTTTTATATTATGTTGATTCTTTACTATACAAGCCAAGACTTGTCAGGTGGTCTGCCATTTTTTTGCAGCAATTCTGTACAGCATTAGATAGATGTCATGCTTGGTCAACTTCCCTTTTGCTTCAGATATTTTTTGTTTATTTTTTTAGAGGTTTCCAAAGATGAGACCTAGTTTTCTACGACAGCCTCGTAGATTGATTACTGAGGCACGTATGCACATGTGGGGGCAGATGATGCCAAAGAGGGAGGAGACTCTTTTTCCAACGAGGATATCAGATGATGCACTGGAGTTTCTAGCCTCTTGTGAAACCAGCTCCAAAAATATAAGAAAAGAGATATCAATGCCTTATAAATAAGCCACTTCGAGGGGGTAACCTCCAATACATTACATGAATGAACAATTCTTGGATGATAAAAATTACAAAACCTCCTTTCTATATTTAGGATTCCATGGGGCCATAATGTAATCCTAGTGGGGCCACAATGTAATCCTAGCCGACTGAGCAATAATAATTTAAGGGCACAATAATAACAATATGGGGGTTACAAGAGTACAATAATAACAACAAGTGGGTTACACTAACAACAATAAGGGACTATACTAGTAATATAGGGACCTAACATGCCCCTCTCCTTCAAAAACATGTTGTCCTCAATGCTTGAGTAGCTCTGGGTGCTTCAGTATAAAATTCTCATCCTCCCATGTAGAATCTTCGGTGGGTAAGTTCTTCCACTTGATGAGATACTCTTAAATTGATCTATTCCATAGCTGTCGAGTTCTTGTTTTCGTGATCGCTTCAGGTTCCAATACGATTTTTCCTTCCTCATCAAGTTCTGGAAATATTGTCTGAACTGGAAGATTTTTACCTATAACCTTCTTTAAGCATGAAACATGGAAAACTGGATGCACTTGTGAAGAAGCGGGAAGCTCCAATTTGTATGCCATAGTACCAATATTTTGCAACACCTTGTAAGGACCATAGTACTTTGGTGATGATTTATTATCCTTCTTAGCTTGCTTGAGGGACATTTTTTGTATGGTTGTAGCCGTAAAAATACCCAGTCTCCTACATCAAAACTTCTCTCGCTGCGATGTTGATCTCCCTATTGTTTCATTCGATTTTGTGCCAAATTCAGGTTATCCTTTAAGAGTTGGAGAACTTCTTGTTGATGCTGAATGTGATCTTCCACTATTGAACCTTCAAATTTTCTCTTAAATATGATGTGATGGATGGTGTATGATATCCATAAAGTGCCATAAATGGGGTCATTTTTGCTGCAGTATGGAAGGAAGTGTTATACCACCATTTAGCGAGAGGTAACCACTTAACCCATTGTGTTTGTTTATCAGATAAAAAAAAACAAATATATCCTTCCAAACATTTATTTACTATCTCACTTTGACCATCATATTGAGGATGATAAGATGAGCTATGAGCTAATTGAGTATCCAAACAAGAAAATAACTCCGTCCAAAAATTTCCAGTAAAAATGGGATCTCTGTCGCTCACAATAACCCTTAGGTTTCCATGTAACTTTTGAATTGTGTCCATAAATGTAGTAGCAACTGTACTTGCTTTAAATGGATGATATAATGCACAAAAGTGTGCATACTTGGTAAGTCTATCAACTACCACCATGATGACACTCTTTCCTTCGAACTTAGGTAAACTTGTGATAAAATCCATTGAAATCTCCTTCCAACGTTGACTTGGAATGGATAAAGGTTGTAGAAGTCTTGGGGTCTTAATTGTCTCAACTTTTTTCTGCTAGAAAACCAAATATTCTACCAAAAAATTTTGAATATCAGATTTAAGTCCATCCCAAAAAAATTCTTTCTTCACACTATGGTAAGTTTTTAAAAATCCTAAGTGCCCTCCTAAAGGAGAAGTGTGCAATTCCAAAAGAATATTTTGTTTTAGTTGGGAATTCTTACAAATAATAAGCGATCTTTGTACCATAGAGAATCATTTTTCCAAATAAATGTATCAGATGTACTAGGATCTTGCTGCAACTTTTGAATGAGTACCCATATTTCTTTGTCCTTCTTCCATTCATCTCTTGCTTTGGTTATCAAATCTGGTTGGATAATAGAAATGGCACAAAGCAATGCTTCCACCTCTTCATTCTTTCTTGAGAGTGCATCTGCAACAACATTAACCTTTCTTTTTTTGTATATTATTTCAAAGGCATAACCCAACATCTTTGTGACCCATTTTTGTTGCTCTTCTGAAGATATTATTTGTTCCAAAAAGTGTTTAAGACTATCATGATCAATTTTTACCTTGAAGTGACTTCCCATTAGGTAAGTTCGCCATTTCTTTAGTGCATTCAATATTGCTAACATTTCCTTCTCATAAATAGGTTTCTGTAAATACTTTCCTTTGATTGGATAACTTTTAAAAGAAATGGGTCTTCCTTCCTGCATTAAAACAACACCAATTCCATTTCCTGAGGCATCACATTCCACAATAAAGGTTTTTGTTAATTCTGGCGTAGCTAAGACCGGTGCTAGGCACATCGCCTCTTTAAGATGTTCAAAGGCCTTAGTTGCTTCAGGAGTCCATGAAAATGCATCTTCCTTCAATAATGTTGTTAGAGGTGATGCTATTCTCCCATAATTTTTAACAAACTTGCGATAATACCCTGTTAACCCAAGAAATCCTTGCAACTGCTTTATGGTTGTGGGGACTTTCCATTCCTTAATGGCTTTAATTTTGTTAGGGTCTAACTTAACACCCTCGTGAGATACAATATGACCCAGATATTCCACCTCTTGTACTCCAAAGAAACATTTGGATGTTTTTGCATATAATTGTTTCTCCCGCAATAGTTTGAGCACCCTGTCAACATGTTGAACATGATCCTTCCAAGACTTGCTGTAGATTAGTATATCATCAAAAAATACTAGCACAAATTTTCTAAGGAAGGGTTTGAAAATGGAATTCATCAACCCTTGAAATGTAGAAGGTGCATTGGTAAGGAAAAAAGGCATGACCAAAAATTCATAATGACCCTCATGAGTTCGAAATTTTGTTTTTGGAATATCTTCAGTCTTCATTCTAATTTGATGATATCCTAAACGAAGATCAACTTGGTAAAATAAATTGCTCCATGTAATTCATCCAATAATTCATCAATCACAGGAATGGGATATTTATCTTTAATGGTGAGCTTATTGAGCTCCCTATAATCCGAACACATGCGCCATGATACATCCTTCTTGTGTACCAATACTACAGGAGTAGAGAAATAACTTTGACTAGGTTGAATTATATCTGCCTCTAACATTTCTGCAATCATACGTTCAATTTCGCTCTTTTGGACATAAGGATATCTATAAGGCCTAATGTTTGGAGGAACACTTCCTGGAATCAAATGAATAGAATGATCATGATCACGAATAGGTGGGAGTCCTTTGGGAGTTTCAAACACCTTGGAATGATTGTCCAAGACTTGTTGGAGATCTGCAGAAATAGATGATTTTGATGTTGGAACTTGTAGTGAGCATAATTGTGCAATTACGCCTCATTGTTCTTTCTTTAGAAGCTTTGTCATGACATTAGAGCTTATTATCCTTCCTGGCTTCCCCGCAATACCCCGTAATTCGACTTCCTTTCCTTCTGAAAAAAATTTCAAGAAAAGTTCTTGAAAATTAAAAGCTACCGTCCCCAAAGATTGTAACCATTGTACTCCCAGTACAACATCAGCACCTCCCATAGGAATGGCAAGCATTGGACTAGTCAATACATATTCCCCCATGGTTAGCTTGATATTATGGCATTTTCCAGAGCAATTTATATTTCCTCCATTTGCAACCATCACTTGACATTCTGGTGCTGGGTATAGGAAACAATTCAATTCCTTGGCTACCTTACAATGAATAAAATTATGGGTACTACCTGAATCAATCAACACTATTACCTTTTTTCTTCTTGATATGTCCTTCTATCTTGAGAGTTTGAGGAGTGGTAATTCCTGCCAATGCATTACACGATATGGTCAGACTCATTTATTCCTCTTCTAGGGCTGGTTCCTGGTGTATATCCTCTTCTTGTTCATTTTCTTCTTCCTCTTCACAATCTATGTAAAATAATTTCTTCTCAGCACACTTATGACCTTTAGTGTATTTTCTATCACAACTGTAGCAAAGCCCTTTTGCTCTTTTTTTCTTCCAATTTTTGTGGTGTCAACCTTGTAGGTTGTGGAAATCTAGGCGTAGAAACACTTCCTTCTTTATAGAATTGAGTGGTAGGCTTCCTTGTCGCCATAATTTTACATTCAACTTTTCTTGCCAACCCGAATGCCTTCTCCAATGAATCAGGTTCCAAAACGCGAACTTCATGTTGGATGTTATCCTTTAAAGTGCCTAGGAAGAGATCAATCCTGTGTTCCTCTGTAAGATCAGTTACCTTTATATTCAATTTTTGGAAGTCCTCAATGTGCTGCCCCACTAAACCCTTTTGTTTGAGATTTATCAATTGGGTAAAGAAGGTGTTGCTCTTTGTATCCTCATAATGTGCTATCATTTCCTCCGTAAAAAATTGACCAAGTGACAATTTTTTTACGAGAGCAAAGCCATTGATACCATACAAATGTATTTTGTTCTAAATGTAAAGTTGCAATGCGTACCTTTTGTGTGTTTTGCACGTTATGGAGATCAAAATATTGCTCCATCTGTAGTATCCATGTTACAGGATCCTTTCCATCAAACTTCCTCATATCCATTTTTGGAATATGGTGGTTCTTCCCGCTAACATTAGAGTTTATGAAGTCACGATTAACATTTATTCTGTTCTCATCATGAGTTTCCTCTACTATCTTTTCATCATTAGGAAACATTTCTTGTATCAACTTTGTCAAACCTTCCATGTCTACTTTTAGATCATTCTTCATGTTTTCCATGTTGTCTTTCATTTTTTCATCGATCTTAGCTTCCATGTCATCCATCTTAGATTCCATGCCATCTATATTAGATTCCACACCTTTCTTCAAACCATCGATCTTTGCTTCCATGCCTTTCTTCAAAACACCCATTTCATTTTTTGTTGCTCTTTGCGAGAGAAAAATTTGGTGCACTTGCTCTTGTAATTTTGATAGATCATGTTGCAATTCTTCATCTTCATGAGTCATAGTAGAGCCTTATGAAGGCTTAATGGATGTTGAATTATTTTTACGGGGCATTTTTTTTTAACCCAATACTGATATATATTCTACAATATTCCCTTCAAATCAATTCAAATTGATTCTTCAAACAAGACTTATGCAATTCGTAAAAAAAATACACACCTTTTTCTTGCTTTTGAGGAGCTTGATATTGAAATTGGATTATCTTTGTGATTGCAGCTCTTCAATATCTGAAATTGGGCACTGAGGTATCCTTCTAAATTATCTTTTGAATGCCATAGGTCTAACTTGATTTGGATTCTCCAAGGCAAAGTTATGTCCAATATCCCACAATGACCTAATTATGGACTGGTTCAGTAGAGAAAACTTGTACGACTTGCCATGTGTCATTGTTTCACATTTTAGCTCTAAAATTGATAGCAAAGAAACTACAGTCTATGTACTTGTGACCACTTTTTACAGCACTCCAATCCAATGCTCAAAAAGAGAGCTATGAAGATTTTCCCATGATCACCTCTTTGAGATGAAATTCAGGAGCCTGAAAAAGAACTACCTTCCACAAATCATATTTCTGAAAATATTGCAAACCAAGATCTGAAATTTTTTGACGAGTTTACTCAGGATTTTAGCTTTGCACCCTAAAAATTTCAGATTCTTAACCTTCGTAGAAAAAATTTATAGCGCAAATTCCACGACGACCTATTTAGATTAAATTGAGGAGCCTGCAAAAATACCTAACTTCCACAGATCATATCTACGAAAATATTGCGAACCAAGCTCTAAAATATTTTGACGATGTTCCTCAGGATTTTTTCTTAGCACCCTAAAAATTTCAGCTTCTGAAACTTCGTAGAAAAAAAGTTATAGCAAAAATTCCACGATGACTTGTTTGGAGCAGCGAAACCCTAGAATCCAAAGCTCTGATATCAAATGTTGTGAAACCAGCTCCAAAAATAGAAGAAATGAGATATCAACGCCTTAGAAATAAGCCACTTTGAGGGGGAAACCTCCAATACATTACATGAATGAACAATTCTTGGATGATACAAATTACAAAACCTCCTTTCTATATATAGGAGTCCATGGGGCCATAATGTAATCCTAGTGGGGCCACAATGTAATCCTAGCCGACCTAAAACTAATAATTTAAGGGCACAATAATAAAAATATGGGGGTTACAGGGGTACAATAATAACAATAAGGGGGTTACACTAACAACAATATGTTGGGTATGTGTTATATTCTTTCCACGACTAGCCACACGCGCTGTATGTTGCACTGGGCGTAGCAGGGGAGTCACAGGGTGGGTGGCAGCCCCCCTATCAGGGTCCAGGGCAGCGCCCAGCAAAAAAAAAATTGGTGTGTGGACCCACTCATAGGCGGACCCACCTATGTTTTGTGCATGATTTTGCACATGGTTTTGGGGTACGATGGTTTTCGACCCCTAGTATTTTGTAGATCCGGTCAAGGGAACTATGGTTATGTTCTAATCTAGGGTTAATGGATTGGGGTTTATATATGCTTCGGCATGTATATATATGTGTTGTAACACTAAAAGGAATATAGTGAAAAATCAAGTTGGTCGTCCCGATTTGGGATCTAGGGGAAAATCTCTGTGTTTATCTGTTTTATGTTTTATGCTCTCTCTATTGTTTATTTTCTGTTATAATATTCGTGTGTAGATAGTTTTTGTTCAGGGTTAAAACCTACATTTTGTATTAGCATTGTTTCGGCTTCAAGGGGACACCTTTTTTGCTGAGGGTTTTTTTCTCGGGCCTGAGGTATACCCTATTCAGTGGGAGATCTGCAGGATCCATTCTTGCGGTGAAAGAAGATGGCGAGCGGCGGAAAGAAAACAGCAAGTGGGAGAATGTTGGGTATGTGTTATATTCTTTCCACGACTAGCCCCACGCGCTGTATGTTGCGTCGGGTGCAACGGGGGGGCGGCAGCCCCCCCTGTCAGGGTCCGGGGCAGCACCCCGACAAAAAACAAATTTGGTGTGCGGACCCACTCATAGGCGGACCCACCCATGTTGTGTGCATGATTTTGCAAATGGTTTTGGGGTACGATGGTTTTTGGCCCCTGGTATTTTGTAGATCCAGTCAAGGGAACTACGATTATGTTCTAATCCAGGGTTAATGGATTGGGGTTTGTGTATGCTTCGACATGTATATATATGTGTTGTAACACTAAAAGGAATATAATGAAAAATCAAGTTGGTCGTGCCAATTTAGGATCCAGGGGAAAATCTCTATGTTTATCTATTTTATGTTTTATGCTCTCGCTATTGTTTATTTTCTGTTATAAGATTTGTGTGTAGATAATTTTTGTTCAGGGTTAAAACCTAAACAATAAGGGACTATACTAGTAATATAAGGACCTAACAGAGCCAGTGTTAATGAGCATCCCTTCATTATGGTCCCATGTCCTTATGCGGGGTTGGATTGGCGAGGGTGTGCCAACATCCTCTTCACAGCTGATGAGCCGCCATATGATAGAGGTAATATTATTGTTTTATTTAAATTTATTCTAACATGTTCTTTAACTTTTTTTTATTAAATTTTGTAATGAAATTTTCTAATTATTGTTGTGTACTTGTATATATTTTGCATACATTGGCTTTTTTGATGGCGAGGAGATGTCGCCACCACCACCTGATCTAAGTGTGGATCCTTATGATGATGAGGGCATGCCAGATGCTGAGGATCATCAGGAGGCCGGTGCAGATCAGAGACATGCTCTTGCTATTGCGTCGATGCGCGGTCGACTTGGTGATGTTAGATACAGGATGGAGTAGGGTGACCAACTCATTGCATTGATTTTTGAGGCGGGCATCAGGCCCGCTCATTACAAAGACATAGAGGCCGATGATAGGCTATTACGGATGTGGAGAGGCATGCCGCGTGACATGTACAGCCTGATGCGGCATGTCGTAGGAGTTACGACAGCTTTTACTCGACTAACGAGGACTGTTGCACGTTACGATCAAGCCGCAGCACATGATGGATAGTCTACGAGGTGCAGCTGTTACACAGTAATTTGTCACCATCCCTACCATTCCCCGTCCCGCACATTGGAGGGCCCATTATGTGACCTGTGAGCAATGTCATGCCTTGAAACCATTATCATTTCATTCCTCTGAACATGAGCTTCAATTTCCCTGAAGACATCTCCTTGCAAAAAACCATAAAAACATCCCTTTTTGCATTGGCGCGGGTAGCCAGTTCATCACTCGTGCTAATGAGGAAAATCCTACAAAGAGGCCGCGCCAACTGGCGCTCTGTCCCAGAGTCACAGTCGCGCCAACCAATTTAAGGAGTGTTTTTTAAAATAAGATGGCGGAAGTTTCATCCTAACAAATTCCTGGACTGATTTCTATCTTGATTTGGGAGGTTTGGCTGTGGATTTCCATAGAGAGGAAGTGGTTTGCCACCTCGCATGGAAGCTTCCTTGATGATAGGGCCAATCCCACCATTATAGGGATCCCAACTCCCCTTCCTCCATCTATAAAAGCTTTCTCATTGCCATTGCAAGCTAGTCTTGAAGTGCCTAAGCTTTGAATCTCCAAATTCCCAAGAGCCTTCATGCTGCAAGAGCCCTCATTCTTCCTTTAAGGCCGAATCAAGCAAGGAGACTATCGTCGAGAGACTCTAAGAGAGGCTTGTCCCATCCCTGGCAGGCTTTGTGAGACGTGCACGACTGGAGACCCCTCCAAAGGAGACCTCAGCGTCAGAACATTGGTTATACTCTCTTTCGATTTCTTATTAATGAATGACTACTGGTTATGGTTCCACTCTATTTTTCACTTATGATAATGATGAGTTATATCCTTTCTGACTAATATATAGTTGCGTATTCTGGATTTTATTATTGTATTCGTGTTGTTTCTTGCATGTGCAGGTGTCCATCCATGGATATCGTGGGGATCGTGATATGCCGAGGCTGAGGAACGGGAACGCTGTCTCTTCTACGAATCATAGCACTGGACTCCAGGTAGGCCTCCATCATTGGTCTGTTTATTCGCAATTAGGAACTTGCATTGTAGCATTTGATGATTGTTGCTAGACCCGTGCTGGGCTAGTAGGGATCGCCTCTGTCCGCAGAGGGGATTTACCTCCTCAACAATTTGGCGACTCCACTGGGGATCGTCTAGTTTTCGTTGTCTCTTTTTGATTGTTTCGCGGTTTTCCTTGCTTGATTAGCCTTCTGGGCTGGGTTCTCTTGATGTTCTTTGCTTCTTGGTTTGCTTGGATATCATTGATCTACTTCTGGAGTAGTTCTTTTTTATTTTTGACTGAGGAACTCGACTGGCGCACTTTTTAGCTCGTAAGTCACGCCAATTAGCGCATGTTGCTTTTGTATTGCCCGCGCCAATTGCTTTCTGGTGCCAGTTTCAACCTCACAATCGCGCCACTCCTGTGAGGCATTAGGGTTTTCTCATTTTTGAGCTCTCTGGGCCTGGTCAGTGTTTTTATTTTTGGTTTTTCAGCTACCTGAGTGTGTTGGAGTCCTGTTTGACTGGGAGTTTGCCTTCATCCTTTGGTTGTTTGCTTTTCTCCATCGATTTCACGTTTTAAGCCCTAGGGCATCTAGTGGCTTTGTGCATCGAGCCCTCCATAGGAGTTTTGGTGTTTTGTTAGTCCATTCAATCCTCTGATTGTTCCTCCACATTCTCTTAGTAGTAGTTCACTGTTTTATTGCGATTTTTGGGTGATTGTTCTTCTCTGCACTCAAATTTCGTTTGGTCTTGCTTTGGACCTAGATCACACGGTCCATTGGAACCTTTGGGACTTTGTCTCGGTTTTGAGAGACTCTGGTCGATTTGAGATCTGATTTTTGGTGTCATTGAGTGAAATTTGTTTGTTTTGCTCTCTTAATATCGTTTCTCAAGTTGTTCCATTTGTTTTCGGTTTGTTTAGTGCATCTAGCTATCAAACATTGAAAATTAAAAAAAAAAAATATCTTTTCCTTTGGTTGATTAGTGCAAATTGAAATCTTTTCGATTTTACTAGTAATTAGTGAATTTGAATGAAAAGTTTTGATTTCATTAGTTGCATTAGAGATATCATTGATTTTCTTCCGATCATTTTTTTTGTGTCAAAGCTCTCAACTCCTCTGTAGCTAGTTTTCATCGAACGAAATGATGTATTGTGGCATGTAGCTTTGCATTTAGGAATTTTTGAGACCACACATTCGTTAGGGCCTGAAAACTGAAACGTAATTGAAGATCAACCTTAAAATATACTCAATTTACACTAAGGCAGCATTGAAATCTAACAAAACACATTTAGAGGTCTAGGCTAGAGACGTGTTCCAGCGTCTTTAAACCTAGTAGCTGTCGTTCGCCTTCTGGCTTTAGACAGCGCTAGTATGGACTTGTGCTACCCGTACCGTCACGTATATAAAGGGAGACCCCTCTAGGTTTCAATCCTTTATCCATAGGAAGCCGAGTCTGCCACCCTATACCTGTGATACATCGGACACAGCATTCGGGGAGATTTCCTTCACGTACGGAAATTCCTTGGTTGATTTCTCTTTCATTATTAAAACCAAGGTGTATATTGCAGTTCACGATTATTTGGTACACCCTTTTTGCCTAGTATTCCCGAGCAGTCATTTGGTCATTTATGACTCCCTAAATTTGAAAAGATCGCCAATCGCTTGTCCTTTCACGCTTGTGTCAAATCTGAAAGAGATAGAGTCATATTTTTTATCGTTTCTCGACTCTTAAAACATGAAATGGTAAAGTTTATTATTTTTCAATTTGGTAAAAATTAATCACCCACGATTACACGCCCTCTTAGATTTTGCTTGTTGACCGTTTGATTGTGTGTCTTGACTCTTTTTCAACCCGTGTGTGTGTTTGTTTTTTTTTCTTTCTTGTCGTTTGCCACAGTGGCGGAACCTTCGGTTTCGTCTACTGGTAGTCCTTACACGGACGATTCATCAAAGGTTTCCCAATCCTCTGCTGAACCGCAGCAGCCTATTGTTTCCGAGTTTCCTAACGGGGGATCGGTTCTTTCTGAGCAACCCTTTGGGGGACCAGTTGAGTTCGATTGGCCCTTTTCGGACCCTGTGTCTGAACTGAGATTAGGAGCTGATTTCCTTTCTCTTACATCGGGTTCACCTTTTGTTGCTACTGTATTTCCTCCTAGTCCTCGCCGTCTATTGCGCGATCTAACAACAGGCTCAACCATGAGTGATTCTGGTGAGGAAATCCCAATGTCTAGTGAAGACTATTAGCTCTTCTCACGAAGATTGTTTCCGGGATATAACTCTGAACTGGCTGACATGTCAACATCCAGTCCCTCTTTACCACCGGGGTACAGGTCTTTGGGTCAGATCATTTCTGCCGCAGCCTTTATGGGAGTGTCAGCTCCTTCTCTGAGGCCAGCTGCTCCTTCACCCGGGGTGTCTCCTCAGACGCCCGTTACTTCTGTACCCGTTCGGCCCACTGTTTGTGTGGCCGCCTCTTCTCCTGTTGTCACAGCACCCTCTGCCAGGGCTATGCCAACTCCTGAAGATATATATCTAGCGACTGCTATACCGGAGAACATCTCTCCAGAGGAGTATCGGTTGTCTCTACAACAGCCGAACCCCGAGGTTGGACCATCCTCCCAAGATCCTAACCGCTCTTATTTTTCGCACTATGCACAGGATGGTACACCCGTGTATGCTTTTCCAAGACAGTATGACGAGCACGGGGACATTTTACGTCTGCCCGCTCCTGAGGCTTACCTCCATGCTCAAGGTTTACCTTATGACCAGGCTTATAACCCACAAGGGCAACCTTTCCAAGGACAACCTTTGGGCCAACCTGGCTATCCTTATGACCCACAGGGGTAGCCCATCCAAGGCTATCCTGCGGGCCAGCAAGGGCCATCGTATGGTCCGCAAGGACAGTATTACAGCCCTTCCGGTCAACCTGTTCAGCCTCATCCGAGGTACCAACCGGGACCGGTCTATGGTCCTGGGGGGCAAATCGAGCCTTCTCTAGCAATGAAACCTTAGTATCCTGTTGTTTCTAACATTGCATATCAGCCGGGACCATCCTATGGTTCTGCTTCAAGTCAAACCGGTTTCCAGCAACCACCTGGCCCTGTTCCTCCACCAAGCCAACCGGCCCATCCGGCACAACCTGGTGTTCCGCCTCCAGGCCAACCGGCCCATCCAGTACAACCTGGGACTCCTTCGTAGCCAGGTCAGCCTGTGCAACCGGCACAACCTATCTATCCGGGTCAACCTATTCATTCAAGGCAACCCTCTTAGTCGGGTCAACCTGTTCACTCAGGGCAGCCTGCTCATTCCATTAACCCTGCACAGCAGCTCGTTCATTCGATGCTGCAGCCAAATCAACAGCTGCGCCCTAATTATCAGGCTCCGCAGGGTTCCACTTTCCAGCAGCCGACTCATCCTCAGGTTGGTTATTATCCTCATGGTCAATCTCAACCGAATTATAACCACCCCAGAGGCTCTCAATATTATCCTCCTCCACCCAGTTTCACTTATACTCAGCAGCCAAATCCAAATGCTGCTTATACTCAGCCGAAGTATAATCAGGGTCCGTACTCTGGTTATCAAGCCCCACACACTGGTTACCAGCATCCAAATCAGTCTGGTTATATGACCTACACCCCCTACGGTCAGAATCCTACGGGACAGAACCCATGGGGGCAAGGACATTCACAACCATTGTGGAGTATGGGTACTGGTCCTCATCCTAGGCCCGGCATGCCGGTTAAACCGCCATTGCCGTTCCTGGCCACCTTGGAGTTGCCGGATGTTTCAAAATTGACCAATGATCCGATTTTACATAATCCGTATTGGCCTCCGGTTCCTACCAAGATACCAGGTGACTGCCCAAAGTTTGAGGGAAAAGCTGGAGAGGACCCCCAGGCGCATGTGATGACGTATCATCTTTGGTGTTCGTCTAACTCTTGGGTCGACGATTCGATTCATCTGCATCTCTTCCAGCGTACTTTAACTGGAGCTGCTGCTAAGTGGTACATAGAATTATCCTGTGGCATTTTCCAATATTTCAATTCTTTAGCCATGGCTTTCCTCACGCACTTTCAGTTACCGGTTCGTTATGAAGCCGGGAAGCACCTCCTGACTTCACTGAAGCAGGATAAAGCCACTCACATCTTTGATCACATTCATGAGTGGCGGCACCATCGTAGACTGATCAAGTTTCATATACCTGATTAGATACTAACTCACTGGTTCACCACATCCTTTGTGAATAAAATCGCCCAAGATATTGCGATGGGAGCGTGTGTAACAGAGGAACAAGCCATTGCGCGTGCCCAATATCTGGATCTTGTATATTCTCAGTCTGGCACACTTTATGATATCTTGCCTGATGCTCCACGGTCTGGAACCTCTAAGGCCCCACCTACCCCTACGGTGGATGGTGTCATTGGTTCTGTATCTCAAAATTCGAAGAAATATTCGAATGGGAAGCAGAAGTCTAATTCTTCCACCAATGCTCCTGCTAACCCCGCCCCCTCCAATTCTGGAAAAACCGTGGAAGTGAATGCCGTTTAGGCCAATCCTACGGAGAAAACTTCCAAGGGGAAAAAGAAGGGCAAAGGCAAATCTAAATCTGATGCCCCAAGGCCAAAATCCAAATCTCACACTAAGGATGGCTCTCAGCGTAAGCCGAAATACCCCTGCCTCATTTGTGAAGGAGACCATTATACTAAGGATTGTCCACGACGATCCGAAGTTAGTCAACTTCTCAAAGGCTCAAAGGGGCCTCCGGCTGTTCTTAAGAAGCCATTCTCGTCTCAGCAGACCCAGATGGTTGAACAACCGTCACCATCTGCACCATTTGGGTCCCAGGTTTTCATGATGAAGAGTGTTGCACCTATCTCCATCGCTATGCGTTCGAAGGATTACAGTGAATCGCGGCAGGCACCCGGGAAGGCAGTTGTGGATGGACCGCCTCCCCCACCTGTCTCTGGTTCTTTGGAAATAGAGAAGCCTACTCCTGAACCCATTGTGAAGCCACCTTCTAAAGGTGTCCTTCGAAGATCTTCTTATAATCCGAATGCTCGTGCCGCTCAACACTACAGCATTGTTGAGGACTTGGCACAGGCGCCTTCTGCTATGTTTGCACTAGAATTTCTTCAAAGCTGTCCTTCGCAATGGAAGGATTTATTGTCTGCAATCGGGGGCATTGATCCCGCCGATTCGAATCTTCTCACCTTCGATTTAGATAATTTCACTCCCCAACTTCCACATCAGATTTTCTTGTTATTCAAGTTGGGATTAATGGTCTTAACATTCATAGGGCCATCGTGGATGAAGGTGCCTCTACCTGCGTTATGTCCTCCGCTTGCTGGAAGGCCATCGGCTCTCCAGCCCTTTCATCATCTCCCAATTCCCTAGAGGCATTTGATGGTCGGGAATCCAAACCCCTGGGTGTTCTCGAGAGTCTAGCGATCACTTTACAGGGGAAGACTGTCAATGTGGAAGTAGAAGTGGTTGACACCAAACTCAACTACAATATACTTCTTGGCTGCAGCTGGGCTCATGCCATGCTCTGCGTGCCGTCCACCGTCTTTCAACTCCTTAAGTTCCCTCATGAGGGCAAAATTGTCACGGTGGATCAATTGTCATTTTTTACCTCTACCTCTGAGAATAACGTTCCATACGTGGATCAAATTCCAAATCCCCTGGATAGTGTAGGACCTGGTCTCTTCAAAGACCCAGTCCTCATGGGTATTTTTCCCGCACCACCACCGCACACCGCTCAAGTTAACATGATTTCCAGGTCCGATGACCCTTGGCTTATTCCTACGCCTGAGCAGGTGTTTGAGTTTGGAGAATCAATGCCCTTGACTCTAGTAGAGATCAACTACTGTGAAATTGTTGTCGCATCTGATCCTCCACCTCCTCAGCATGCTCCTTTGAGCATGGATCTCGACGTCTACTCTCAATCCCCCTGGCTTGGTCAGGCCGATTCACCTGATCCTCTCAAAGAGACTTTTCCTTCCGATGAAGCCATCATTGAAACTATGTCTCTTGAGGAGCTGCCTTGGGGCGATGGACATCATTGCTCCTCTTTTATGCCTAGCTTGGGGGCAATGACTGACTGTCTGGAGCGTTATGCTGCTCAAGTTCCTACCCCTCCTCTTCAAATGCCCATTTTGACGCACGAGGTTTTTTCAGAGGGTAACCTGAGTAACATTACTCAAACTATCCCGATCAACATCTCCGTTAAACCGGGGATCGTTGAGAATATTCACGTGGGTGTGACTTGTTCTCCCGATGAGATTCAAGTCTATACTGAGCTTTTCAAAGAATTTAGAGATGTTTTCGCGTGGTCTTACGAGGAAATGCCGGGGATTGATCCCAGTATCGTAGTGCACGAGATTCCAACCTATCCAGGTGCGAAACCCGTGCGCCAACGCTTACGCCCCATGCATCCTCGGAAAGCCGCTGCCATCAAGGCAGAAGTTGAAAAACTTCTGAACGCGGGTTTTATTTATCCCATCCCCCTCACAGAATGGGTGTCTAACATTGTCCCTGTCGATAAAAAGCAGGGTACGATTAGAGTCTGTGTTGATTATCATGACATCAATCACGCCTGTCCAAAGGATAGTTATCCCACTCTGTTTATAGACCAGATCATCGACGAATGTGCCGGGAGTGAGATCTATTCCTTAATGGACGGTTTCTCAGGATATAATCAGATCAATATTGCACCTGAGGATCAACACAAGACCACATTCATCTGTCCGTGGGGTACTTTCGCGTATAAAAAACTCCCGTTCGGCTTAAAGAACGCTAGAGCCACTTTTCAGCATGCGATGTCTTATGCTTTTCATGACATTCGCCATATCGTTCAGCCTTATTTGGACAACTTGCCAGCTCATTCAGCTAGGTGAGAGGATCACCCTGAACACCTCCGCCAGGTTTTCCTTCGCTGTAGGCGCTACAATATTAGGCTCAATCCTCATAAGTCCGTCTTCGGCGTGGATTCTGGTCGTCTTTTGGGATTCATAGTCTCCAAAGACGGAATTCACCTTGACCCTTTAAAATTCGAGGCTATCATCAACCTCCCATCACCCTCCTCCCTATATCAGTTACAGAGTCTGCAAGGGAAAGCAAAATATCTTCGACGCTTTATCCCGAACTACGCCGAGGTGGCCAAAGGATTTACACGCCTGTTAAAGTAGAACGTTCCCTTCCATTGGGACGAAATTGCTCAGCAATCCTTTGAGAAGCTGAAGACGTTGCTTGTCAATGCTCCGTTGCTTCGTCCTCCAGACTATCATCGTGATTTCACTTTGTATCTCGCCACCGCGTTTAGCACCATTGCTATGGTTCTGGTGTAGGATGATGATGATGGTAATGAACATATCGTTTATTATCTATCATGAAAACTTCTCGATACTGGAACATGCTATGCTCATGTCGAGAAGTTGGCTTTAGCTGCCGTACATGCTGTGCAGCGCTTTCGCCATTACATCCTGCTGCGCACGATTACCGTGGTTTCAGACTGTAACCCCATGACATATATTCTCTCTAGACAATTATTGGGGGGAAAGTACTCCAAACAGATTGTTATCCTGCAGGAGTTTGACTTAGAGTTCACTACCGCTAAGTCAACTAAATCACTGGTTTTCACGGATCTTATATGCTCTCTCCCTACAGACTTCGCTCCTTCACACTCTGAAGACCATATACCAGACGAAACACTTTTCCTCATCAGTACTCGTGACCCTTGGTACGGTGACATAATTGTGTATCTTTAGACCTCGACATTTCGGTCTGAGTTGGATAAAGCTGCCCGCCGTCGAATTCGGCATCAATCGCAACCCTACCGTATAGTAGGAGATACCTTATACCGCATTGGAGTAGATTCGGTGCTCCGGCGGTGCCTAACCTTGGAGGAGGCTGAAAAGGTCCTAAATGAATGCCACAGTGGCGCCTGTGGTGGACATATGTCCGGATATGCTACTGCTCAAAATATTTTGCGAGCAGGATACTTCTGGCCGTCAATATTCAAAGACTGTATTACAGCAGTCCGAAAATGTCACGCATGCCAGGTGTTTCAGCGCAAGATGTGCGCGCCACCTCGTCCTTTACATCCTGTTGTTACCGTTGGCCCGTTTGCGAAATGGGGCGTGGATTTTATGACGTGTAACCCTCACTCGGCCGGGGGGCATGCGTATATAATTTTCGCCGTCAACTACTTCACCAAGTGGGCCGAGGTGATGCCTACACTAGCTGCTAACGGTAAAACGGCTGCTCAATTTATATTCAACCATGTTATTGCACGGTTCGGGGTTCCTCAGGCCATCGTCACCGATCATGGTACTCATTTCCGAGATTATATGATGGCTGAGCTGACTTCAAAGTTGGGCTTGCGTCACGACAACTCAACACCATATTACCCTCAGGCGAATGGTCAGGTTGAAGCAGTGAACAAGGTTCTGGTCACTATGCTTCAACGAACAGTTGGTATTCACAAATCCAATTGGCATCTCCAACTGTTCTCAGCTCTATGGGCATACCGAACATCTGCAAAGAGTGCAACTGGATTCACACCATTTCAATTAGTGTATGGTCTGGAAGCAACTCTTTCGGCTGAATGCAAGATTCCTTCTTTGAAATTAGCTGTGGAACTTCTACCTAATACTTCTGCTGAGGAAGAACATCTTCTGTATCTGGAACGGTTAGATGAAACCCGTCATTTGGCTGCTTTGGTTATTGAAGCACAAAAGAAGAGGGTCAAAACTCATTTTGATCAATCTGTTTCCCCCCGTTCCTTTATCGAAGGAGACCTCGTCCTCCTGTACGATCAAGCACATGACAAGCTTGGAGCCGGTAAGTTCCAACCTATGTGGCATGGGCCCTATATAGTAAAACGCGTTTTGAAAAATGAGGCTTATGAGCTTATATATTATGAAGGAGTTCCGCTGGCACAACCCAGAAATGGGCTGTACCTCAAAAGGTACTATGCCTGAAGTGATTTCTTGGTGTGGTGTGTGTACATAGGTGTGTGTTTTTCAGTTGTGTGCATGTATGGTGTGGTGTGCCTTGTAAAAATATTTTTGCTGATCGGGTCTTCCTGGTTGTGCAGATGTCCATTCATCCATTTGTTGGTTTCGCGGATGGTGCCTCCCGCAGTACCAAGAATCTGTCTTCAGCAGCCTGGGTAATCTATGATCCTGCTGGTGAGTTGGTCAACCTGCAAGGTGTGTGTCTAGGACGTACTACGAAAAACATCGCGGAATATAGTGCTGTGTTATAATTATTAACGGAGGCAATAAACCTTGGTATCCATGAATTGCTTGTGTATCTAGATTCACAACTTGTAGTGTTACAGCTGAACGAACATTATTCGGTAAGAAACCCGTCCATTTTACGTCTGTATCTGCGTATTCGATTACTGGAAAGGAATTTTGACTACATTTCAACATATACCCAGGCATTTGAATACATTAACAGATGCGGTAGCTAATTTGGTGTTAGACAGACATTTGTGCAATTTGTAAATCATCATCACATGTAAAGAAAGATCCATCCAGAAATAGATATGCATATATATATAGATATCGAAGTGTTTACATAGCGTATGTTGCATAAAGTCAAAAATATACATAATCGTCTTAAATACATCTGGAGACGATACGTCTCTCAAAAAACATGTGTGGTAAAAGCCCTAAGAGTCTAATCTGCATGGTGCTCATGATAACATGTAACTGCACGCACTAAGTGTCTCAGAAGTCAGTGGATTCGACTAGGTACTCCCACCGTATGTCGCTGGTACACCATCGGTATATCCGCCAGCCGAGCATAGTCCGGGATCCCTCGGGCAATACCTTCAAGATTCTGGATCAACTCCTCCCCTCCTGAACCCTCTGCCCGAGGATCAGGGGCGAGAAGAGTCCTCCGCGCGATTGGAGACATACCAGCTGGTCTCTCGGGGCCCACATCTGCATACATATAAAATGTGTTAGGATGAATGTGTATTAACGAAAAATCATAAAACATAAAAATCAAAAGAGATGAGGTCATACCCAACTCCTCATCCCAGTCATCTCCTTCTAGCAGTGGGAGATCTGGGTCTCCAGTGAAATCAATTCCTGCATATGGCCAATCCTCCACTACGATCAACTGGCGCTGTAACCACCCAAAAAACTCCGACCTCCAGGACATCTGTTGGCCGCCTCCAGCTCTGGGCATTAGTGCTGCCCAGCGAGCCATTCTTGGTTCTCATGGAATCGGCTCAGCTACTATGGCCCCTTGGCCCTGGAAGATTGGTAATCGTTCCAGAATAAGCGATACCAGGATGGAACCGTAGCCAAACTGTTTCAGTTTGGCTTGCTTGCACTTCGTGCGCTGTCTCTTCATGTTTATTGTTACTGCTGTAGCCCAGTCAAACAATAGGGGGCTAATGCACTCTGAGGCCAGCAGGAGTTGGGCCTTTGTGGCCTCGTGTGGTGCCTGCAACCCTGCAGCCCACGTGATGGTATGTAGGACTACCCTCAGTGCCAGATCGGGGATGGTGTGAATATCCACCTTTTTACTCCCTGATCTCATTTGTGCCCTTGGACACACTCGTGCCATCACTTCCTCCATCTTCTCGCCGGATGGTCTGCTCCTAGTCAAGATGGGCACCGGACCTCTGCGAGATAGTCTGGTTATAAAGTACACATCAGAGACCTCCAGTTCCAACACCTGGTCTTGTAACTTGAACACTTGTTCCTGTTCATCCCAAATATTGATCAGATACTAGAGGAGCTCAAGTTGAGCTCGTAAGCAGGGTGTTAGGAAGAACTTATTTAGCCCACAGTTTCTGAGGGCATGCATGCAAGCCTCATTTTCTATGGCATGTTCATCCTCTTCTCCATGCTCTCTTTCTTTCCACTCAATCACCATTTTTCTTGATTTCCTGCATCCACATGGTCACAAACCCTTAATTAGATCTCTGTTAGGCTTCAAAATTCATTCAAATTGGTTAAAATCTCGAATTTTTGGGCGGAAATTTGGGTTTGGCCGTTGGCGCAGCTATTTTGTGAACAGTCGCGCCAGGTGGCGCGAGGCCTTTACATATAAAATCCCATTGGCGCGGGTCCGTGCCTGATACCCGCACCAATGAGCGCAGCCCTAAAAATTTAAAGAGTTGCCACAGAACTCTGATACATGAGGGAAAACTATTAAAAAGTGGATTGAAATGAAGCACAGGGAAGCGCCTCTTACCTATAATAGACGAGGATCTGAATGGTAAACTGGATCTATTGCAATCACCGTTAGAAGTTTGCACACCAAATGGACCACTGCTGCTTTTCACCAAGGTAAATAGTAAATGTAATTTTGTTTTTTACCATTTTGGCATATTTATAACTTTTTCGACACAGGATAGGTTTTAAAAGTTATTTTTCTCAAATATTTTTATATATTATGTCGGAAATGGGTTTTACACTTGCTTGGTATGTGCAGCAACAAGTTTTTCCGTGACTTTAACGGTGAAAACGAGTTGTATTTTATACTTTTTCGGACTCGGTAAATACACGAAAAAGTCACTTTGGAGTCATCTTTCAGCTCTTTTCTGACTCTCTAAACATGAAAAGATTGCCGAGGCCCTTGTCGTTTCGATCTCATTAAAATGGACACGAATCGACATTCACCCAGTATAAGTTTAACCCTTTTTCGGGCTGGGATGGATTGATTACGAAAAAGGAATACCCTAGCCTATCGCGACTAGGAGGTTTTCTCGGATATTTTTTTCTACCTTTTCGGATCTGAGGAACTATTTACGAAAAGGGACCTGTGGAGTTTACTTTTCTGCTGTCTTTTCAAACTCTCTAAACATGAAAAGACGCCGAGTTCTTCCTTTGTCAGACTCGTTAAACCCTGATGACATCGGATTCAGTCGAAATGACGTTCTCCGAGTTCTTCCTTCCTAGGGCTCGTTAAATGTACTAGGATGGATTCGCCCGAAGGGCGGACTTATATTACAAGCATATGTTATCCCCTTCAAGCTTGTTATAAAAAATAATTGGGGTACTCGCCAGAAATGGTGGGGGAAAAATGGAACCATCATCATTGTCGTGTCGGCAGTATGTCGCTCTTGAACATGGCACTTGTTTGCATTCGTGTCGGGTTGGGGACATATCATCTCGTTTTTTCACTTGCTTCCGTGGGTTTGGGTGATCCTTTTTGACCTCTCCTCTGCTCATTGCCTCGTCACCATGACCTCTGATCCGTTGATGTCAAATACTGCCAAAACCACTATTTGTGCCGTTATATGTTCAAGAGAAGTTGACCTCTGCAAATATCAACCTTCCTCTGATTCTCATATGATCCCGATTCACAACAAAAACATCATGTTCCTCTGTCTCGTGTCGATGATGTGGGAAACATTATGGCCCACCTTCGATCAAGGTCACTTCCTGTCGACTTCAGCTCATTATCCAGGAAGTTGATCTAGAGACTCCTTTATGGTACCTTGGAGCCTGCATGCCTCAATGGCAGGTTCGTCGCATTCGACGTGAGGTTCTCATCATTGGCCTCCGATCGAGTGATTCTACGGGTGTTCGACACCAGCTCATTGATTCACATGCCATAGATTGTACCTATAGTACCTTGAGGGCCATTGTCATTATTGGTGGTTCCTCTTGCGTCTGTTAACAACTTTCATCATTGGCTGGTAATCATACGATGTTCTTGCATGTTCGACTTCAGCTCACATATTCGCATGCTTGAACTTGTACTTTGTTCGGGTCGAGATGGAGCGCAAGACCCTGGATTGTGTCTGTTGTAATCCAGGCTGCGATTTTGTGGATTATTATTTACATGACTTATTCACTGGATGGCTGCGACCATACCTGAGTTTATTTATCGATCCTCACTGGATGGCTGCGACCATACCTTGGATCTGAATTATTGTATACTATGTTTTGGATGGCTGCGTCCATACCACATATACATCATGTACTTGAGATATCAGTTGTATTTCTCCACGCAGGTTTTCCGACGGCGGAGCTTCAGTTGGACACGTTCTCGTAAATCATTTCACCCCTCTCTCTCTCTCAGGCCTCATGCTTTAGGGGGCATCTGTTACACAGTAATTTGTCACCGTACCTACCATTCCCTGTCCCACACATTGGAGGGCCCATTATGTGACCTGTGAGCAATGTCATGCCTTGAAACCATTATCATTGCATTCCTTTGAACATGAGCTTCAATTGCCCTGAAGACATCTCCTTGAAAAAAACCATAAAAACATCCCTTTTTGCATTGCCGCGGGTAGCCAGTTCATCACTTGCGCCAATGAGGAAAATCCTACAAAGAGGCCGCGCCAACTGGCGCTCTGTCCCAGAGTCGCAGTCGCGCCAGCCAATTTAAGGAGTGTTTTTTAAAATAAGATGGCGGAAGTTTCATCCTAACAAATTCCTGGACTGGTTTCTATCTTGAGTTGGGAGGTTTGGCTGCAAATTTCCATAGAGAGGAAGTGGTTTGCCAGCTCTCATGGAAGCTTCCTTGATGATAGGGCCAATCCCACCATTATAGGGATCCCAAATCCCCTTCCTCCATCTATAAAAGCTTGCTCATTGCCATTGCAAGCTAGTCTTGAAGTGCCTAAGCTTTGAATCTCCAAATTCCCAAGAGCCTTCATGCTGCAAGAGCCCTCATTCTTCCTTTAAGGCCGACTCAAGCAAGGAGACTATCGTCGAGAGACTCTAAGAGAGGCTTGTCCCATCCCTGGCAGGCTTTGCGAGACGTGCACGACTAGAGACCCCTCCGAAGGAGACCTCAACGTCAGAACATTGGTTGTACTCTCTTTCGATTTCTTATTAATGAATGACTACTGGTTATGGTTCCACTCTTTTTTTCACTTATGATAATGATGATTTATATCCTTTCTGACTAATATATAGTTGCGTATTCTGGATTTTATGCTTGTATTAGTGTTGTTTCTTTCATGTGCAGGTGTCCATCCACGGAGATCGTGGGGATCGTGATCTGCCGAGGCTGAGGAACGGGAACGCTGTCTCTTCTACGAATCATAGCACTGGACTCCAGGTAGGCCTCCATCGTTGGTCTGTTTATTCGCAATTAGGAACTTGCGCTGTAGCATTTGATGATTGCTGCTAGACCCATGCTGGGCTAGTAGGGATCGCATTTTTCCGCAGAGGGGATTTACCTCCTCAATAGCAGCGTACCATCATCTCATGACCGTTCACCTCATGCCATGCCAGATGAGCATGAGCCTCCACTAGCATCTAGTAGGAGTCATCATGGAGATGAGGCTGAACCATCGGCCACTAGTACTGATATTGATAGTTTACCACCACCAGCTGATCCATGACATTTATATTACAATTTTATATTTTTAACATTATTTAGTTATATATATATATATATGGTCACACAAATGAACATATCGAACATGACCTAACAACATACACATCATGATGATCACCAACATGTAAATTAAGTACAAATGCAACATGATCATAAA
Organism: Pinus albicaulis; assembly: GCA_034641835.2. Lineage (NCBI taxonomy): Eukaryota > Viridiplantae > Streptophyta > Pinopsida > Pinales > Pinaceae > Pinus > Pinus albicaulis. The sequence continues at coordinate 913,387,747 of CM076571.1, read as the reverse complement.
ATACATGGACCATATATATATGCTCATGTTGCAGTTGTACTTAATTTACATGTTGGTGATCATCATGATATGTATGTTGTTAGGTCATGTTAGATATGTTCATTTATGTGCAGCTTGCAAATAGATGTGTATGTGATAGCATGAGTTATTTGACATGAGATGCATATTTGATGTTTTTGTTGTGATGATGTTAATATATAATGTTAATTGTGTTTTGTTAGATGATCATGATCACGATGATGCAGTTAGCGATTTTGCAGAATGTGTTTTTTAGTCAAATTTGATGTTTGTACGATGGTTTCTTGTAATTTTTTAATTTGTAAAATTGTAATTGTATATATGTAAAATTCTACAATTGTAATTGTAATTGTAATTTTACGTGAAATTGTAAAATTGTAATTGTAATTGTAATTGTAATTATATGTAAAATATTTGTAAAATTTTAATTGTATTAATGTGAAATGAATTTATTAAAATTTTTAAATTTGTAAATTTTTAAATTTTTAAATAATTGTAAAATAATAAATCTAGAATAATATGATTTATTGTAACATAATAAAGTTTAGAAAATAATGCAAATAAATTCATGTACTTTAGAATTATCATTATTTTATTATGATCTTAGATACAAAAAAAAAAAAAAATTATACAGTACGCCATTGTTTTTGAGATCAACATAATTGCAAATTATCAAGTGAATTATTGATTTTAACATTAACATAATGCAAATTACCAATTAATTCAAAATACATATTATATTAATATTTCGAAAACCCCATCTTAAAAAGTATAAATATTGATGAAATAACACATGTACCATATCACTCTTGGTTCTCATGATCACCCTCATTATCTTCTAGCTTGCATGGCATGATAAAGCTATTGTTCTCAAAAATATGTTTTGATCTAGGGTCATGTGTCAATGCGAACCACCAATCCCTATCCAACACATCTGGGTAAAAAAAAACCTGGTTGTAGTGTTTAGGGAAAACATAGGGCTCCTTAGCTTCATCCCACATCTTTCTAGAGTTGATACATATCAGTCTACTATCGCGATGTTCCTTTACATTATTCCTATCAAAGGTGTCCCACCACTTTCACCTAAAAATAACACATTGGAAAGAAGAAAAATCCACTTCAATGATCTCTTGTATCTTTTCGATGTAACCTTGCGTCCCTCGTACTAGGTTTTGATCACGGTGGCTAGATCGACTAGATTGATCAAAATCGGCTTCCACTCCACAGTCTTGTGTGATGTTTCTAGCATTGGCATTTTCTATGTGAAAATGGTGTCCATATGCCCACATAGATGGGAACAAATGCACCTATTATAAAAAAGTTAAAAAAAATCATAGTGTCATGTGTCTTATAAATAATAATCCAACAGTTAAAATATGAAATGTAGATGTCTTAATATAAGTTTCAAATTTACATATAAATTAAAAATATTATTACCGAGTTGCTGCACCTAATCCCTACGTTTAGTGCATCCTCTTCATCACACGAGTAACGACCGGTAGCACCGTATTTCTCTCTGACTTAGTCAGCAACCCAACTATTGGGGCATGTTTTTGGCATATTTTCTTTTAAATGATCGGGATAAGGCACACTTCTACCATTCAACCGTATGAATTCATTCTTATCACTATCCCATTTCATCCATTTTTGTTCGTACAGTGCGACCCACGGTGTCACTTTAGAATCGTAAAGAAAGAATTTAATTATTGCTTCAATTTCTACATTCGTTGATGAAATAAATCCAACATTATATAGTACTTAGAGATCAAAATATACGTTATATCGAAGTTCAACATGAATATTAATTACTTTTTGTAAATTTGAAAAACTATAAGTCACTTACTCTTTATCAAGCGCTTTTTTCCACTCGTTTGGAGCAACTCTCCTTCTCTTTTGTCTTCATCCATTTCATCGTCCCAAATCACCGCACCTGGTCTATTTTCGATCTTCTTGATGTACTCACTGGCATAATAGAAAGACTCATATGATATGTACCCCTCTGTCATATACCCCTCGGGTTTTTTCCTTTGTTGAACAAAATCTTTCAATTTCTTCATGTACCTCTCTAAGAAGAAGATCCAATGACAAGAAGCAACCCCAAATAATTCAACCTCATATACTAGGTGGATTATAAGATGAACCTATAAGTCCATGAAACTCGTCAGCAGTTCCTTCTCAAACATATAAACAATCTCAACTATCTCTTAACGCCACTATGGAATGCTAGCCACGTGAATCTCCTTTGACATGATCCAACGTACAAATGCAGATAATTTAGATATGGCATCTCCTAGGTCTTGAGGGAATTCATGTTTCACACACCCATGCACGAACAAAGGATAATGACATTGCAAAGTTATAAACACGTGCAATAATATAAAAAATTAGTTATGTTTTATGATCCCTGCATGTGATAAAATTTATTAATATAACAAATAATAAAATCATGATTTTGACATTATATGTACTCTTAGAAGATTCAAATGGTCATGTGATTTCAACCCCGACAAATGGTCATCCACGGTGAATCAGCGCCGTAGTGAAGAACTGTATGAAGTTGGCACCATGACATCCATTATAACTTCCTTTGCCAAAGATATATCATCTTTTTTTAAAATCCATGGGACATCACCTTCTTTGAAAAACCATGAATTAGAGGGACCAGCGCTTGCCTCTAATCCCGTACTTTCTAATCATCTTGGCCAATGTTTATTTTTTATTTTTTGAAGTAATAAGATCTTTCGTAACAACCAATGTGTCACTTTGTTTCGATGATATGTGCCTCCATAAAGAAGATGAAACATTTTTAAATATATGCATGGGATCTAATAAGTGGGCAATATTCAGATGCTCCCAATATGGGAGGTCATAAAGATAGATTTCCTTTTCATCCCAATGGAAAATTTATTAACACAGGTGTCGAAGAAATATGGATCATCGAACATAGGCTCCCCATTTGAATCAAACATTTCTATGAACTCCTTCTCCTTCTCTCTCTCATATACTCTAAGCCATTCAGCTGGTGTCATTATTGGAGCCATTGGGTTCTCTCTCATTTACCATTGAAAGTGGATGCTACTCTTCTATAAGGGTTTTCTTCTGGTAGGAATACCCTGGAGAAATCATACACTAGCTTTCAGAGGTCCTTGGACCATCTAGCTTTCAGAGAAGGTCCACAAAATTTACATCCAAAATACCCTTTTGTTACAAGACCTGGGAGATTATATTTGTATACATTAATTAATATGCATGGCACGTTAAAGAATATCATGAAGGTCATAACAAATATTACAATGAATTAAATAACTAATAAGTGAAAGAATATTGTTTCATATATAAACAAATCAATAAATTAAACATGTAATTTACCAGAGAAAACTCCTAAGCCTGGATAATCATGTGTCGTGTAAGCACATATGCCATACAATGTAAAAATCCTCTCTGCTGCGATGGGTCTTGATACATCGTATACATTTATCCCATCCCATAATTCCTTCAATTCATCTACCAGTGTTTGTAAGTAGACATCCATATTCTTCACTTGTCTTCTACCAGGGACTATGAGAGCCAACATAAAATGTTCATTCTTCAAGGAAAACCATGGGAGGATATTGTTATTGATCACTACTACAGGCCAAACAGCATAGTTGGTGTTCTGAAGGGAATATGGATTGACGCCATCCATGGCTATGCTGAGTCATAGACTTCGTACTTCATCCTTGAATTTTTTGGGCCATGTATCCTCTATATGCTTCATGGATATTGAATCAGTTTGGATTCGCATAACTCCAAACTCACTTCTGTGTGAGCCATTCCATCCCTGCATCATAGCTAATTATTTGCAACGAAAGAGCCTTTGAATCCTTGGTATTATAGGCATGTTCCTCAATATCTTAAAAGGAGGACCAGTACATGATTTACCCTTTTTTTTTATCATACTTGTCATGCCCACATTTCGGACACATCTCTTTATCTGCATATTCTCCTCTATATAGAATACAATCATTTAGACATGCATGATATGATATGTACTCAACACCCAACATTTTCAACAATTTCTTTGCCTCTTCATAGCTACCGGGCAAGACATTATCACTCGGAAGAAACTTATATTTGAATAACCTATAGTTGGTGATCATGGAAAAATATATTAATAAATGTACATTAATGTCGATATAATTATTCACATTCATAAAATTTACCATTTGTAATGTTCATTGCAGTGTACTGATTATATTTAAAATTTATATAAGGGAAGCACTTTATGGTAACTTACCTCAAAATTTCCGAAAAACATACATTCGACAAGCCAAAATTTCCTTTCAAGTTGTATAGTAACATCATTGTCCCCAACTAGGTAGACTTTGACTGACCACCAGGTCCAAAGAGAGGGGTGGTGGAAGCAAATTTTTGGCTTTCGAAAAAGGTGTCAGCAATATGAGCAACATCCCCTAGCTAATCATTATTTTGGAATGCATCTAACAAAATTGTCTTCATGGCAGTTGTATCCCTTAAGTAATCATCCATACCAACCTATATTTGATTGCCTCCATTTCCAACTTGTGAAGAACTACTATTTTTGTAGTCATTCCTAATTGGTGAATCTGGACATAGCGGGAATTGAATCAGTGGTTGATTCAACCATTATTGGTATCGTTCCTTTCCGTTTTTTCTCTTGATTTAGTATTCTCTCGATTTGACATTGTCGTGGGGTGCAACGGAAGATAGTAGGTAGTTCGTTCATCATCACAAGAATCCTAATAATTAAAAAAAAAATTGAACATGATTAGTACAAAATATATGATATCAATTAGTAACCACGTTGACAATATTGCATGATTATAAATTGGTCTGACGTTGAAATAATTACATATTAATCAATATATATATACCAAACAATTATAATTACCATCATTGTCCCGGGATTGTGGCTAGAAGATGCAATATTGTTACTGTTAGCCACCTGTAATATTTTGTTATACTGAAAGGTGGCTAAATCTTTTTGAGCCTCCAAGGAACAAATTTTATCACTAAAAATTGTTGGCTCTTGAAGACTCCTTGTAGACCTCATGCCTCTGTCCAAAATCCTCATTACTGTTCCTCTTAATTCTGCTGATTCCAAGTAGAAGACTACTGAAAGACCTTCATTTCCCCCCTTCTTAAACCTTCATCTGCTCCCCTTTTTCTCCACAAACTTCCTTGTTTTCATAAATCCTCTTCTTCCATTTATGAAAATCACGTTCCCATAGTTAAAAACCCATTTTTCTTTATAAAACCCAAAACCCGCTTATCCAAAATTTCAACTTAAAAACTTGAAGTCACGTGTTTAATATTTTAATGGGTTGATTGAAAGACCGATCGCGCAATCGCAATCGGAGAAATCAAATGGGTAGATCAAAAAGACCCGCATCAAAGTTCCGATGCGATTGGGTCTCGTATGTTAAAATTTTCCCCCACCCCTGTCTCATATGACTTCCCCCAGGGCCAAGTGTTAAGGACCCCAGGTGCCAATCGTATCGCAACGTTTCAAATAGGTTGATCGGAATGACCAGGCCCGATTGCGATTGACCCCTTTGTTTTAAATATGCCTCGGGCATATTTCATTCCATATATCTGAAGGCCCCGCAGTCGGGCGCCTGTCTGCTTTATTTATATATTCTTCCACCCGATCCATAAAAACCTTTGATTATTCCAATCGGCCATCGGCCATCCCCAATCCATTCTCCACCGTTGATCTCGTTCTTATATCGACGGCCTGCGCTCAATCGCATGCATTTTGTTTCACCCCCGATCGTGACTTCCCCGATTGGTTCTCCACCGTTGATCTCTTCCTTGAATCAACGGTTATCGCTAAATCGCATCGCAATGTTTCAAATCGCAATCGCAATGTTTCACCCCCGATTGCCGATCCCCGATTCAATCCCGACCGTTGATCTAATCCTTGATCCAACGGTCCGCGCAAAATCGCATCGCAATGTTTCAATCACATGCTTTTTTGTTTTACCCCCGATTGCGCTCCTCTGATTAGATCTGGACAGTCCACGTGTCCAGATCGGACGGTCCAAAAACCACCCCGCCTTATTTCTTCTACCCGCTCTCCTTTGCCTGTTCTACGTAGATCTCCACCGTTAGATATTTTTATCCGACGGTTACGCTCCTCCCCCGCCATCTGAAGCAGTTTAAACCTATTTCCACAATATTTCTTAACTGTTTTTGTGTTTTGCAGGTGTTCTAATGGTTTTCCATTATAGAATGAAGGAGAGCCGAGGGTTGGGAAAGACGTTTCCTGTGCCTTCGAGCTATCTAAAAGAACCATTCATGGGCTCTGTATCAAATGATTTATCGATGTTTCATGAGCATTGATAACCTAAAGAGCCCTGCACGGCCCTGCACATCGACAAGACACTGTTTTTCAAACACAGTTAAAGAGTATAAGTTTGAAGACAGAGCACAGAAGAACGAAGATTGAAGACAATATTACGGGGATTACGGCTAAGACGGTTATCAAAAGCCTAATCCCTTACTCAAAACACAGTTTAAAGAACATCATAAGTGTTTCGCTGATAGAAAGGTTTCCACTGCTTCAACTAAGGCGAATTGATTCCTCAGCTACTACAAAGAGCCACCTGTCACCTCAAACCATTCAGAATAGAGGCCGAAGTTATTGCTCGAAGAAATATCTGCCTCCAGCATTGCCAAGAAGTTATTTCTGCAAGGAAACCAATGCATAAATATCTGCAGAGTTACTCCAAAACATACACAGAGCCTCAAAGTCAAACAAAGCTTCCACCGAGCTTTGATATTTATTGTGAAACAATTAATGTAGTGATCCACCTGTAAATTTCTCCCTCAAGCCTCTCAAAGGGCCGAGAAGTCTTCACTCTGCATTAATTGTCTTTGAGATATTTTGTTAAAATCTCACCTCCTCATCTTCCTATAAGTACTTCTGCATAAGATGAGAAGTTGTTGGTTGTTGTTGATCACAAGCTGTAATACTGAAACTCTTTGAAATAAATACATAGTCTGTTGAAGTTGAAGAACAAATTGAAGTCTTGGATGTCTTGATGATGCTGTTGCATGCCCGTTCCTGAGAAGGCTCTATCATTGGATTCATGAGCTTGGTTACTGGTGAAGTATTCTAACTGTTAAATTTTTTCTCCAATTTTCATTATGTTCCATAATTTCTTACTACAGTAGGCTGAAAGTTTTAGGCTAAGAAATGACTCCTGGAAGCACCTTAGACCTGTTCACCCTTCACTGTTTTATGTTTTCTTCTGCTGAAGTATTTTAGAGGCTTTAAACCTTCTCTTTAGTCTTCATGCTTGTTTATTTCCTTAATAGCTTAAATAGTTGGTTTTAGCATGATTTATGGTTTTCCCTGCTTGTCTACTATCACTTAAAAGCTGTTATTGAAGTCTCCCTTTGAAGTACCATTGTTTTGAGTTAATCAAAGAGGTCGGTTTTGATCTTTCCCTTTGCCATTGCTTGAACAGTTGTTTTGAAGGTCGTTATAGTGGTAAGCATAGATGTTATTTAGGTGTTCCCTCTTCTATGACTGCAATTATCAGTGAATCTTTTATGTTTTCTAAATCCTTTAAAATAAAATATTTGAGGAAATAGGGAGTTCCCCGAATCTTAGATTTCATTTTAAAAGCTGTCTTGAAGTCATTATTTGCTTAAAGAATGTTTGTAGGATTTATGGTTAGCCCTGTCTATCAAATATATCTTTATTGTTGAGTTATGTTCTTCAAGTCCCCTTTGTTGAGAATTAAACTTCTCTTTCCAAATCATTAATGTTCATCTCATTCCAAAAACAAAAGGATCCTGTGGCCAAGTTAGATTTGCCCTTTGATATCCCATATCCATTGATGAGTTTGTCATAACCTTATTTTGACTCCATCGCCCAATGAACCAGATGTTTCCTCTTTCTGTCTATCTTTCCTAGACCTTCCATGTTCTGTTGTATCAACTCAGTCCAACCAAATAAACAAAAACCTGCACTTAATAACTAGTCTAAAATCATACTCAAAGCACACAAGATAAACCTTTGCGATCAAGCATTTGAGAGATCCCTCTCTGAGAACAGGAGGACTAGATCTTGGAACTCTAAAGATTGGTTCTGATGTTGCCTTGTATTTTGATTTTCCAAACTGTCAAAACATGGGGACCAACATAATGGTGATCACGGTGGGACCTGCTGAGAATTAGAGGTTTCAAAACCTTTCTTTAAACTGTTAGGTCCAGTTTAACATAAGTAACTTTATTCAAGCACTGCCTGACAAATGGCAATCATGATAGGACTTGATTGAATCAGTTACAAACTAAGAAACCCTTAGGATTCTTGAAAAGTCTTACCAAACCTCGAAGGAACCAGTTACCAAGCCATAAGAGCAACTCTGTTTGTTTGAACACCTTAGCTAAGTGAAAAATCAGACTTAGAACACTCTCTTAACTTATAAAAACAAAATAACTCAGAAAAACCCAAAAAACATTCCAAGTTTGGCTTCATAATAAACATTGGTAGTGGACCATAAAACCTTTTACCTCCGTAGGAGCTAAAAACTTCCACTTGGGGACTCCACAATCCTAGCAGACCTTAAGACTCCACTGGGAAGAACCCTTATCATTATAATATCATTCAAACTCAGTTAGAGGACGGTAGGATTAAAATTTGTGTAAACAGATTAGTTAACCTCTCAAAGATTGTCATACTTGGTTAAACTTTTCTTGTTATTTGGGTCTAAAAACATAGCATAGTGGCTTCTAAAAAGATTCACACTAGAGCCCATCCAGACCCTAACCCACCTGAGATAGTTGATAACCTAGAAAGTATCCTTTGGAAGTCTCCTAGGATTAAATTATCAACTGTTTTCAGATCACCCTTGAGAGCTAATTCAGTCCCTGAAAATCTTTCAGCTCTAAAACACTCACAAGCCGACCTAGTTAACCCATTTAGAACCAGGTCATTTGATGATATAATCTAGTTAGACTCTGAATCTTCGCTTTCATCCCCAGAGACAAATAAACATCCTGGTAGTAGAGAAACAACACCTCCTGATTTACATTTTCTCCACAACCTAGGTGTCTCTCATCCAAGGTCAGCTCAGCAGTCTACACCTGGTCCATCCACTTCTACTCACCCTACATCCACTGTTCAAACCACTACACCTCAGCCCACTTTACCTTCTGTAAATCCACCTCCACCTCCTGCCATGGCTACATGGTATGCTCCCCTGGTTCTTCCCGCACCATTAGTCAATCTCCCACAGGACTACCAGTCCAAGATTCCATTGTATGATGCTAACAATGCTACAACTGCATCACAGCATGTGGATAAGATGAATGACTATTTTGACCGAAATGAAATTGATGATGATTCTGTCAAACTTAGATTATTTGCTCAGAGCTTAGGGGGAGAAGTAAGAAAATGGTTTAAAGGTTTGGCCCCCCGTACTATTAATGATCTTCAAGCCTTTCATCAAACTTTCCTGAACAAATGGGAAGTGAAGAAGAATCCTCTCCAAGTTCTTGCTGATTACAACAATCTTCGTAGGAATCCTGGGGAAAGTGTACAAGCATATTGTACTAGATTTAACAGTGTGTATAATGCACTCTCCCCAGAACTAAAACCTCCACAAGGCTCAACCTTAAACAAATTTCCTGAAGGATTTGACTCGGACATGACTTATTCACTAAGAGAAAGAGATTTTGCAACTCTTGAAGATATGCAAAGGGGTGCTCTTTCCGTGGAAGTCAACTTAATAGAAAAGAGAGCAAGAATGAAAACTGAGAAGAGAGTATCTTTCAGAGAGGAATCCCCTCCCTCTACTTCAAGCTCAAAAATGGAGAGGATGTTGGAAGAAATGATGAAAGAGATGAACATAATTAAGAAAGCACAAGCAAATCAAAACCAGACTGCACTTCAAAACAATCAAAACAGAAATAGAAATCAGAATTATAGAAGAGATAACAATCAAGATAAGCAAAAGGAAAGTGACCAGCAAATTAGGCCTCCCTTTCAACAAAACTACGTAGATCAATATGAGGAAGACAGGGAGCTGGAAAGGTTGGAAGAATCACATGTAAACTTGATTGGATCATACAGTGGGGATGATGTTTTCCTCACTGAGGAAGAACACGGTTTCTTCTCTAATGATCAAAATACAAACACCTATGAATATTATGATGACTATAGATTGGGTTTTGAAAATGCAATCATGGAGATACACAAGCATTATGACCTTAGGAGCAAGGGAAGTATAGAGAATTCAAAGGATAAGAATACTAGAAATGCTGTCAAGAAAAATGCAGAAAACCAACCCAAGAAGACAGCAGAAAAAACCAACATTTCAGCCAAAAAACCATATTTAAATAAAGACAAGGGAATCCAGCCAAATGTTGAACAAAGCACCCCTAGCACTTCAGCTAGTGGTCCTAGTAAAACTATTCCTATCACTAGTTCAGGAAAGGTTCAGCAAATCAGAGCCACTAAAAAGAATTCAATTGAAAAAACAGATGTAAATATTAACAAGTCAATTATTCCTTGAGGGAGATATTGCTAAGATAAAAATTACCATCCCCCTAGCTGAACTAGTAACCCAAGAAGTGTACAAAAACCAAGTGTTGAAAGCCTTAAACTTAGGAAATGATACTGACACCTTAAACTTGATAGATGACAAACCTGAGCTCTTGTTTGGACCAGAGGTTGAAGGAAAATATCAAGAAGGACCAGTCCCTCCCTTCTATGTCAGCTTAAACATACACGATAAAATTTTACATGACGCCATGTTAGATTCTGGAGCTTCAGACAATCTAATGCCCAAAGTAGTAATGGAAAGTCTAGGCTTAGAGATTACTAAACCATACAAAGATTTGTATTCTTTTGACTCAAGTAGAGTCAAATGTTTGGGTTTAATCAAAGATTTATGTGTTAACTTAGCTCAGATCCCCGCCAAGAATCTAGTAATGGATGTAGTTGTAGCTGACATTCCCCCTAAGTATGGCATGCTCTTATCAAGATCATGGGGAGCCAAAATTCAGGGAAGCCTTCAAATGGATATGTCTTATGCCACCATTCCTATTTTTAACCAAAATAGAAGACTATACAGAGAATCACACATGAAATACATGGTGAGTAACATGGACAGGCCAAACAACACTCCAATCTATTCTATTCAATCAAGTTTAGATTCCTTTATCTTGTGTAACGAAGATGAAATTACTCAACAAGATAAAGAAAACATGGACCCAATCAGTTCACCAAAACACACCAATCTTACCTCGAATCAACTTCAAAACATTGACAATCAACAGCAACAACAAAATGAAAATGAGAATGAGTCAAATATACTTTGGACAGTGAATTTCGATGGATCCTGTAATAAAACTAGTGTCAGGGCGGGTGTCTAGATTCAAAACACAAATCAAATTTTTTCATACAAATTAGATTTCCCATGCACTAACAATATTGCCAAGTATGAAGCACTTCTCCTAGGTTTACAATTGCTTAAAGGATTAGAAGCCCAAAGAATATCTATTTTGGGGGATTCTGAACTTATCATCAAACAAATCAAAGGAGAATACTCAGCCAAAAATCCAAGACTTAGGGAATATCGAAACGCTACCCTCGACCTACTAAAAACTTTCGAAAAATATGAACTCATTTTTATCCCCAGAGCACTCAATCATCTAGCGAATGAACTTGCCTTCGCTGCCAGCAATTGCCAGGTACCCGAGATAAATGAAAAACTCAGTATAAAGGTGAAATACAGACCTGTTGTGCCTGATAACAAAGATCATTGGCAGGTGTTTGAATCCGACAAACACATAGATGATTTCTTGAAATTAGAGAATGATTTCAGCATACCAACATCATACACTAGCCATGAAGAAAATTGTTTGTATATTGAACAAATCCCAGAGGCTGAAATAACGTATCCTGCTAATATAAATCATTGCGAAAATCCATTTGAAGCAGAGGTAGCGAACAATGAAGACCAAGAAGACTTGGAAGTCTTACAATGCAAAAATGATAAGATCCCAAGAGGTCTCACACCTTTAGAACACCTATTCGATCTCAACGATGTAGCTAAAGAACCGAGAATGGAACCTGTGGAAACAAATGTAGAAGAACATAACATAGGCAGTCTAGCAAAACCCAGGATGATCAAACTATCGATCACCCTCCCAGCCCACATAAAATCGCAATACATAAATCTTTTCAAAGAATTTAGAGGTGTGTTTGCCTGGGAATACAAAGACTTGAAATCATATGATACCAGCATCATCCAGCATAAAATCCCCTTGAAGGAAAATCAAAAGCCTTTCAAGAAAAAAATAAGGAGAATAAATCCTCTTTTAGTACCTTTGGTTAAGGCAGAAATTGAGAAAATGTATAATGCTGGGATCATAGTACCCATTAGATTTTCAGAATGGGTATCAAACTTAGTTTCTGTTAGAAAGAAAACAGGGGAGATTAGGCTCTGTATTGACTTCAGAAATTTAAACAGAGCCTCTTTAAAAGACAACTACCCCTTGCCCAAAATGGAACATATACTTCAAAGGGTAGTTGGGTCAAGAAGAATATCCCTATTAGATGGGTTCTCAGGTTACAATCAGGTGTTAGTGTTCCCAAGTGATCAAATCAAAACCGTTTTTACCACACCTTGGGGCACCTTTATGTATGTCAAAATGCCTTTCGGATTAATGAATGCAGGGGCCACTTTCCAAAGGGCCATGGACATAGCCTTCTCTGAAGATATTGGCTATTTTATAATTATTTACCTTGATGACATAACGGTTTTCTCAAAAACTAATGAAGAGCATTTGATCCACCTAAGAAAGGTTTTTGAGAAATGTAGGAAATTTGGCTTATCACTGAATCCCAAAAAGACCCTCTTTGGTCTCCAAGAAGGGAAACTCCTTGGTCACATAATTTCAGAAAAGGGAATCAAAATAGACCCTACAAGGATAGATGGCATATTGCAAATCAGCCATCCTAGAAGCCTCAAAGAATTGCAATCTTTCATTGGAAAGATAAATTTTTTGAGAAGGTTTATTCCCAACATTGCTGAGCTATTAAAGAAAATTAAAAACATGCTCAAGAAAGATGTGGGTGTCAAATGGACTTTACCAGCTAAACAATCATTTGAACTGGTCAAGCAGGCTCTTACCCAAACACCAGTCCTGATTAGCCCAGATTTCACCAAAGATTTTTACGTTTTTTCTTTTGCATCTGACCATACAATAGCTACAGTTTTACTTCAAAAGAATGATTTAGGGCAAGAACAACCAATATCTTTCTTTAGTAGGGCCTTAAGAGATGCTCCTCTCAAATATACTATCATGGAGAAACAAGCCTTAGCATTAGTGAAAGCATTAAAGGACTTTAGAGTCTATATTTTACACTCTCACATAATTTCTTTTGTTCCACATACTATTGTCAAGGATATTATAAGTCAGGACCCTGATGGTAAAAGGGGAAAATGGATTGCAACTATTCTTGAATATGACTTAGAAATTAGGCCCACCAAACTAGTAAAAGGGCAAGGACTAGCAAAACTTATGGATGAGTCTAACTTCCAAGCACTAGACATGAATATGGTAGATGTGTTGGAAGAAATAGAGGAGTCTGATGCTCCTTTTATTGAAGAAACATTTCTAAATTCTCCTTGGTATGCTGACATTTTTTATGTGCTTTTATATTTAAATACCCCTCCTTCTTTGACTAAGACTAAAGCCAGATTCTTGAAACAAAAGGCTTTGAATTTTTGCATATTAGATGGAGTATTATATTGGAAAAATTCTGTTGGAATCTTGCTTAAATGTTTGCTTGAAGATGATGCAGGAAAAATCATGCATGAGTTGCATGATGGTGAATGTGGAGGACACCTCTACTAGAAGGCCACAACAAATAAAATTCTCAGATCAGGTTACTATTGGCCTACCCTTTTTTCAGACACTCAGAAACTGGTCATGTCTTGCCATAAGTGTCAAATCTTTGATGGCAAGAGAAAGCTCCTTCCCTTACCCCTACATCCTATCAGAGTTGAGGCACCTTTTCAGCAATGGGGGCTGGACTTCATTGGAGAAATTCACCCATCTTCCTCAGCTCAACATAAGTGGATCCTCACAGCCACTGAATTCTTCACCAAATGGATAGAAGCTATACCTACCAGAAATGCTAATGACTCTGTCATTATCAAGTTTCTTGAAACCCATATCCTATCCAGATTTGGTTGTCCCAGAAAAATCATAACAGACAATGCTGCTGCTTTCAAATCTAAAAATATGGTTGATTTCTATCACAAATACCATATAACCTTGGGCCATTCCACTGCTTATTATCCCCAAGGGAATGGATTAGCTAAATCCTCCAACAAGAGTCTCATTAATATCATTAAAAAGTTGTTGGAAGAAAATCAAAAATCATGGCACAGCAAGCTGGTCCATGCCTTATGGGCTGATAGATTAACCACAAAGAAATCAATAAATATGTCCCCCTATCAGTTAGTTTATGGCATGGATGCAGTCTTCCCTACCTCATTAGGAGTTCCAGTCATGAAGCTCCTTCAAGAAGTACATGTTGAAGAAAATGATATGCAGAGGAGGGTCAACCAAACAATTCATTTGCAGTAGACCTGAGAAGAAGTTTATGAAAGAACAAAGTTAGTCCAGGAAAAGATGAAGAAGCAATTTGATAAAAGGACTAAGGCAAACAACTTCCAGGTTGGAAGTGTTGTTCTTAAATGGGATTCAAGGAGAGAAGAAAAGGGGAAACATGGCAAGTTTGAGAACTTATGGAAAGGGCCATATATTATTCATGCTGAGAGGGGTCATAATACATTTTTCTTGAAATAATTGAATGGAGAAGACCTATATGGAGGTCCTGTCAATGGTAGGATGCTCAAGCATTACTTCTGCCAAGAATCTTAAGTTTCAAAGAATTTTTGTTTTACCATTGTAAATATCATAGTCTAATCATTGCATTCAAAGTTACAAAAATCAAAAAGAAAAAAAACAATAAAAAGAAAGAAAAGAGGGCAGATTGAAAACAAGAAAGGCAGAGCCCCATGCCAAAAAAGAGAAACAAATATGAAAGTGTGCAAGCTTAAATGCCACTCCTGATTATCACACTTCTAGTTAGTCAAACAGCCTAATCTTGACTAATTAGTTTTAAATTTTCTGCTGATAGGGTAGCGAATTTGATTTGCCAAATTGTTTAATCTTGGCTCATCAGTAGATATATTAGGATAGAAATTAAGGTTCAAACAAACTCAAAATCTGAACCAAAGTTTCCAAAGAGAGATGACTCAAAACTGTTTTATTTTCTGATTCATAAAAGAAAAAAATTGGTTCTAAATTGCCCAAAATCTGAATCAGATATCAAGGAAGAGATAGCTCATAGCAAAAAGAAAAATCAGAGCTATGAAAAGAAGAGAGAAGGCCATAAAAAGAAGTTTTCAGATCTTAAGCCTTCCATTTTGTTGTTATTTTTTCTGCAAATAATAATCTATGTGCAGCTTGTTTTTATGCCATAGATCACAGCGAGTCAAACAGCCTAATATTGACTTGACTGTTTTTAAATTTCTGTTGTAGAATTTAGAGAATGAAAGTCTATTGGACAGTTTAATCCCAACAGACAGTAGATTAGGTAGAGAAATATTTGAGCTCAACTGTTTAATCTGAGTTCAGGGAGAAATAAGGAGTAGAAATAGATTAGGTTTCTTGCTTTCAAAAGAATAAAATGTTGTGAATAGAGTTTGCCAATCCAAGTGCACTCTGATGAAGAAAAAATGTTAGATCTGTAGGATTGGGTAGGTAGAAAGCTTGTTGATGAAATATCCATTGTTTTTCATGGCTGTTAGCATTTCCAGCGCAAAAGAGGATCATTCAATTAGGGAGGAGTAGCCCAATGGATGAGGCAACTAATCAGCCTCCCAAAAGATGCAAGTCTGAAATTCTTGATGCCTTCAAGAAGGCGCCATCCCCAAGTGGAGCCAGTGTTAGCCACCTGTAATATTTTGTTATACCAAAAGGTGGCTAAATCTTTTTGAGCCTCCAAGGAACAAATTTTATCACTAAAAATTGTTGGCTCTTGAAGACTCATTGTAGACCTCATGCCTATGTCCAAAATCCTCATTACTGTTCCTCTTAATTCTGCTGATTCCAAGTAGAATACTGCTGAAATACCTTCATTTTCCCCCTTCTTAAACCTTCATCTGCTCCCCTTTTTCTCCAAAAACTTCCTTGTTTTCATAAATCCTCTTCTTCCATTTATGAAAATCACTTTCACATAGTTAAAAACCCATTTTTCTTTATAAAACCCAAAACCCGCTTATCCAAACTTTCAACTTAAAAACTTGAAGTCACGTGTTTAATATTTTAATGGGTTGATTGAAAGACCGATCGCGCAATCGCAATAAGAGAAATCAAATGGGTAGATCAAAAAGACCCGCATCAAAGTTCCGATGCGATTGGGTCTCGTATGTTAAAAGTTTCCCCCGCCCCTGTCTCATATGACTTCCCCCGGGGCCAAGTGTTAAGGACCCCAGGTGCCAATCACATCGCAACGTTTCAAATAGGTTGATCACAATGACCAGGCCCAATGGCCCGATTGCGATTGACCCCTTTGTTTTAAATACGCCCCGGGCATATTGCATTCCATATATCCAAAGGCCCCGCAGTCGGGTGCCTGTCCGCTTTATTTATATATTCTTACGCCCGATCCATAAAAACCTTTGATTATTCCAATCGGCCATTGGCCATCCCCGATCCATTCTCTACCGTTGATCTCGTTCTTAGATCGACGGTCTGCGCTCAATCGCATGCGTTTTGTTTCACCCCCGATCGCGACTTCCCCGATTGGTTCTCCACCGTTGATCTCGTTCTTGAATCAACGGTTATCGCTAAATCGCATCGCAATGTTTCAAATCGCAATCGCAATTTTTCACCCCTGATTTCTGATCCCCGATTCAATCTCGACCGTTGATCTAATCCTTGATCCAACGGTCCGCGCAAAATCACATCGCAATTTTTCAATCGCATGCGTTTTTTTTTACCCACGATTGCGCTCCTCCGATTAGATCTGGACCGTCCACGTGTCCAGATCGGACGGTCCAAAAACCACCCCGCCTTATTTCTTCTACCCGCTCTCCTTTGCCTGTTCTGCGCAGATCTCCACCGTTAGATATTTTTATCCGACGGTTACGCTCCTCCCCCGCCATCTGAAGCAGTTTAAACCTATTTTCGCATGATTTCTTAACTGTTTTTGTGTTTTGCAGGTGTTTTAATGGTTTTCCATTATGCAATGAAGGAGAGCCGAGGGTTGGGAAAGACGTTTCCTGTGCCTTCGAGCTTTCTAAAAAAACCATTCACGGGCTCTGTATCAAATGATTTATCGATGTTTCATGAGCATTGATAACCTAAAGAGCCCTACGCGGCCCTGCACATCGACAAGACACTGTTTTATTCAAGGGAGCAGTTAAAGAGTATTAGTTTTTGAAGACAAAGAATAGCAGATGAAGATTGAAGACAGATTTGGGGGATTATGGCTAAGAATGCTTATAAAAACCTAATTCCCCGAATTAAGACACTATTTAAGAAAATCATAAGTGTTTCGCTGACAGAAAGGTTTCCACCGCTTCAACTGAGGCGAATTGATTCCTCAGCTACTACAAAGAGCCACCTGTCGCCTCAAACCATTCGGAACAGAGGCCGAAGTTATTGCTCGAAGAAATATCTGCCTCCAGCATTGCCAAGAAGTTATTTCTGCAAGGAAACCAATGCATAAATATCTGCAGAGTTACTCCAAAACATACACAGAGCCTCAAAGTCAAACAAAGCTTCCATCGAGCTTTGATATTTATTGTGGAACAGTTAATGTAGTGATCCACCTGTAAATTTCTCCCTCGAGCCTCTCAAAGGGCCGAGAAGTCTTCACTCTGCATTAATTGTCCTTGAGATATTTTGTTAAAATCTCACCTCCTCATCTTCCTATAAGTACTTCTACATAAGATGAGAAGTTGTTGGTTGTTGTTGATCACAAGCTGTAATACTAAAACTCTTTGAAATAAATACATAGTCTGCTGAAGTTGAAGAACAAATTGAAGTCTTGGATGTCTTGATGATGCTGTTGCATGCCCATTCCTGAGAAGGCTCTATCATTGGATTCATGAGCTTGGTTGTTGGTGAAGTATTCTAACTGTTAAATGTTTTCTCCTGTTTTCATTATGTTCCATAATTTCTTACTACAGTAGGCTAAAAGTTTTAGGCTAAGAAATGACTCCTGGAGGCACCTTAGACCTGTTCACCCTTCACTGTTTTATGTTTTCTTCTGCTGAAGTATTTTAGAGGCTTTAAACCTTCTCTTTAGTCTTCATGCTTGTTTATTTCCTTAATAGCTCAAATAGTCGGTTTTAGCATGATTTATGGTTTTCCCTGCTTGTCTACTATCACTTAAAAGCTGTTATTGAAGTCTCCCTTTGAAGTACCATTGTTTTGAGTTAATCAAAGAGGTCGGTTTTGATCTTGCCCTTTGCCATTGCTTGAACAGTTGTTTTGAAGGTCGTTATAGTTGTAAGCATAGATGTTATTTAGGTGTTCCCTCTTCTATGACTGCAATTATCAGTGAATCTTTTATGTTTTCTAAATCCTTTAAAATAAAATCTTTGAGGAAATAGGGAGTTCCTCGAATCTTAGGTTTCATTTTAAAAGTTGTCTTGAAGTCATTATTTTCTAAAAGAATGTTTGTAGAATTTATGGTTAGCCCTGTCCATCAAATATATCTTTATTGTTGAGTTATGTTCTTCAAGTTCCCTTTGTTGAGAATTAAACTTCTCTTTCCAAATCATTAATGTTCATCTCATTCCAAAAACAAAAAGATCCAGTGGCCAAGTTAGATTTGCCCTTTGATATCCCATATCCATTGATGAGTTTGTCATAACCTTATTTTGACTCCATCACCCAATGAACCAGATATTTCCTCTTTCTGTCTATCTTTCCTAGACCTTCCATGTTCTGTTGTATCAACTCAATCCAACCAAATAAAGAAAAACCTGCACTTAATAACTAGTCTAAAATCATACTCAAAGCACACAAGATAAACCTTTGCGATCAAACATTTGAGAGATCCCTCTCTGAGAACAGGAGGACTAGGTCCTGGAACTCTAAAGATTGGTTCTGATGTTGCCTTGTCTTTTGATTTGCCAAAATGTCAAAACACGGGGGACCAACAGTTACAATTAGCAGGGTGAAGCAACTCTCCATTTTCATCTACCAAATGCGCCTTGCGGTATGCAGCTTCTGATAAGAAATTCTGATGTTTTGGAGTAGTTTGAATATTTTTTCCATCTGAACTCGATGGTGAATCTGCATGAACCTACAAATTTGTATACATTATAAATTTAATTAAGTTGTGCATGATTGACTACATGGATAAAAAAACATAAATTCAATTATATAGTGAAAAAATAAAACAAATCTGAAGTAAATATTACGTCTCCAGATGGATAGGGAGAAATCCATGATGGAATTTGAGAAATATTATGGAACGAAATGGATTTTGAAGAATTTTCCATTCCATATAATATATGATATTTTCTCCCTGCATTTGAGAAAAAAAACAATAAATTTTGGTGCACAAACCTAAATGTAATTTCGGTGCATAATGTACAAATAACCACACCGATGTGTTTTTGGCATTGCACACTGGTGTTGTTTTATAACCCGACACACCGGTGTGGTTCGATTAAAGGATGCATCGATAAACAAGTAACTACAAATAAAAAAACCAAAACCCTATTTTCTTTAAGTGAAAAAAAAAGCAGTAAATTGAAAAATGGGTGGCAAAATATTTTCGAAAATCTAATTTCATAAAACATTTCTTTAAATACTAAACACTTTTCATTATTTCACTATTTTTGCAAAAAAAACAGCCAGATATTTGCAGGAAACATACCTGGAGCAAATAGAGCACGAGAGCACTGTGGAGAAGGGAAATACGTTCGAACAGAAGTATCCAGACAATCAGAATTCCAAACCTATGGTGATTCAAACCTTGTACCTTAGAATTTCAAATGATGTGAGTAAAGTTTATTGTTTTTTTGTTCTTTTTTCTGCAGTTTTTTATGCAGTAAAAGAAAAAATCAAAATATATTGTTTTTTTTTTTACTTTTCCTGTAGTTTTTTTATGAAGTAAAATAACAAAATCAAAGTTTATTGTTATTTTTAACTTTTTTTCTGCAATTTTTTTTACCTTTTCTGCAGTCTTCAGAAACAAAATATAAAAGGAAATCCATTTTTAGAAACAAAACTCTAGATTCTTTTTGTTTCTGCCCTTTCTTCTCCCTCTTTCTGTAATTTCAGAATTAGGGCTTTTCAATTTAGATTTATAGGGTTTGTATAGTCATAATACATCCAACCCATGGGACGGCTTGCATAGTCGGATCCCAATCCATTTTGGCCCTTGCGTCAATCTAAAAAAAATAGATTTTTTTTCATCGATGTGCCCTGCGTAACATAGCGCACCAACGTGCATTGTTATACCAACGCACCGCGAAAGTACAGTGATAAAAAATAAAAAAATAAAAAATGTTTTTATCAGTGCGTCATATGTAACATATGGCACCGGTGCACTATTTCATTATGGCGCACCGAAAACGTGTTGTTTTACAAAAAAACCATTTAGAAACAAACCCTACATTTTTTTTGTTTCTACCATTTCTTCTCCCTCTTTCTGTGATTTCAGAATTAAGGCTTTTCAATTTATATTTATAGGGTTTGTATTGCTAAGTATAAGCCTAAGACATCCAACCCATGGGAGGACCACGGGAGCTTCACCCAATTAACCTCTATCATATCATGTGCGATCATAACATATTAAACAATACACTTAATTTGAGTACATACTGGAAAATACCTCTAAAAATCACATTATTTAACCCCCTACCAATATAAACCCAAGACACCTTCCCAATTTAAAAATCCCCTACTTTCATTATATATTGTACGTGTCTATTTTTTCATTAACCTTTTTTATACCCCTTTATATTTTTTCATTAACTTTGAGCTCCTTTTTTTATACCTTCCAATAAAAAAACCCTTTACCCCTAATATATTGTGTCATTTTTTCCTCATTATATATCCCCCAATGTGAACCCACGTGCTATGGTATTTCTCCCACAGTGAAGCCCCTGTGGGGAGGACCTACATAGTCGGATCCCAATCCATGTCGGCCCTTGCGTAAATTAAAAAAAAAAAAAAAAATTGGTGCGCCCTGTGCACCAGAGCGCACTGGTGTGCTCTATTATCCCAGCGCACCGCGTAAGTACTGTTGTAAAAAATTAGAAAAACAAAATATTTTTTCTCAGTGCGCCATTTGTAAAATATGAAGCTGATGCACTATTTCATTATGGCGCACCGCGAAAATCCTGTTTCGGACAAAAAAAAAAAAACTTTCAAAAAATACAAACCTTACATTCTTCTTGTTTCTGCCCTTTCTTCTCTCTCTTTCTATGATTTCAGAATTAGGGCTTTTCAATTTAGATTTATAGGGTTTTTATTTCTAAATATATACCTAAGACATCCAACCGACGGGATGATTAGCATAGTCGGATCCCAATCCATGTGGGCCCTTGTATGAATTTAAAAAAAAAACAGATTTTTTTTATTGGTGCTCTGGGCGTAACATAGCGCACCGATGTTCTGTATTGTACAAGTGCACTGCATAAGTAATGTGATAAAAAATTAATAAACAAATTTTTTTTTATTGGTGCACCATATGTAAAATATGGCACCGATCTATGCTACAAAAATTAACACTGGACGATTTTTATTATTTTATCATGGTTAACTGGTGCGGTGATTAACTTGTAACGCACTGGTGCTCCTTGTTGACATAAAGCATCGTTTGGTCTTTTATATTGTTTTTGTGGTGCATTTGGAAGACATCCACGCACTGGCGTCGGTGCGTACACCATGAATGGCGCACCGGTTCCTTGAGATTTTTTTTTTACTTGAAAAGTTGACGATTTATTTATAAATATATTAATGAATGATATGGTACAGGTTTGAGATTGATAAAGAAATTACTGCCAAGAGATCAAGTAACAAAAATACTGATAACACATCAAGAAAAGCAAAAAATGCAAGTTCTTTATAAATTCTTTACAAAAAATATTATTTTTGAACTATATGTAAGTTTAACTAATATGTATTCTTTACTGTGTATCATGCAAAGCCACAAAATGATGAAGCTCAATAAGATTATTTCTGATCTATGACCAAAAGAGTGTAAAAGCTCGATGGAAAAATTGCAAAAGGATGAATCAGGTGAATGAAAAAACATTATCGATCCAATATGAGTTTCTTTTTTTAGTTTTTATTAATAATATAATTAAAATTATTAGATAACATGTGTGAAACAGTCTATTAATTTACATCTGTTTAATGTTCTGCAAGGACCAACAACTCGGAAAATGAATTTTTTTCTAAGAAAAGAAAAAAATAGAACATGCAAATGAAAATGAATTGTTCCTTAGCTCATCTAGAGTGGTGCTGGAGGTTAATGACAGGGGGGGAAACTTTTACAAAATTTTGAAGGATCTAGTGGAACGAATGTATAGACATTCTTTCCACTTACAATACAAAAACCAATCCAATGATTCCAAGAACTAAATTTTATCTAAACTATAGGAAGAGTTTTCAAAGAATTGGTCAATGATACATGTCAGACTTTTAATAGAAAAAACGTACAACAACAAAAAAGAAGGAATGAAAAAAGTAATATTCTTTTAGATGTTTGTCTAGAATTATTTATAAATATCACCTTTTTTATACTTATTTTTCATATATCAATATAAAAATTAAATAGTTTATTGTCATGTTACATTTTCAAGAAGATTATGAAAATCTCAAAAGATGAACGAGCTGATATCAAAAAAATGCCAGTAGGAATGTCCAAAAAGGTGTACAAGGAGATGGTCAAAGAAATGGACAAAATTGCATCGCGGGAGGAGCCATCTCAACAACAATGTGCTTCCAGTGTAATATGTAATCATTGAATTTTTCGATCATTAGGTGCTATAAATAAACAATTTAGCATTAAATATTATTTTTCAAGTGTTTTCTTGCAGAAAAGAAAAGGAAATGGAACCCATTCAGCACATAAAACAGGACGACAAGGAAGAAAATTGTTAGGTCCCCATATTACTAGTATAGTCTCTTATTGTTGTTAGTGTAACCCCCTTATTGTTATTATTGTACCCTTGTAACCCCCATAGTGTTATTATTGTGCCCTTAAATTATTATTGTTAGGTCGGCTAGGATTACATTGTGGCCCCATGGACTCCTATATGTAGAAAGGAGGTTTTGTAATTTGTATCATCAAAGAATTGTTCATTCATGTAATGTATTAGAAGTTTCCCCCTTGAAGTGGCTTATTTCTAAGGCGTTGATATCTCTTTTCTTCTATTTTTGGAGCTGGTTACACAACATTTGGTATCAGAGCTTTGGATTATAGGGTTTCGCTGCTCCAAACAGGTCATCGTGGAATTTTCGCTATAACCTTTTTTCTACAAATTTTCAGAAGCTGAAATTTTTAGGGTGCGAAGATAACATCCTGAGGAAGATTTTCTAAAAATTTCAGAGTTTGGTTCGCAACATTTTCGGAGATATCATCTGTGGAAGTTAGGTCTTTTTGTAGGCTCACAAATTAACCTAAATGAGTCATCGCGGAATTTGCGCTATAACTTTTTTTCTACGAATTTTCAAAAACTAAAATTTTTAGAGAGCGAAGCTGAAATCTTGAGGAACATCGTCGCAAAATTTCAAAGCTTGGTTCACAATATTTTCGGAGATATGATCTGTGGAAGTTAGGTATTTTTCAGGCTCCTAAATTTCATCTCAAAGAGGTTATCGTGGGAAAACCTTCATAACACTCTCTATGAGCATCAGATTGGAATGATGTAAAAAGTGTCCGCAAGTACACAGACTGTAGTTTCTTTTTTATCAATTTGAGAGCCAAAGGAGGAAACAGTGACACGTGGTAAGTCATACAAATTTTCTATACTGAACTAGTCCATAATTGGGTCTTTGTGGGAGATTAGACATAAATTTGCCTTGAAGAATCCAAATTAGATCAGACCTGTGGCATTCGAAAGAATATTTAGAGGGTGACTTCAGGGCCAAATTCCATATATTGAATATCCGAAATGACAGAGATAATTCAGTTTCAATATCGAGCTCCTCAAAATCAAGAAAAAGTTGTGTATTTGTTTTTCAAATTTCATAAGTCTTGTTTGAAAAATCAGTTCTAGTTGATTCCATGTGCCTATTGAGCATAGATATTAGTATTGGGTTCTAAAATGCCTCCTAAAAAGAATTCAACACCCACTAAGCCTTCAAAAGGCTCTACTATGAATCATGAAGATGAAGAAATGCAACATGAGATATCAAAAGTCCATGAGCAAGTGCACCAAATTTTTCTATCACAAAGAGCAACAAAAAATGAAATGGATGGTTTGAAGAAAGGTGTGGAAGCTAAGATGGATGGTTTGAAGAAAGGCATGGAAGCTAAAATGAATGGTTTTGAAGCTAAGATGGATGGCATGGAAGTTGGCATGGAAGCTAAGATGGATGACATGGAAGCTAAGATCGATGAAAAAATGGAAAACATGAAGAATGATCTAAAATCAGACATGGAAGGTTTGACAAAGTTGATACAAAAAATGTCTCCTAATGGTGAAAAGATAGTAGAGGAAAATCATTATGAGAACAAAATAAATGATAATCGTGATTTCATAAACTCTAACGTTGGCAGGAAGAGCCACCATATTCCAAAGATGGATATGAGGAAGTTTGATGGCAAGGATCCCGTAACATGGATACTACAGATGGAGCAATATTTTGATCTCAATAATGTGCAAAACACACAAAAGGTACTCATTGCAACTTTACATCTAGAACAAAATACATTTGTATGGTATCGATGGATTTCTCCCATAAAAAAATTGTCACTTTCCGGTCGATTTTTACAGAGGAAATGATAGCACATTATGACGATACAGAGAGCAACACCTTCTTTAGCGAATTGATAAATCTCCAACAAAAGGGCTTAGTGGGGGAGCACATTGAGGACTTCCAAAAATTGAATATAAGGGTAACTGATATTCTAGAGGAACGCAGGATTGATCTCTTCATAAGTACTTTAAAGGATAACATCCAACATGAAGTTCACATTTTGGAACCTGATTCATTGGAGAAGGCATTCAGGTTGGTAAGAAAAATTAAATGTAAAATTATGGCGAGAAGGAAGCCTATCACTCACTTCTATAAAGAGGTAAGTATTGCTACTCCTAGATTTTTTACAACCTACAAGGTTGACACCACAAAAATTGGAAGAAAAAAGAGAAAAAATGCTTTGCTACAGTTGTGATAGCAAATACACTAAAATTCATAAGTGTGTCGAGAAAAAATTATTTTACATAGACTATGAAGAGGAAGAATAAAATGAACAAGAAGATGATATACACCAGGAACCAACCCTAGAAGAGGAAGAAATGATTCTGACCATATCGTGTAATGCATTGGCAGGAATTACCACTCCTCAAACTCTCAAGATCGAAGGACATAACAAGAAGAAAAATGTAATAATGTTTATTGATTCAGGTAGCACCCACAAATTTATTCATTGTAAGGTATCCAAGGAATTGAATTGTTTCCTATACCCAACACCAGAATGTCAAGTGATGGTTGAAAATGGAGGAACTATAAATTTCTCTGGAAAATTCCATAATATCAAGCTATCCATGGGGGAATATGTATTGAATAGTCTAATGCTTTCCATCCCAATGGGAGGTGTTGATGTCGTACTAGGAGTACAATGGTTACAATATTTCGGGATGGTAGCTTTTAATTTTCAAGAGCGTTTCTTGAATTTTTTTTTTTCGGAAGGAAAGGAAATCAAATTATGGGATATCCCACGGAAATCTATGAAATATAATAAGCTCTAATTTCATGACAAGATGCAAGAAGAAAGAACAACGAGGCGTAATTGCACAATTATGCTCACTAGAAATTCCAACATCAAAATCATCTATTTCTGCAGATCTCCAACAAGTCTTGGACAATCTTTCCAAGGTGTTTAAAACTCCCAAAGGACTCCCACCTATTCGTGTTCATGATCATGCTATTCATCTGATTCCATGTAGTGTTCCTCCAAACATCAAGTCTTATAGATATCCTTACGTCCAAAAGAGCGAAATTTAACGTATGATTGTAGAAATTTTAGAGGCGGGTATAATTCAACCTAGTCAAAGTTATTTCTCCGCTCCTGTAGTATTGGTACAAAAGAAGGATGGATCATGGCAAATGTGTTCGGATTATAGGGAGCTCAATAAGCTCACCATTAAAGATAAATTTCCCATTCTTGTGATTGATGAATTATTGGATGAATTACATGGAGCAATTTATTTTACCAAGTTGGATCTTCGTTCAGGATATCATCAAATTAGAATGAATACTGAAGATATTCCAAAAACAACATTTCGAACTCATGACGGTCATTATGAATTTTTGGTCATGCCTTTTGGCCTTACCGATGCAACTTCTAGATTTCAAGGGTGATGAATTCCATTTTCAAACGCTTCCTTATAAAATTTGTGTTAGTAATTTTTGATGATATACTAATCCACAATAGGTCTTGGAAGGATCATGTTGAACATGTTGATAGGGTTCTCAAACTATTGCAGGAAAAACAATTATATGAAAAAATATTCAAATGCTTCTTTGGAGTACAAGAGGTGGAATATCTGGGTCATACTTTATCTCATGAGGGTGTTAAGGTAGACCCTAACAAAATTAAAACCATTAAGGAATGGAAAGTCCCCACAATCATAAAGCAGTTGCGATGATTTCTCAGGTTAACAGGGTATTATCGCAAGTTTGTTAAGAATTATGCGAGAATATCAGCACCTCTAACAAAATAATTGAAGAAAGATGAATTTTCATGGACTCCTGAAGCAACTAAGGCCTTTGAACATCTTAAAGAGGCAATGTTCCTAGCACCGGTCTTAGCTACGCCAACTTCAAAAAAACCTTTATTGTGGAATGTGATGCCTCAGAAATGGAATTGGTGTTGTTTTAATGCAAGAAGGAAGACTCGTTTCTTTTGAAAGTCATCCAATCAAAGGAAAGTATTCCTGAGAAACACAGTTATGAGAAGGAAATGTTAGCAATACTGCATGCACTAAAGAAATGAATAACTTACCTAATGGGAAGACACTTCAAGGTAAAAACTGATCATGATAGTCTTAAACACTTTTTGGAACAAATACTATCTTTAGAAGAGTAGCAAAAATGGGTCACAAAGATGTTGGGTTATGACTTTGAAATAATATACAGAAAAAGGAAGCTAAATGTTGTTGCAGATGCACTCTCAAGAAAGAATGAAGAGGTGGAAGCATTGCTTTGTGCCATTTCTATTATCCAACTAGATTGGATAACCGAAGCAAGAGATGAATGGAAGAAGGATGAAGAAGTGTGGACACTTATTCAAAAGTTGCAGCAAGATCCTAGTACATCTGATACATTTAGTTGGAAAAGTGATTCTTTATGGTACAAATATCTCTTATATCTTTGTAAGAATTCCCAACTAAAACAAAATATTCTTTTGGAATTGCACACTTCTCCTTTGGGAGAGACACTCGAGATTTTTAAAAACTTACCACAGGGTGAAGAAATATATTTTTTGGGATGGCCTTAGATCTGATATTCAAAAGTTTGTGGTAGAATGTTTGGTTTTCCAGCAGAATGAAGTTGAGACAATTCATACCCCGGGTCTTCTGCAACCTTTATCCATTCCAAGTCAACGTTGGGAAGATATTTCAATTGATTTTATCACAGGTTTACCTAAGTCTGAAGGAAAGAGTTTCATCATGGTGGTATTTGATAGACTTACCAAGTATGCACACTTTTGTGCATTATCTCATCCATTTAAAGCAAGTACAGTTTCTAATACATTTATGGGCACAATTCAAAATCTACATGGAAACCCAAGGGTTATTGAGTTTACTAGAAATTTTTGGACGGAGTTATTTTCTTGTCTAGGTACTCAATTAGCTCATAACTCATCTCATCATCCTCAATCCGATGGTCAAACTGAGATAGTAAATAAATGTTTGGAAGGATATCTTCGTTTTTTTGTATCTGATAAACAAACATAATGGGTCAAGTGGTTACCTATCACTGATTGGTGGTATAACACTTCCTTCCATATTGCAGCAAAAATGACCCCATTTATGGAAATTTATG
The DNA here is from genome assembly GCA_034641835.2 of Pinus albicaulis. NCBI lineage: Eukaryota > Viridiplantae > Streptophyta > Pinopsida > Pinales > Pinaceae > Pinus > Pinus albicaulis. Next base: position 913,359,421 of record CM076571.1, on the reverse strand, counting down.
GATATCATTCACCATCCATCACATCATCTTTAAGAGAAAATTCGAAGGTTCAAGCAGTGGAAGATCACATCGAGCATCAACAAGAATTTCTCCAACTCTTAAAGGACAACTATAATTTGGCACAAAATAGAATTAAACAACAGGCAGATCAACATCGTAGCGAGAGAAGTTTTGATGTAGGACACTGGATATTTTTATGATTACAGCCATACAAAAAAATTTCCCTCAAGAAAGCTAAGAAGGATAATAAATTATCGCCAAAGTACTATGGTCCTTACAAGGTGTTGCAAAATATTGGTACTATGCAATATACATTGGAGCTTCCTACTTCTTCACAAGTGCATCCAATTTTCAATGGTTCATGCTTAAAGAAGGTTATAGGTGAAAATCTTCCAGTTCAAACAATATTGCCAGAACTTGATGAGGAAGGAAAAATCATATTGGAACCTGAAGCGGTCATGGAAACCAGAATTCGACAGCTATGGAATCGATCAATTTCAGAGTATCTCATCAAGTGGAAGAACTTACCCACTGAAGATTCTACATGGGAGGATGAGAATTTTATATAGAAGCACCCAGAGCTACTCAAGTATTGAGGACAACACTTTTTTGAAGGATATGGGCATGTTAGGTCCCTATATTACTAGTATAGACCCTTATTGTTGTTAGTGTAACCCCCTTATTTTTACTATTGTACCCTTGTAACCCCCATATTGTTATTATTGTGCCCTTAAATTATTAATTTTAGGTCGGCTAGGATTACATTGTGGCCGTATGGACTCCTATATATAGAAAGGAGGTTTTCTAATTTATATCATCCAACAATTTTTCATTCATGTAATGTATTGGAGGTTGCCCCCTCGAAGTGGCTTATTTCTAAGGAGTTGATATCTCTTTTCTTCTATTTATGGAGCTGGTTTCACAACAAAAATGATTTATATCTAAGTTTGTGAGTAATTGTTTCTTCCTTATAACAACTTAACTATATTTCATTTTTGTATTTTTTAAGTTGTTTTACAAAAATCATCATTGAATGCCTTCAAACGGGTGCTAACATAAAAAGAAGAACCATCAGAGGAACTGATTCAAATTGGGTTAAATATGGGTTGTGAGTATATGTTGGCATATCATAACTTAATTGTGGAATTTTTAAGCATCTATCGATCTTGTTTTACTTAGCTCCGTCTATAATTAATAGAAAAAATAAATCTTTTGTATTAAATATATGATTTTTTATGGGGTATAAAACTTGCAGGAAACAAAGTATGGCACTGCGCCAACAGATCAAATCTTGAAAGATGGCATGTTACATGGTTTTGAAATAATGTGTATAGTTTATCAGTCAATTGTTGCATTGGTACATCATTTCTTTTCGATTTACATTGATGTATATTATTTAATATTGCAATTTTCATTATTCTCACCAATGTATATATACTCATTACAGTTTATTTTTTTGTTTGTATATGGAAGGTGAAGAAGAAGAAAACAATCAAAACTATGAACAAAACATTCCTAAAAATAACCCAAGTCATGGAAGTAGCTCTAGCAGTGACAGCAATTCAAGCGAAGAATTATGATCACTATTTTTGGATATCAAAGCACGACATTATATTTTTTGAAAAATGTTTGTGAAATAAAACATTTTCTTTAATGTAATGGACATAGTGTCCCAATTGAAAGATAAAGGGATACCAATAAATATCCCATTTTGTATGACAAAGAATGTCTTATATGTGTGTGTGTGTGTGTGTGTGTGTGTGTGTGTGTGTGTTTTAATTTATTCTATTGTGTTCTCTATTGTCGCTATTGCATTCTCCATTGTCATTCTCAAATGCACTAATAAAAATTTAATTCATATGAATATTTCTATAAGTTATATATGTGTCGACTTTTGATGAATAATGAATTTTAAAAAACCACAATAATTATGATATGATATAACAAATTAATCCAAATATCACATTCAAATGCATTAATAAAAATTTAATTAATATGAATATTGTTATAAGATGTGTCGATTGTTGATGAATAATGAATTTAAAACAATCACAATAATTGCACTGTCACAAGTCGATGTTTCTAAAAAATAAAAAATGAAAACCGGTGTATGTATTCTTATACCAGTGCACTTATATTCTTAAGCGCACCAATGCATTTTTACAACCTATGGGCACAACGCAAATACCAAAAGTGGTTAAAAATATCGAGGCATTTGTGTGGTACGGTGCTCCGGTGCGTTTATGTCTATATACACACTAGTGTCGTTTTACAACCTATTAGCACTGCACGAATACCAATACCTATTATAAATCTCGGTGTGTTTGTGTGATACTATGCACCGAGGCATTTTTGTGTCTATACGCACCGGTGCATTTGGACAACCTATAAGCATCGCACGAATATTGATACCAATTATAAATCTCGGTGCATTTGTGTGATACTGCACACCGAGGTGTTTATGTGTCTATATGCACTGGTCTATTTGTATGACATATTTGCATCACACAAATACTGATACCAATTATAAATCTCAGTGCATTTGTGTGAAAGGGCGCACCAATGCATTTCTATAAGTCTACGGACTTGTGTGTTGATACGACCTATGGGCACCTCTCAAATCCCAAGACCAATTAGAACGTCCCCATGCGTTGTATCACCAACACTACGCCCAATGTTTTTTTATACCTTAATGGCTCAGTGCATTCTCCTTCGACCACCCCAGGGCTCCGGCTACAAGTACGCACCAGTGCGTTAAATCCTGATTAGCGCACCGATGAAAAAACATCCGTAATAACCTCCGACCACCCATTTTTTTTAGTTGTGTTATATTTCCATTAAAAGCTTCGCCAAAACCTCTATAACCATAAACAAATGTGGTAACATATGTATTTTTGAAAATTTTGGCCAATTTTATAACACTAAAGCCCTCCTCTATAACCTCCACTAGAGGGTCTTTTCCTTGTAGTGACAATAAGTCCATTTTTAAGGCACCGAAATTACTTTTAGGTATATTGTACACCAAATTTTATTTTTGATTTTCCTCAAATGCAAGGAGAAAATCTCATAATTATATCAAATTTAAAATTCTTCAAAACCCAACTCATTCCATAATATTTCTCAAAGTCCATCGTAGAGCTCTCCCTATCCATCTCCAAACGTAATTACTTCAAATTTTATTTATATTTTCAATATCTAATTGAATTTATTTTTTTTATCCATGTCAATCAGCTGAATAAAATTAATGTATACAAATTTACAGGTTCATGCATATTCAGAATCAAATTCAGATGCACAAAATATTCAAACAGCTCCAAAACGTCGGAAGCTCTTATCAGGAACAGCATACCGCAAGGCGCATTTGGTAGATAACAATGGACAATCGCTTCACCCTGCCAATTGTAACATTACATCTTCTAGCCACAATCCTGGGGCAATGATGGTAATAATATTTTTTTGGTATATTAATGTAATTATTTCAACATCAAACCAATTAATCATGCATTGTCGACGTGCTTACTAATTGATATCATTGATTTTGTATTAATCATGTTCAAATATATTTTTTGAAATTATTAGGATTCTAGTGATGATGAGTGACCTACCTACCATCTTCTGTTGCACCCCACAACAATGTCAAATTGAGAGAAGGCTGAATTAAGAGAAAAACTAGGAGAGGAACGATACCAAGAATGGTTGAATCAACCACCTATTCAATTCCCACTATGTCCATATTCACCAATTAGGAATGACTACAGTAATAGTAGTTATTCACAAGCTAGAAATGGAGGTAATCAAACAGACGTTGTTATGGATGATTACTTAAGGGATGTGACTGTTGTTGATCATGTTAGCCCCCTATTAATTTTTTGACAAGAAAATAGGGGGCTAAAATGTTTTTTGAGCCTTCAAGGAATGCATTTCTCATGAAAACACATCATCCTTGAAGCCTCCTGTGCCTTGGTCCTTTGAGAAATCCTCACTACTGTTTCCATTTTTAAAGCCTCTCTGTTGTGAAGAAAAATGCCCAAAAAAGTCTTTTTTCCCTTTATTTCATCCCTTTTAAACCTTTGTTTTCATCCCCTTGTCTCCCCTTCTAATTTCCCCACTTACCCTACAAAATCATTCTATTTCCCCTTTGAACCTTAAAAATACCCTTTTTTGGCTTGAAAACCCCTTATTCTCCCTACCGAATCCCTTTCCTGGCCTTAAAACGCACTAAAAATGGGCCAAAAACCATAGTTTACATATGAGGCTTGGCCCCTTTTGGACCAGCCCCCTTAACCACTTCCCCACATGACCCCAGTGCTAATACCGAGCGCTAGCCCATAAGGCGCTTATCAAAATCGGAGAGATGGACGGGAGCGCATTCATGTGTTAAACAAAGAAAAACTCTGATGCGATGATGTTTGTTCTATGAATCTCGAGAGTAATCTCCACCGTCGATCTTATTAAGATATGACAGCCCGCGCAAAACTCCTCGCGTGCCCCGCAGCAGAATTTTGTGAACCGCCAATGATAATCTTCACTGTTGATCCCTATTCCGATCCGACAGTCACCGCACCGTCGCCCGATTGCTAATTGCAAATCATAAACGGTGCCCCCCCCCCCTTCCTCTGCCCTTTGCGATTGCGATCCTCCGATTTTAATTCCCGCCGTCGATCTCATATAAGATCCAATGGTCATAGGCCAATCGCCCATCGCCAATCAGAACTTTTAACTGTGTCATCCTCCGCCTTCCCCAATTGCGATCAGCTGACCCGATCACAACCGTTCGTTTCTTTTGATCTAACGATCCGCATCAAATCACCCTCCACCCACACTGGGCCCCACATCATAGGCTCCGCTTTCATGCATTGCTCATGATTTTCTTTTGCATTTTCCCAAAGTTAAAACTTTGGTGTTTTAACACTAAAGTGCCCTTTATTCCGCCCCACTTATTGTTAACCACCTCCAATCATGGATCTCGACCGTTGGTCGCCATTTCCATATATGATCCAATGGTCTGTGGCCCTTATTACCCCAAATATTCATCAGGACATTCCTTCCACCTTTCCACAGTGTTTTTCACTTGTTTCGCCGCATCCACCATTTCCGCCACTCATTCCCCCAGGCCTCCAAAGAATTCTTCCGCCATCTCCCCTGGATTTCTTATAACAGGTTTATTGCATTTTTGCAAGAATTACAAAGTGGAAAATACACTCAGCCTTCACAATCATAGCCACTATGATCCAATGCGCAGAAATAATCTCTCAGCAGCGGTAAAGTGTATCAGTAGCAAAGAGGATTAAAGGGGTTTAAGCCTGTTTTTGAATAATTAATGCTTAACCCCGTGTTCAAAGGAAGAAAGCACAGTTTGAAGTCAAAATTCACACGAAACAAGCCATATATGTGTTTAATGTTAGTAGAGCACCGTTTCTCCAAAAAGGACACCTTCCTACAAAAGTATTTAGGCCTCCTCGAGCCCAAAAACAGTTAATTACCTTGACAGAAGCTTCTTAAAGACTGTCAGAACCAGCAGTTATGGAGTATGGAGGCCCGCGGACTTTCTACCCAGTTCACCATTTCCTGAAGGCTAGCGCAGAGTTCCAAGTAGCCAGAAGGACTTCACGAAACATCAGAGGTCAGATATTGACCTGCCAAAGACCCCTCAGCCATACTATGAAGCAAATACAGCAATGCAGTGCCATTAAGCAACAAGGGCGTGGACGCTTCCTCCATATTGTCTTAATGAATCAATTTAATGTTCATCATCCACTCCTGTTACTCATTTTCCTCCTATAAAATTCCCCAAGAACAAATTGTGTAGGGTTCCGGATTTTCAGAAAAATATGCTGTGAGAGAATTTTGTATGCATTTTTGTGGAACTCTTATACGAATGCAAAGAGCCCATTGGGTTTCAGTGATGAGGAGTTTCATATTTAACGAGGATTCTGATCTTTTTTCTTCACAGTCTGTAACTCTCCCCTATATGTGATAGTTTAATTGTTCATCTCGTTTTCATCCATTTTTCTTGTATCATGTTCTGGAATGTGAGTGGCTCACTGGTTTTTGGTATGAATTTATCCTAATTGATACTCATGCTAGAACCTGTCAAGCGCTTTAAATATGGCTTAGGCATGATATACTGTTTCATTTTCCACTTCAACCATACTTATGCTATATTAGCTTCTATGGAATGTTATTTTAAAACGCTATTTTCATGTATGGATTCTTAATTTTGTAAGCCCATTACATGTTGATATTTGTTTCTGGATATCATCCCAATGACAGTTAGTATTATCTCAATATTTCATACGCAGTAAACACCTTCTGATTATTCATCTCTGTGAGGAATTTTAGAACCCAACCCTCTTTACAGTAAGCTGCCTTTGAACTATCTGATACATTTGTATTAGAGTTTCACACCTTGCCTCTGCAGTATTACTTTCCCTGTGTCAAGTTTCTAAAAGTTTTGGTCCCATTCAAATTAACCTTCATGTTTAAAAAATATAGCATGAGAGCCTTTTTTCTGATAACTTCACATATTATATCATATGCTCCTTGTTGTATAAGATGTCCTAGGCACTGGTCTTTCACAACTAAAGGTTGTCTCTAGGATCGACAACATCTTTTTGGTGCTGTTGCCGGGGAATCGAAGTTGAGAAAAGTTAAATCCCTGGGCCTCGACAAAAACTTATTCACTCTTCAAATAGGTGAGCATGGAGAGCTGAGAGTTGTAGACCCTTCACCTTGGCGACTCCACATTCATTCATCAGAAAAATTTACTTGCAGTCCTGGCTCCTCATAAGCCACACCTGAGTTCAGATACGTCTCAGCCAAATACACCTTCTGTGTCTAACCCAGAGAAGATCATACATAGAATAAGTTGGAGGGAAAGGAAATCAATCCATACTGAGATTCCTAAATTCTCTTTAGAGTACTTTCCGTCATACTCCTCTCAATTTTCCCAAGTGCAAGGTCCCGACTCCACTGTGGGAGATACCGATTACTACTCAGATAGTTCACCCCGGGGAGGTGCTCGAATTAAAGATGAATTTCACCCTACTCCTGAGGTCAAAGAGGTCAAGGAAGTCACCGAAGTAGCTACTATTAACAGCCTGTTCTTCCCATCAACACCTCGAGCTGATGTTCAATACATTCCTATCGTCGTTCATACTTCACTTCCACCTCCTCCTCCTCCTTTTTCTCATCAAACTCTTGCACTACCTCCACCTCCTCCAATGGAAAATGTTCCCAACTTCTTGTTGAATAAATATGCCCCCCTGGCATTGCCTCAAGTGTTGAATGATATGCCACAGGACTATCAGAAGATCTCACCCCGATTCAATGGGGAAAATGAGATTGAAGCTCAAAAACATCTTGAGGTCTTCTGCTCTTTTGCAGAGAACTTTAATGTGGAACACCTAGATGTAGTCCTAAGACTGTTTGTGCAATATCTTGATGGCGAGGCTAGAAAATGGTTTAACACATTAGGAGATCGTTCCATCACCACTTGGGAAGGAATGGAAGATAATTTTCTCAGAAAATGGGGAGAGAAGAAAGATCATGGACATTGTCTTACTAAGTTTAACACACTCAAGAAAAGACATAATGAAGGGGTGTCAGAATTTATCAAGAGGTTTAAAAAATTGTATTTAAGCCTTCCTGCCGATATGAAACCTCATCAAACCACTGCTAAGGTTGTCTTCATGGCAGCATTTGACTCAGAATTTGGTTTCTCGCTGAGAGAAAGAAAACCTGCCACCCTGGATGATGCTTAGACAAATGCGCTAGAGTTGGAGGCAAATTTCGCCTCCACTGGAAAATCAAAGGGAAAGCCAGACCAAGATGATATAAGGAGAGGTAAAGATGAGGTATCCACCTCTAGCCAAGACAAAGACTCAGCCAATGACAGAATTGAAGAAATGGACAAAATGATTAAGAACCTTTCTAGTAAGTTGGTCAAACTTGAATTGGAGGCCAATAATTCATCCTCCAATAATTTCCAGAATGCTCCAAACAGGGGTTACAATCCTCAGTATAGGAAGCCACCCCTACAAATACCGCAAAGGGAACAGAAAGAGCAACAAGATCAGGTACCACATCTGTTGTACTTGGAAGGTCAGGTAGATGGTCCTACTGAAGATGCTACCTATGAGCAAGAGGATGCATATCTTGCTTTTTAGAATAGTGATGAAGTAGAATGCCCCTTGCAAGGAAATGATGGAACTGAGATCTCATTACAATAAGAAGAGAAGGCTAGAAGCACAGAAGACCCAGAGATTGACGACTATTGTAAGCAGTTTGTTGATTTCATGCAAGCACAGTTCAATAGAAGTGTTGGAAATATGATGCAGAGTGTTGTCCTTGATGGCAACCCACTGAATGAAGATGAAGACGTGCGACTGTTGACATGTATTGTCCTTGATGGAACTCCACCTGATGAAGTTATGCTTGACTTGATGGACTTGTTAAATGATGTAAATCTGAAGTGATATGATGATTGTTGATGATATGATGTTGAGTGTTGTACTTGAAAGGAAAACCACTTGATGAAGATGATGACAACTTACTTGATGAAGTTGTGTTTGATAGAATATGTCCTTGATGAAGGAAATCTGATGTATCTACAGTATTTACAGAAGGCAATGAACAAAGGATTTCAGAATGTACTCAGAGAATGATGAAAAAGAGCATGTCTCTTGGTATACGCGGATTGGCCTGGGGGAAGTCGCGTATGCACGCGGAAAGGAACGTTACAAGTCGCGTATGGGCTAAAGCGCTCAAAAAGTGCAAATCCAAGGGTAACCACCATGGTATTGACCCATAGTATTGGGTAATGATCCGCCTAATTGACCCCGTCCGGGTAGTTTTGGGCTTATGGTATTGTTTTGGTCCATGGTATTGAAAAAGGGGCTCATGGTATTGAAAAAGGATAATCATATAAAAGGAGAAGAAATTCATTGTGCACAACATGAGAGTGGGTGCAAGATGTCTGAGCTTGAATGAATACTTCTCTCTGAAGTAGATCTGAATGAAAGGGTTACACTTGAAGATAAATCTGATTGGATGATGCACCAATGATGAAGAAAAGGGATCTAGATCTGAAATGTATCTACTAGATCTGCTTATGGAAGGCTTAGATCTATGATGAGGCGAACATCTAGGCGAACATCTGTTTGAAGTGAAAGGGTAAATCTGAACTGAATATCTGATCTGAAGAAGTATGCTGCTCTGGAATAATTGAAGATCTATACGCTACTTCGACGCGGAGGAAGCGCTTATATACGCAGCTTCAGCGAAGAGAAAGCGCGTATGCGCAATAAAATATACACTGAGGTATACGCCGGTTTGTGTGGACGGAAGCGCGTATATACGCGAAATCGGTGAAGTAAAAGAGCGTATGCAAACTAGGGTTTGCTGAAGCAAGGGGTATGAAATATCTGAGCTGTTCTGCTGTGTTTATGCTATCTGATCTGTGTTGATATGTATCTGTTGATGATGTATGGTTGTGCTTAAAAGTATGGAAAGGGTCCAGTATGAAAATATGATGAAATGTGGCCTGCAAGTGGTGTTCTATTGAAGTTGTTGGATCTAGTGTGAAAATTGATGAAACGTGGTCCAAGGTGGTGCTGAGGGTTGTAGCCTTCAGTCAGGGGGTTGTAGCTCCCTTCCAGGTGAGGCTGGTAACCGAGATCGGGGGGTTGTAGCTCCCTTCCAGGTGAGGCTGGTAAACGAGTCAGGGGGTCGTAGCTCCCTTCCAGGAGAGGCTGGTAAACGAGCGCAGGTGGGTGCCTGCGTGCTGGTCAAGTCTGCGCCAGCACATATGTTGTAAGATGTTTTCTCTATAATAAAATATTGAAGGGTGAGCAACTGCAGCGGTGGTTTTCTCCCGATTTGGGTTTCCACCTAAAAATCCTGGTGTTCATGTGTGATGCTTTGTGTGATGGTTTATTCTGTTCTTACTGCACCTGTTTACTTCTTATTGAATATCTGATGAATAAATGATGGAATGGTTTAAAGTGAAGATTTAATGACATATCTAAATCTCTGTGTATACGCTAGTTTCATAAATGGGATCCGCGTATATACGCTGGTTTACTGTAGTAAAGTAGCGTATGGGTTTTAAGGAATGAAAAAGTAAAAAGTTTGAATATGCAGTAAATACTGATTCACCCCCCCCTCTCAGTATTTTTCCCAACAAGAAGATATGATCTCAGATCTTCTAGGAATAGGACTCGTACTCAAGAACAAGAAGAAGAGCCACTTCAGAAGGAAGCATCTCCTCAGAAGGAGACAATAGTGAAAAAGGTCACAGACAAAGGTAAGAGACCTCTTAACAAATATTTTCAGTTTAATGATCAAATCCCTTCCTCTTCAAAAGTAGTCACTCCCCCTAATACCAAGAGTGTGTCAAAAGAAATCAAACCCTTGGCCGAAAATAAAGAGTCAAAAGAGGTGTTAGTAGATAAGTCATCCTAGGTTTTCAGTTTACAAAAAGAGCTTGAGAAGGTCAAAATCCCAGTTCCCTTGACCGAATTGTTGAAGCAGCCTGCATATCAGTCCCAGGTCACATCCTTTATGCTCCCTTCAGAAGCAGCACATGTCCCAGATATTCTCAACCTTCAAGAAGAAAGACCTATGGTTGTTTTTGGCCCACATGTTGAGGAATTAGATGATTCAGCTCCCCCATTTTATGTGTCTCTAGTGATTCATGACCTACTATTACATAATTGTATGTTAGATTCGGGAGCTTCCCATAATCTATTGCCTCTGTCAGTCATGGAACAACTAGGATTACAAATCACCCTTCCATACAAGGATCTATATTCATTTGATTCCAAAAGAGTTAAATGCCTGGGTATGATCAAGTATTTGGTGGTCAATTTGGCCCAGATTCCCGCAAAAAGTGTGGTGATGGACATTGTGGTGGTTGACATCCCAGCTCGCTTCGGCATGTTGTTGTCAAGGTCCTGGGGGACTAAAATCAGTGGGTCAATCAAGTTGGACTTAACATATGCCACTATCCTAGTTTTTGGGGGCCAAGAGAGGAGGTTGTACAGGGAAACCATATTTGTCAAGATGGTTGCTAAGGCTGATACCTCAGTTAATTCACTAGTTTATAGTAAGGAGGGATATTTCTCATGTTTGATGCTGGAAGAAGATCAAGATTACGCTCATGAATCATCATTTTTATAGATAAAGACTGAGCAGTCCTTAAAGAGCCATGAAACAGGAATCTGGACACTTCATTTTGATGGAGCAAACTCCAGAGAAGGTAATGGGGCTGGAGTATTATTGATTTCTCCTATATGCCAATGTGTCCCATTGTATTTCAAACTAGAGTATGAAGCCACTAATAATGTGGCTGAATATGAAGCACTTTTGTTAGGGTTACAGATAGCCAGGAGCATGAACATACAGAGTTTAAAGCTTTTGGGACATTCAGAACTGGTGGTTATACAAGTGAAGAATTAGTGCCAAACCAAACATCCTAGGCTAAGGGCTTATAGGAACGAAGTTTGGGACCTGGTGGAGAATTTTTTCTTAGCATTTAATATTCAATTCATGCCCCGGGAGCAGAATAGGATGGCAGACTACATTACAATCGCTGCTAGTACTTTCCGTCCACCTCAAAACCCTCTCTTAAGATACGAAATTGAGGTATGTTATCGACCATCAATCCCAGACAACATCAAGCGCTGGCAGGTGTTTGAGGATGAAGAGCAAGTGAAAATATTTATGGAAACAATCGAAGAATTCTCCAAAATGGAGATTGATGCTTGTGAAGAAGAAGAGGCTGAGGATATTTCAGAAAATAAATGGGAAGAAAAGGTGGTTGTCCATAAAGTTCTGCAACTAAAAGGCAACGTTATACCCCGAGGACTAGTGCCCTTAGAAAGGTTGTTTAATAGAAACGATGTCCCACTGCAGCCAAACAAAGTTGTGGAGGAAAACCAGGTAGAAGATCTTAACCTTGGTACTGATGGTGACCCCAAAATTGTGAAATTATCCAAGAAGGTCCCAGAAGAATATAAAGAGCTATACCATAAATTATTTCAGTCTTACAAAGATGTGTTTGCATGGTCTTATCAAGACCTGAAAACCTTTGATATCAGCATCATGCAACATAAAATCCCTTTGAAAGGAGATGTGAAGCTGCACAAGCAGAAGCTTAGACAAATTAATCCCCTACTGCTTCCCTCCATTAAGAAAGAAATCAAGAAAATGTTGAAGGCCAAAATCAGTGTGCCATTGAGGTATTCTGAGTGGGTAGAAAACCTAGTCCCTGTCTGGAAAAATAATGGAGGAATAAGGCTATGTGTTGATTTCCGAAATTTAAATTGAGCATCCTTAAAGGATAATTATCCACTGCCCAAGATGGATCACATCTTGTAGAAAGTGGTAGGAGCTTCTCAGATGTCGATGATGGATGGATTCTCGGGTTGTATTCAGGTGGTTGTACTACTAGAAGATCAGAAGAAGACTGCCTTTACCACTCCTTGGGGTACAGTTATGTATGCCAAGATGCCTTTTGGGTTGATCAACGTAGGGGCCAATTTTCAAAGGGCCATGGACATCGCCTTTGTTGGGGAGCAAGATAAGTTTGTAGTAGTATATCTAGATGATATCACTGTGTTCTCAAAAGGTGATGCAGAGCACATTGAACACTTGCATAGAACTTTCGAGAAGTGCAGAAGGTATGGTCTCTCTCTCAATCCACAAAAGTCATTGTTCGCATTAGAAGAGGGTAATATTTTGGGATATATTGTAACCAAAAATGGGGTAAAAATGGATCCTAAGAGAGTAGAAGTTATAAATGGAATTTCTCTTCCCAGAAATAAAAAGGAGGTGTAGGTGTTCCTAGGGCACATTAACTTTCTGAGGAGGTTTATCCCTAACTATGCTGAGATAGTTAGACATATAACTGACATGCTAAAGCAAAATAATGAGGTAAAGTGGTCCCAGGAATCATGAGAGGCCTTTTCCAGGATAAAAATGCCTTTGTTGAAGCCCCTGTGCTAGCTGGACCAGACTACGCCAAACCTTTCATAATATTTTCATTTGCATCACCTCATACAATGGCAGGAGTTTAATTAAAAAAAAATCAAGATGGGTATGAGAAACCCATCTCTTTTTTCAGTCAGGTGCTCTGTGATGCAGAGATGAAATATAACATATTGGAAAAGTAGGCATATGCTCTGGTGAAGTCTCTTAAAGTGTTCCGCAAGTACGTCTTGCAGTCCCATATCACTGTGTTTGTGCCTACAGCAGCTATAAAAGATATTCTTATCCAAGGAGATAGCGAAGGAAAAAGAGGGAAATGGATTACCAAAATACAAGAGTATGAGCTAGACATTCGTCCTACCAAATTATCAAGGGACAAGGGTTAGCCAAAATCTTGTCCGAATCAAACTGTCAGGCTCTGCGTATAAACCTGTCCATGATCGCAAATGAGGACTCTAAGAAGAAAGAGGAGCAACAGGGAGTAGAGATAGCTACTCAGAAGACACATATGAAGTACCTCATCAGCCCGTGGTACAAAGAGATAGTGGAATATCTTCTAACACTCAGCTGCCCTCCTAGCTGTGACAAAGCTAAATATAGAACACTGAGGTTGATATCACAGAATTACGTTGTTGCAAATGGTCAAATGTACTGGCGAGATCCCTCAGGCATCCTGCTCCTATATCTCACAGAGGATGAGGTAGAGAGTATAATGGCTGTTGAGCCTTAGAATTGCCTTTTCTTTTACAAACCTTCACTTCATTTCATCGTTATTTTATCACTTCATAAGCCTAAAATCAATGAAGAATGATTAGGATTGCTTAAAGGTTACATGCAATTGATTAACATATTGTATTTTCATGATTTTTTCTATTTTAACAATTTTCTGCAAAATAGCTACAGAATACAGGCATTTCGTAGCTGACCGCGCATTCCATAGCTGATCCCGCATTCCGCAGCTGTTTTATAGTTTGAGTGGGTTACAGGTGTCGTCTCAAAGAAAGGCGCATATGGGCAAATTCCAGACTTCATCCACATCATTCCTTGCTCCCTACAAAGTCTGAGCACAATCCTACATGTGGTTATGCACGTGGAAACCAAAACCAAGAGGTAGAGTTCTACCGGGACACAGACTCTACAGTTGTCTGCAGCAAAAGTACGCAGCCTTCAATAAGAGTTTTAATTCGAATAGGAATGGGAAAGACAGTAATCCCTGCATTATCTCAAGTTCTGTTATGTAATTTAATTATAAATATGCCTTGGGAGACCAAGCAATGCTGGTTAGTTTTTTTTCTTTTTCTGCTAGATTTCAGAACCGTGAATACTCTATTTTCAGTCATTTTCTCCTTTAATGAAAGAGGCATCATTCTGCTGCATGAGCTGAGTCAATTTTGAGTTAGATTACGTGCTACCAGGTGGTGGAGGGCCCCTACCTCCTGTGCAGCTCTGTTTTTATAATTTAGATAAGTATTTTAGCTCTGTTTTCACAGTTTAGATAAGTATTTACAGTTTAGAGAAGTATTTACTTTCAATCTTATGTTTATGTTTCAATTGCATTGAGTTATACAACCAGAATTGTTCTAATCAACTTTTCCAACATATTATTCATGATGAACAAGATGGACTGTGTAATTTCGTAGAGTAATGGCATGTCAATTTCAATAAAATACTCCGGAGGTAGAATGCATGTGGTTCAGCTTTGTCCTTTCTTTTCAAGTATGATAATGGCTCTTTATTTTAATACTGTTCATTGTAGATTAATAGCATCTTAGTTTAGTTTTAACTCATTGCTTTAACACTTCAAGTTTAGCTGTTGTCCATTGTAGCTTGCTTTGTCTTAGTTGATAAATTCAATCTCACAGGCTTAATTATTTACAAAACTTCTTTTGTTCAAAATTCATACTCATACACAATTATCTGGACAAAAGATAGTATCATTATAAGGTCTGGAGTATTTTGCAGCCTCTTTTTCATTTCACAAACAAGCCTCTTTCTCAAAGACTATTTTTGAAAGGAAATCTATAACTTTTGAGATAGGTTTAGTGGTGTTAAATTGAGTTGCACAACAGAAGTAGAAACTAGTTTAGAGTAGAAACTTTACCTTGTTACAATTTTCTTTTCCACATATTTTCCAACAAATCTTTATTCATGGATGAGATGTTGTACATTGTAAGTTATCTGTTTGATTAGTGATTTAGGAGAAAACTTCATTTCCACTTAGCTTGTTCATTTCTCAGGTTCATTTCAATTTCATGTTGTGAGTTTACAATAAGAGTCATTATCAAGCTTTGTATTTTTTGGTTGCTAGTCATCGTTAGACTCTGTTTTGTTTCAGCATTTTCATTTGTTTACCATCATAGTTTAGGCTTCACTCTGTTTTGACCAATAGTTTCCCTTCATTTAGCACTTAGTTCTTTTCCTTTTCAAAATAAAACCATAAAACCAAAAACATCAGAAAACACTAAACACAACGAAGTAGGAAGAGGTTACTTAGGTACATATGGTGCACTTCACTTCAGCAGTTTACCAACCCTGGTTGACAATTAAATGAACTCAATTTAGGAGACTAGGTTGAGCCCAAACATTTTGGCGCCGTTGCCGGGGAAGTGTAACTAGGTATCCTGATTTCCTACATCCACAAAAACAAAAAAACAAAAAACTTCAATCACCTACCACACCCACTATATCATGTGGTGCAGTAAGAGCCACACATCCACATCATGAATTCATATTTTTGCAGGTAGAAGAAGAGGTGACAAAGCAGGTTGAAGCAATGGATGGAGATGATGACAATGAGGAAGATCCTTTTGGATTTCCCATTCAAGAAACTGATATCAACATTCAAATGAAGAACATCCATCCATCTGTACTTCCTAACTTCAAAGGTATGAGATCAGAAGACCCGGAAACCTTTCTTTTTGAATTTGAAATAATTTGTAGATCTTATGGCTACTCATTGCACATGCAAAAATTGAATTTGTTTCCGGCAACATTGAAGGATAGAGCTCTTATATGGTTCATGACTTTAGGAACAAATTCTATAAGGACATGGGATGATATGAAAAGAGTATTTTTGGAAAAATATAAAGGTTATTGCATGCACCATGACCTTAGAAATGAAGTCTTTAATATGAACCAAAAAGAGGGTGAAAGCCTAGAAGATTTAGTGGAGAGATTTACTTATAATATCAAAAGATATAAATTGCATAATTTAGGATCAGATGCATTAAAAACTCTCCTACTAAATTCTATAAAGGATGAATGGATTGATCTTCTTAATCTTGTGGGAAAAGGAGATGTTTATCGATTTTCATTTCAAGAAATTTGTGAACTATGCAAGAACATATCAAGAGGAAAAGAAAAGTGTGTAAGGTCCCCTCAAGATCCATTTATGGCAAAAGTAAGTAAGTCAGCATCAGGATTGGTAAGTCAAACTGAACCTAACAATTTGCTAAACATTCTTGGTAATTTAAATGAACAAACTGACATGCTAAGAATTCAAAACAAGCAAAAAGTTGCTTCATTTATATTTTGCCCTAAATGTAGAAAGAAACATGCTTTGCATGAATGTCCACTTGATAACATTAAGATGTGTAAAATTTGTGCAGGATCACATACTACTGAAGATTGCCCATCATTACCAGGGTTGAAGGCAATTTACCAGAAGGATAATGGAGCAAATCAAGCACAAGAGAAACTTTGTCATGTAGCTCCAAGAGGACTATGGCAGCCTCATCAACCCAATATGATGCAATATCATTATGCACAGTTTCAAGGTTATGCACAACAACCTCAAGGTAATTGGAGAACACCCTTGCCTTGGCAACCTTGGCCATCTCAATCCCAACCTCAAAACCAACCTTGGAAACCTTTGACATCTCAATCTCAACCTCAAAACCAATATTGGCAACAAAGTTGGCAAAGGCCCTATAAATAAAATCCACCATATCCTCAATCTTTCCCTCTCTATCCTCAATACCATGATCAATGTTATCCATACCATTTACCTCCACTACAACATCAATATCACCCTCATTTTACCTCAATTCAACCTTTTCCATTACCATCCACACAAACACCCCAAAGATTCCCCACTCCACTACCTCCACAACCATTTCATATCCCCAACAATAAAACACCTCAATCAACTTACAATTCTAAGGTATTGCAAAATGATTCACCAGCTGTCATTGAAGAACAACAAACAGAAGAAGAAGACTCAGATAAGGTCCAAGAATCAGGGATGTCTATTGATAAAGAGGAGATATTGGAACCAGAGATTGAAAAGTCTCATGCATGCCTATCACTAGATTCTATGAATGAAGATCATATCTCCGAAGACTTGCATTTCATGATAGCGGAAAGACAAGGAAGACAAGATTACATTGAATCTTGGTTCAATTCAGTCATTGGATTCCAATGCTCAATTATTCAATATCTTTTGACATCATCGAAATCAAGATAGTTGGCATCTCATATACAGGTACATATCAAAGAGTGTCTTTCAAACCTGCATATGAGTTTATCTATCATCTTGTTACAGACATGGTTCCATTGGAAGTACTCATTTACTTGAACAAGATTTTCTTTTTCAAGTAGAGTAGGACATAAAAAAAAAGAGAAAAAAAAAAAAAGGAAAAAAAAGAAAAAAGAGTAAAGAGAAAAATAAGTCCTATTGTGAAAACCAGCTTGCTGGCGCAATTGGACATGAGCTTTGTTTGAAAACCAGGCAACTGGCGGGCAAAGTTCACAATAATTTCTGCAATTTCATGATGGTTTCAATCTTTCATGGTTCTTCAAATCATTCTTGGTTCTATGCTCGAGTTGGATGATGTGGAATTCCTTAAGGTCCACCTTTCAACAGATCTTGTCCCATCGACCTCAACACTTTATCTGGGATCAAGATTAGAGATTATTTGAAGTGCCTTGGAGCTTGCATTCATCAATGGCAAGCCTCCTCATTGATAACAATGGGAATACAACAATGTCTCTTGATTGTCAAATCTTGCAGGCGACTCGATTTCGACACATTCATTCGTCCCTGTCAAGATGCACTGAGGTACCTTGACACTCATTTACATTATCAGTGAGTTGTCTCGCATTGGTTAACGATTTTCATTATTGATCGGTAATCCAATGATTTCTTCCCATGCTCGACTTCGACACATCTATTCGCATGGTAAGAATTGTACCATGAATGTTGGCTTTGATGAAGACTAATGGTTTTATGGAATCAACAACAAATTGCAGTAGTGAATTTTATTAGTTTCTTGTAGCAGCATGTTCATATTTTTGTCAATTCAATAACAGCTGCGGAAAGTGGTAGTTTCTGCAGCCATTGTTGTCGCAGCCTGTTTTCGTCTTTTTGCAACTTTTTCCAGAAGGCAGTTTTGGTGCAATTTTTGCAAAAGACTGGAGCAGAAATAAAAAATTCTGAGCTTCTGGGTTTTCTCAGAATATGATAAATTGAGTAAGACGCAGACAGAATTTGGAAAAAAGCAATTTTCAAGGGCATTTCAGAAGGGTTTTTCAGGCAGATTTTCAATTTTCAGCATTATGGACAGAATAGGACAGATTTGAGTATTTTTGCACAGCAGCACTTTTTCTTCATCAAAATGAAATTCTGGAAGCATGTGGCAGTAGAGAAGGTAAAAATACACAGTTTCCCATTGGAATCACTCAATTTGGCCTTAAAATAAGTTCGTGGCGTACTTTTTTGTTGCAACATTGGGCAAAATGAAGGGTGAAACAAGGCAGAAATTGATTTTATCATAACTTTCAAACCGTGCATCCGTTGGTCCTGAAATTTTTATGGTAAATGCATTGAGGTAGGGTGAATAAACAAAGAAAATTTCAGAAAGTTTCAGTGTGTATTTTTCAAGAAATTGGCCACTTTCACCTACAGCCATTCCTCATCTTCCGGGAGATCCGTGTAACCAATGGTAGAGATTTTTCGTCGGAAAATGCATAATAATATTGGTGACAACCTCAGAAAATTTCAGGGAATTCTGATGTACCATTTGAGAGAAATTCCAAAATTCATTTCATTCTACAATTCCACTCCATCTCACTCCACTTTCACTCCATCTCACGCCATTTTCATTTCATTTCACAAGTCCATTCCACTTTCACTCCATCTCACGCCATTTTCATTTCATTTCACAAGTCCTATTCCACTTTCACTCCACTACATTTCACATTCATCTTCCATAGTCATACTTCATTTCTTTTTACAGATTGCAGCCACATCTTATTCAACAGTTCTGAGTCCATTGTACAGCCTACAAAGAGATGATGATTACAAAAAATTGAAGGATTCTGTTTTGAAGACCAACAAGCAAAAAGAGGACCAAAGGAACAGCATCAAGCACAGCAATTAACAAGGTCAAAATTCTGAGGTAAATTGTGAAAATTATTTTAATAGCAAAAAGTTAAAACATGAAATAGATACAATGTGTATAATCATATGTTTCCTAAAACAACCTATCATTCAAATTGATTAACATATCTTGGCCATATCCCTTATCCAACATTCCAACCTACCATTCCACATCTCCTTAAGATTGTATCATTCACTTATTTCACCACAAGTTCATCATAAATCCTCCATCAGATCCATAACCACTTCATTTTCCCTTATAGCTTAATTACCTCCATCCATTCACTTCCATTACACTTTGCAGCCAATCCATCTCTAAGTGCAGAAAGGTAATTCTAAGGGTGAAGCATCATTCTTCAACTAATCCATCTTCAGACACAGAGATACAATTTCAAAATAAAGCATTAGACTCTGTAGTCAATCTAGCTTCAAGCATAGAAAAGTAATTCTGAAAGGAAGATAATCTGCACAAAGGAGGAATGTGGCTAATTGTCAGGACAGAATCAGTTGAAGTCAAGTATTTTGAAGGATATCCACAAGCTAAGGAGGTTAAATTTTATAGATAAATTTGATGGCTTCCATAAGGAGATTATAAAATCTTTTGCCAAATCTTTTGATGGAGCAGAAGAAGAAAATCTGACATGGTTATTGAAAATAAACTTGACACTCCACTACAAGAGGAAGATGAAGAACTAATTTCTGAAAAGTTAACAGAGATTAGAAAATAGATTAGGGCCAAAAGAAGCAGAAAGATAAGGTTGGATGTTCTAACAGAGGTTTCAAAGCACAATGGAATAAGTTTTGATGAAATTGCATGAGGACATGCAATAGTCTTGCAGTGGGGGTATGTTGAGCCTTAGAATTGCCTTTTCTTTTACAAACCTTCACTTCATTTCATCGTTATTTTATCACTTCATAAGCCTAAAATCAATGAAGAATGATTAGGATTGCTTAAAGGTTACATGCAATTGATTAACATATTGTATTTTCATGATTTTTGCTATTTTAACAATTTTCTGCAAAATAGCTACAGAATACAGGCATTCCGTAGCTGACCGCGCATTCCGTAGCTGATCCCGCATTCCGCAGCCGTTTTACAGTTTGAGTGGGTTACAGGTGTCGTCTCAAAGAAAGGCGCATATGGGCAAATTCCAGACTTCATCCACATCATTCCTTGCTCCCTACAAAGTCTGAGCACAATCCTACATGTGGTTATGCACGTGGAAACCAAAACCAAGAGGTAGAGTTCTACCGGGACACAGACTCTACAGCTGTCTGCAGCAAAAGTACGCAGCCTTCAATAAGAGTTTTAATTCGAATAGAAATGGGAAAGATAGTAATCCCTGCATTATCTCAAGTTCTGTTATGTAATTTAATTATAAATATGACTTGGGAGACCAAGCAACGCTGGTTAGTTTTTTTTGGCTTTTTCTGCTAGATTTCAGAACCGTGAATACTCTATTTTCAGTCATTTTCTCCTTTAATGAAAGAAACATCATTTCTGTGAACGTGTTGAGTCAATTTTGAGTTAGATTGCATGCTACCAGGTGGTGGAGGGCCCCTACCTCCTGTGCAGCTCTGTTTTTATAATTTAGATAAGTATTTTAGCTTTGTTTTCACAGTTTAGAGAAGTATTTACAGTTTAGAGAAGTATTTAATTTCAGTCTTATGTTTATGTTTCAATTGCATTGAGTTATACAACCAGAATTGTTCTAATCAACTTTTCCAACATATTATTCATGATGAACAAGATGGACTGTGTAATTTCGTAGAGTAATGGCATGTCAATTTCAATAAAATACTCCAGAGGTAGAATGCATGTGGTTCAGCTTTGTCCTTTATTTTCAAGTATGATAATGGCTCTTTAGTTTAATACTGTTCATTGTATATTAATAGCATCTTAGTTTAGTTTTAACTCATTGCTTTAACACTTCAAGTTTAGCTTTTGTCCATTGTAGCTTACTTTGTCTTAGTTGATAAATTCAATCTCACAGGCTTAATTATTTACAAAACTTCTTTTGTTCAAAATTCATACTCATACACAATTATCTGGACAAAAGATAGTATCATTATAAGGTCTGGAGTACTTTGCAGCCTCTTTTTCATTTCACAAACAAGCCTCTTTCTCAAAGACTATTTTTGAAAGGAAATCTATAACTTTTGAGATAGGTTTAGTGGTGTTAAATTGAGTTGCACAACAGAAGTAGAAACTAGTTTAGAGTAGAAACTTTACCTTGTTACAATTTTCTTTTCCACATATTTTCCAACAAATCTTTATTCATGGATGAGATGTTGTACATTGTAAGTTATCTGTTTGATTAGTGATTTAGGAGAAAACTTCATTTCCACTTAGCTTGTTCATTTCTCAGGTTCATTTCAATTTCATGTTGTGAGTTTACAATAAGAGTCATTATCAAGCTTTGTATTTGTTGGTTGCTAGTCATCGTTAGACTCTGTTTTGTTTCAGCATTTTCATTTGTTTACCATCATAGTTTAGGCTTCACTCTGTTTTGACCAATAGTTTCCCTTCATTTAGCACTTAGTTCTTTTCCTTTTCAAAATAAAACCATAAAACCAAAAACATCAGAAAACACTAAACACAATGAAGTAGGAAGAGGTTACTTAGGCACATATGGTGCACTTCACTTCAGCAGTTTACCAACCCTGGTTGACAATTAAATGAGCTCAATTTAGGAGACTAGATTGAGCACAAACAATGGCCGAATTTCATGAAGGAATCTGTGGGGGTCATTATAGTTAGAGGGATACTTCTCACAAAATCCTGAAGGCTAGTTTCTTCTAGCCCAAACTCTTTGGAGATGTGTTTGCCCGGGTTAGATCTTGTGAGAAATTCCAAAGGTTTGCTGAAATATAGAAGTTGGCACCTCTGCCCATGATCCCTGTTCACGTGGATGAACCATTCTAGCAATGGGGAATTGAATTTATCAGTGAAATACATCCTCCATCAAGTGGTCAGCATAAGTGGATATTAACTACCACAAGTTATTTCACAAAGTGGGTGGAAGCTATACCTGCGAGAAATGCAACAGATACTATGGTGATGAAATTCATGGAAGAAAATATTATACCCAGATTTGGATGCCCTGCCAAGATAGTGACTGACATTGCCCAGGCCTTCAAGTCTGAAAAGTTTGTTAGCTTCTGCCAGCAGTATAACATTGCGTTGGGTCACTCCACGGCCTATTACCCACAAGGAAATGGCCTGGCAGAGTCTTCAAATAAAACCCTGGTGAAAGCACTGAAGAAGGCTATCAATGAAAATAAAAAAAAATTGGGATTCCCAGTTGAAATTCACTCTATGGGCCAACAGGATTACCAACAAGAGAGCAACCGGGAAGTCCCCATATGAATTATTATATGGGAGGGCAACAGTATTCCCTATATAGTTATCCTTTCCAGTATCCCGATTCATGCAAGAAAGTCAAAAAGAACCCGATGATGTGACCAGGAGAATAAATCAACTGGTGGAGTTAGAAGAAACACAGAACCAGGTAAGTCAGAGGCTAACTGCATATCAAGAGAAGATGAAGGAACTTTTTTATCAACATTCCAAGGACAGGAAGTTGCAATTTGGGGATGTAGTTCTCAGATGGGATGTTTGAAGAGCTGAAAGTGGAAACATTGTAAATTCAACCCACTCTAGTTCGGCCCTTTTAAAATCATGGAAAAAGGGGGCAACAACACTTTCAGGTTGGAAAATTTACAAGGAGACTTGCTCGATGCCCCTGTAAATGGTCAGTTCCTCAAACCTTACTTCCAGTTCTGATTCAGGCCGAGAGAGCCTGATGTACCATACTGTACATTAGTTTTCTGTTTTCATCTTTGTTCGAATGATGTGTGTGTGTCGCGATGAATCATGAAGAGAAAAATAAAGAGTGCTGAAGAGTGGTGTCCACACAGAAGATTAACAGGTGGTCTGCGAGGTTCTCGACATGCCCAGGTATGAACATGCCATCCCCAGGTGGAGCCAATGTTCATCATGTTAGCACCCTATTAATTTTTTGACAAGCAAACAGGGGCTAAAATGTTTTTTGAGCCTTCAAGGAATGCATTTCCCCTAAAAACACATCATCCTTGAAGCCTTCTATGCCTTGGTCCTTTGAGAAATCCTCACTACTGTTTCCAGTTTTAAAGCCTCTCTGTTGTGAAGAAGAATGCCCAAAAAAGTCTTTTTTCCCTTTATTTCATCCCTTTTAAACCTTTGTTTTCATCCCCTTGTCTCCCCTTCTAATTTCCCCACTTACCCTTCAAAATCATCCTATTTCCCCTTTGAACCTTACAAATACCCTTTGTTTGGCTTGAAAACCCCTTATTCTCCCTACCGAATCCCTTTCCTGGCCTTAAAATGCATTAAAAATGGGCCAAAAACCATAGTTTACATATGAGGCTTAGCCCCTTTTTGGCCAGCCCCCTTAACCACTTCCCCACATGACCCTAGCGCTAAGACTGAGCGCTAGCCCGTAAGGCACCTATCACAATCGGAGAGATGGACAGGAGCGCATTCATGTGTTAAACAAAGAAAAACTCCAATGTGATGACGTTTTTTCTATGAATCTCGGGAGTAATCTCCGTCGTCGATCTTATTAAGATATGACGGCCTGCGCAAAACTTCTCATGCACCCCGCAATAGCCTTTTGTGAACCACTGATGATAATCTCCACCGTTGATCCCTATTCCGATCTGACGGTCACCGCACCATCGCCCGATCGCTAATCGCAAATCATAAATGGTGCCCCCCCCCCCTCCGCCCTTTGCGATTGCGATCCTCCGATTGTATTTCCCGTCGTCGATCTCATATAATATCCAACGGTCATAGGCCAATCTCCCATCGCCAATCATAACTTTTAACTGTGTCATCCTCTGCCTTCCCCGATTGTGATCAGCCGACCCGATCACAACCGTTTGTTTCTTTTGATCTAACGATCCGCATAAAATCACCCTCCACCCACGCCGAGTCCCACATCATAGGCTCTGCTTTCATGCATTTCTCGCGATTTTCTTTTGCATTTGCCCAAAGTTAAAACTTTGGTGTTTTACCACTAAAGTGCCCTTTATTCCACCCCACTTATTGTTAACCCCCTCCATTCGTGGATCTCGACCTTTGGTCGCAATTTCCATGTATGATCCAATGGTCTGCGGCCCTTATTACCCCAAATCTTCATCAGGACATTCATTCCACCTTTCTGTAGTGTTTTTCACCTGTTTCGCCGCATCCACCATTTCCGCCACTCATTCCCCCAGGCCTCCAAAGCATTCTTCCGCCATCTCCCCTGGCTTTCGTATAACAGGTTTGTTTCATTTTTGCAGGAATTACAGAGTGGAAAATACACTCAGCCTTCATGATCGTAGCCACTATGATCCAATGAGCAGAAATAATCTCTAAACAGCGGTAAAGTGTATCAGTAGCAAAGAGGATTAAATGGGTTTAAGTCTGTTTTTGAATAATTAACGCTTAACCCCATGTTCAAAGGAATAAAGCGTAGTTTGAAGACAAAATTCACACGAAACAAGCCATATCTGTGTTTAATGTCAGCAGAGCACTGTTTCTCCAGAAAGAACACCTTCCTACAGAAGTCTTAAGGCCTCCTCGAGCCCAAAAAAAGTTAATTACCCTGACAGAAGCTTCTTAAAGACTGTCAGAACCAGCAGTTATGGAGTATGGAGGCCCGCGGACTTTCTATCCAATTCACCATTTCCGGAAGGCTAGCGCAGAGTTTGAAGTAGCCAGAAGGACTTCACGAAACATCAGAGGTCAGATATTGACTTGCCAAAGACCCCTCAGCCATACTATGAATAAAATAAAGCAATGCAGTGCCATTAAGCAACAGGAGCATGGACGCTTCCTCCATACTATCTTAATGAATCAATTTAATGTTCATCATCCACTCCTGTTACTCGTTTTCCTCTTATAAAATTCCCCAAGAACAGATTGTGTAGGGTTCTGAATTTTCAGAAAAATATGTTGTGAGAGAATTTTGTATGCATTTTTGTGGAACTTTTATACAAATTCAAAGAGCCCGTTGGGTTTCAGTGATGAGGAGTTCCATCTTTAACGAGGATTATAGTCTTTGTGCTTCACAGTCTGTAACTCTCCCCTATATGTGATAGTTTAATTGTTCATCTCGTTTTCATCCATGTTTCTTGTATCATGTTCTGGAATGTGAGTGGCTCACTGGTTTTTGGTATGATTTTATCCTAATTGATACTCATGCTAGAACCTGTCAAGCACTTTAAATATGGCTTAGACGTGATATATTGTTTCATTTTCCACTTCAACCATACTTCTACTATATTAGCTTCTATGGAATGTTATTTTTAAAACGCTATTGTCATGTATGGATTCTTAATTTTGTAAGCCCATTACATGTTGATATTTGTTTCTTGATATCATCCCAATGATAGTTAATATTATCTCAATATTTCATACGCAGTAAACACCTTTTGATTATTCATCTCTGTGAGGTATTTTAAAACCCAGCCCTCTTTACAGTAAGCTGCCTTTGAACTGTCTGATACATTTGTATTAGAGTTTCACACCTTGCCTCTGTAGTATTACTTTCCCTGTATAGCATGAGAGCCTTTTTTCTAATAACTTCACATATTATATCATATGCTTCTTGCTGTATAAGATGTCCTAGGCACTGGTCTTTCACAACTCAAGGTTGTCTCTAGGATCGACAACAACTTCCATGGAGATAATGTTGTTAGATGCATTTCAGAACAATGATCAGCTAGGGAATGATGCTCATATCGTTGATACCTTTTTTGAAAGCCTTAAATTTTCTTCTGCCACCCCTCTCTTTGGACCTGGCAGTCAGTCAAGTTCTACCCAGTTGGGGACAACGATGTTACTGTACAACTTGAAAGCAAAATTTGGCTTGTCGAATGCATGTTTCTCGGAAATTTTTAGGTAATTGACCATCAAGTCCCTTATATTTTGAGAAATATAATCACACAATGAACATTTAAAATTTTCAATTTTATGAACGTTAATAATTATCGACATTAATGTACATTTAATATTTTCCATGACCAACTACAGGTTATTTAAATATAAGGTTCTTCCGAGAGATAATGTCTTTATCGGTAGCAGCGAAGAGGCAAATAAATTGTTGAAAATGTTGGGTGTTGAGTACATATCATATCATGCATGTCCAAATGATTGTATTCTATATAGAGGATAATATGCAAAAAAAGAGATATGTCTAAAATGTGGGCATGACAATTATGATAAATAAAAAAAGAAGGGTAAATCTTGTGGTCCTCATTTTAAGATATTGACACACATGCCTATAATCCCAAGGATTAAAAGGCTCTTTTGTTGCAAAGAATTAGCTAAGTTTCAGGGATGGCATGCCTCACATAGAATTGAGTTGGGAGTTATGTGAATCCCAATAGATTCAATAGCCATTAAGCATATAGAGGATACATGACCCAAAAAATTCAAGGATGAAGTACGAAGTCTACGACTCGGCATAGCCATGGATGGCATCAACCATTCCCTACAGAACACCAAATATTGTGTTTTGCCTATAGTACTGATCAATAACAATATCCCCCCATGGTTTTCCCTGAAGAATGAACATCTTATGTTGGATCTCATAGTCCCTGGTAGAAGACAAGTGAAGAATATGGATGTCTACTTACAACCATTGGTATATGAATTGAAGGAATTGTGGAATGGAATAAGTGTATGTGATGTATCAATTCCCATTGCAATAGAGAGGAGTTTTACACTGTATGGCATATGTTCTTACACGACACATGATTATCCATGCTTAGGATTTTTCTCTGGTAAATTACATTTTTATTTATTTTTTTATATACGTAACAATATTCTTTCGCATATTAGTTATTTAATTCATTGTAATTGTTCTGATCTTCATGATATTCTTTAACGTGGCATGCGTATTGTATACAATAATTTCGCAGGTCTTGTAACAAAAGGGTATTATGGATGTAAATTTTGTGGACCTTCTCTGAAAGATATATGGTCCAACGACCTACAAAATCCAGTGTATGACTTCTCCAGGGTATTCCTCCCAGAATAACACCATTACAGAAGAGAAACATCTGCTTTCAATGGTAAACGATATAGAACCCAAAGGTCTCCAATAACGACACCAGTTGAATGGCTTAGAGCATATGAGAGAGAGAAGGAGAAGGATTTCATAGAAATGTTCGATTCAAATGGGGAGCCTATGTTTGATGATCCATAATTCTTCGACACCTATGTTGAGAAATTTCCCATTAGGATGAAAAGGAAATATATCTTTTATAACCTCCCCTATTGTGAGAATCTTAATATTACCTGCTTATTAGATCCCATCCATATATTTAAAAATGTTTCATCTTCTTTATGGAGGCACATATCATCAAAACAAAGTGACACATTGATTGTTAGGAAAGATCTTATTACTTAAAAAACTAAAAAGAAACATTGGCCAAGATGATTAAAAAGTATAGGATCAGAGGTCGCTAGTCCCTCTAATTCGTATTTCAAAGAAGGTGATGCCCCATGGATTTTAAAAATATATAATATTTCTTTGGAAAATGAAGTTATAATGGGTGTTAGGGTTCCATCTTCATATGGGTCTTCACTACGGCACTGCTTCACTGTGGATGACCATTTTTTGGGGGTGAAATTGCATGGCCATTCGAATATTCTAAGAGTATGTATAATGTCAAAAACATGGTTTTATTATTTTTTATATTAATGAATTTTATCCCATGTAGGGATTATAAAACATAACTAATTATACATATTATTGAATGTGTTTATAACTTTGCAGTGTCATTATCATTTGTTCATGCGTGGGTGTGTGAAACATGACTTCCCCCAAGACCTAGGATGTGCCATATCTAAATTATTTGCATTTGTGTGTTTGATCATGTCAAATGAGATTCATGTGGCTAGCATTCCACAGTGGCGTCAAGAGATAGTTGAGATCGTTTGTATGTTTGAGAAGGAACTTCCGATGAGTTTCGTGGACTTGTAGGTTCATCTTCCAATCCACTTAGTAGATTATGTTGAATTAGTTGGGGTGGTTTCTTGTCGCTGGATGTTATTCTTAGAAAGGTACATGAATAAATTGAAAGGTTTTGTTAGACAAAGGAAAAAGCCCGAGGGGTCTGTGGTATAGGAGTACATATCGTATGAGTCTTTCTATTATGCCAGTGAGTACATCAAGCAGATCGACAACAGACCAAGTGTGGTGATTTGGGATGGTGAAATGGATGAAGAAAAAAGAGAATGGGAGCTTCTCCAAACAAATGGAAAAAGGCACTTGATAAAGAGTAAGTGACTTATAATTTTTCAAATTTACACAAAGTAAATGCTCATGTTGAACTTCGATATAATGTATATTTTGATTTGATATGTACTATATGTCGGTTTGATTTCATCAGTGAATGCAGAAATTGAAGCAATCAATAAATTCGTTCTTTACAATTCCGAAGTGGCACAACCGTTGGTCACATTGTACAAACAAAAGAGGATGAAATGGGATAGTGACATGAAATAATTTAGACGGTTGAATGGTAGAAGTGTGCCTTATCCTGATCATTTAAAATAAAATATGCCAATTATATTCCCCAATAGTTGGGTTGTTGACCAAGTTAGAGAGAAATACAGTGCAATCGATCGTTACCCGCGTGCTGAAGAGGATGCGCTAAATGTAGGGATTGGGTGCACCCACTCAGTAATAATATATTTATGTACATTTTAAACTAATAATGCACCTTTGAAATGTAACATCTATATTTCATATTTTAACAGTTGGGTTATTATAAGACACATGACACTATGATTTTTTAACTTTTTTATAGGTGAATTTGTTCCCATCTATGTGGGCATATGGACACCATTTTCTCATAGAAAATGTCGATGATGGACACATGAAACAAGACTGTGGAGTGGAAGTCAAGTCCAATCAATCTATTCAAGTTAGCCATTGTGATCAAAACCTAGTACAAGGGACGTTAGGTTACGTCGGAAAGATACAAGAGATTATTGAAGTGGATACAAAAGATTTATTTGCATTATTTTCTAAACTTTTTTATGTTACAAAAATTCATATTATTCAAGATTTATTATTTTATGATTATTTATATTCATACAAATTTACAATTTTACAATTATGGTAATTTAAAAATATTTACGTTATACATTTTACTTATGGTAGTTATGGTTCAAAATTGATAATTAATTTACAATTTTACAAATTTAAAATTTTAATAAAATTTAATGATGACAATACATACAATTACAATTACAATTTTATAATTTCATAGTATAATTACAATTTTACAAATATTTTATATACAATTACAATTACAATTTTACACACAATTACAATTACAATCACAATTTTACAATTTTACACACAATTACAATTTTACAAATATTTTACATACAGTTACAATTACAATTACAATTACAATTTTACGATTTTACATACAATTACAATTAAAATTACAATTACTATTTTACATACAATTACAATTATAATTATAATTACAATCACGATGCATACAATTACAATTACACATTTACAAATGTTATCACATTACAATTCCGTACAATTAAAATTACAATTTTACAAATATTTTACATACAATTAAAATTAAAATTTCAATTACAATCACGACATAATATTTAATAAATATGATGATTTAATATTAAAAATAAACATCACGATCATGATAACCATCATACAAACATCATATTCTAAAATACACATTCAAAATCGCTAACATCATCTAATCATCGTGATCATGATCATCTAACAAAACACAAGCATTGTATAACATCATCACAACACAAACATCAAATGTACATCTCATGTCAAATAAATGCTATCACATACACATCTATCTACAAGCACATTAAATGAACATATCTAGCATGACCTAAAAATATACACATCATGATGAACACCAACATGTAAATTAAGTACATCAACATGAACATAAAATACATGGACTATATATATATATATATATATATATATATATATATATATATATTTATATATATATATATATATATATATATATATATATAATGTCAAAAATATACAACTATAATAAAACTGCATATAAATGTAAAATATCTGGTGGTACTACATCAATACTGCATCAAATGGACCTGCCTACTGAGAGGGACCTTCCTGCTCAGTATTAGGTCCCTGCTCAGTCGATGGTCATGTCTGCTCAAGACTAGGTGTATGTTGAGATGGTGCAAACTGCTCAGAAGATACCTACTGATCAGGACTAGATGTTGGCTACTCATGATCTCTGGCGAGAGGTGAAGGAGGAGGAGGTGGAGTACTAGAATGATGATCACTCCCCTCATGATCATGATCATCAAATGAACTACTCTATCGTGCATCTCCACGACACCTATGCCTCCTAGCCGCTAGTACTCTAGAAGCTCCAACGATATGATGCATGAGGATCATCATAACGTGGGGCATATCTCTCCAAAGCTGTGTGAGCTTACAATTAGCCTCTCTCTAATCATAGTAGGGTATAATCCCTCATCAACTAGGAGTCAACATAGAAGGTCACCTAACTCCATCCTAAATCGAGTGTCCGGCCTACGCTGCACCCCCAAGGGTATCAGCACCTAAGGATTAGGTTTGTCACCCTGATCCTCTGCCTCTGCCATCTCCTTGTCAACATCTACACCTGGATCATTTGGTGGGGGTGGAATCATGTCCCCAACGAATTTCCCAATATCTACAAAATATATAGTACACAACAATAATTATACAATTTCATTAAACAAGTTAATAAAACAAGTTAAATAACGTGTTAGAATAAATTTTATAATTCCAATTAATTAATTAAGACAATAAAATGAAACTATATTAATTTAAAGAAAACATTAATATTACCTCTCGCATCTGGTGGCTCATCCTGTGTGAATAGGATGTTGGTACACCCTCACCAATCCAAACTGGGGTACAGACATGGCACCATCACAAATGAGTGATCATCAACACTAGCTAGAAACTCCAATGCATCAGTATATATCTCGGCCGAAAATTCAGACTGATCCCTCTTGGGCATCATCTAGCCCCACATCTGCATCCATACATGCATCATCAGCCTACGAGGTTATTGAATAAAAGTAGGCCTCGTCTTCGAAAACCTCTCAAAAAATAAAAAAAATAACTCTGAAGCAAAAGGGAAGGTCAACCTCCCACGTGCCTAAGAACAACGTCTATCTAATGTTGTACAATACTACCGCAAAAAAATCATAGACCATCTCACAAGTCGTGGTTCTTGGAATAAAGAATCAACATAAAATAAAAGCGAGCAACTAATGTGTTTCCCATCACTGATATAGTGTTCAATGGTCTTCAGCAGTAATGAGAGGTACCTCACCTCCTCTACACCAAATGAAGAAATACGTAACTGACCACCGGACACCTAAAAATTTGCAGGAGAAACTATATCATGCCTAATGTATCTCTGGGAGTATGCCAGCTGAATCCCTGCTACATAGCCGACGTGGACATTTAGGAACTGGGGAAAATCCTTCCCTCTCATATATAGGCTAGTAATAAAATATATTTCCTCCTCAGTGGGCTCGAACCACTACCCAGGACCAACCCAAATATCCTATCGGTGGGCATCCCAGTTGTAGATTAGATGTCCCAATAACCCACTATGACCCTTCAAGGATGTAGCATCCTCGTAGAACTTGAGGAGGCCTACCTCCCTTAGGAGAAACTGGGTGTTTGTCGTAATAGAGAGAGGGTACAAAATTCTCTCCCACTCTCATGCCTCCCACACATGAATCACATTATAATGGTTATCCATATGTTCTTATTATTCCTTTTATTCTCTCCTTTGACATCATTGAAGGATTCACATATTAAATACATTTTTTTTAATAAATGATAAATGTATATATATATATATATAATTTTTTTTGAAAAAAAAAATCGGTGAGCCCAAAAAAACAGTCATGCACCGTTTATGGTGTGTACTTATTTTACCGTGCACCGTGCTCGGTGTGCATGAAAATGTTCGAGCACCGCCAAAGAAGGGAATATTTTTCTACGGTGCGTTGACCAAACTATATGTCCTTAGTATGTGTGAACATAAACATATACCACAAACATTAAAAGAATAGTCTTACAACATTCATGATACATGCATGAAAGTGTGTCAGCTCTGACAGTTTCAAATATGAAGTAAAAGTTCCAAGATACACAATTACAATGATGAAACACTAGATCCATTAGTGTAATAATAAGTCAACACTTTTTCCTCCAAACAATGATCTTTTCTCCTATGTCAAGCTAGAGAATTGCAAGGTGAAAATTCCTTTGCTTGAGTTATGAGGTTTTATTTATAAAAAACTAAATGACCATTCACCTCCCATGTGACTCTTGAGCTCCCAAATGACCTTTGAGCTTCTATGTGACCTTTGAACTTCTACGTGACTCTAGCACTTCATAGTGACTTTTAACATTCCATGTGTGACCCTTGGGCTTCCACATATTTTACATTTTCTCATTTTGAAAATACAAATTACATTCCACCAATAATGTGGAAAAAATATATGTGGCCAAACAACACTCTTGTCTTGACACTTTGAATGACCGTAATTGGTGACTGTGACATGAAACTTGATGCCAATGTATTAATGTGAGGTTCCTTTCACTATTGTTATGTCTTAAAATATTTATTATTGTTCTATGATGTGCTACATATTCACCCTCCAAAGGGTCTTGATGAATATTGGGACCTCCTAATTCAACCTGAGTTTCTATCTCTCTGTTGTAGTCCAAGATTCCTTTATCTCTTGCATGATGGTATATTTGTATCTCATCTATGTAAGTGTGCTCTTGTGTTTGCTCCTTGATGACCTCCCTAAGCAACATCTTTCCATGTCAATATGATAAATTCTACAAATGAATTTCACTCATGACAAAGCAACATTAGTCCCAAAATCACCTATTCTATCTTGTTTTCTCATATGAGGTTGACTATGATGGCACAGTGCATAAGAACTGAGAGAGAGGCCTTCTTGGGTGAATTCCATAGAGTTAGGAGATAGGGAGATAAGTTTTGGATGTTTTTATTTTGCGATGCATAGTGTCAATGGAGAGGCAAGTCATGAATTGTGAATTGGGAAAATCAAGGAGGCAGAGATGATAGGCTCACTCATTTTGAATGCGCAATATGCAATGCTTGAAGGGGGAGGTATATGTGTTGCAAGTTGTATCACTAAAAGGGAATAAATATGGCCCTATTGCTCACTAAAAGTGCACAGTGTGTATTGGATATAAGGCTAGTCAATGCATTGCGCAGAAAGAAAGTTCAAAAGACAAGAGAGACAAGCTTGGGCACTGTAACTTCGCAACGCACAGTAGATGAGGAAGAGGGGCTAAGCATTACGTTGTTGGATTTTGAAATGGTCTTGAAATTACCCAACTATCCACTAAAAGTGTGCAGTGTGTATTTCTAATCCGGGTTAGTCAAAATTGTGCATTAGGAAAGTGTAACCAACAAGATGAAATGAATATGATTTGAAGTTTCTTAATGTGCAGTTGAAGGAGGTTGTCTTCTATGCTTGCACAGTGTTCAGTTCCAAGAGGTAATAACTCCACCACTGTGGCTTAGGAATGCACATTGTGTAGTACACTTTTCTAACGGTTGAATATTATTCATGGATTGCACAAGTTGTGATGAGTAATAGAACTCCAAAATTAACTAAGTGTGGGATTAGTGAGACAAGAGAGTAAGAATAAGAGAATACAAAAATTCTTGGACATGATCACACACACATACAAAAAATCATATGAATATATGATATACAGTACCCAAAATCAACATGTATGCAATGAAACGACAACAAAGCAACACTTACATCCAGGTGTGACACTTAAGATGAAACCCATTATGACATAAGTGTCGACTGCGAAGAGAAAGTGCAAAATGCCTTGGGAATGTGTACAGAACATGTCCTAATGATAAATAGCATCAACTAATGTGAGAGAGTGCATTGGATCTACCTCTCGAAGATGTTCCAAGGTTATCTTAACAATATATAAGCAAGCAAGTGAAAGAAACACATGTAAGAGAAAAAGCGACAATTGTGAAAACAAAAGAAAGCACAAGCGACA
Organism: Pinus albicaulis; assembly: GCA_034641835.2. Lineage (NCBI taxonomy): Eukaryota > Viridiplantae > Streptophyta > Pinopsida > Pinales > Pinaceae > Pinus > Pinus albicaulis. The sequence goes on along the minus strand of CM076571.1, from coordinate 913,324,885 downwards.
CATTCAAGAATGAATGTAAGAAAAAGTGATTCTTGCAAAAGATAGAGTGAGCATCAATGACATATGTAAGAGAGAGAGAAATAAAATGTGACACTTGAAAAATCAAAAGCAACAATTGAGAAACTAACCCAAAATATGGCACATTTACGACCAAGAGTAAGAGAATTCTCCTTGTGCTCAAAAGTGCACAGAGCTAAAAGTGAAAGATGAATGCGAAATGAGATCTGGACTTGACTCTTTATATACAGGGAGAGCATGGATGCAATTGGGATTATAGTTTTTGAATGTTTTTAATGCATGTCGGGAAATGAGTGGTATTACTACCATTGAGATATGTGACAGCACTGACTTGAAGAAGTGCACCCTCACTATCAACAAGGAGTGTGTAATCACTATAAACATGGGTTTCATTTACACTATCACTTGAAATTGTGCAGTCACCATGAGTAATAATTGTGCAATCACGATCAGTATGAATTTTTAAATCACTAAGAGCAAGAATTGTGAAATCAATGTGAGCAATAATTGTGCATTCAGTGTGGGAAAGGATTGCACAGTCATTGTGGGCAATGATTCCATAGCAATTATGGGAAAGGATTTCACAATCACTTTGGGAAAGGATTTTGCAGCGACTTTCTATGAACTGCGCAATGAGTATCAACAAGGGACACACAATGACTGCCAACAAGAAGTGTGCAGTCACTGTCAGTAGGAAGTGTGAAGTGACTATTAGCAAGGAGTAAGCAATCACTACTAACACAGAGTGCACAACACTATCATTATGAAGTGAGCTTACCCTATCTTGCAAAGTATTCTCTTTTGAAAGAAATAATAGTTAAGCATGTGAAAGAAAGTCACTTCGACACTTATAAATTCTAAAGGAATACTTCAACACTTAAACAACATGACTAGGAATGACATTAATTTATTTAAATGAAGGATGGCATGATCATAAGGAGGATCCAAAATTTGAATGTAGAAAAAATTGGAGGGTGTTGTAGCAGCAACAACACACTCTTGGATAAAATGATACAACAATTACCAACTATCAAATAACAAATCTGATCTAGGTGGATATTGGAGGCCACCTGCCTATTCCACTTGGGGCCCCACCATTGCCTCTTTCAGTTTTTCAATTTCGGCACAACTTACTATTTTTAGCAGTTTTTCGAGTCCTGAACTTCCGGAGCCATTTTGAGGCCCTAAACGACGTTTTTTGGGCATCGCGCCTCTATCCAATATCATTTCGTTCCAGAATGGATATTCATGGAAAAATTTGTATTCCTCGGATAGATATTTCTAATGATGTACCATGTGCATCAAACAGAGATAGTATGCCAAAGTTACGTCCCTGGGAAGTTGAAACACCAATTTACCCAAACGGGGCCCATAGTTTTGGCGCTTCATCTCCTAGGGTTAGGTTTTTGGATGTTTAGGGTTCTCCATTGTTTCTCAATAATAAATAGGCCCTCCAGCCTCATTGTAACTCAGTTCAGAGGCCTGTAGCCGCCACATCTCTTCTCAGAGATAGCTACCAGTGCCCTAGCTAGTTTTATTTCCATTCTGTCTGTAAGCAAATTTCAGTTCTTTGATATTAATGAAATGAAGTGTTATTTCCGCTGCATCTCTGTATTTATGGTTATGTGTTTATTCTGTTGCGTTTCTGCATAAATCCGGATCAGTGGTATCAGAGCGGTCTGCTTTTTCTCGATCCTTCTTTGCATGTCCCCAACGAGGTCGGGGTATAAGGAGCTAGGGCTTGATCTGGTGGAACCTTTGCAAGATCAGCCTCGCAAACCTCGACGGACGCCCATGGGGGATGAAAAGAAAGATGAGGGAGCAGGAGATCCTATCAAAATATTGCTCGAGGAGGCCCTCGAAAGACAAAGGAACGTGATGATGGATAACTTTGCTCAGATCCTTCAACAGCTACCCACCGGCGGCGCATCTGCATCCAGCAGCCACTCTGGAGGCACGACTCCTTTTAAGGTACAAGTAAATTTTGACATTCCCATATTTGAGGGTCAAATAGACGCAGATGCCGTAGATAGATGGTTGAATCTATTAGAAGGATATTTCTCTGTTCATGACTTTTCAGACCGGGAGAAGATTATTTTTGCACTCCTCAGAGCTACCCCCCATGTTAAGGACTGGTGGGAAACCTACTGTGAGAACAAGGACCAGACAGAGCCCTCTCTGTTCTCGGCTGTACCAACTTGGAATTCTTTCCGAGACGCCGTCAAGGAACAGTACTATCCCGTGGGAGCTATGAGGACAAGTACATACAATGGACCACGCTGCGACAACAAAGGGATCAAGATGTGCACGAGCTGACGAATCTGTTCCATACCCTGCGCACAAAGTTGGGTATCAAAGATTCAGAGAAACATTTGGTGCTAAAGTATCGCAGCTGTCTGCACAGATACATTCAGGAGGAAATAGAGTTCCTCGACATCTCCTCGCTTGGTACGGCATACCGGTATGCTGCCAAGATTGAGCAGAAATTCAAACAGAAGAAGCGAGACTTTGGATCTGCGAATCAAAAGCAAAGGAAAGGTGCTTCCAAACCGCAGAACAAAGGACAGAGCCAAGGCATGGCGGTTAAAGACAACCCGTCGAAGCCACAAGAAAGAACATCACCGCAAAGCCAAAGGACACAGGAAAGTGGTTTGAGTTCCATAAGAGCTCTACTCACAACACAAGTGAGTGTCGGGCCAAGCAGTCGCTAGTGGCCAAGATGAGGGCTTCTGAGTCAGATGCATGCTCCGACTCCGAATCAGAACCTGAAAAGGGGAATGAAAAAGGGAAACAGATTATTGATGCGGAGCCCAACGCCACTGTTGCCACTACAAAGGTCCAGAAGGAGGAACCGGAAGATCCAAAGGAGGAGGAACGTCTCTTCCACTCCCAGATGTGGGTAAAGGGCTCCCCTGTACAGTTCATTGTCGACAATGGGAGCCAAAAGAACCTCATTTCAGCAGATGCTGTGAAGCGGTTGGGCTTGCCGACCACAGCTCACCCACATCCATACACCATCGTGTGGCATCACCAAGGATGAGATCTCCACGTCAACCAGCAGTGTTGCCTTCCCTATAGCATTAAGCCCTTCACGGATGAGGTATTATGCGACGTTGCTCCTATTGATGTTTCTGATGTATTATTAGGACAACCATACTTGTGGAAGCGTCATGTTGTGTATGAGTCTCAACCTCGTGATGTTATTGTTACTTTGGGAAATAATTTGTACAGGATACCAGAGGTACCACCTCCTGCCGCTATCTCTTTGGTTACTGCAAAACAATGCAGTAAGCTCATTTCCCAAACCAAGAAATTCATTTTCTTAATGATCTGCCCCCAGGGCAAGAAGAATACTATGGCCACAACCTCCAGACAGGGCTCCTCTGCACGACAACAACAAATGGATAAGGTTGTGGAGGAGTATGGGGACATCTTCACCTCACCCACAGGGGTTCCTCTACACTGTCAGGTCAAGCACCTGATTGATCTGACCCCAGGTGTGCCGCTACCCAATGGACCGATCTATCGGCGCTCTGTTCTGGAGAATGATGAAATCAAGAGGCAAATTCAGGATCTGTTGCATAAAGGTCACATCAGACCAATTTCATCACCCTGTGGGAGCCGAATCGTGTTGGTATAGAAGAAGGATGGGACGTGGAGACTCTGTATTGACTATCGGGCGCTGAACAAGATCACTGTCCGGAATAGGTACCCAATCCCACGGATTGATGACATTTTGGACCAACTCAAAGGTGTAAAATATTTCAGCAAGATCAACCTGAAGTCTGGGTATCATCAAGTACCAATTGAAGCCTCTGATGTGTGGAAGACTGCCTTTAAAGCCAAGGAAGGCCTTTTCGAATGGATGGTCATGCCTTTCGGGTTGACGAATGCTCCCGCAACCTTCATGAGGATGATGGATGACATATTGTGGCCATTCACCAACTAGTTTGTAGTGGTGTACTTGGATGACATTCTGATCTTCAGCCAAACTTGGGAAGAGCACCTTCACCACATCCGACAAGTCCTCCAAACACTGCGGCAACACAATTTGTGTGCCAATTTGGAGAAGTGCACGTTTGGCATGGCCCAGGTTCAATATCTGGGATACATTATTGATGGAAGGGGGGTGCATTTGGATCCAGCCAAGATCCAAGTCATTCGGGATTGGCCAGCCCCAACCACTATAATAGAGCTTCACAGCTTTCTGGGTCTTGCTAATTTCTACCGTAGATTCGTGTTGGGATTCTCTCATATCACTTGGCCCTTGAGTCAAGTCACCAAGGGAGGAGCGAGAGCAAAATTATTTTGGTCGGAACCTCAACAGAAGGCTTTCACAGAATTGAAAAATCGCCTCTGTTCTACCCTAGTGCTCACATTACCAAACTTGCAACAGCCATTTGAGATCGAGACAAATGCCTCTAACTATGCTATTGGGGCAGTTCTTACTCAACAGGGACATCCAGTGGCATATCACAGTGAGACATTTTCTGACACAGTTCGCAAGTATCCCACTTATGACAAAGAAATGTATTCCATTGTGCAAGCTTGTCGACAATGGAAGCATTACATTTTGGGGAAGGAAACAATCATCCACATAGACCACCGCCCCCTACAGTTCATACAGACACAAGGGAAGTTGCAGAATGATCGCCATCAGAAGTGGTCCACATATCTGCAACAATTTCATTTTAATATCAAGTACAAGAAGGGTAGCACCAATAATGTTGCAAACTGCCTCAGCCGACCACCTATCATGGCGCTCACCACCGTGCTCAACTCTTGTGGGCATGAGACTTCTGATTGGCCACTTCTCTATGAGAGTGACCCAGAATTCGGCCACACTTACAAGGCACTCTTAGGGGGTACGCAAGTTTCAAATTTTCACCTCTAAGATGCACTTTTATGTCACCTGGGACACCTTTGTGTTCCTTCAAGCGAGCGTGCCAAGATGATATTGGAAGCACACTACAATTGAGTCACTGGGCATTTCGGGGTCGAGAAAACAGTAGCAATCCTGTAGAAGTATTTCTATTGGTCAAACCTTCGAAAGGATGTCGAGAAGCACATCAGATCCTGCACTGCTTGTGCCATTGCCAAACTGACCGTCAAGAAGCAAGGCCTATATACTCCGCTACCTACCCCTAGTCGGCCTTGGGAATCCATCTCCATGGATTACATGTCGGGCCTGCCTTCTACTAAGTAGGGAAATGACTGTGTTTTCGTGGTCGTCGATAGATTCTCGAAGATGGCCATCATGGCGGCCTGTAAGAAGAATATCACAGTAGAAGCCACTGTTAAACTCTTCTTTGAACGAGTGTGGGTGCACTTTGGGATCCCACAGTTTATCATTTCAGATCGGGATAGCAGGTTCCTCAGCACATTTTGGTCCAGCCTCTAGTCAATTTTGGGTACCAAGCTCACCAAGTCCACAGCTTTCCATCCCCAAATAGATGGCCAGACAGAGGTCGTCAACAGAATGCTTGTACACATTCTGCGCATGTACAATTCAAAGCATCCATGCACATGGGACGAGAGCCTCCCATATGTACAACATAGTTATAATCGGGCTCTCCACAGTTCAATTAGCCATAGCCCCTTTCAGGCGGGCTTGGGATTCCAGCCACTATGTCCTATTGACGTAGCCATACCATTTGCACCTGCTCAGGCCGATTCAGCTCATGTCCAGTCTGAAGTTGACAAAGCAAGTAGCTTCATAGAGCGCATTCAACACATCCTCCAATAGGTTCATGATATATTGGACAGAGCCAATGCCAAGTGTTATCACTCAGGTTTTCCTTGAAGTTGTGGAAAAGGAAAGTATACCCGAGGTAACCACAAACCAACCTTCAGATGCAGAATCTAGCCAATCTGCATCCAGAGAGGGCTCTCTCTTTATGATTTATCTTTGTTCTTAGAAGGTTTTAGGCTAATTATAGATCCAAGAGTTTGATTGAAAATGGTGGAATTCGCCAACTAAGGGCAAGGTTGAAAGTTTTCAGTCCATTGGGCTATGGATTCAAAGGATGGCTTTACTGGATTTCTATTCTACACACAAGATGGCTTTGCAGGGCAAGATAGCCAAACAGAGAACAATCCTCGAAATTTAAAGTGGATGGAATGGGTTTGAAGGGATGAAAGGCAGCTAAGAATCTTTCACCATGTTCAAAAGAAATAAATGAAATGATTACAAACAAAGAGCAGTGAAGAATTCTTTATTATAGTAATCAAGAATGTTTAAATTAGCAAAGCAAGAGCATTTAAGAATTCGTGCTTATAACCAATTTAGAGGAAAACATTAAGAATAATCACATCTGAAATCAGAGTACAATTAAGTAAATTCTGATTCAATATTTTATGTAAATTATTCAGAAATGGACACAATGATATTATAAACAGATATAAAACTTAAGACATAGGATAGAAAGACTTATTGAACTGCTGTCCGACACATGAATCCTGCAAAAAGTCCTGAGCTTCAAATTGTCATCCAGTAAGTCACAAATAAATTTCTCCAAAACGCTTTTATTCCAAAAATTTCAATGTCACAGCAAAGTAATAAAATCCAACCCAAAATACTTCCAAGAGTAAAGTATTTATACAAATTCTAAACTAAAATATCTTGAAAAAATATCAAAATTGGTTCACAAATCTCTCCAACTATTTTACATAAATAGAACTTAAGTAAAGGAAACTCAAACTAATTCATCTATTTGGCACTATTTTGTATGGATAGGTGATGAAAAAGAGGATAATTCGAATTTGATCCAACTCTTAGCTGATGATGAGGCATCCAAGTCACTAACTGCTTCCTTTTTTTGTGAATTCTGCTCTAACAATTCTGCAAACTTGGGGTCCAATGATACCTTTTTATTTCTCAATCCGTAATAGATATGTAAAAAGTGAAAGCGGTTATTGTATATACATATGTTTTTGAGATAAACCTCTTTCACTTTCCTAAAATTTCTCTCCATCTATGCGCAATAGGCTCTGAAAAAATATGTGTAAAACAGAGTTTTACAGAGTCTGAAAAATAGCCTCTAAAGATGTGCATGTATCTCTCAGCCTGAAATCACTGTAGAAAAACTGAGATAGGTTTTTGTATATGGGTCTCTTAGGAACAAAACCCTCCTTCAGTTTTGTAAAATGTAATTCTAATTGGCCACAATATTCTCTCCAAAATGATGACTTAACAGGATGTTTCTGCAAAAAGTGCTTTCCAACATTGTTTAATATTTCCAAAACCATAATGGATGTTAGAAAAGTGAGAGAGGTTTTTGTAGATGGCCCTCTTAAGAACCTAAAAATCCTTCAGTTTTGTAAAATTCATCTTGTATTGATCACAATAGTTTCTGAAAAACTATGACTAAAATATGCAATTTCTGCAAAAATGTTCCTTCTTGTTATGTTTTTTCATCTTTTTACTTTCTTGCTCTTTTGACTATTTTACTTTCACTTTAGAAAAACCTCACTATTGGTGAAAGTATTCTCATCTCTTTTTACCATTTTACTGCCTTCTGTATTTACTTTTACTGTTTACCTTTGACTGCTCTGTAACTTCATTTTAACTGTCACTGACTTTTACCTGGTACACTTTAACCAATGATACTCTTTAGCTGTTATGCTTTCTAACCTCTGTTTGAATAGATTTGATAACAATATTGGAGTAAAAAAATCTTATGACTAGTATTAAGATTGTTTATCCAAGGATGTGATCTTCTGATTACCTCTTCAGGGGACAACCGAGTAGATTTTTCAAGCAATTCTTCCATAGACAAAGGAGTTAGCTCTTGATCAGGTTCAAAATGTAGCATTGTATTGATAGCTTGGGGAGAAATGGGGAAAAGAACACTCTGGTCAGGGGAAATTACTGCTCTTTGAGTTGGATCATAGTTAGAATGGCAGTAGTGGATAATTTCTGGGAAAATACGGACTGAGGGGATGAGATATCTCGGGAAATTGGATTCCTACAACCCAATGACATCCAATCCTTTCGAATAATCGTCTCTGCAGCGACAATAACTTCGAAGGGGACTTTCATCGAAAACCAAGTCTTTAATTTGGAAGTCTTTATCCACTAATAGTAAGTATTCTAACTCTCTGTGAGGGGCATTCAATGGAGTTATATTCAGGCTGCCGGGGCTTCCATTTTGGTTCTTATGGGTTCAAAATGGAAGTTTCTGGATTTTCTTCACAGGCCGGGCGTGATTTTAGCTTTAATGAGAGAATTTGGCACAATTTCAGGTTTTGGGGAACAATTCACAGTTTTAAACCTCAGGGAATGATCTTAGCGATAAAATTTGATCACTAATCCAGTGGAAAACAAGGAAAACAGACTTTCTTTTGAAATTCGAAGCGCTATAGGATAAACACCTGTTCTTGGAGGCGAAATGGGTTTTAACAGGTATCAGGTGGCAGCACGAGGATGCTTGAACACTGGTCCGGCAGAATTCTGGAGCGAAATCGGATAGAACAGTAGATTTCAGTGAAAATTTGAATTTTGCAATAGAAGGCGCAGTCGCTTTTGAATAACGAAAATGACATAAAAAACAAGAAAATTTGTTTTATTTCCAAGTTTAAAAAGGGATTTTTTATTTTTTCGAGGACTGACGTCATCGATGTACGGGCTGACGTGTGCAGGGGTTGGGCGGTAAGCGGTAATTCCCGCACCGCTTATGGACAAGAGTGGTTTTTAATGCGAGGGCAGCGATTCCATTGGGCGATGGACGCGTGGCCGGTGGACTATTTCAAAACCACCAAGTCCCCGCGCGTTAAAGCTCTGACAAGGGACGGCTGGCGGAATTGATGTGGAGCGTTGATCTGTGGAGGGGTGATCCAAAGGTGGAAGGGACGGGGAGATGGTGGGGCGTTATCGTGCGGGCCCAGCGGGGTTTTAAACGTGATTAACTTTATTAAACATCCCGGGGGGCGTCTAATAGGCGGAAAAGTGTGGTTATTAATTAATTCTGATAATTAATTAATCCCAATGGTTAATGAAAAATAGGGGTCGCGGCAGGGTTCAATTATGGTTAAAGTGTCGGGTGGGATGCCAAGTGGATGAGCCACGGTGGCATGGGGGTTTTTTCGAAGTTTTGATTTAAAAATAAAACTTCAGGTTTATTATTTTTTTTGTGTTAAACATATATATCATATGTTTAAAGCTTTTCTCATATATGTTTTTATTATATGATAAATAAATCGATATGATTGACTTACCATAGGGGCGGGAGTATTATATAATGATATATTTTAACCAAAGGGGTTGTATAGTGGGTTTTTATTTGAATGCACGGGGAAATAAATACTTTGGCTAAACTTTATAATAGAGGGGTTTTTGGATATTTATATAAAAGGAGTTATATACTTAGGGTAGGGCATTTCACTAGGGATTTAGTAAATAGAGTTAAATGTTAATATGAAAAAGGGACAAAGACAACTCAAAATACTTTGCACATCTAAGAAAGTGACAATTTCTGAAGTAAATTACAATATATCATCTTCAACACTTAAACTTAGAATAGTAAGTTATTTTGAGGGATTTTTATGGAAGTTTGCATGATTTTCCTAAGCAAAATGGGATTTTACTTAGGAAAAGATTGAAAGTGAATGATAATGGATAACTTCAAGTACTTAGGTCTTTTTGATCATCGGGCCGAGGGTCCGGTCCCTCCAAAAGTCAAGGAAATGCCTTGAGCCCCTTTGATCTCCAAATACCTTAGCACTTTGGGAAAATTAGTAAAACTTAGGGAAAAAGTGATGTGGGAAGTTAATGATTTTGACTTTGCTTTCTGTGAATTCTTCAGTGCATTTTCTGCTTGAGTACTTGTGATGAAGGTAAAAGATTAAACATATTCAGCACCATCATTCATCACATAAAACTTTGCAACACCATCTACCTACCCTATCTACTTGACACTACCATTTTCTCTTCTTTATTAGGGTGCATTTAGACTTGCAAACCCTCAACAACATTTTTTCTTTTTACAAGGCAAATCTATCTAATTCTACCCTTATCACATCCAAGGGCTCAGATTAAACTGTTGAGCACCTTTTATTAACTCTACCTATCTACTTATCTGCCAAGATTAAACTGTTTGGTCAGATATTTATTCTCTATTCTACAACATGAAATTGAAATATGAATGAGTCAAGTTTAAACAGTTTGACTCTTCATAAATTGTGGCAAAGTTTAACAAGCTGCACACAATTGCTTGTTTACAAAAAATGAAATAGTAGTGGCATTTGGATTTGTACACTTTCCTTGGTCTATTTTTTGCTTGGGGTTCATTTCTTTCACTTTTTTGACCATTTTATTTTTCTTACCCTTTGATTTTTCTTTTAGGGTATATATACCCTCTTTACATTTTTTAAATTTTTTGATTTTTTTTTGTTTTTCAAGAATATGGAACACCTTTGCTCAAGAAAAAGGTTTGAACATATTCCATAATTCAATCAAGACAATCATGAAAAATGACACCTATTGGTATAGGAGTTTAACACCAAGTACAAGCAACACCATGATCAACACTGGGTGCCACACAAATTCCAGGTGGGCAACAAAGTATGGCTACACTTGCAGAAGGAGCGCCTCACTGGACCCCACAGCAAGCTTTGCCTGCCCGATACGGGTCGTATACCATCACCAAGGCTGTAGGGAACAATGCCTATGAGCTCAGTATTCCACCATTCCTTGGTCTACACCCAGTCTTCAATTTGGATCGCCTTCGTCCTTACTTCCCACCTCTACTGAACACCTCATACATTGCAGAACAACTCACACAAATAGAGTTAAACCCAGACTGCATGGAACATGAAAATAAAGAGCACTCGCCAACAGAACATCCAACTGTATCGGGTTGCCAAAGTTGGCCAACTCCTGCACCAAGGCAAGTGGTTCACTAGGGACCAATTTCAGCAACAGTTTCCTCATCTCATGGAAGAACTCAACGCAATGGGGACCATTGCTTCTTAAGGGGGGAGGAATGATCCAGGTGGATATTGGAGGCCACCCACCTATTCCACTTGGGGTCCCACCATTGCCTCTTTCAGTTTTTTAGTTTCGGCACAACTTAATATTTTTAGCATTTTTTTGGGTCCTGAACTTCCGGAGTCGTTTTGAGGCCCTAAACGACGTTTTTTGGGCATCGCGCCTCTAGCAAATACCATTCCATTCCAGAATGGATATTTGTGGCGAAATTTGTAGTCCTCGGATAGATCTTTCTAATGATTTACCGTGTGCGTCAAACGGAGATAGTATGCCAAAGTTACATCCCTGGGAAGTTGAAACACCAATTTACCCAAATGGGGCCCATAGTTTTGGCGCTTCATCTCCTAGGGTTAGGTTTTTGGATGTTTAGAGTTCTCCATTGTTTCTCAATAATAAATAGGCCCTCGAGCCTCATTGTAATTCAGTTCAGAGGCCTGTAGCCGCCACATCTCTTCTCAGAGATAGCTACCAGCGCCCTAGCTAGTTTTATTTCCATTCTGTCTGTAAGCAAATTTTAGTTCTTTGATATTAATGAAATGAAGTGTGGTTTCCACTGCATCTCTGTATTTATGGTTATATGTTTATTCTGTTGTGTTCTTGCATAAATTCAGATCAAAATCATATCAGAACTCATTTTCACTCGTTCAAAGCTCAAGAACATGCCATGGGTATCAAATCTTGGTTGAGATAAGTTCATGAAGTTTAAAAAAATATTCCATTTGCCTACTATTATCACTTCATCTCTAAAAATTGTTATTCCAATCCCACCTTTATATTCCACTATTGAACAGATTGAGTATTTAGATACAAAAGTCTCAATCGTGTTCACTAATATAAAGAAGAAGAATGTGTTGATTCTAGAGATTCCAGTGCCAACTTTATTCTGAAGAAGACATTAAAAGTTTCTAAAAAAATCTGTGAAAAGAAATAATCTTTCTCAGAATTAGTTTTAGTTTATTTTATTTATGTTATTAATTTGTTAGTTACAAAGATATATATCCAAAATTTTGTATATAATGACCTTGTTTCTCATTTGAGGGGTTCATCTTTTTTAGGAGAAGAAACTTATGTTTTAATAGTTTGAATGTACTCGATACACTGACCGAGCATGATGCTTTTATGATCTTGTTTTTTTCCAATTTTGAATATAACATCGCTACAATTTTATTTTTATTATGTGTAATATTATGTTGATTCATGTTGTGGTTTACATAATTGACTTGATCAATGATTTAGATCATTCTATATTACTTGATTTCATTTCCTCTCAAATATAAATATTAAGGTTAAATGGATTAAGATATTTACAGGACCTTTCCTTAATTGAATTCCAAATGCTTAACTTTTTCATTTTGTTACGAAAATTCATGCAAATATATTTATATTAGTAGTATTCTTTGTATGTTTTCCTTGTTATTATTTTTTCATATATATACTTATGTCTTAATATATGTTAACAAAGTAATAGTTGACATGATCAGTATTGTGTTCTTGCAGCCTACAAGAGATTCATTTGTATATTGATCTTCATATTATCCATGGAAGATCATATTCTTGATACTTATCTTTTGGTTAAGTGAACAAGAGATAATAACACCTAATATTATGTTTTTCATACTTTTCATTATATAAGTTATCAGTAAAGGATATAAGCATAAATTGTTTTATCTTTTCGTTTTCGTATTTAGATTTAATTGATGTGCTCATTTCCAATCTCATGAGATGTTACTTTATTTTTGCATAATTAAGTTTTTTTATTTCAAAACGATGATTATGTGTAATGTGTGAATTTCTTCCACTTATAAGCTTTACTATTCTACATCTCTTTTTATGATATCAGTAATCCAGACATATATATATTTGCTTACTTGAATATATTTTATGAACTATTCACAGGGAATACCTCCTGAGGTGGAGGGATACTAGATCTTTAAACCTAACACATGAGGATTTTATCTTCATCGAATGCATTTTTGAGTTTTTCTTTGTCTCTGGAACAATTTTAGAATAAACACCCCTCAAAAAGTCTTAGTGCCTTAAGAAACTTGGCCTTGGAAAACTGGCATCTCCAAAAATTCTACCTCCTTCTCACTTCAACAATTTGGCTTTGTAATCTCCATCAATTCGGCCTCTTGGAAACACTCTCAAATCCCACTACACTCTTCCTCCTTTTTTTTATATTCTATTTGAGCCTCTTGCTCTAAAGAAAAATAGCTTTGTCTCCTTATGTGTCCTTCACCTCTCCCTTAGGCTTATTTTATAATCTTCATCAAATCCAAATCCCTAATCCTAAACTCCCTTATAGAAGATCTAGGATATCGACGATTGAGATAATTTCTAAGTCACTAAAATAATTTCATTATTTATCCTTAGAAATTGACTTAATAGTCCATAATAATTAATTGGATTTCATTATTGTAATTTTAATAATTTTGACTTAGTAAAGAAGACATAAATCACTTCTTCCATCAAGCAAGAACCTAAAGAGGCGATGAATAATATCCTACATGTTAAGACACCAAGCCTATGAAAAAGAATTTCTAAAGCTACCACAAGTTGCAACATGATGCACTCAATAAAAGGGTGCATAAAATGCACATTATAGCCAACGAAATATGTAAATATAATTTAAAATAATAATTTTAGAGACTAAAATTAAAATTAGCAATACATTGGAATAAAAGGAAACCCACAACATGCTAAATTACAGCCAAATTATATGGATTACGAAATAGGAAAATATGGAGTCATTTTGTAAAAAGGTAAGATTTATATGCCAAATTCCGAAGGGTTGAAAAATTTAGTGTTGAAAGAGATGCACATGGTATACATCTAGGATACCAAAAGACAATCTTAGAAGTCAAGAAACAATAATTTTGGCAAGGTATGAAAAAATAAGTGGTTGATTATATAGTCGGGTGTTTACAATGTCAAAAAGTTAAATTTCAACATAAACACCCATATGGATTACTACAACCAATACCCATTCCTCGGTGGAAATGGGGAATTGTTTCTATTGATTGTATTACAAATTTTCCTAGAATTATGAGGCAATATGATTCCACCATGGTAGTGGTGTACAAACTCTCTAAGGTTTCTCACTTTGTTCCAACGAATTCAAGACATAAGACAACAAATGTTGTTTATATTTATATGAAGGAAATTTCCATGCTACATGGTGTACCCAAGGAAATTATTTCACATAGGGATCCCAAGTTTACATCCAAATTTTGGATAGGTTTATTCAATGGATTTGGAACTAATTTAAATTTTAGCACAACATACCATCTAGGGCTAGTTGTAGAAACAGAAAGAGTCAATAAAGTTATTAAATATACAATGAGGATGTATGTTATGGGAAAACCATCAAAATGAGAGGAATATTTTCACTTGGTAGATTTTTCATATAATAATAGGTACAGAGCGTTGGGTACCAAATTTGTATACTTTCCTCTACCATTTTACCCTATCTTTCTATCTCTTTCTACCATTATTATTCTTAAATGCATGAGGTAAAACCCTTTTTCCTTATCTTTCATGGGAAATTTGATTAATGAAGTAATTGTCATGGTGGTTTTACCTTTTTACATATTAACTCTGATATTTCTACAGATTCAGCCAAAACGGGAGCACTGCAGCCATGAGTCGAGGAACAGCCTATCATCTCCAGCAGTATCCTCATTTGTTGTTACAGTGTAACAGACTCTGTTTATATCAGCGCCATTTCAGGCCTTTTTACGGTTTCCTTCTGGGCAACTAGGTTGTCGTTATAAGAAAATGTATTTTAGTGATTATGGATTTGCTGAAGGGAATCAGGGATTCCAGACATTTGTATAAAGAGGCCTGCAGGCTATGAATCGGGGTTAAGCCCTTTTTACATATAGATCTTGTGACAAATCTATTATGTCATTAATTGAATGCACAACATCTTGTTTTTTCTTGTGTAATTCGTGAGTTTACCACAACCTCGATCAGAGAGTTGGGCCCAGTATTCTGATCAGGTGTTGCGTTTTCCTTTCTTGCAATGTTTTTTTTATGATTTAGTGTGATTTTATTACTACTGTTACAGTTAATCTTTAATTGATGTGAATGTCTTTCAATTCTGCAGTTTACTTAATTGCTGTTACAGTGGTCTGTGTGTTATAGATTTAAACCTGTGATCTAGAGCAGGTCATGTTCTTGTGTCTACATATACTTTTTCATTATTCTTGAAAAAATTAACGTCCTCAAGTTGATAATTTATGTGGAAAAAGGGTTGAACATTATTCATATTTGGACACCAACATTTTAGCGTCGTTGCCAGGGAAGGCTAACAAGTGCAAGAACAGGATCTGTAACATATCTAAGGGTCAATCTCTCGTCTTGGGGAGGAATTTATTGCCTTGCTTCAAGTCCTGAGCGTGAGTGCTTTACATTTTTCTTTCCTGATTTTTATTGTTTTCTATAGAATCAATCTCTCATCTTGGGGAGGGCATTCATTACTCTGCTCCAAGTCCTGAGCATAGCATGTTGTTTTTCTTTCTGTGTATTATTCTTTTTTATTAAAATTAATCCCTCGTCTTAGGGAGGGTATTTTGAAACCCTGCCCTAATTCCTAGGCATAGTTTCCAGTCTTTCATTTTTCTTTTATTTTCTTTGGGCCAACTTCTCATCCTGAGAAGGGTATGTGATTACCCTACTTTAGGTCCTAAACTTCGATTTTCATTTTTATTTTTATTGTTTGTCTGAATCTATTCTCTCTTCCCCGGGAGGAATCCATCTGTCTTGCTCTGGGTCCTAAGCGATTGTTGTTACTTTGATGAACCCTCTTCACAATTTTTATGAACAAGGATCTAAATAAGAGGGGTAGAGGAAGACCCCCAAAGAAAGGAAAGGATTTGGGAAGGAAGACATACATTTAGGAAATTATTGAAAAATCTAGATCTGAGGCATCATCCTGTGTTGTTGTTAGGGTTAGAGTTCAGACGAAGTCTGAAGGACAGTCTGTGGAGAAACTAGTGCCATCCACGGTACCAAAAGGTGTTCTTTCTATGGCAGAAGACTTAATAAATATGGTATCAGTGGAGGATACTTCCTTATCAGTAGCAGAAGGGGAATAAATAGCAAGTAGGGGATCAGAAGATCTGAGCAATTCTAACTAGGAAGGAGAACCTCTAAAAGGGTTTTCATCCCCATGAGACTAAGGCAGCACTATAAAAATTCCCACAGCTAAATCAAACAATTCTGATTTGGGAAAATAATTCTTGAAATATTTTGAGTCACCAAGGGACTAGGGGAGCACGGTGTAACCTCCTACAATTGAATCACTTCAAATACCAACTACAGAACCAGTCGAAATTCCAAGTGAGTATTGGAGGGTATTTATGGCACCTATAAGTTCCTCTATTGATTTTCCCATTGTAAATGTTACAGGTGATGCACCAATGAGACCCATCCCTTTAACAGCTTTGCCCAATTTCCATGGACTTTCTTCTGAATACTCTAATATGTTTCTCTTTAAATTTGATATTGTTTTTCGAGGATATGACTATATTGTTGATGCTCAGAAATTGAAGATACTTCCTACTACCCTAAAGGGGATAGCCCTGAGATGGTTCATCGGTTTAGGATGGAGTACGATTACCTCATGGGAAGGGATGAAAGAAGCTTTCTTGGAGAAATACCAAGATTACTGTAAGTCCCATGACATTAAGGAGGAAATCTTTAAATTTTCACAGAAAGACGATGAAAACATGGAGGACTGTGTAGAACGATTTAAATACATATTGCAGAGGTCAGGACATAGTGACCTGGACAAGGAAATTTTTAAGATAATTCTGTTGGCAATATGATGCAGAGTGTTGTCCTTGATGGCAACCCACTGGATGAAGATAAAGACATGAGACTGTTGACATGTGTTGTCCTTGATGGCAATCCACCTGATGAAGTTATTCTTGACCTGTTGGACTTGGTAGATGATGTAAATCTGATATGAAATGATGCTTGTTAGCAATATGATGCTGAGTGTTGTCCTTGAATGGCAACCCACTTGATGAAGATGATGGCAACTTACTTGATGAAGTTGTGCCTGATAGACTATGTTATTGATGAACTAAATACGATGCATCTACGGTGGTACGGAAGGCAATGAAGAAAGGAATTCGGCATGTGATAGATCTTAAAGAGTATGTCTCTAGGCATACGTGGATTTGCCTAGGGGAAGTCGCGTATGCACGCGGGAATAAACGTTCCAAGTCGCGTATGGGCAAAAGCGCTCAAAAAGTGCAAAAACAAGGGTAACCACCATGGTATTGACCCATTGTATTGGGTAATGATCCGCCTAATTGACCCCGTCCAGGAATACCATCGGAAGTAATGTAGTTTTGGGCTCATGGTATTGTTTTGGCTCATGGTATTGAAAAAGGCGCTCATGGTATTGAAAAAGGATAAACCTATATAAAGAGATGAAATTCATTATGCAAATGATGAGAGTGGGAGCAAGATGTCTGAGCTTGAATGAATACTTCTCTATGAAGTATATCTGTATGGAAAGGGTAAAGGTTTGATGATAGATCTGAATCTATGATGCACTTATGAAGAAATGATGAAGCAGGATTTCTAGATCTGAAATGTACTTGTATTTGCTAGATCTGTTTATGGAGTGATTAGATCTGTGATGAGGCGAACATCTGTCTAAAGTAAAGGGTTGAATCTGAACTGAATGTCTGACCTGAAGAAGTATGCAGCTCTGAATGATTGAAGATCCATCAGCTATTACATGCATGAGCAGATGTATATCTGGCGGCTTATTCTCGAGAAAAGCGTGTATCTATGCTGGTGATGAAGTTTAATGAGATGTATCTGTTGGTTCACATAGATGGAAGAAGCGCATATATACGACATGGAGTGAAATAAAAGTCGTATGCAAACTAGGGTTTTTTCGAAGTATAGGGTATAAAAGTCGATCCTAATGTTTGTGTTTTAGCTATCTGTTGTTGATGTTTGACTGTGTTTAAATGTATGGAGAGGGTCTAGTCTGAAAATATGATGAAACGTGGCCTGCAAGTTGTGTTCTATTGAAGTTGTTGGATCCATTGTGAAAATTGATGAAACGTGGTCCATATTGGTGCTCAGGGTTGTAGAATTCAGTCAGGGGGTCGTAGCTCCCTTCCAGGTGAGGCTGGTAAACGAGAGCAGGGGGTCGTAGCTCCCTTCCAGGTGAGGCTGGTAAACAAGAGCAGGGGGTCGTAGCTCCCTTCCGGGAGAGGCTGGTAAACGAGTCAGGGGGTTGGAGCTCCCTTCCAGGAGAGGCTGGTAAACGAGCGCAGGTGGGTGCCTGCGTGCTGGTAGAGTCTGCACCAGCACATATGTTGTAAGATGTTTTCTCTATAATAAAATATTGAAGGCTGAGCAACTACAGCGGTGGTTTTCTCCCGACTTGGGTTTCCACCTAAAATCCTGGTGTTCATGTGTGATGCTTTGTGTGATGGTTTGTTCTGTTCTTACTGCACATGTTTACTGTTTATTGAACATACGATGAATGAATGATGGAATGATATAAGTAAAGAACTAATGACATAATTAGATCTCTGTGTATACGCGAGTTGCATGAAATATATCCGCGTGTATACGCGAGTTTACTAAAGGAAAGTAGCGTATGGGTTTTAAGGAATGAAAAGTGAAAATTTTTGAGTATGTAGTAAATACTGATTCACCCCCCCCTCTCAGTATTTTTCCCAACAATTGGTATCAGAGCAGGTCCTTCTACAGAAGCTTGATCGCTTGAAAGGAAATAGTCACAATGGGAAGTCAAGAAGGAGTAATGTCTATAAAGCCACCTCTATTCAATGGAAGAAATCTGATATTCTGGAAGGTACGAACAAAATCATATCTGCAAATTCTGGGTGCAGATGTATGGGCAATCGTGGAAGAAGGTTATCAATACCCGGCAAGTATTCCTATTGATGCAGCAGAAAGGAAGAAGTATGAAATCAATGCCAAAGCAGTAAATGTCTTATTAGGAAGCATGTCTGAACCAGAATTTGCTAAAGTGATGCAACTATATTCAGCAAAAGAAATATGGGACAAAATCATTCTAAGTTATGAAGGAGACACAAAGGTAAAAATTGCAAAACTCCAAACTCTTAGAATTGAATGTAGAAAATTTGAAAGATGCATAGTGATGAAAGTGTTGCCAATTTCTTTCTCAGTCTAGATGATATTGTAAATCGGATAGATCGGAAGTTTAGGTGAAACCATAAGCGATACTACTACGAAATGAGAAAAGGTCTTAAGATCCTTGACTTCAAGATTTGATTCTAAAGTTTCAGCTATTGAAGAAAGGCAAGATCCACAAACTCTTACTATTGTTCAATTACATGGTATTTTGACTGCTTTTGAAATGAGACAAGGAGGTCCTTCTCAAACAAGAGAAGCTGCTTTTAAGGTGTCTGCAAAAGGAAAGGAAAAGGAAGTTGTCAAAGAAACCCATTATGTCAGAAGAAGAAGAAACTGAATTTGTAAAAACTCCAACTAGGCACTGGAAGATTCAAAGGTAAACTTCCCTTCAAATTTTTTGAGTGTCGAAAAGTTGGTCACTATGCTGCTAAATGTCCTTATAGAGAAAAACATGGTAAAGGGAGACAATTTGAAAAGAGGAAGAGTTTCTATGCAAATGAAGATGATGATGAAGTGTCCAGTGAAGATGAAGAAGATTCTGACCATGATCTGAAAGTGCTTATGGCACAGAAGCAAAAGAAGAAGTCTACTCGAAACAAGGAGATATCTCAGAAAAAATGGTTAGCAGAAATTGAATCAGAGAGTGATTGGGGTCATGATTGTCTCATTGGTACAATGAATGGTGAAGATAGTGAAAGTAAAGTTTTGGATCTAAAGGAAGCTATCAAGAAAATTGAAGATCAACAAAGATCATTTAATAAAAGCGAAGCTATCTGCAATGAGATGATCTCTCAAATGAAAGATCAAATAGAAATGATGAATGGACAGGTGGACAAGTATCAAAGGTTTTATACTTATGCATCCAATCGAATTAAAGAACTAGAAGTAGAAATCAACGATCAAAATGCAGATCTCAAAAAATCAAGCAAGAAGAATGAGAAGAGGACTTAGAAGCCTAGAAGGCTGATCATCTCTCAGTAGCGATCTTGAAGCATCAAGTAAGAAGAATGAGGAACCTCTACAAACATTTGAAAAGGGAGGCCTTGAAGCGAGAAATCGCTATCACATCCAAGATCTGGAAAAATCAAACCAGAGGAATGAAGAAGAGCTGCAACAAATATGTGAAGAAAATGAAAATTGGTTGGAAGAAGAGATTCTAAATCTGAAGGATCAAGTAGAAGATGGAAGAAGGAAAGAAGAAAGCATGAAAAAGCAATGTCAAGCCTTGGAGGTTGAGGTAAACATTCTCAAAGGTAAATTAGAAGAAAAGATTAAACTTTTGAGGTTTCAAGATAGTACTAACATTTTGGACAACATTCTGAGTAATCAAAGGTCTCCTGCTATCAAACTTGGTCTTGGTTTCCAAGAAACTGTTAAAGGAGAATCCAGCTCACAAGGAAGTGCTAAAACTTCAGAGGATGACAATGCAAAACCTGAAGTGTTGAAAGAGACAAAAGGTCAACCAACAATGATGAAATCTCAAAGGAAATCAGTCAATAAAGTTGAATGATTTAAATGTCATAATCATGGGCATGTTGCAGCAAAATCTAGGCAGGAGCAGATCGTTTCGGCCTCAAACAAACGGTTCTATGAAAAGGTTGAACAAATGCGAGAGAAAGTGGACAACTTTCGCTACAGTTAGGAAGTTGATGAGTTTGGAAAAGATGGAAGAAAGAGTCGACGTGAGAGGTCGAGCCTACGCAGGTCATCAAGCCACAGAAGTGAAGGCTTTTCTTATTGACTGTAGGAATGAGGTGGGATACATTATGAGATTTAGTAATGTATCGTCACAGGGGGAGAAATGCATGATGACTCTCATAGTTGATTTGATTATTCTAGTTATGTTTACTTCTGACAGCACATCTGATGTGGAAAGGACAGGTACAGGAGGTACAAGCTCGGGAGGAAATGAAGGAAGATGAAATTTTTCTATGCTTCACTTTCCATATGCTGGTTATATGAACAGAAGTCGCGTATACACGCGAGTTCCAGCAAAAACAGTCGTGTATGCATTGATGATAAGAGAATTCATATGATAGCTGAAGATCTGGAACAGAGGTTCAGGGGGAGCATCAGTCTGACTATTAATAACTGTATTATTGACTCTGTATCAGCTTAATTTCTTAGTTTTTGGTTACTTATGTTGAAGATTATGGATGAGTCCTGTTTGCTTGTTGATGAAGAGTATTCGTTGCTGAGATGAAAGTCTTATAGTTCAGAGATAAGGACAGATCATGCAGAGATTGTTGCTGATGAATTGCTGATAAAGGTATTCAGGTTGCACAAGTTAAGGAGGAGCACTGGTTCAGGGGGAGCAGCAGGTTGAATACAAATGATTGCATTGTTGGCACTGTGACTGCTTATTCTTGGTTATTGTGATACTCATGCTTAAATGATGATGACTTGGTATATGGTTTATTATGATGAGATTTTGAAGTCCTGGTTGCTGATAAGTATCTTTTGTGCTCACACATGGATGAGTTGGATGTCGCTTGATTCAGAAATAAGAATAGATCATGCAGAGTCTGTTACTATGGTTGAGATCTTTTGCCTCATATGTTACTTCATGTTAAATCTTGAATATCTTGATGACATTGGACCACATGGATGATTGCTTGACACATATTTGAAGATGTTGTTCTGATATGAGAATCTCTCTTGGAAATATTTTATTGATGATGCAAAGAATCTGAAGGCTTGGTTACTGCTATGCTGATGCTACAATATTTGGATGACGCTTAGAAACTCTTCTGCTTGTTGCATCTCTATACGCCAGTCCGGGGAAGCATTAGAATTTCCCGGAAAGAAATTTGAACCATTGTCTTTTCTCCTGAGGATTCGGTCTGGTTAAAATTTAGAAGATGGTATTAGATACGCGGGTTTCTGAAACACAGTCTCGCGTATATACGTGAGTTCATATATGTTGTGTATACGATTCTTGTTCATTTTCAATTTGGAGTCGACTCTCTCGCCTGTTGCGATCTTCCATTTGGTATCTCACGATCTTTATGCGGTATCTCAGTGTTGTTCAGTTCTCATAATTCTATTTCAAATGATTTGATGATTTGTTGGTGAAAGTGTTCAGGATGCACAAACTAAGGGGGAGCCTTAGTCATATTGAAAGGATGCTTGGATGCACAGATTCAGGGTGAGCATTAGCTTTGCTGAGTATAATGCATTGTTGGCATTATGGTGGTTTTGATATATGATCTCTCTTGAGGTCTTTCTGGTGTTGGTCTTAAAGTCATATTTGTAATTTGATGAAAAGGTCTTGTTGAGACCCATGATGTAAAATTGTAATATTTATTCATGTAAGGACTTGTCAAATTTGTAAACCCACTTGGTTGGGTAGCTGAGTCAAATTTTGTAAACCCACTTGGTTGGGTAGCTGAGTTGCAATGTGTAAACCCACTTGGTTGGGTACTTGAGTCTTTTATGTAAAACCATTTGGTTGGATATTTGATGTAAGTATGAGTCTTTGGTGATAGGAATT
Source organism: Pinus albicaulis (assembly GCA_034641835.2). Lineage (NCBI taxonomy): Eukaryota > Viridiplantae > Streptophyta > Pinopsida > Pinales > Pinaceae > Pinus > Pinus albicaulis. The sequence goes on along the minus strand of CM076571.1, from coordinate 913,302,230 downwards.
TCATAGAGTCATGTACTTCATTGAAAAATATGTTTGAAGATTCAGCATGAACTCAGGGGGAGCTTGGTCATGGTATCATCAGATCTGCAGAACACTTCTTCCACATGCGGAGAAAAGGGGGAGAGTATGTTGATCCACCCTTTGCCCTTGATGTCAAAGGGGGAGAGTGACATGGTGTTTGAATGAAGATAATGGTGTCAAATAATGGGGAGAGTGACATGGTGTCATTGTATTCTTAATGTACCTATCTATTGTGGTGATCAAACACCATCGTGGTTGCCATCAAGTCCAAAGGGGGAGATTGTTGGCAATATGATGCAGAGTGTTGTCCTTGATGGCAACCCACAGGATGAAGATGAAGACATGAGACTGTTGACATGTGTTTTCCTTGATGGCAATCCACCTGATGAAGTTATTCTTGACCTGTTAGACTTGGTAGATGATGTAAATCTGATATGAAATGATGCTTGTTAGCAATATGATGCTGAGTGTTGTCCTCGAATGGCAACCCACTTGATGAAGATGATGGCAACTTACTTGATGAAGTTGTGCCTGATAGACTATGTTATTGATGAACTAAATCTGATGCATCTACAGTGAGTACAGAAGGCAATGAAGAAAGGAATTCAGCATGTGATAAATCTTGATGAAAAGAGTATGTCTCTAGGAATACGCGGATTTTCCTAGGGGAAGTCGCGTATGCACGCGGGAATAAACGTTCCAAGTCGCGTATGGGCAAAAGCGCTCAAAAAGTGAAAAACCAAGGGTAACCACCATGGTATTGACCCATTGTATTGGGTAATGATCCGCCTAATTGACCCCGTCCAGGTAGTTTTGGGCTCATGGTATTGTTTTTGCCCATGGTATTGAAAAAGGGGCTCATGGTATTGAAAAGGATAAACCTATATAAGGAGAAGAAATTCATTGTGCAAATCATGAGTGTGGGTGCAAGATGTCTGAGCTTGAATGAATACTTCTCTCTGAAGTATATCTGAATGAAAGGGTTACAGTTGAATGATAGATCTGAATGTATGATGCACCAATGATGAAGAAGGGGGTCTAGATCTGAAATGTACTTGTATTTGCTGAATCATTTGCAGAGTGATTAGATACGCAGTGAGGTGACATACATGCAGAGTAAAGGTTGAATACGAGGCCCAGATATGGGTACGAAAGAAGTATCTTTGACTGTAATGATTGAAGATCCGCACGCTACTTGGCAGAGACGATATACACGGCTTATTTGAAGAAAAAACGCGTATCTGTGATGGGATATGCTCTGGTCTTATCTGTTGTGGTTGATGTAGACGGACGCGTATATACGCGACATCGATGAAATAAAGCGCATATGCAAACTAGGGTTTCTTTGAAGTATGGGTATGAAATATCGATCTAATACACATTGTGATTTAGCTATACATTGTTGATGTTTGGTGACTGCTTAAAAGTATGGATTGGGTCTAGTTTGAAAATATGATGAAACGTGGCCTGCAAGTTGTTTCCTAAAGGAAGCTTTGGATCCAGTGTGAAAATTGATGAAACATGGTCCATAGAGGTGTTGAAGGTTGTAGCCTTCAGTCAGGGGGTTGTAGCTCCCTTCCAGGTGAGGCTGGTAAACGAGATCAGGGGGTCGTAGCTCCCTTCCAGGAGAGGCTGGTAAACGAGAGCGGGGGTCGTAGCTCCCTTCCGAAGGGAGCAAGCAGGTCGGGGGGTTGGCTCTGAGAGGTTGCTAAATGAGCGGGTGGGTGCACACGTCTTTATTAGGAGCCAGCACATATGTTGTAAGATGTTTTCTCTATAATAAAATATTGAAGGCTGAGCAACTGCAGCGGTGGTTTTCTCCCAACTTGGGTTTCCACCTAAAAATCCTGGTGTTCATGTGTGATGCTCTGTGTGATGGTTTATTCTGCTCTTACTGCACATGTTTACTGTTTATTGAACATCTGATGAATGAATAATGGAATGATATAAGCAAAGAACTAATGACATAATTAGATCTCTGTGTATACGCGAGTTACATGAAAGATATCCACGTGTATACGCGAGTTTACTAAAGGAAAGTAGCGTATGGGTTTTAAGGAATGAAAAAGTGAAAATTTTTTTTTTTGCAGTAAATACTGATTCACCCCCCCCCCCCCCCCTCTCAGTATTTTTCCCAACAAATTCTTCTCCGAGCACTTAGGGAAGACTCTCTACAACTTATGAATATAGTAGGCAAAGGGGATATTTTGAAATAAGACTTCGATACTATCTATGATTATTGTATTAAGTGTTCACAGGGAGCTGCAAGGAGTGGACAGGGGATTCGGTCATCCAAGTCTTCCGATGGAGGGGTTACAAAATTAGAAATTTGAAATCTACTGGAAAACCTAAGGACCGATATTATGAGCACACTGTCAACCCAGATGGACACTCTGCAGGAAAAACAGAAGCAGATGGAGTTGGAAAAAACCATGGCCATATTCTGCCCACAGTTCAGAAAGAAGCATATTTTGAAGGAATGCTCATTGAACATGGTGGAAGCCTGTGTAATCTATGAATTTACTGACGCAACCAATTTGTGTCCTTCCTTTCCCAGGCTGAAAGCAGTTTTCCAAGGCGCAAGCGAAGAAAGTGTGGTATACCAGCTGTACTTCATGGGGAAGAAGAATCCGAGGCAACCTCGACCACCAGCTATGAATCCAGGTATGTTTCAGGACCCATATCAGTACTTTAACAATTCCAATATGGGTCCCCAATCTGCACCGTTTCCAGCTATGTGGTCTCAATATCAGTATCCCCCTTGGAAAAAATGGGTTCCCCAGTCTAGTCTGAATCCTTCATGGAATCAGAGCTGGTGTGGACCCTCTCCTACTGGACAATTTCCTAATTCTATGCCTCAACAGCAAATTCAGTTTCCTTCCAATTTACCCCCAAGAAATCTTGCCATTAGACCCCAGCTTCCTATCTAGCCCAACCTGAATCCAAACAATAAAGGGGTCCAACAAACATACACTTTGAACCTTCCGTCTTACAGAATATCTACCATGGGACTCAATGAGATAAATCTACGGTTTGGTCAGGTAGTGAATGCACCTACTTCACCTATTATTACAGAACAATTTGATAGTGAAGATACTAAACCAGCACAGAGAATAGTGAGGGAGAATTCAGACCAAAACATAGTAAATCAGATGCCTCCCAAAACTATCCCTAATCAAGGTCATTTAACTTCTCCTCCATATCCTGAAAGGCTAACCTTGAGTAAACCAAACTCTCAAGCAAAATTTGACTTCCTAGGGGAACTGTTGAATCTCTTTGTTAAAATACCCCTGTTACAAGCTATGAGGGATATACCTATATATGCAAAACCCTGAAGGAAACTGCTCTAAGAAAACAGGGAGGAAACCTAAGGATCCACTGATCATTCATGTAATGGGCAGAGTATCCGATATCATGTTAGGAAAGATCATGCCTGTAAAATAAAGAGACCCTGGGAGCCTGATTTTAACAGTATAGATTAATGGGGTTGAAATCCCAAATGTACTGGTAGATTTAGGAGTTGCCATCAACATTATTATTGTTGAAACAATGAACACATTAGGACTTGGAAACATTAAACCAACCCCTACTATCCTGGAACTTGCAGACGGATCCACAATTAAACCAATGGGGAAATTAGAGGATGTGATCATTTCAGTAGACTCATGGCATTACCTTGTGGACCTCCTTATATTACAGACCCGATATTCAATAGGTGGCCACCCATTGATCCTAAGGAGACCCTGGCTTGCAACTGTAGACTCCTACATAGGGTGTCGATCTGGGCATATGATCATATCAAATGGGACAGTTACAAATAATCGTAAGCTTTATCCTCCTACGAAACCAAGCCCATCTGAAAAATAATTACCCAGTCAAAAACCTCTACCTATAGAAGAGCCTGAACCTGAAAATGAAAATGTTAGACCAATCCTCACTATTGGTCAAGCCCTTCAATTCAAAACAGAAACTGAGGACAATGCTATCAATGCCTTCATTAATGATTCCAGTTATGTTTCTGATTCAACTTGACATATTCTAGAATCTTCTATGAGCTGTGAGACACAAGAAAATATTGAACCAGAAGATGACATTAAATACATTCCTGTAACCTCATCCCATGATAGTATTCCAATTGAGATTGAACCAGGGAAAATGCTTAATATCAACCCAAACCTGTCTGAATCCTAGACAAAATAGCTTCTGAAAGTCCTTCAAGATCATCAGGAATCTTTTTCTTGGGACTATACCGACATGAAGGGGATCCCTGCCAATCTATGTACTCATCATATCTATATTAAAGAAGATTTCTGCCCTATAAGACAGCCTCAATGGAGGATGAACCCTGCTCTCAAAAGCATTGTCAAGGAAGAATTACAAAAATTATTGGATGTAGGATTCATTTACCCCATCTCACATAGCCAATGGGTATCTCTGCTAGTTATTTTTCCCAAAAAGAATGGTAAATGGTAGATCTGTGTAGACTACAAGGAACTAAAAAAGGTAACGCAAAAAGACCATTTACCTTTGCCATTCATTGACCAAGTCCTAGATACCTTGGCTAGGAAGAATTTATTTTCCTTCCTAGACGGATTCAGTGGATATAACCAGATCAAGATAGCCCTGGAAGACCAAGATAAAACAACTTTCACATGCCCCTGGGGAAAATTTGCATGCAGGGTCCTCCCATTTGGCCTATGTATTGCTCCTGCTACCTTCCAGAGGGAAATATTTAGAATATTTTCTGATTTAGTCGACGATAGTGTTGAGATATATATGGATGATTTTACTCCATATGGGAACTCATTTGAAGAAGGGTTGGAAAATCTAGCGAAAGTAATCAAAAGATGTAAGAAGACTCATGTTTCTCTGAGTACAATGAAATTCCATATGATGAGGGAGGAAGGAGTAGTATTAGGAAATTTTCTTTCAGCTGCTGGAATTCAAGTTGATCCAGCTAAAGTAGAGGTAATATTACACTTCCCGGTACCCAAAACACCCACACAAGTATGTAGCTTTATTGGTTGTGTTGGTTATTACAGACGCTTTATAGAAAAATTTTGTTAAAATAGCACACCCACTATTTCAATTGCTAACAAAAGATGCATAATTTTTGTGGACTGAAGATTATGAGACAAATTTCATGAAAATTAAGAAGCTAGTGTGCACGGCTCCAATCCTTCGAGGACCTGAATGGGCATTACCGTTTCACATACATAACGATGCTTCTCAAACAGCAGTAGGGGTTGTTTTAGGACAGCGGGTAAACAAAACACCGTATGCAATTTACTATGTCAGCAAGAACCTAATTCCTGCTGAATTAAATTACACAGTGATAGAAAAAGTATTCCTGGATTTCATTTATATTGTCAATAAGTTTCAGCACTACATCACCGGGTATTCTATTTTTGTCCATAGTGATCACACAGAAATCAGGTATTTGATGAATAAACCTATAATTCCTGGCCATATTACAAGATGGTTACTATTGCTTCAAGAATTTTATATTACAATAGTAGACAAACCAGGAAAAGATAATGTAGTGGCTCATTTCCTATCTAGAATGGATAACAATGATGAATGCACACTTGTAGAAGATAGTTTTCTCGATGAAAATCTTTTTGCAATTTCTACTAAACCTCCGTGGTATGCAGATATTTCTAACTATCTTGCTACAGGGAAAGTGCCTCCTCATTTGTCATACAGGGAATAGTGGAAAATTATTCATCACAATGCTCGATATTCTTGGATGGAAGAGTACCTTTTCACACAGGAGCGGATAAGCAAATACAGTGTTGTGTGCCTGAGGATGATATTTATGAGATATTGAAAGCTGCTCATGATGGTCCTTGTGGAGGGAATTTTACAGACAAAAGAACATGCCATAAGGTGCTACAAATGGGATATTACTGGCCTTTTATCTTTCGTGATGCACAGAATTATGTTAGGAGGTGTGATAGTTTCCAACGTATGGGGCAACCCGGTCGAGCTGATGAAATGCCTTTGTAGGCACAGGTAGTCCTCAAGCCTTTTAAGAAATCAGTTGTTGACTTTGTTGGACCCTTTAACCCACCCTCCTAGCAAAAAGTCCACATCTTGGTTTGTATTGATTACGTGACTAAGTGGGTGGAAGCCAAAGACGTTGTGAAAGCAACAGAGCAGGTGGTCTCAGATTTTCTATTTGAAGAAATTTTTGCTCATTACGGTACTCCAAGAGAGATTGTTTCAGATGGAGGAGCGCAATTCACATCACACATGATAGCAAAGCTCATGCAGAAATATGGGGTCAAGCATAGAGTGACATCTCCATACCACCCCCAGGCAAATGGACAAGTGGAAAGCACAAACAAGACATTGAAAACATCTTGACAAAAACTGTGGCTTACCATCATCGAGATTGGGCTCAAAAGCTACCTGAAGCTCTTTGGGCGTACAAAACAACATGGTGAAATAAAATTGGGTTTTCACCATTCAAGATGTTTTATGGGAAATCCCCATTGTTTCCAATAGAATTTGAAATCAGTACGCTCATAATAGCTCTTGAAGTTGGTTTGGATCTATCAGATGCCCGGAAACACCGACTGGCCCAGCTCAATGAACTAGATGAAATCCATTCAATGGTTGTGCAGAGAACTACTGCCATTCAACAGCAGAGAATGAAATGGAATGATAATTTTATTAAAAATAAGGTGTTTCAAATTGGAGATTGGGCACTACTTTATGACTCCCACTTTAAGGATTTTAAAGGGAAACTTTGCACTCGTTGGATGGGACCTTATAAAGTGGACTTTGTATTTGATAATGGAACAATCATGCTAGTCACAATTGATGGTACAAGTGCTTCATTTATAGTCAATGGACATTTCCTGAGATTGTACCATCGCCCGACCTCTAAGGGTGCCTTTATCAAACACCTCTATGAGAAATCTGGTTTGAAGGTCATCAGCATAGAGAACTCTTCCTCTGCACCCTTGTTATAAAAAAAAAAGTATATATACATAAAGAATAAAGAATAAATAATTATTTTTTATTTTGTTGTCTTTTTATAGGAGTTACTACTAAGGAGTAAAAATCAAAGAAAATTTTCCATAGTGTCAGTTGTTGTTGTTACTTTGATGATGCTATTCGCATTGTTGTTACTCCATATGCTGCTACACCGGATGTTGTTACTCGTACTGTTGTTACTCTGATGCTGCTACTCGCACTACTGTTACTCTAGATGCTGCTACACCAGATGTTGTTACTCGTACTATTGTTACTCCGATGTTGCCACTCGATGTTGTTACTCCAGATGCTGCTACACCAGATGTTGTTAATCGTACTTTTGTTACTCTGATGCTGCCACTCGATGTTGTTACTCCAGATGCTGCTACATCGGATGATGTTACTCGTACTGTTGTTACTCTGATTCTGCCACTCGATGTTGTTACACCAGATGCTGCTACACTGGATGCTATTACTCATACTGATGTTACATCGGATTTTGTTACTCATACTGTTGTTACTCAGGATGTTGTTACTCGCACTGTTGATACTCTGGATGTTGTTACTCACATTGTTGTTACTCCAATGCTGCTACTTGATGTTGTTACATCGGATGTTGTTACTCTAGATGCTGCTACTCATACTGTTGTTACTCCATCTGCATCATTACTTCGTCGTCATCCTACCAACCGTCACATCATCTAGGTAGGTTATCAGGTACGCCTCCACGTGACTTTTACCGATTTAATTAAATATCCCATGTGAATAGTTTAATTCCATGGATGGCAAAAATTTAAGTTCGGGGGGGTGGGTTTCGTCATAGTCAAGTACGGCATAATAATCACCTCATAAATCATTATGACAGTCCGTGCGTAGGTACACCTTACGATCCCCATCAATATTTGAAACAATCATTCAATACATATTGGGATCCATAATATGTCTTTTCCATTCCATACGAAATAATTATTGTTTTTATTCATCACGTTTATCATATTTCATTTATGATTTTTCTCGGTTTCTGAGAATTACAATCTGTATTTATCGTTACTACCTTTCATTTTCACCATGTTGTTTCTCCGAATTTGGTATCCACTACCTCGCCCAATAGTCTACTATTACAGAAAGTGCTGCTACAAGTCTCCACAGTATGGGTGGGTTGGCTGTGCGGCATGAACCTGAAAACACAGCTTCAGTCCGCAGCAATCTAGAAGTATGGAAAATCTTTGTCGATGCAGGGTGAGATAGCTACTTTGACAAATTGCATGGATTTGATGGAGGAATCACAACGGATTTCGCACTCAATTTAGAGGAGAACTACTTGCGGGTTAGAGGTTTAGAATTTCCTGTAACAAAAGAGGTAATTTCATAGGTTAGCAGGTTGAGGAAACAGGGGTAGCAATGGTTTTCTCATAAAGTTTCTCTCCAATAATTTCTCGAATTGTTCTTGCAGGCAGGGGAAAGTGTCATTCAAATGGGCAGAGGATATGAGCGCAGGACTGTGTTGTATCCTTGGAATGAAGTTGTAGGTTTTGTAATAAAATACATAACTTGCAAAGGCCAGGCCACAACTCTGTTCAAATATCATTTTAAAATTTTAACGCACCTTCGATTTCCATAGGCTCAGGTACATGCCTTGAACTTTCCCTTCTTCCTATTGAAGCAGCTACATCATATGGCACAGACTGCTTGGCGTTCATGCCAAATTCCGGCAATGCTTTCCAATAACGAATTGGTGCGATTATTGGTCATGCATGCAATAAAAATGCTTCGGGTCTCTTGGGCAGAACTTTGTGGGTCCTCAGAAGAAGAGGTAGCAGCCATTATGGATTCTAGAGAAGAGGAACAAGTATCTCCAGTTGGTTTGGCAGAAGAAAAACATTCGGAAGGGATTGACTAAGAGGAACCCGAGGAAATGGAAATGGAAGTTGATCAGGAGGAACTCGAAGAAGTGGAAATGATGGTCGATCAGAAGGAACCTGAAGAAATGAGAATGGAGGAGGTAATTGGTGACACAGATGAGGCTACCACACAATAACCAGCCTTGCTTGAAGAGCCCACAGATGAAGAGATTATGGACATCGTGCAGGAAATCGGGACTATCATATAGTCGTCGACTTTTGTCAATGAAGAACATGGGAGTGAAATGGCAGACAGATAAATGGAAAGTGTTGTTGTTTTGCAAGAAATAGCATCACCTGCCCAAGAAAATATGGATGTTGATACGAGTGGGGGTGTTACACAAGAACCACCCCCAATTCAGCTAGAACAGGAGGAGTCAACTTGGGAAATCGACGTTGTTCCTAAGGAACTAGTACCAACTATGGAAAAAGAGGCAATTCATGAGGAACAGGAAGGTAGAGAAGAAATGAACCAGGAGGTCGATATTGTCCCACAAGAACCATTATCGACACTAGAAGAATAAATTGTGAACAAAGAGTGAGAGGACAGAAGGGAAACAAGTTGTGGAATCGATGTTGCTCTACAAGAACCAGTGTCGACCCCGGTTGAGGTAATAACACGTGAAGTTCCCGTTCAACCTGGAAATGAGGATGATGAGTCTGTCCCCCGCTCTCCGTTCTAGTCCATGACACCTAAATGGGCGAGGGGATTCCGCTCACCCAAATGATTAACAGAGGAAGTAGTTGTCCCACCAGTTCTTAAATTTGTTGACACGGCCAAAATTGGCCCAGTCACTACCAAACCTTTGTTGGAGGACTTAGAGGCTCGTGAATAATATAGAACTCCTGTGGAGACAATGGAACACAGATTTGTCATTGAAAATGTCGACCAGATGGCAAGAGTCCCTGAAGGGAATATAGAGAAAGAAGCCCTTGAATATAGGGAGCCCAGCCAGAAAGGCTTAATGAGAGAATCGACTGAGAACACCGGCAGCATTTCGCATCCTCCTAAGCCTGTCATAGGCCTAGAAACTAAATTTATTGTTAAACAAGAATGGATTGAATAGTGTGAGAAAAGAAGGATACCTCTCAAAAATAGGTATCAGTGGCAGTTCAGTGAAACCATTAGACTGAAAAGGGAGGTTCAGGATTTGAAAAGGAAAGTTTCCCAGATGAAAAAGAAGGTAAAAATATACGAATGGAGGGAAATAAATCCAAAATTAGAGGTCTCCTCTACAGCCACCCAGAACATCCCAACTGAAGATTTGTTTGAAGGCCGAGAATTTGTATTGGCCACTGAAATCCAGAAGTGATAGTCTGCTGCAAGTGACCATAAAAAGGAAATAGCTCGGGTTTGAGAACAGGCTACCAGAGTCGTCACAGGGTACATGGATCAGTTATATAAGGCGTGATTGAAGCAAGCTAAATAGAAGGCCAAAATAGAAGAATTGGAAGAACAAGTGCAACTGCTACAAATAGATAAGGAGAAGATGTTCTCCCTGGCACATCAAGTAATGGCCTGCAGATCTCCTGCACATAGCTATGCCTTATTCCTTCACGAGAAATTTCTTTTCTTTTGTCTTGAAAGTATATATAAGGATATTTGGTACGAAATCGAGGATCCCATTCAATTTCTCCGTATTTTAAAAATTCATGATATCATAGGACATCACTTAATGTGTGAGCTCTACATGCATGGGTATTTCTTAATGCATGATCAATCCTTTAACTCCATTCCATTCATGGGGGACATCCATTTAAGAGCTTTCACCTCTTATACCATCAATCAGATCAAATGGAGAAAGGCATGGGATACATTTGAATAAAACCAAGTTGGAATGCCATTAATGATGAGGAAATAGCATGGCCAGTCCTCAAACATTTATAACAAGCATTACACATTTTTATAGATTGAGGGCCGAAAATAACACATCTTGGTAACCCATAAATGGTGTGCTAACCTATGTGTCGTCCAGATTACGATGTTCCATGAGGAAGCACTGGACAGTTGTTAGAAAAGGAGGATGTTGTCATCCTCAGTTGTCAGAGAACGAGAACCATTTGGGGCACCTAACTTTACATGAACTTTAGAGAGAATGCCACATTTCGTTACATGCATTCATACCTGTGGGATCAGATGGATGGGATTGAGGTTTCAATTTCCCCTTATCTAGTTGCCAACTGAGCAGTATACTCCTGCATACAACATTGATCCATACTGGTGGAAGGATGTTGTTTTGACAAAGGGATATAAGCCACCAGGGACATAAATGGCTGAAGAGTATGACCTTGCACAGATTCATGCCAATCAAAGTCGGTCTAATCTGGATCTGAGGAGAAGACTAGCTGCATGAGGACATGCAAATAGACCAATTGGGGGGAGATGTTGGGTACCGAATTTGTATACTTTCCTCCCCCATTTTACCCTATCTTTCTACCTCTTTCTACCATTATTATTCTTAAACGCATGAGGTAAAACCATTTTTCCTTATATTTCATGGGATATTTTATTAATGAAGTAATTGTCACGGAGGTTTTACCTTTTTACATATTAACTCCGATATTTCTATAGATTCGGCCAAAACAGGAGTGTTGCAGTCGTGAGTCGAGGAACAACCTATCATCTCCAACGCTATCCTCATTTTTTGTAACAGCGTAACAGAATCTGTTTATATTAGCTCCATTTCAGGCATTTTTATGGTTTCATTCTCGGCAACTAGGTTGTCGTTATAACAAAATGTATTTTTGTGATTATGGAGTTGCTGAAGGGAATCGGGGATTCCAGGACATTTGTATAAAGAGTCCTGCAAGCTGTGAATCAGGGTTAAGCCCTTTTTACATACAGATATTGTAACAAATCTATTCTGCCATTAATCAAATGCACAGCATCTTGTTGTTTCTTCTGTAATTCGTGAGTTTACCGCAGCCCTGATCAGAGAGTTGGGCCCACTCTTCTAATCAGGTGTTGTGTTTTCCTTTCTTGCATTGTTTTTTTATGATTTAATGTGATTTTATTACTGTTGTTATAGTTAATATTTAATTGCTGTGAATTTATTTCAATTCTATGGTTAACTTAATTGTTGTTACTATGGTCTGTGTGTTATAGATTTAAACATGTGATCTACAGTAGTTCATGTGCTTGTGTCTGCATATACTTTGTCGTTAGTCTTTAAATAACTAACGCCCTCAGGTTGATAATTTATGTGGAAAAAGGGTTGAACATTGTTCATATCCGGACACCAACACAAAGCATCTTTAAAGATGAGCCCATTTCAAGCCTTGTATGGTAAAAAATTCAATACAACTATCAGTTGGGAAAATTTAGTTTACATAGCCATTATTGGTCTAAACCTACTCAGATAAATAAAAAAGCAAGAAATAAAAATCAAATAAATTTTTAATGTTTCCCAAGATCTACAAAAAATATATGCATATAATAATAAGTAAAGAAGGAATTTAATATTGGTGATCATTTCTTCCTAAGAGTGAAGGTAAAGAAAAATTCATTGAAATTGGGTAGCCATGTGAAGTTCGTAGCTAAATATTATGGGCCATTTCTAATCCTATAAATGATTATTTCAGTTGCATATAGGATTGCATTCCCAAATCCATGCATATTTATAATCTTTTTAATATTTCACTACTTAAAAAGTATTTTCTCGATACTAACCATGTAATTGATTGGAATATGATTCAGTTGTATCTTGAGGGATACTACCATGTCCAACCAGTGAAAATTTTGGACAAGAAGGTCAAAGTGCTCTGAAATCAAGCCATAGCCTTGTAAAGGTGCAGTGGACCCATTTTTGTACTAAAAATTCTACATGGGAGCATGATATATATATAACTCACTAAGGATTGTGCATAAATAAGGGATAGGGGAATGTAACACCCCAACTCGACCCCTAGATTGTAAAAACTTAGGTTGTTGATTCAGAACACATTAATTAAGTTGGTGAGCCAAGAAATAATTTTGTGGGCAAGTGTGCCCATGTGAATGTATGTGTACATTTTTTGGGGGCAGAGTGCTCATGTGCATATGTTTTTATTTATTTTGAGGTCAAAGAGAGATTGGTTTTGTAAATATGAAATTTAATGAAAACTAAAAGGAAAGGTATTACTAATGTAGAAAGATTTAGATGAAAAGAGTATGGGGGACTAAGATTTTGTGTGTGTTAAAATGGGGCATCATATGACTTAATAATTATAATAAAATGCATTGGATTTTAACTAAATTCCATGAGTTACTTGATGGGTGTAAAGTGTCAAAAAGGATACATAAAAATAAAACTATGGGTGTGGAAATTATTGAGGGTCCTAGAGGATCTTATGGTAAGAGGGGAAAAATAGAAACTCTTGGAGCCACGATGTTCAGGACATATTTGTTTGATTGAGATACATGCCCTAGAGGTAGTGGCATAGCCCAAGGGACTACAGGTGCATAGAATAGGGTACATTATTTTGGTGTGAGATGGTGTGGGATGTGAGCTTGTAAATTGGATTTTATCGGCCTTAGATGGAAAACCGAGGATGATCTATGAAATGTGGTATAAGATTCCCAATATGGGGGATTGGAGGGTTCCTAGAGACCTCGAAGGGTAGAAGTAACTAGAGGAGCCACAAGACTCTGATAACATCCATGTTCGACTATGTTAGACACCTTGGATGTAGTGGCATAGCCTGAGGGACAATATGAGTAGAGAAGCGGGTGAACTACTTAAGTGTGAGTTGATGGGGGATGTGAGCATATAGGTAGAAAGTTGTTTGGGTTTGCTACCTTGACCCAGTTTTCTTATGGTACTAGATGTGTACCTAGTTTTGGGTAAATTTTTTCCCCATGGATCTGAAGCCCTAGCTCATGGGTGACCAATCATTGAGAGAATAGGAGTATCATTTTTTATGGATGGGAGGAACATCTGAGTTATGTAGCTAGTTGGTGACAATGAAAGATAATTATATACTTTATATTATTATTTATTTATTTTTAATTACAATATTTGATGTATTTTTGTGAACTACATGTAAATATTAATTCAATGTTGCTATTTGTGCAAATGTGTATCTTTGTATGAACTATTTCATTTATAATACATCCATACATGAATAACACCCATGCATGAAATCAAATAAAAATGGAATTTTCCCAAAAATACGGTTACAGTGGTAAAATGTATAGAGATATGCCTCAGTGGGTGGATAGAGGAATTAATCGAAATCCATGTTACATAGGGTCACAGGGGTATGTGTATACCCCATTAGGTGCTTGGAATGCACAAGTAGGTGGTAAGGAATTCTAGAGAGAATGGTTGAAAAGTAAACACATGATGTAATGATGATTTCTTATTAAATATTCATGTAGTTGAAACCGATTAAATTGTTTAACATGTTAAAATTTTGAACTCAATCCTAGCATTTGTTGTAAATTTTATATTGAAACTATTATGTGTAGGAAAACTAAAATTGTTTGGTTGAGTGGAAGTGCATATTGTAGGTAGAATGGTCTTGAGAATGGCATGGAATGTAAGCCCAAAATGACTGTTGGGTTTTAGCACTTGCAAAGAGGGAAATTATGAGAAGAATCCCATAATTTCAAAATTTGTATATATATTAAATAGAAAAATATAAATGATATTTAAACTTATATAAATGTTCCACTCAACAGTCCATCATAAGAGATCTTAAATATATTAGGGAATCTAAAATATATACTATGCATGTTTATTTCTTCTTAGATTTTTGGATTTGTTAATTATAATGTATTGCATATGAATGAAAATTTTCATTATGTGAAATATATGAAAAATAGTACAATCACTCACAAACCATAGTAATGCAATATATGACATGGGAAACCCTTACAGAAGAAAACATAGTTGGAAGGTGAGGTTGTATCACTCTCTATTTATTTGAATGTAAATGGATGCAAGTAAAAAGAAGTGAAAACATGTGGCCCATAGGCTTGTGTAGTGAAAAAATATCTATTTGTTTCCTCTCTTCATATCTAATCTCAACTACTCTTCACATATATGGAACATAATGTACTCCAATAGAATGGAATCTCTTTTCCTCCTAGTGGCCTAGTTATAACATAAATTGATATCCTATTAGTGGTTGATTTTTACTAGCCCCAAGTGTTAGCTCAACTGGTCGAGTCCTTGTTGTTAAGTACTTTTTCAGTTGGGAGGTCATAGGATCAAATATCCTTGACACCCTTGGGGTTAGGCCTCGCGTGTAAGACTGGTGGTTATATCCCCTTAGGAGGATTTGTCGAGATTTTCCCGTAGACGTAGTGGGTACATATGTGTCCAGGCACATTGGGCTCTATTGTTGGGGTTTTCTACCTTGACATTGCTACCTTGGAACTTATAATATGGACACTTATAGAGCCTTATTCATCATGATCATGTATATAGCCCCTTTTCTCTAAATAACAGGGGCTAATATGGCATCCTCTCAAATTATGGTGGCCAATTTCAATAGGTCAACTTCTAGGAGGCATAATATTTTCATGCGTGATATAATTGAGGAAATTATTACACCGTTGGAAATTTATTGGCATATATATTGTGAAATTTAGGTTTGTAGTAAAGTAGGGACAAGAAAAAAGTGTTCATTTAAGGCCTAAAAATGGTTCCTAAATTTTTTTTACCCAAAATTTTCCAAATTGAGGCCACTAGTAAAATTAGTCTTGTGAGCTTATTCCTCCAATTTTTCCACTCTAAAAGCATGAATATGGATGAAAATTAATATAATGATCCAATCATGAGCATACCTTTCCATTTTGGGAGGATTTTGGTCCCCAAAACCTTCTACTAAATGAGGTGAGGAAATTTTTCCATGGTGTCTCGGGTTTACTATTTATCCTTTCCTATAAGTTGTCCTTCCAACCCAATCTTCCAAAGGTCGTGCTACCATTTTCTTGTAGTTGTTTTGTGGATTAATCCCTCTTGCAGACAATAGAAATCTCCCTAGTACCCCAACTAGTAACTAGAAACAAACAAAAAATTGAACGCCTCTTTCTCTAAAATATTTTCATTTTAGATTATTATAACTCGTAAATAAGGAGGTTATGCTCCTACCTTTCAATCGAGACATTTGATGTAGCCTTTTTCCTTTCTCTCCAAAGAAATCCTTCAAGGTTGAGAAGAACCTGCAATCACAAATAATGAAAATGATCCAGGTGGATATTGGTGGCCATCCACCTATTCCATTTGGACCCGCACCATCAATTCTTGCAGCCTTTCACTTTCAGGCCAACTTACTATTTTTAGCAGGTTTCGGGTCCTGCACTCCCGGAGCTGTTTTGGGGCCTTAATGACCCAAGTGGACATTGGTGGCCACCGACCTATTCCATTTGAACCCCCAACATCATTTCTTTCAGTTTTTAAGTTGTAGCACAACTTACTATTTTTAGCTTTTTTTCAGGTCCTAAACTTCCAGAGCCATTTTAAGGCCCTAAACAACGTTTTTTGAGCCTCAAAACGACGCTGGAAGTTAAGGACCCAAAAAAATGCTAAAAACAATAAGTTGTGTTGCAAATTAAAAACTGAAAGAACTGATGGTGGGGGTTCAAATGGAATAGGTGGGTGGCCACCAATGTCCACCTGGGTCATTAAGGCCCCAAAATGGCTTCGAGAGTGCAAGACCCGAAAACCTGCTAAAAATACTAAGTTATGTTGAAATTGAAAGGCTACAAGAATTGATGGTATGGGTCCAAATGGAATAGGTGGGTGACCACCGATATCCACCCGGATCATTCCTCCCTCCTTAAGAAGCAATGGTCCCCATTGCGTTGAGATCCTCCATGAGATGAGGCACGTTCAATTGTCGAAGATGCCATGGACCTGTGGGCGGACATGCCAGATGCAATTAGTAAATCTGGTTTCTTTATCAGCCTCAAACAGTACATGTGTGGATTCTGTCTGTGTATTCGCATGAGGTATGGCAACATCAGGCAGCGATGTGCCAGGGGTCAGATCAATGGAGTGCTTGTCCTAACAGTGTAGAGTAACCTCTGTGAGTGAGGAGAAAGTTTCCTCGTATTCCTCCATGACTTTGTCCATCTATTGTAGTCATGCAAGGGAGCCCTGTTTCAAGGTTGTGGCCACAATATTCTTCTTTCCCTGTGAGCGAGTTGTAAGGAAAATAAATTTCCTAGTTTGGGAAACAATCTTACTACATTGTTTTGTAGTAGTCAAAGAGATGACAGGAGGTGGTACCACCTCTGGTATCCTGTACAAGTTATTTCCCAAAGTAATAACAACAGCACGAGGCCTAGACTCATACACAGCATGTCGCCTCCACAAGTATGGTTGGCCCAATAATACATCAGCTACATCAAGAGGAGCAACATCACACAATACCTCATCCGTGAATGGCTTGATATTGTACGAAAGGTGACACTACTGGCGGATGTGGAGATCTCTCCCTGGGTGGAGCCACCTGATGGTATACGGTTGTAGGTGTGCTATGGTCGGTCTTTACATCCCTCCGTCAGAGATCATTTCTCTTATTGCATTTCATTTTTAGGTGTCTCATTCCGCTCATTCATCTGCATTCTGTTAGGGGCATGCCATTTTTGGATGGAAGGGCTTTGTTCTCTCATTCTCCCTCATGTTCTGCCTGCTGGTTGGTCGAAATTTATCAAAATTCATTAAAGTTGATTACAGTCATTTACAGTCATAGGTGGTATGTTGGTCAAAAAAAAGAGTCATTTCAGTCATTAGGTCTAGGGTTTGGTCTTCAGAATGTCAAATAATACCAGTAGACCATGAGGATGTCTTCAATAAGTTTTCATTTCAATATTTTCATCATCAATAATGCTCAAGGATGTTTCTTCTTCAAAACTCTGTTTTGAGGAAGAAATCGTCAAATTAATTGTTTGTAATAAATATGTATTTTTAAATT
Organism: Pinus albicaulis; assembly: GCA_034641835.2. Taxonomy (NCBI): domain Eukaryota; kingdom Viridiplantae; phylum Streptophyta; class Pinopsida; order Pinales; family Pinaceae; genus Pinus; species Pinus albicaulis. Next base: position 913,284,417 of record CM076571.1, on the reverse strand, counting down.
TTTTCGCCATGAAGTATTTCAAATGCAGCCCTGGTCATCCTTTTTCGAAATCCAATGCCACCATCCCTACAAAAATCAACCAAGAAGCCATCGTTTTAGCCAAAAAATCAAAGAGGAAACTTGAAAAGCAGAGTTGTATTAAAAGTGAAGAAATACCAATTCTGAAACATTACAAAAATGGGTCCTTACAAAGCAAAAATCAAATTCATGACTTTATATATATATATATATATATATATATATATATAGATATATATATATATTTCTATGTTTATCAATGCCATTTGCACCCAAGAGATCAATTGAAGTCGACTCAAGCTGTGGAAGGGCGAAACTGAATTTTGGAGCTAAGACTGTGTGCTTGGGTGTGCGCGTGGCGCATTGGAGAAAGGTGCGGCGCATCCACAAGATGAGGCGCATTGGGCCAAGTCTGACTGTGTTAATTTGCTAGAGCGCGGCGCACTGGGTGTGTTTGCGGCGCACAGAGCCAACAGGCTTAATTTCATCACCTCTTCACCAAAATTTCAAATCAACTCGGTCTTCTAATGATCCAAGTAAGTTTGTGAGCTTTGGTTATGGATAGTAGCTGGTGTTTGGTGTAGTTTGAAAGCGAAACATAAGAATTTAAATGCCAAAATGATAAACCCTCTCAAATGTCAAGATGCTCTTAGGGTTTGTATTTGAAATTTAAAGGGTGTGATTTTTGTGCCAAGAACTTCAAAGCATATTCCTTATCACTGTCACACTGTTGTCATAATCCCCTCTCATATTCCCTCTATCCAAAAAACCACTCATATCCCTTGTACCCATTTTTCCTATCACTAAACCCTACTAGCCCTCCCCCTTTCATATCACTTATAAAATCCCCAATTCCCAAAATTCAAGTGACTGTTATTGCATTAAATTCACTTGAAAAACCCCCACTTCGCCCGCTGTTCATACTTACCACAACCCTTCATTTCCCTTTGGCATATTTGGCATTCAAACAAAAATACCTATTTCTCATTTTCAAACCAGTCAAACATACACTTGTTATATACGTTGCAAAACACTATGTCAGAGACAAATTCATCATATGAGCAAGAATATGAGCAGGACAGTGACTCAACCACCGAGCTAAATGTACCGAGGATGTCTCATAAAAGTGGCAGGCACGTCAAAGAAGAGCCCACTTCCTTGACTCAATTGCAGGCCTGCCCGCTTGCAATGGCATGCTTTCAGCAGCATTCATGTTTTTAGTATTGTGAGATGATTGCTCAGATTCAGCATCATCAGGAGTTGGTTCGCTTATTTGTCCTACATTTGCGTGATGGTCATGTAAACCTTGCTGGAGTGAACTTCACCTTGACACCAGAAACCATTTCTCAGGCAACCGGAATACCAAACATAGGTGAAGAGTTGAATAAGAGACAGCAACTGGATAGAGCATATTATGAACCTTCCATCAGGCCTAGTTATATGACGCAGCTCAGCAGGGTGTTTCCTTTCAAATTCCTGAAGGAGTCCTATGCGCCATTAATGAATCTCATCATCAGATACTTCAGTTTCGAGGGTAGATTCTCACGCCTTTATGCATACCACATCTGGCTGTTGATGCATTTCACGAGAGTGAGGATGATGAGCATTCCATATTTCATGTGCTAAAACAAAGAGCGGATGACTACCCTTGTGCAGAAGAAGACTCCAGAGCAGCAACATAACAGCATTTATCATTATGCGCTCATGAAGATGATTGTGGTACATCAGCTTGGATTGCAGGGTATTGCATGGGAGGAGTTCATTTCTCGTGACTTCTTTACAGCCCCTCTACCTCCTCTAGAGATTTTTCATGATGAGGGTGATCCTTCACATTAGTTTGAGGTTCCTGAGACAGAGCCTATCAGTGTTCCAGTGTGTGTTACCTATCATAGAGGTACCAGAGCCTTATTTGCAGCAGCACGACGAGTACTATCTCCACCCGGGGTGGAAGGGGTCTTGTTACCTTCACCAGCAGCACGAGTACCATCTCCACATGGTGTGGAAGGGGTATCGCCTTCTACATCAACACAGGTATAGGACAGAGGCAAGAATCCTATACAGGATGAGGGCCCCTCAGGATGCCAAGATACTGATTTTATATTGATCGATGTTGATTCAAGCTCTCCCAGCTCAACGCTGAAAGAAACCATCCAGGAGTAGAAAGTTGAGATCGACACATTGACTGAGAAATTGCAGAGAGCTCAGTGGTTTATAAATTACTTGGAGCAGTGGAATAAACAATTGGAGGATCATCACACACTCATGGAGCTGCACAGAATCCGCGAAGACCGGGAATTGGCTCGAAAGAGACCAGGTGACATGACACTGTTTGAGTGGGATATTTTCCTTACGAGAGCCAACATTCATCTTGAGAAACTATTGGTGAAGGCCAATAAGGACATATACATGCTCAGACATATGAAGAACCACTATTGGGCCCGCACACATGTTTGCAAAGCAAAGATGAAGATCCTGAAGGCGAGACATAGGAGAGCACTGAAACGTCGGAAAAGGCCTGATCCACTTCGAATCTTGGCTGAAGCTTCTTTGGATGAGCATGATACTTGATGGAGGACCTTCACTAGTTCAACTTAGTGATCAAGGAATCTAAGTATTGACATCATTTCAATGAATTCAAAAACAAGATAATGAGAAAAAGAGATCCATATTTATTATCAAAAATTAAAAAGATAAATATTACAACCTGATCCTTGATGTTGTACATATTTCTCCCATGTTTTTGCGCAATCGTTTTCCTCGGTTTGATAAGCCTTCCTCTCTAGAATGACCAGCATGAAGTTTTGTGCACAAAGGTGTGATCTTAAATGTATAACCAACAAATTTATAGTTCAGAATCTATGAACTCTTATGAACTCTTTCCATACAAATATCTACCAGTACCACCAGTACACTCAAACCTAAAACTTTAGCTCAATTTATAGAGTGATTGAGGAAGTTTCAAATCCATGAAGAAAGGAATGAGTTCCTCCAATTAAGGGATAAGGAGGGTTACTTTAGCCAATGGATAAGCTCCATGAGTAGAGGGATATCGCTTGAACCTACTTGACTCTAGAGGCTTCCAGTTGGGAGAATATTCGACCAACTAGGCTTCTATAAGTTACCTTTTCGTGTTTACTTCCTTTTTACGGGGGTGCACAGATTTTAGTGGTGAACAGAGCGGCAATCGTCGCAGCTATTAGAATAAGTATCAATGCATGCGCAGTTAATGGTCACAAAAAGCACGCATGTAGTCTTTTAAAGGTTTTAAAGAGATTTTCTCCAGTTTCCAAGACTTGGTTCATGAACATGAGTATTTTTTACCTCTACGGAAGCATAATATGGATGGTGATAAACCCATAATGTTAGTCAAATGTCATTGTGACAAAATTATGTGTAACAGATTGCCCCCTAAAGTTTGAAGTCTCATAAAGTTTTTCCAGAGAGTGAAGCACATTATCATTCCAAGGATTGGATTGGAGACACTAGTAAAAAACATGTAAGAAACATTCAATGCAAATATATAGCATCACTGAGGTAGGCATTCCCATACTCAAAGAAAAACTAACTAAATTTTCTGGTACAGATATGAATTTATCATTACATCAAAAGTAGACAGAGTATGGGCACAACCATTTGTCATAAAGAAGTCTATTGTATCATGAATACGTAACTCCTTGTAGCCTAGATGGTGGAAAATAGATCCAGGGTCTTGATCTCTGCTTCTTGAACTAGTACGAATCTATCCATGTGTTTGATTGTGCCGAAGTCTAACATGGTAGAAATCACTTGATTACCGGTCAATGATGAGAACCATTAACAAGTGTGAGAGAAACCACCAATAATGACAATGGATCTCAAAGTACTTTAGCACAATCTATGAAGTGTGAATGAATGATTTGCAGTCGAACACTCATAGAATTATTTGATCGAAGGTCAATGATTATAACCTATTGTTGAAGGCGAGTAACTTGCCATTAGGGCATGCATATTTCAAGGTACTTATAGGATTCTAAATAAAATTTATACATAATGAGCTGATGTCAATAGAAAGTGATCCGTCGCAAGAAAGCCTATGACGTGAAACCATTAGATCAAATTTTGAAGAAATATTTTTTCAAGGATTAACTCAAGGATGGTCAACGTGAATGGAGATAAATGTTTGCAATGAATGGTGAATTTAAAATTGAACTTTCTCTTTAACACATAACGACACTATAAATAGCTTGGCAGCATTTGACTCAAAGATAATACCCAAAACTGGCTTAAGATTTTCAATGTGGTTTGATTAAATATAATACAAAAGGGTTACCCAACCCATACATGAGTGCGACAAAGTGTCATGTTCAAGAGCAACATGCTGATTTTTAAAGCAAGAATAAAAAATGGATTCTTTTTCTTAATTTTTCCCCCGCCATTACTGGAAAGTACCTCTTTATTTTTGTCAATATTGAGGAGGACAAAATTTTCTTGTCGTGTAATATCATCCTTCATACGAGTCCATCTCATTATTTTTAACGAACCCTAAGAAGGAATGGCTCGGTCCTATTATAATCGACAGGTCCTGTATTGTTTAGTTTTAACGAGTCCAACATAGGATTAACTCAGTGTTTTTCAGTTTTAGGGAGTCAAAAGAAAAACATAAGTAAACTCCTTAGTGTTTTTTTTCATAAATTTAGTCTCTCAAACCCGAAAAAGGATAAAATAATGTGGGAGAGAACTCTATTGACCATTCTTAGTCAATGTATACCTTTTTCATAAATAGTCTAGTTCAGTCCAGAAAAGGGGTAAACTTATTCTGAATAGAAGAATGATCATTTATTTTAAAGAGTTTGAATAGTCAAGTGCTCAGAATTTTTTTCATGTTTAGAGAGTCTGCAAAGTGCTTAAAAGAGGACAGTGACTGAACCACCGAGCTAAATGTATCGAGGAGGTCTCATAAAAGTGGTAGGCACGTCAGAGAAGAGCCCACTTCCTTGACTCAATTGCAGGCCTGCCCGCTTGCAATGGCATGCTTTCAGCAACATTCATGTTTTCAGTATTGTGAGATGATTGCTCAGATTCAGCATCATCAGGATTTGGTTTGCTTATTTGTCCTACATTTACGTGATGGTCATGTAAACCTTGCTGGAGTGAACTTCACCTTGACACTAGAAACCATTTCTCAGGCAACCGGAATACCAAACATAGGTGAAGAGTGGAATAAGAGACAGGAGCTGGATAGAGAATATTATGAACCTTACATCAGGCCTGGTTATATGAGGCAGCTCAGCAGGGTGTTTCCTTTCAGATTCCTGAAGGATTCCTATGCGCCATTAATGAAGATCATCATCAGATACTTCAGTTGCGAGGGTAGATTCTCACGCCTTTATGCATACCACATCCGGCTATTGATGCATTTCAAAAGAGTGAGGATGATGAGAATTCCATATTTCATGTGCCGAAACATAGAGAGGATGACTACCCTTGTGCAGAAGAAGACTCCAGAGCAGCAACATAACATCATTTATCATTATGCGCTCATCAAGATGATTGTGGTACATTAGCTTGGATTGCACGGCATTGCATGGGAGGGGTTCATTTCCCGTGACTTCTTTACATCCCCTCAGCCTCCTCCGGAGATTTTTAATGATGAGGGTGAGCCTTCACATCAGTTTGAGGTTCCTGAGACAGAGCCTATCAATGTTCCAATGTGTGTTACCTATCAGAGAGGTACCAGAGCCTTATTTGCAGCAACACGACGAGTACTATCTCCACCCGGGGTGGAAGGGATCTCGTTACCTTCATCAGCAGCGTGAGTACTATCTCCACATGGCATGGAAGGGGTCTCACCTTCTACATCAGCACAGGTACAGGACAGAGGCAAGAAGCCTATGCAGGATGAGGGCCCCTCAGGAGGCCAAGATACTGATTTTATATTGATCGATGTTGATTCGAGCTCTCCCAGCTCAAAGCTGAAAGAAACCATCCAGGAGGAGAAAGCTGAGATCGACACATTGACCGAGAAATTTCAGAGAGCTCAGTGGGTTATAAATTACTTGGATCAGCATAATAAACAATTGGAGGATCAGCACACACTCATGGAGCTGCAGAGAATCCGCGAAGACCGGGAATTGGCCCGAAAGAGACCAGGTGACATGACACCGTTTGAGCGGGAGATTTGCCTTACGAGAGCCAACATTAATCTTGAGAAACTATTGGCGAAGGCCAATAAGGACAAAGACATGCTCAAACATATGCAGAACCACTATTAGGCCCGCACACATGTTTGCAAAGCAAAGATCAAGATCCTGAAGGCGAGACTGAGGAGAGCACTGAAACGTCAGAAAAGGCCTGATTCACTTCGAATCTTGGCTGAAGCTTCTTTGTATGAGCATGATACTTGATGGGGGACCTTCACTCCAAATTTCAGCAAATTTGGAGTAAATTTCATCATTTTTGAAATTTTTGGTCGCAAAACAGATTTTTCCGCCCAACACGTCGCGCCACTTGGCGCGCGCTTACGTTTGAGAGATCTTCTACAGGAAAAATTGATATTTTTGAGTTTTTTATGATAAATTATGCATTTTTAGAAATGGCTGAGAAATTTCATCAAGTTCTGAATGGTCGTAAGGGTCAAAAACACTCCAAAAATGGCCTTTCTGCCACTTTTTGCACCAGCAGGAACCAATCTTGGGAGATTGAAGTTTTGGAGGGGAAACTGAACTCCAAAATGAAATATTCCACTTGTTTTGGGTAGTAGACAGATAGGGCTTTCCAACGAGCTATCATGAGCTCAATTTTGACTTCGGGAAGTGCCTCAAAACCGGGCTCAAAGTGGCGTGATGCATTGAGTTTTTGGGCGCTACGCATAGAGAAATTTGGCCTCATTTTGACTCTTCAGCTCAGAAATTCGCCCAGTTTTGACTAGTTTCACTTTTTGATGTAATTATTGATCTATATTGATGTAATTTGATGAATATGATGTAATTTTGGCTCATATTTAATTTTTCTAGAGGATTCATTCACTAAAAAGTGAAAATTAAATGAATGGATCAGTTTCTTAGCATATAGAGGCAAGTTGTTTGATTGCCTAGATTTCAGTTCCTAGTTTAGAATTGGTTGAAACAGCTCCTAGAAGGATGAGCTCGACCCCTAGAGGCATGGGAAGGGGTTAGGAGGGTCTATATCATGTATTTTCTGAGACATTTTCAGGGTTGGATACTTGGGAATTGTTTGGCACTCCATTGTACATCACTTCTGCATTTTTGGCAAAGGAAAGACCAGGGTTATGCAGCACTTGTTGGGACCCTTGTGGCTCTGAGTTTTGATGAGGTTTTTCTCCATGTATCTGTAATTTTCATTAATTTTATATTTATTCTATTTCCCATCTCTTTGCTTCTGAATTAAACAAATGAGTAACTAAGGTAGAATTCATTAGTGTGCTGGTGCTCTGCCTTAAAATTTTGTTTAGTTTTATATGTTTTCCTCGGTTTGAAGAGGATCCTTGCACCTTCTTGCCCTCTTTAGCTTCTCAGCAGTCTTTTCTATCCATTCATTGAATCTAATACATCAAATCCATTTCCTACCTTGCCCCAACTTGAACTCTGCAAGAATTGGCCTCATTCGCAAGCCCAAAATTGCCTTTCCCTTTTTCCAACAAAAACCCTTAAAAATCATTTCAAACTCCTTGATTAATATACCTAGCCTAAAATTAGCACTCATTTCAGTCATCTCAAGGCCTATTTATAAATTTTTCCTGAGATTGACCCAGAGAGAGCCCTATGTTGTTCTTTTCAGGCTAGCTACCAGACTGAGCGTGGTTTGGTGTTACCCTGAATCTCGCCTTCTTTCAGCCTGAGGTGGATTTGGGCACTAACATAGTGGCGACCATACTGGGGAACAAATGGTTTGCTTGTTGGTGTTATTTGTTTTATAAGCTACAGACGGAGCCTGAAGTTATGCCAGGTAGCCTTCGAAATGCTCTTGCTTTGCATTAGCGAAAGTAGTTAAACGCTGCTTCAGTCAATCTCCGGTCTAGTTTGTAAACGTAACATATGACTTGCAAGTTGCCCCAGTATGTGTATCAAGTTGCAGATCTGATTGGTGATGGTGGACAGCAGTCAGACACATATGAAGGTTGAAACATTCACCTGGCGACTCCAACTCAATCCAGATATTCCAGTGCTCACTGATCCATTGATGCAATGGTAGGGTATGTGGCAGACCCTGCGCTTTGTGAAGTTTTAAAAGAATTTAGAGATCAGTTAGTGGATTTTGAAATCGATGAAGTATTTTTCATTGTCGTGCTTCAATGTTTGAGATCTTTGAAGTTTCCTCCTAGAGCTAAAACTTGTTTCTTTGAGTTAGTTTTTGAAAATTTTGAGAAGGAGATTTAGTATTTAAATGATCAGATCCAATCATATGAATTCCAAGACCCAAAAAGTTCTTGGAAACTCTCCCTCCTTCAAAACAAGAAACAATAGAGCTGCCTATGGATGTTTGCATTGACAGTTTCAAAGCTGGAAGCATGTATTGTGGAGTTGGGGCAGCAAACAGAGTCTGGTTTTTTCGATCCAATTGCAACATACGTGGAAATTTTTCTCAATTTGAATGATAGATCAAATTGTCTTTTACATAACCAAACTTGTTATGTGCATGTATGGCTATCAGCATTTACATTTTTGTCCAGGTTTAAGCACTTTCAAGCAGCATCCTTGTCACAGTTACTTGATTGGTTGATCTGGCATTACAGCATTACTTGATCTATTGGTTTTGTAGCAAAGTAGGGGAGATTTGTAAATAAATAAGCTGCCAAAGGCAACATTTCAGTTTCCAGTATTTGTTTATGTACAGGTTACAGTATGTACATGTTTTTTGATTGGTATGAGTTGTTTTGGGTTTGCAGTTATTGATTCCATAGCCCAATGGACGAAGGCACTAGTTTGCTCTTCCAAAGATCTGTTGTTCTTGGCACCTCCAAAGGAGCTACCATCCCCATTGGAGCCAATGTTAGAGTCAGTCTTTACATCCCTCCGTCAGAGATCATTTCTCTTATTGCATTTCATTTTTAGGTGTCTCATTCTGCTCATTCATCTGCATTCCATTAGGGGCATGCCATTATCTGACGGAAGGGCTTTGTTCTCTCATTCTCCCTCATGTTGTGCCTGCTGGTTGGTCGAAATTTATCAAAATTCATTAAATTTGATTTCAGTTATTTATAGTCATAGGTGGTATGTTGGTAAAAAAAAAGAGTCATTTCAGTCATTAGGTCTAGGGTTTGGTCTTCAGAATGTCAAATAATACCAGCAGACCATGAGGATGTCTTCAATAAGTTTTCATTTCAAGATTTTCATCATCAATAATTCTCAAGGATGTTTCTTCTTCAAAACTCTGTTTTGAGGAAGAAATCAACAAATTAATTGTTTGTAATAAATATGTATTTTTAAAGTTTTTCGCCATGGAGTATTTCAAATGTAGCCCTGGTCATCCTTTGCCGAAATCCAATGCCACCATCCCTGCAAAAATCAACCAAGAAGCCATCGTTTTAGCCAAAAAATCAAAGAGGAAACTTGAAAAGCATAGTTGTATTAAAAGTGAAGAAATACCAATTCTGAAACATTACAAAAATGGGTCCTTACAAAGCAAAAATCAAATTCATGACTTTATATATATATATATATATATATATATATATTTCTATGTTTATCAATGCCATTTGCACCCAAGAGATCAATTGAAGTCGACTCAAGCTGTGGAAGGGCGAAACTGAATTTTGGAGCTAAGACTGTGTGCTTGGGTGTGCGCGTGGCGCATTGGAGAAAGGCACGGCGCATCTACAAGACGAGGCGCATTGGGCCAAGTCTGACTGTGTTAATTTGCTAGAGCGCGGCGCACTGGGTGTGTTTGCGGCGCACAGAGCCAACAGGCTTAATTTCATCACCTCTTCACCAAAATTTCAAATCAACTCGGTCTTCTAATGATCCAAGTAAGTTTGTGAGCTTTGGTTATGGATAGTAGCTGGTGTTTGGTGTAGTTTGAAAGCGAAACATAAGAATTTAAATGCCAAAATGATAAACCCTCTCAAATGTCAAGATGCTCTTAGGGTTTGTATTTGAAATTTAAAGGGTGTGATTTTTGTGCCAAGAACTTCAAAGCATATTCCTTATCACTGTCACACTGTTGTCATAATCCCCTCTCCTATTCCCTCTATCCAAAAAACCACTCATATCCCTTGTACCCATTTTTCCTATCACTAAACCCTACTAGCCCTCCCCCTTTCATATCACTTATAAAATCCCCAATTCCCAAAATTCAAGTGACTGTTATTGCATTAAATTCACTTGAAAAACCCCCACTTCGCCCGCTGTTCATACTTACCACAACCCTTCATTTCCCTTTGGCATATTTGGCATTCAAACAAAAATACCTATTTCTCATTTTCAAACCAATCAAACATACACTTGTTATATACGTTGCAAAACACTATGTCAGAGACAAATTCATCATATGAGCAAGAATATGAGCAGGACAGTGACTCAACCACCGAGCTAAATGTACCGAGGATGTCTCATAAAAGTGGAAGGCACGTCAAAGAAGAGCCCACTTCCTTGACTCAATTGCAGGCCTGCCCGCTTGCAATGGCATGCTTTCAGCAACATTCATGTTTTTAGTATTGTGAGATGATTGCTCAGATTCGGCATCATCAGGAGTTGGTTCGCTTATTTGTCCTACATTTGCGTGATGGTCATGTAAACCTTGCTGGAGTGAACTTCACCTTGACACCAGAAACCATTTCTCAGGCAACCGGAATACCAAACATAGGTGAAGAGTTGAATAAGAGACAACAGCTGGATAGAGCATATTATGAACCTTCCATCAGGCCTAGTTATATGACGCAGCTCAGCAGGGTGTTTCCTTTCAAATTCCTGAAGGAGTCCTATGCGCCATTAATGAATCTCATCATCAGATACTTCAGTTTCGAGGGTAGATTCTCACGCCTTTATGCATACCACATCTGGCTGTTGATGCATTTCACGAGAGTGAGGATGATGAGCATTCCATATTTCATGTGCTAAAACAAAGAGCGGATGACTACCCTTGTGCAGAAGAAGACTCCAGAGCAGCAACATAACAGCATTTATCATTATGCGCTCATGAAGATGATTGTGGTACATCAGCTTGGATTGCAGGGTATTGCATGGGAGGAGTTCATTTCTCGTGACTTCTTTACAGCCCCTCTACCTCCTCTAGAGATTTTTCATGATGAGGGTGATCCTTCACATTAGTTTGAGGTTCCTGAGACAGAGCCTATCAGTGTTCCAGTGTGTGTTACCTATCATAGAGGTACTAGAGCCTTATTTGCAGCAGCACGACGAGTACTATCTCCACCCGGGGTGGAAGGGGTCTTGTTACCTTCATCAGCAGCACGAGTACCATCTCCACATGGTGTGGAAGGGGTCTCGCCTTCTACATCAACACAGGTATAGCACAGAGGCAAGAATCCTATACAGGATGAGGGCCCCTCAGGATGCCAAGATACTGATTTTATATTGATCGATGTTGATTCAAGCTCTCCCAGCTCAACGCTGAAAGAAACCATCCAGGAGTAGAAAGTTGAGATCGACACATTGACTGAGAAATTGCAGAGAGCTCAGTGGTTTATAAATTACTTGGAGCAGTGGAATAAACAATTGGAGGATCATCACACACTCATGGAGCTGCACAGAATCCGCGAAGACCGGGAATTGGCCCGAAAGAGACCAGGTGACATGACACCGTTTGAGCGGGATATTTTCCTTACGAGAGCCAACATTCATCTTGAGAAACTATTGTTGAAGGCCAATAAGGACATATACATGCTCAGACATATGAAGAACCACTATTGGGCCCGCACACATGTTTGCAAAGCAAAGATGAAGATCCTGAAGGCGAGACATAGGAGAGCACTGAAACGTCGGAAAAGGCCTGATCCACTTCGAATCTTGGCTGAAGCTTCTTTGGATGAGCATGATACTTGATGGAGGACCTTCACTAGTTCAACTTAGTGATCAAGGAATCTAAGTATTGACATCATTTCAATGAATTCAAAAACAAGATAATGAGAAAAAGAGATCCATATTTATTATCAAAAATTAAAAAGATAAATATTACAACCTGATCCTTGATGTTGTACATATTTCTCCCATGTTTTTGCGCAATCGTTTTCCTCGGTTTGATAAGCCTTCCTCTCTAGAATGACCAGCATGAAGTTTTGTGCACAAAGGTGTGATCTTAAATGTATAACCAACAAATTTATAGTTCAGAATCTATGAACTCTTATGAACTCTTTCCATACAAATATCTACCAGTACCACCAGTACACTCAAACCTAAAACTTCAGCTCAATTTATAGAGTGATTGAGGAAGTTTCAAATCCATGAAGAAAGGAATGAGTTCCTCCAATTAAGGGATAAGGAGGGTTACTTTAGCCAATGGATAAGCTCCATGAGTAGAGGGATATCGCTTGAACCTACTTGACTCTAGAGGCTTCCAGTTGGGAGAATATTCGACCAACTAGGCTTCTAGAAGTTACCTTTTCGTGTTTACTTCCTTTTTACGGGGGTGCACAGATTTTAGTGGTGAACAGAGCGGCAATCGTCGCAGCTATTAGAATAAGTATCAATGCATGCGCAGTTAATGGTCACAAAAAGCACGCATGTAGTCTTTTAAAGGTTTTAAAGAGATTTTCTCCAGTTTCCAAGACTTGGTTCATGAACATGAGTATTTTTTACCTCTACGGAAGCATAATATGGATGGTGATAAACCCATAATGTTAGTCAAATGTCATTGTGACAAAATTATGTGTAACAGATTGCCCCCTAAATTTTGAAGTCTCATAAAGTTTTTCCAGAGAGTGAAGCACATTATCATTCCAAGGATTGGATTGGAGACACTAGTAAAAAACATGTAAGAAACATTCAATGCAAATATATAGCATCACTGAGGTAGGCATTCCCATACTCAAAGAAAAACTAACTAAATTTTCTGGTACAAATATGAATTTATCATTACATCAAAAGTAGACAGAGTATGGGCACAGCCATTTGTCATAAAGAAGTCTATTGTATCATGAATACGTAACTACTTGTAGCCTAGATGGTGGAAAATAGATCCAGGGTCTTGATCTCTGCTTCTTGAACTAGTACGAATCTATCCATGTGTTTGATTGTGCCGAAGTCTAACATGGTAGAAATCACTTGATTACCGGTCAATGATGAGAACCATTAACAAGTGTGAGAGAAACCACCAATAATGACAATGGATCTCAAAGTACTTTAGCACAATCTATGAAGTGTGAATGAATGATTTGCAGTCGAACACTCATAGAATTATTTGATCGAAGGTCAATGATTATAACCTATTGTTGAAGGCGAGTAACTTGCCATTAGGGCATGCATATTTCAAGGTACTTATAGGATTCTAAATAAAATTTATACATAATGAGCTGATGTCAATAGAAAGTGATCCGTCGCAAGAAAGCCTATGACGTGAAACCATTAGATCAAATTTTGAAGAAATATTTTTGCAAGGATTAACTCAGGGATGGTCAACGTGAATGGAGATAAATGTTTGCAATGAATGGTGAATTTAAAATTGAACTTTCTCTTTAACACATAACGACACTATAAATAGCTTGGCAGCATTTGACTCAAAGATAATACCCAAAACTGGCTTAAGATTTTCAATGTGGTTTGATTAAATATAATACAAAAGGGTTACCCAACCCATACATGAGTGCGACAAAGTGTCATGTTCAAGAGCAACATGCTGATTTTTAAAACAAGAATAAAAAATGGATTCTTTTTCTTAATTTTTCCCCCGCCATTACTGGAAAGTACCTCTTTATTTTTGTCAATATTGAGGAGGATAAAATTTTCTTGTCGTGTAATATCATCCTTCATACGAGTCCATCTCATTATTTTTAACGAACCCTAAGAAGGAATGGCTCGGTCCTATTATAATCGACAGGTCCTGTATTGTTTAGTTTTAACGAGTCCAACATAGGATTAACTCAGTGTTTTTCAGTTTTAGGGAGTCAAAAGAAAAACATAAGTAAACTCCTTAGTGTTTTTTTTCATAAATTTAGTCTCTCAAACCCGAAAAAGGATAAAATAATGTGGGAGAGAACTCTATTGACCATTCTTAGTCAATGTATACCTTTTTCATAAATAGTCTAGTTCAGTCCAGAAAAGGGGTAAAATTATTCTGAATAGAAGAATGATCATTTATTTTAAAGAGTTTGAATAGTCAAGTGCTCAGAATTTTTTTCATGTTTAGAGAGTCTGCAAAGTGCTTAAAAGAGGACAGTGACTGAACCACCGAGCTAAATGTATCAAGGAGGTCTCATAAAAGTGGTAGGCACGTCAGAGAAGAGCCCACTTCCTTGACTCAATTGCAGGCCTGCCCGCTTGCAATGGCATGCTTTCAGCAACATTCATGTTTTCAGTATTGTGAGATGATTGCTCAGATTCAGCATCATCAGGATTTGGTTTGCTTATTTGTCCTACATTTACGTGATGGTCATGTAAACCTTGCTGGAGTGAACTTCACCTTGACACTAGAAACCATTTCTCAGGAAACCGGAATACCAAACATAGGTGAAGAGTGGAATAAGAGACAGCAGCTGGATAGAGAATATTATGAACCTTACATCAGGCCTGGTTATATGAGGCAGCTCAGCAGGGTGTTTCCTTTCAGATTCCTGAAGGATTCCTATGCGCCATTAATAAATATCATCATCAGATACTTCAGTTGCGAGGGTAGATTCTCACGCCTTTATGCATACCACATCCGGCTATTGATGCATTTCAAAAGAGTGAGGATGATGAGCATTCCATATTTCATGTGCCGAAACATAGAGAGGATGACTACCCTTGTGCAGAAGAAGACTCCAGAGCAGCAACATAACATCATTTATCATTATGCGCTCATCAAGATGATTGTGGTACATTAGCTTGGATTGCAGGGCATTGCATGGGAGGGGTTCATTTCCCGTGACTTCTTTACATCCCCTCAGCCTCCTCCAGAGATTTTTCATGATGAGGGTGAGCCTTCACATCAGTTTGAGGTTCCTGAGACATAGCCTATCAATGTTCCAGTGTGTGTTACCTATCAGAGAGGTACCAGAGCCTTATTTGCAGCAACACGACGAGTACTATCTCCACCCGGGGTGGAAGGGATCTCGTTACCTTCATCAGCAGCGTGAGTACTATCTCCACATGGCATGGAAGGGGTCTCACCTTCTACATCAGCATAGGTACAGGACAGAGGCAAGAAGCCTATGCAGGATGAGGGCCCCTCAGGAGGCCAAGATACTGATTTTATATTGATCGATGTTGATTCGAGCTCTCCCAGCTCAAAGCTGAAAGAAACCATCCAGGAGGAGAAAGCTGAGATCGACACATTGACCGAGAAATTTTAGAGAGCTCAGTGGGTTATAAATTACTTGGAGCAGCGGAATAAACAATTGGAGGATCAGCACACACTCATGGAGCTGCAGAGAATCCGTGAAGACCGGGAATTGGCCCAGAAGAGACCAGGTGACATGACACCGTTTGAGCGGGAGATTTTCCTTACGAGAGCCAACATTCATCTTGAGAAACTATTGGCGAAGGCCAATAAGGACAAAGACATGCTCAAACATATGCAGAACCACTATTAGGCCCGCACACATGTTTGCAAAGCAAAGATCAAGATCCTGAAGGCGAGACTGAGGAGAGCACTGAAACGTCAGAAAAGGCCTGATCCACTTCGAATCTTGGCCGAAGCTTCTTTGTATGAGCATGATACTTGATGGGGGACCTTCACTCCAAATTTCAGCAAATTTGGAGTAAATTTCATCATTTTTGAAATTTTTGGTCGCAAAATAGATTTTTCCGCCCGACGCATTGCGCCACTTGGCGCGCGCTTATGTTTGAGAGATATTCTGGAGGAAAACTTGATATTTTTGAGTTTTTTATGATAAATTATGCATGTTCAAAAATGGCTGAGAAATTTCATCAAGTTCTGGATGGTCTTAAGGGTCAAAAACACTCCAAAAATGGCCTTTCTACCACTTTTTGCACCAACAGGAACCAGACTTGGGAGATTGAAGTTTTGGAGATCCAAATGAACTCCAAATTGAAATATTCCACTTGGGTTGGATAGTAGATAGATAGGGATTTCCAACTAACTATCATAAGCTCAATTTTGACTTCGGGAAGTGCCTCAAAAAAAGGCTCAAAGTGGCACGATGCATTGAGTTTTTGGGCGCGGCGCATAGAGAAATTTGGCCTCATTTTGACTCTTCAGCTCAGAAATTCGCCCAGTTTTGACTAGTTTCACTTTTTGATGTAATTATTGATCTATATTGATGTAATTTTATGACTATGATGTAATTTTGGCTCATATTTACTTTTTCTAGAGGATTCATTCACTAAAAAGTGAAAATTAAATGAATGGATCAGTTTCCTAGCATATAGAGGCAAGTTGTTTGATTGCCTAGATTTCATTTCCTAGTTTAGAATTGGTTGAAACAGCTCCTAGAAGGATGAGCTAGACCCCTAGAGGCATGGGAAGGGGTTAGGAGGGTCTATATCATGTATTTTCTGAGACATTTTCAGGGTTGGATACTTGGGAATTGTTTGGCACTCCATTGTACATCACTTTTGCATTTTTGGCAAAGGAAAGACCAGGGTTTTGCAGCACTTGTTGGGATCCTTGTGGCTCTGAGTTTTGATGATGTTTTTCTCCATGTATCTATAAGTTTCATTAATGTTATATGTATTCCATTTCCCATCTCTTTGCTTCTGAATTAAACAAATGAGTAACTAAGGTAGAATTCATTAGTTTGTTGGTGCTCTACCTTAAACTTTTGTTTAGTTTTATATGTTTTCCTTCGTTTGAAGAGGATCCTTGCACCTTCTTGCCCTCTTCAGCTTCTCAACAGTATTTTCTATCCATTCATTGAATCTAAGACATCAAATCCATTGCCTACCTTGCCCCAACTTGAACTCTGCAAGAATTGGCCTCATCCCCAAGCCCAAAATTGCCTTTCCCTTTTCCCAACAAAAACCCTTAAAAATCATTTCAAACTCCTTGATTAATATACCTAGCCTAAAATTAGCACTCATTTCAGTCATCTCAAGGCTTATTGATACATTTTTCCTTAGATTGACCCGGAGAGAGCCCTCTCCTGTTCTGGTAGGGCTAGCTACCACACTGAGCGTGGTTTGGTGTTACCCTGAATCTCGCCTTCTTTCAGCCTGAGGTGGATTTGGGCACTAACATAGTGGCGACCATACTGGGGAACAAATGGTTTGCTTGTTGGTGTTATTTGTTTTATAAGCTACAGACGGAGCCTGAAGTTATGCCAGGTAGCCTTCGAAATGCTCTTGCTTTGCATTAGCGAAAGTAGTTAAACGCTGCTTCAGTCAATCTTCGGTCTAGTTTGTAAACGTAACATATGACTTGCAAGTTGCCCCAGTATGTGTATCAAGTTGCAGATCTGATTGGTGATGGTGGACAGCAGTCAGACACATATGAAGGTTGAAACATTCACCTGGCGACTCCAACTCAATCCAGATATTCCAGTGCTCACTGATCCATTCATGCAACGGTAGGGTATGTGGCAGACCCTACGCTTTGTGAAGTTTTAAAAGAAGTTAGAGATCTGTTAGTGGATTTTGAAATTGATGAAGTATTTTTCATTGTCGTGCTTCAATTTTTGAGATCTCTGAAGTTTCCTCCTAATGCTAAAGTTGGTTTCTTTGAGTTATTTGTTGAAAAATTTGAGAAGGAGATTCAGTATTTAAATTATCAGAACCAATAATATGAATTCCAAGATCCCAAAAAGTTCTTGGAAACTCTCCCTCCTTCAAAACAAGAAACAATAGAGCTACTCGTGGATGTTTGCATTGACAGTTTGCAGCTCGAAGCATGTATTGTGGAGTTGGGGCAGAAAATAGAGTTTGGTTTTTTCGATCCTATTGCAACATACATGGAAATTTTTCTCAATTTGAATGATAGATCAAATTGTATTTTACATAACCAGACTTGTTATGTGCATGTATGGCTATCAGCATTTACATTTGTGTCTAGGTTTAAGAACTTTCAAGCAGCATCCTTGTCACAGTTACTTTATTGGTTGATCTGGCATTATAGCGTTACTTGATCTATTGGTTTTGTAGCAAATTAGGGGATATTTGTAAATAAATAAGCTGCCAAAGGCAACATTTCAGTTTCCGGTATTTGTTTATGTACAGGTTGCAGTATGTACATGTTTTTGGATTGGTATGAGTTTTTTTGGGTTTGCAGATATTGATTCCATAGCCCAATGGACGAAGGCACTGGTCTGCTCTTCCAAAGATCTGTCGTTCTTGGCACCTCCAAAGGAGCTACCATCCCCATTGGAGCCAATGTTAGAGTCGGTCTTTACATCCCTCCGTCAGAGATCATTTCTCTTATTGCATTTCATTTTTAGGTGTCTCGTCACACTCATTCATCTGCATTCCATTAGGAGCATGCCATTATCTCACGGAAGGATTTTTCTCTCATTCTCTCCCTCATGTTGTACTTTGTTGGTTGTTGGGAATTTATAATTATTCATTTTATTTACAGTCATTTACGATCATAGGTGGTATGTTGGTAAAAAGAGTCATTTCGAGGCATTAGGTCTAGGGTTGGTCTAAGAATCTCAAATCATACATTAGACCATGAGAGACTCTTCAATAAGTTTTCATTTCAAGATTTTCATCATCAATAATGCTCAAGGATGTTTCTTCTTCAAAACTCTGTTTTGAGGAAGAAATCGTCAAATTAATTGTTTGTAATAAATATGTATTTTTAAAGTTTTTCGCCATGGAGTATTTCAAATGCAGCCCTGGTCATCCTTTTCCGAAATCCAATGCCACCATCCCTGCAAAAATCAACCAAGAAGCAATAGTTTTAGCCAAAAAATCAAAGAGGAATCTTGAAAAGCAGAGTTGTATTAAAAGTGAATAAATGCCAATTCTGAAACATTACAAAAATGGGTCTTTACAAAGAAAAAATAAAAGTCATGACTTTATATAGATATTTCTATGTTTATCAATGCCATTTTCACCCAAGAGATCAATTGAAGTCGACTCAAGCTGTGGAAGGGCGAAACTGAATTTTGGAGCTAAGACTGTGTGCTTGGGTGTGCGCGCAGCGCATTGGAGGAAGGCGCGGCGCATCCACAAGACGCGACGCATTGGGCCATGTCTGACTGTGTTAATTTGCTCGATCGTGGCGCACAGAGTCGACGCGGCGCACTGGGTGTGCGCACAGCACACAGAGCCGACAGGCTTAATTTCATCACCACTTCACCAAAATTTCAAATCAACTCGGTTTTCTAATGATCCAAGTAAGTTTGTGAGCTTTGGTTATGGATAGTAGCTGGTGTTTGGTGTAGTTTGAAAGCGAAACATAAGAATTTAAATGCCAAAATGATAAACCCTCTCAAATGCCAAGATACTATTAGGGTTTGTATTTGAAATTTAAAGGGTGTGAATTTTTTGCCAAGAACTTCAAAGCATATTCCTTATCACTGTCACATTGTTTTCATTGTTGGAAATGTTGTCATTGATGGCAAAGAAGCACAAAGGAGCAGCACCTGAACTAGCAATAAGGCAAAGGAGATGACAAAGGAGGATCACTTGAAACATCATCCAAGGAGCAGAGAAAGCATAAGAAGAGGTAGCAAGGAAGAAAAAGAAGCAAGAGAGATAAGGAATTGAGGTAGCAGACAAAGCAGAGATAGTGAATAGAAGCAGAGGCAACGTAATGTACAAAAGAGTTGAACTTAAGAAATGTAGTGCAATGAAGGCAGCAGATGCAGAGATAGGCAAAGAACAGAGGTACAGCAAAGGCAGAGGCAGAGGTCGAGTAGCAGAAGCAGCGAAAAGAAGAAAAAAAAGGCAGCGCTGAATCACAGACAGGCAAAGGAGGCAGCGCTGAAACAAAGACAGAAAAAGGAAGCAGTGAATACAATGGAGGCAGCAAAGAAGAAAATGAAGGCAGAGGAAGCGAATATAACAAAGGCATAGTCGTTATCACTGCAGCAGAGGCAGAGGCAGAGGCAAAGCGACAGGAGAAGCAGAGACAGAGGCAGAGGCAGAGCCGTTATAATTCCGAGAATCATACCCCAAGCCGGGCGTTACGCATATAATGCAAAACCAAATTCCGGGAATCGCACACTCCAACCGGCGTTATAGATTTAACATAATTCATAAACATTATTCCGGGAATCGCCTAACCCGCTGGCAGACACATATATATATATATATATATAATATCCATCACAATACATATAAATGTCACGCATTTCATATTCTGAAATGGTCCAAGGCATATACATTAATATATATTTAAGTGGAGCATGTTATGATCAATGGAAAGGAAGTAATATAAAGTGGGACCCTCACCCAATCGCAATCGGAGATCGCAAGGGCAGCAGAACATGTAACCAACATAAAGTTGCGATTGCGATGGAAATCCGGACCCGATGGATCAATGAACCATAATTCATGTGTGTTTGAGTTCCAGTGAATAGTGATGATCGCATCGGAGAACATAAGAGTTACGATTGCGATTGGAAGACCGGACCCGATGGGTCTATATACCATGTTTAACAAAGTGTTTGAAGTCCAGTTCCAATCGCATCGAAAAGAAACAAACCATCGCAACACATATCAAAGGACTTGCGATTGCGATTAAGAGTTCGGACACGATGGACTTATAAATTATGATTAACAAATGTTTCAGTTCCAGGTTCTAATCGCATCGGCACTGGTCAATCGCATCGGAGAATATAAGAGTTGCGATTGCGATTGGAAGTCTGGACCCGATTGGTATATAAAATACGACTCATAAACAACTTGAGTTCCAGGTCTAATCGAATTGGCACTGGTCAATCGCATCGAAGAATATAAGAGTTGCGATTGCGATTGGAAGTCCGGACCCGATTGGTATATAAACTACGACTCATATAAAACTTGAGTTCCAGGTCTAATCGCATCGGCAAAACGCAGTGAACAGTGATCAATCGCAATCGGAGTAGGAGAGGTCAATCGCATCGGAGTATTCGAAGTCGCGACTGCGATCAATCGCAATCGGAACAAGCGCAAAGGATTCAATCGCAATCGGAAGATTTTAGTTGCGATTGCGATCAATCGCAATCGGAGCAGGAGTGATCAATCGCAATCGGAGGAGAACCAATGCATCAGAAAACATGTCAGGTGGGCCCGAAAGGGAATTTGTTAAGTATTATCAAGATTATTCATTGATTATAGTAGAAGCAGCAGTTGTTTGTTAAAACCTTATATAAGGATGTCGAGAGTTGATTTAAGTTGTATCAAAAGGCGCTGTTATATATATAAAGGGGGATTGTATTAAAATATGCCGCGTGGTCTGTAGACCCACGGGCCTCGGCTTAAGGTGGAGGGTGATTTGTAACATAATACAATTGTGATATAGGTATGTTCCGGCTTGCGGAACTCGCCACATCAACAAGACACTCGTGGCATGAAAAGGGTTGGAATTTCCCTGATTTAAAAGTCAGCAACTGCATTTTAGTTATTTAAAAGGCACAGTTACACGTATGCAACAGTTACACCCCCACAGAGGACAGAAAAGTAAACAGAGCCGAAAAGAGATAAAACACAGTCACAGAAAAGACAAAGACAGCCAAAGAAAAGAAAAATGCGTAGCGATTCAAAAGACTAAATGAGTTGAGCTGGAGTTCTCATTTGTAAATTTGAATGTAAATGTTTTATTTAAATTTATATTGTTGTGATGCATTGGCAAGTCTCCGGAAGAGAGAAAATATCCCACTGTAATATTAAAATAAGCACCTACAGTTACATTTTTCTGAGTGAGCTGAAAAGAGATGAGAAGGCAGAAGGCAAAGAGACATGGCTATCCATTTCGAATTCCCAGTGGAATACAAACAACCATGAAGCTATTTTTGTATAAAACTGGGTAATATCCAAGGGGAGATGGTTGACGAAAAAGGAGTGAGAGAAGAAGAGAGTATGCAGCAGAATTAAAGAGAGTTGAAGAGAATAAGCAAGTTGCACGAAGAATGTGAATAAGGAGGAGCTGAGCAAAGAAGAAGAAGGGGCTGAGCAGAGATGATGCAGGTCTGATATAAGAGTTGATGAACAGCAGAGAAGAAGGTACAAAACAGAGCTGATATCCAAGGTAAATCAGCAAGTGTTTTTCTTTTGAAAGAGTAAAGAAGTTGGAGCTTCCCTATCAAGTTGTAGCTTGATAGATGTCAGTTGTAGCTGACTGAGGTAGGAGCCTCCTGTAGGTTGGTGCCTGCAGAAAATAGATGGGAGTTGGTGCTTCCACATCAAGGTGTAGCTTGATAAAATGTCAGTTGTAGCTGACTGAGGTTGGAGCCTTCTGTAGGTTGGTGCCTGTAGAAAATTGGAGGGAGTTGGTGCTTCCTTGCAAGTTGTAGCTTGCAGAATTGAGGATAGAGCCTCCTGTAGGTTGGTGCCTGCAGAAAAACAGTGGTGAGAGGGAGTAGGAGCTTGCCTTTGCATCACAACAATAATAAGATGTGGTTTTCTCCCTTTATGGGTTTCCACGTATATCTGGTGTCTATGTGCGTGATTTCTATGTGTTGATATAATATATCTATTCTGCTAATACTTGCTGCTAACATATTAAGATTGATGGTACATTATCTAATTTGCTTATTAATTGCTGCTCATAAATAAAGATTGCTCACACATTATGTTGATCATGAAATGAAGGTGTTAATAAAGTAAAATAAGTTTTAAAGGAAAAGTTTTAAAAGTCCATGAATGTGTTAAACTGATTCACCCCCCCCTCTCAGTTTAACTAAGAGTTCAACAGTCATAATCCCCTCTCCTATTCCCTTTGTCCCAAAAACCAATCATATCCCTTGTACCCATTTTTCCTATCACTAAACCCTACTAGCCCTCCCCCTTTCATATCACTTATAAAATCCCCAATTCCCAAAATTCAAGTGACTGTTATTGCATTAAATTCACATGAAAAACCCCCACTTTGCCCGCTGTTCATACTTACCACAGCCCTTCATTTCCCTTTGGCATATTTTGCATTGAAGCAAAAATACCTATTTCTCATTTTCAAACCAATCAAACATACAATTTTTATATACATTGCAAAACACTATGTCAGAGACAAATTCATCATATGAGCAAGAATATGAGCAGGACAGTGACTCAACCATTGAGCTAAATGTACCGAGGAGGTCTCATAAAAGTGGCAGGCACGTCAAAGAAGAGCCCACTTCCTTGACTCAATTGCAGGCCTACCCACTTGCAATGGCATGCTTTCAGCAACATTCATGTTTTCAGTATTGTGAGATGATTGCTCAGATTCAGCATCATCAGGAGTTGGTTCGCTTATTTGTCCTACATTTGCGTGATGTTCATGTAAACTGTTGTATAAAATCAGCCCCTACATTCAAATTCCAGCTAGGGTCCCCTTTTTCTTCCTTATCGTTGCCATTTCCCGAGCTGGAAATGCATTGAAAAAAGGCTAAAATTTGCTTTTAAAGGTTATATAAGGCCTAGCTCCTTTCTCCCCGAGCTCCGCGCCTCCTTTCATCCATATAGCCAAGCGCCACTCCCAGAGTGTTTATCGCAAATCGCGTGATCACGCTATCGCATTTTCCTCCCCCTCGCAAAAGCGCAGTTTCCCGTTTATGTCGTTTCATGGCATCGTATTTTTTGTTTTTGCGATCTGCGCTCAACCGGTCACTCCCCTCGCAGAGCGCAGATTCTGGTTATTCCATCGCTCCCTCCATCGCATTTTCTCCTCTTGCGAATTCGCGATGTGCGTTATGGGTCCCACTTCTAGAGCTGTTGCTCCATGGTTTTGTCACGTTTTTCTTCGTAACTCCCACGAAAGTTAATTTCTGATTTTTGGTGCCGTTAGCATTGTCTCGCCATTTTTTGTCATCCACCCACGTGTCATTCGCTTTTCCCTCCACCATTCACATATTTCGTTTATGTGCCGCATTCGGCGTTTTTGTTTGGTGATTTTGCTTCGTGCACTCATCATCGTCCCTTTATATTACCCCATTTTCACTTCCCATTTCTTTGCTGTTCCCCTGTGTTTTTCGCCACCCCGCGTCATCTTATCATCCTCTCAAATCTGTGCCACCACTTCCATTAACCTCACTACGTCCACTCTCTCTGTGATTAATCTTATTCAGCAGGCTTTTGTTCTTGCAGGAACTTGTTGTGGGAATGAAATTGGCAGAAAGGATCCGGGAACCATTATGATGTGACCCCCATCGAAGAAAGATACTTTGATCTATAGAACTCTCCAGAGAATCAAAAGGGCACATGCAGCAGCAGATTATTAATGAAGGAGCAATGAATTCAGTGTCCGGCATGAAAAAGGTTTTAAATTTAAATTCAAAACCTGTAGATCGAAAGTACCACGTAAAGAAACAGGCGCCTCAAGGTTTAATTGCCGCAGATCTCCCTCCTCCAGCAAAGGGCCGAAATATCTACATATTTTATTATTTATGTCTTGTTTGTAAGAAGATTTCCATTCCCAGTATTCATTTCCGGAAATAAGTCGTAAAGTACAGTCATTTATGTTCAGTCATTCATAGTGTGGGCGCGAATGTTTTCCGCCATCTGATTCAAAATAATTCATTAAATGCTTTCCATCTACCTCCTCCTCTAGAATTCTCTATCTCTTCTATAAAAGCGAGAAGGAAAGACATTGTAAGGGTTCCAGATTTCTATCAGCAAACTGTACAGTGAAAAGGCTTTTGTATACATTTTGTAATACTTCTGTATGAAGGTTCAGAGCCCGTAGGGTCTCAGTGAGGAGGAGTTATAACTGTAATGAGGATTCTGGTCTCTAGTATCTCACAGTATGTAATTTTCTCTTATGTGTTAATACAATATCTCATTTCATGCTATTTATCTTCTTCTTGTATCATGTTCTAGAATGCGAGTGGCTCACTAGTTTGCAATAAGGATTCATCCCTGTTGATGCCATTTCTGGAATTAGTCAAGCGCTTTAAATAGGCCTAGTCATGATATATTGTTCCATGCTCGTCTCTTCCATATTTTCTGCTATATTAGTTACTTGAGGAGGGTGCTTTTAAAACGCCATTTTCATATAAGGATTCATAAATTAATATGCCCTTATGTGGTTCTATTGTGTATCTGGGTATCAGTCTCATGTTAACTAATATCTTCTCTATGCTTCCTCACCACAGTCACTTCCTCATATTTGATTTCTGTGATATATTATTTGAACTGGCCCTCTTTACAGTAAGTTGTCTCTTAACTGTCTGATGCCTTTGTATTGGAGTTTTACATGATGTCCCTACACTACTCTTATCTTTGTGTCAGCTTCTGAGAGAGTTTGGTCCCATTCAAAACTTATTTCCTTGTTCAAACAAGAGATAGTGAGTGAGCTCTTGGACTCACAATCCAATTTATATGAAGAACTCCTTGCTATATTAAGATGTCCTAGGCACTGGTCTATGGCAACTCTAGACTGTCCCTAGGGGGTGACAAAATTGTCCACAACATATTTATGGCGCTGTTGTCGGGGAACGAATTCAAGAATATCAGTTTCCTTGGGTCTCGACAAATTGTTTTCACTCTCTAATCAGGTGAGCACAGAGAGTTGAAGAGTTGCATATCTCTCACCTTGGCGACTCCACTGGTCTTTATTTGATAAATTTATTGGTAGTCCTGGCTCCTCGTAGGCCGCATTTGAGGTCAGATACATCTCAGCTGAAAACACCCTACGTGTCTGACCCAGAGAAGATCATTCATAAAAGAGTTTGGAAGGAGAGGAAGCCAGCTCGTGCTGAAAATCCTGAATATTCCATTGAAGATTATCCGCCCTCTTCTTCTCAGGAAGTTAGAACAGAAAATCTCGAGTTTTACTCAGAAACTCCACGTAGAGGAATGTTACACTAAAAAATTTCACCTTGACATTCTGCTGACTGTATGAGCTCATTAAACACTCATACATGCCTCCTTTGCAAGTCTTACAACCTTTGTTCCTCATTCCAAGCCTCAGAACTGGAAGAAAAACCCTAAAAATATCTAAAACTCAGGGTACGCAGGTAACATGAGACCTTCTTGCATTTTTAGCTAGGGTATGCAGGTAATGTGAAGAGAAACTGCGTTCGAGAACGCATTTTTCCAGTGTAATGCCTGCGGTACCCCTGTAAAGTCAAAAAAGCGCAAAATTAAACTGAAAAAAGTTGAATTTTGGTTAATTCTGGAAGGTTCTAGATGATATTTTTTGGGGATGAGTACACTTTGATAAGGTGAATGTATCCCACACCTTAAGGAACTAATCCCTTGATGTGAGGAGCCTATCCCTTTGAAGGAGGGTTCTATCCCTTTAAAGGTGGAATCCTAACCTCCTCATCTGCTCTATAAAAGGAGGCATTGAGTAACCTCAAAGGGTTAAGTTAAGATGTTGGAGATTGAGATTTTGGAGATTGAGAATTGGATTTGAAGATTTATATGTGATTGAGCTGAAGTGCTGTTAAGATTTAGACTTCTTTCTGCTGAGCTTTTGAGAGGAAAGATCACATACCTCTTTGTGCTTTTGAAGGAAGAGTGCAAGACTTATCAAAGTAGAGGAGACTCCTGCTTCGGACCCCGAGAAGGCCTTTCGAACATCAAGGCTAAGGTTGTAAGGTTATTATGTATATTTTAAGATTAATACAATCAAGTTCTGTTTTTCTCAATAAATTGTCGTTCGATTGTTTATTTCAATAAGCTGTCGTTTGATCATTTATTTCATAGATTCCTTGATCACTATGATAGGTATGTTTTATAATTATTTTTTATACAGGTGCTATTGATATTTTCTTGTTTGTGATTGCATATCAATGAAAGATGATACTTTCTTGTGACAAAAGGGCCCTTGTTGCGATGAAGGATTATTGATGCAATGGAAGCACTGCGACCGCAAATAAGCATTTGGATCTAAGGTAGGATCGACACCTTCATAGCATTTATTTGTAAAATGAATATACTTAGAGAAAGACAAACTTAGTTGTTCGTTTGTTGCTAGATTGTCTTCTGACACTAGGGAGATCGGTTTTGTCTACAAGAACGATTTATCCGGCCAACAAGGAAGTGCCTGGATTGAAGAAGATTCTCATCCTGCTTTCGAGGCTGAAGAAATTAAAGAGGTCACAGAAGTAGTTGCTGTTAACCGTGAGTTATTACCATCCACACCTCAGGCTTCTGTGCAATATATTCCCATTGTTATTCATACTCCACTTCCTCCTACTCCTCTCCCTTCATTTGTTTCTCAGACTGTTGCTCAGCCCCCACCTCTCCCAATGGCTAATGTTCCTGCTTTTCTATTGAAAAAATACGCTCCCTTGGCCTTACCCCAAGTGCTAAATGATATGCCACAGGATTATCTAAATATTCTGCCGAGATTTAATGGTGAAAATGAAGTTGATGCTCAGAAACATCTCGATACCTTCTGCTCTTTTGCAGAAAACTTAAATGTTGAACATTTGGATGTGGTCTTGAGATTATTTGTGCAGTCTTTGGAGGGTGAAGCCAGAAAATGGTTTAAGACATTGGGAAATAATTCTGTGACCACCTGGGACCAGATGGAGAATACTTTTCTCAGAAAGTGGGGAGAAAATAAAGATCATGGTCAATGTCTTACTGAGTTTAATACAATGAAGAAGAAACAGAATGAAGGGGTATCAGAGTTTATTAAAAGGTTTAACGAGTTATATTTAATCTTGCCTCCCGAAATGAAGCCCCATGAAGCTGCTGCCAAGATAATTTTCATAGCAGCCTTTGATTTTGATTTTGGCTTCTCATTGAGAGAAAGGAAACCTGCCACTTTGGATGATGCACAATCAGATGCTCTGGAATTAGAAGCAAACTTTGCCTCCATTGGGAAACTAAAGGGAAAAATTGAATAGGATACTAGGAGGAGAGGCAAAGAAGAAGTTTCCACCTCCAATCAGGAAAAAGATTCAGATAAAATGGATGAAATAAGAAAAATGATAAAGAATATGGTCAAGCTTGAACTGGAAGCAAAGAATGCAGCTCCCAAGAACTATTACAATGCTCCAAACAGAGGATGCAATCCTCAGTATAGAAGGCCACCGCTACAGATATTTCCAAGAGAAGTAAAAGAACAACAAGACTAGGTACCTCATCCCTTATACCTGGAAGGACCAGCAGATGACTCCACTGGAGATGCAGCTTATGGATTAGAAGATTCGAATCTGGATTTTTCAAATACGGATGATATGGATTTCCCATTGCAAGACAAAGACGAAGAAGCAGAGATTGATCATTATTGTAAACAATTTGCTGATTTCATGCGAGCACAATTCAATGTAAAATATGATCTCAAATCTTCAAGGAAGAGGACCAGAACTCAAGATCAAGAAGAGGAGCCACCTTAGGAAGAAGTATTTGCTCAGAAGGAATCAGCAACAAAGAGAAACGTAGAAAAAGGTAAGAATCCTCTGAATACTCCTTTGCAGTCTAATGATCAGATTCCTTCTTCTTCAAAAATAGTCAGTCCTCCTAATGCTAAGCCAATGTCAAAAGAAGTCAAGTCTTCAGTTGAAAATAAGGATTCAAAAGAAGTTGTGATATAAAAGCCCTCACCTGCTTTCAATTTGCAAAAAGAACTTGAGAAGATTAAGATTCCAGTCCCCTAAACAGAATTATTAAAACATCTTGTATACCAGTCTCAAGTCACTTCCTTTATGCTTCCTCCTGAAATACCAATTGCACTTGATAGTCTAAATCTTCAAGAAGAAAGACCCATGGTAGTCTTTGGCCCACATGTCGAGGAGATAGACCTTTCTACTCCTCCTTTTTACGTGTCCCTAGTCATTCATGACCTGCTGTTACACAATTGTATGTTAGATTATGGGTCTTCCCATAATCTTATGCCTCTGTCTGTCATGGGGCAACTAGGGCTACAAATTACGAGACCATACAAAGATTTATATTCATTTGATTCTAAAAGAGTTAAATGCTTGGGAATGATTAAAGATTTAGTGGTCAATTTGGCTCAAATCCCAGCAAAGAGTGTGGTCATGGACATTGTGGTTGCTGATATCCTAGCCCGCTTTGGCATGCTGTTGTCAAGGTCCTGGGGTACAAAGATTGGGGGATCAATTAAGTTGGATCTGACATATGCTACTTTCCCAGTCTTTGGAGGACAGGAAAGGAGGTTATACCGGGAGACTAGATTTGTTAAAATGGTAACTAAGGCTGACTGCTCAGAGAACTCTCCAGTTTATAACAAAGAGGGAGACTTCTCATGTTTGATGTTAGAAGAAAATCAAAATTATGTTCATGAGCCTCTCTTTAGTCAAATTCAAGCTGAGCAGCCTAAAGGAGATCAGGAATCAGAAATTTGGACTTTGCATTTTGATGGAGAAAATTCAAGGGAAGGCAATGGAGCTGGGGTATTATTAATCTCTCCCACAGGGAAATGGGTGCCACTGTCCTTTAAATTGGAGTATGAGGCTACAAACAATGTAGCTGAATACGAGGCACTATTATTGGGACTGCAAACAGCTAGAAACATGGGCATCCAATGTTTAAAAGTCCTAGGAGACTCTGAGCTGGTGGTAAGGCAGATCAAAAACGAATGCCAAACTAAGCATCCACGGTTGAGAGCATATAGAAATGAAGTATGGGACGTGATAGAAAATTTCTTCTCAGCATTTAACATACAGTTCATGCCCAGGGAGCAAAACAGAATAGCAAATTCTCTTGCTGTAGCTGCCAGTACATTCCGTCCTCCTCAGAACCCGCTTTTAAGATATGAAGTGGATGTACGGTACAAACCATCTATTCCAGATAATATAAAGCATTGGCAGGTATTTGAAGATGATGAACAGATGAAGAGATTCATGGAGACAGTGGGAGAATTCTCCAATATGGAGATTGATGATAATGAGGAGGAAGAAGTTGAAAATATTGCAGAGAACAAATGGGAAGAAAGAATAGCAGGAAATAAAGTGCTGCAGCTAAAAGGAAATGTTATACCTAGGGGTTTGGTGCCTCTAGAAATATTATTTAACAAAGATTATATTCCATTGATGCCAAACAAGGTGACAGAAGAAGATCAAGTGGGAGATTTGAATCTGGGTACTTATGTTGATCCCAAAATTGTAAAATTATCTAAAAGAGTCCCAGAAGAATACAAAGAAAAATATCTGAAGTTGTTTCAATCTTACAAAGATGTATTTGCTTGGTCCTATCAGGACCTAAAAACTTTTGATGTTAATATAATGCAACATAAAATCCCTTTGAGGGAAGGTGCAAAGCCCTATAAGCAGAAACTCAGACAGATAAATCCTCTGCTGCTTCCCTCTATTGAAAAAGAAGTCAAGAAGCTATTGAAAGCCAAAATAATTGTGCCATTGAGATACTCAGAATGGATAGCAAACCTTGTCCCTGTTCGAAAGAATAATGGAGAAAAAAGGATGTGTGTAGATTTCAAGAATTTAAATAGAGCATCATTGAAAGATAATTATCCACTGCCTAAGATGGACCACATCCTGCAAAAAGTGGTGGGAGCGTCCAGAATGTCAATGATGGATGGTTTTTCTGGTTATAATCAGGTGGCGGTTTTCCCAGAGGATTAGAAGAAAACTGCGTTCACTACACCATGGGGAACCTTTATGTATGCCAGAATGCCATTTGGATTAATTAATGTGGGAGCTACTTTTCAGAGGGCAATGGATATAGCCTTTGTTGGGGAGCGGGACAAGTTTTTGGTAGTATATCTCGATGACATCACAGTGTTTTCGAAGAATGATGATGAACATATTGAGCATTTAAGAAGAACTTTTGAAAAGTGTAGAAGGTATGGCCTATCCCTCAACCCTCAAAAGTCCTTATTTGCATTAGATGAGGGAAAACTCTTAGGGCACATTGTAACAAAATATGGTGTGAAAATAGACCCTAAGAGAGTGGAAGTAATAAACAACATTCCCCTGCCCAGGAATAAGAAGGAAGTACAGGTATTTTTAGGCCGAATTAATTTTCTAAGAAGGTTTATTCCTAACTATGCCGAGATAGTTAGGCATATAACTAATATGTCGAAAAAGGAGAATGAAGTAAAATGGTCCCAGGAGTCTAAAGATGCATTCACAAGGATAAAACAGGCATTCGCTGAAGCTCCTGTGCTAGCTAGACCCGATTACAAAAAGCCATTTATGATATTCTCATTTGCTTCGCCTCATACAATTGCTGGAGTATTATTACAGAAAAATGAGGAGGGATATGAACAGCCTATAGCTTTCTTCAGTCAAGTGCTTTATGATGCTGAATTAAAATATAATATATTGGAGAAGCAGGCATATGCCCTGGTAAATTCCCTTAAAGCTTTTAGAGTATATGTTTTGCAATCTCACATTACTGCATATGTTCCCACAGCAGCTGTCAAAGACATTCTTGTTCAGGGAGATAGCGAAGGTAAAAGAGGAAGATGGATTGCAAAAATACAAGAATATGATTTGGATGTATGGCCCACTAAGCTGATTAAGGGACAGGGACTTGCCAAGATGTTGTCTGAATTGAATCATCAAGCTTTGGGCATTAATCTATCTATGATAGCAAATGAAGGATCCGAGAAAGAAGAAGAACAGCAAGGGCTGGAGATGGCCACTCAAAAGATACATATGAAATATCTAACTAGTCCTTGGTATAAAGAAATAGTTGAATATCTTTTAACACTTAGCTGTCCTATAGGATGCGATAAGGTAAAATACAGAGCTGTAAGAATGAAATCACAAAAATATGTAATTGCCAATGGACAGCTCTATTGGAGAGACCCTCTAGGTATATTATTGTTATGCCTCACAGAAAATGAAGTGTAGAAAGTACTGACAGAATTTCATGAAGGAATTTGTGGAGGACATTACAGTTGGAGGGCTACAACACATAAAATCTTGAGGGCCGGTTTTTAATGGCCAAAACTGTACTCAGATACTTTTGCTCGGGTCAGAGCATGCGACAAGTGCCAAAGATTTGCAGAAAGACAAAAATTAGCAGCTCTACCCCTGATTCCTATTCATGTGAATGAACCATTTCAGAAATGGGGATTAGACTTTATAGGAGAAATACATCCCCCATCAAGTGGCCAACATAAATGGATACTAACAGCCACAGATTACTTTACGAAATGGGTGGAAGCCATACCTACAAGAAATGCTACAGATGCTGTGATAATGAAGTTTATGGAGGACAATATCATATCTAGGTTTGGTTGTCCCGCCAGGATTGTAACTGACAATGCGCAGGCTTTCAAGTCTGCCAGGTTTGTAAAGTTCTGTCAAAGGTATAACATTACATTGACTCACTCCACAGCTTACTATCCCTAGGGAAATGGCTTAGCAGAGTCATCCAATAAATCCTTGGTGAGGGCCTTGAAGAAAACAATAAGTGAGAATCAGAAGAATTGGGACTCCCAATTAAGATTTGCTTTATGGGCGAATAGGATAACCAGCAAAAGAGCAACAGGGAAGTCACCCTATGAGCTGGTGTATGGGCAAGCTGCTGTGTTTCCTCTGCAATTGGCATTGCCAGTGGCACGTTTTATGCAGGAGAATCAGGAAGAACCAGATGACATGATCAGAAGAATTAATCAGATGGTAGAATTAGAAGAAACACGCAACCAGGTAAATGAGAGACTGGTAGGGTATCAGGAAAAAATGAAGGATATTTTTTATCGCCATGCAAAAGATAGGAATTTCCAAGTTGGAGACCTGGTTCTCAGGTGGGATGTTCGCAGAGCAGAAAAGGGCAAGCATGCTAAGTTTGATCCACTGTGGTTTGGCCCATTCAAAATCATGAATCCAGGGAGAAATAATACTTTCATGTTAGAAAACCTACAGGGTGATCTGCTGGACGCCCCTGTGAATGGACAATTCCTTAAACACTACTTTCGGTACTGACTCAAGCAGATCAGGCTTGATGTATTTTAATGTATATAATATAAGTGTGATTTCAATTTTGAATGTAAATAGTATAAATAAGCTGATAAGTTTTGAGGAAAAGCAAAGGGATCGTGGAATGAAATTCACGCACAAGAGGGTCTGAGGTCTGCGAGTTCTCGGCATGCCCGAGGACGAACATGCCGTCCCCAGATGGAGCCGATGTTGTATAAAATCAGCCCCTACATTCAAATTCCAGCTAGGGTCCCTTTTTTCTTCCTTATCGTTGCCATTTCCCGAGCCAGAAATGCATTGAAAAAAGGCTAAAATCTGCTTTTAAAGGTTATATAAGGCCTAGCTCCTTTCTCCCCGAGCTCCGCGCCTCCTTTCATCCATATAGCCAAGCGCTACCGATAGAGTGTTTATCGCAAATCGCGTGATCGCGCTATCGCATTTTCCTCCCCCTCGCAAAATCGCAGTTTCCCGTTTATTTCGTTTCATGGCATCGCATTTTTCGTTTTTACGATCTGCGCTCAACCGGTCACTCACCTCGCAGAGCGTAGATTCTAGTTATTCCATCGCTCCCTCCATCGCATTTTCTCCTCTTGTGAATTCGCGATGTGCGCTATGGGTCCCACTTCCAGAGCCGTTGCTCCATGGTTTTGTCACGTTTTTCTTCGTAGCTCCCACGAAAGTTAATTTCTGAGTTTTGGTGTCATTAGCATTGTCTCGCCATTTTTCGTCATCCACCCACGTGTCATTCGCTTTTCCCTCCACCATTCACCTATTTCGTTTATGTGCCGCATTCAGCGTTTTTGTTTGGTGATTTTGCTTCGTGCACTCATCATCGTCCCTTTATATTACCCCATTTTCACTTCCCATTTCTTTGCTATTCCCCTGTGTTTTTCGCCACCCCGCGTCATCTCATCATCCTCTCAAATCTGTGCCACCACTTCCATTAACCTCACTACGTCCACTCTCTCTGTGATTAATCTTATTCAGCAGGCTTTTGTTCTTGCAGGAACTTGTTGTGGGAATGAAATTGGCGGAAAGGATCTGGGAACCATTATGATGTGACCCCCATAGAAGAAAGATACTTTGATCTATAGAACTCTCCAGAGAATCAAAAGGGCACATTTTGGCGGATGAAAGCATTAATGCAGCAGCAGATTATTAATGAAGGAGCAATGAATTCAGTGTCCGGCATGAAAAAGGTTTTAAATTTAAATTCAAAACCTGTAGATCGAAAGTACCACATACAGAAACAGGCGCCTCAAGGTTTAATTGCCACATATCTCCCTCCTCCAGCAAAGGGCCGAAATATCTACCTATTTTATTATTTATGTCTTGTTTGTAAGCAGATTTCCATTCCCAACATTCATTTCCGGCAATAAGTCGTAAAGTACAGTCATTTATGTTCAGTCATTCATAGTGTGGGTGCGAATGTTTTCCGCCATCTGATTCAAAATAAGTCATTAAATGCTTTCCATCTACCTCCTCCTCTAGAATTCTCTATCTCTTCTATAAAAGCGAGAAGGAAAGACATTGTAAGGGTTCCAGATTTCTATCAGCAAACTGTGCAGTGAAAAGGCTTTTGTATACATTTTGTAATACTTCTGTATGAAGGTTCAGAGCCTGCAGGGTCTCAGTGAGGAGGAGTTATAACTATAATGAGGATTCTGGTCTCTAGTATCTCACAGTATGTAATTTTCTCTTATGTGTTAATACAATATCTCATTTCATGCTATTTATCTTCTTCTTGTATCATGTTCTAGGATGCGAGTGGCTCACTAGTTTGCAGTAAGGATTCATCCCTGTTGATGCCCTTTCTGGAATTAGTCAAGCGCTTTAAATAGGCCTAGTCATGATATACTGTTCCATGCTCGTCTCTTCCATATTTTCTGCTATATTAGTTACTTGAGGAGGGTGCTTTTAAAATGCCATTGTCATATAAGGATTCATAAATTAATATGCTCTTATGTGGTTCTGTTGTGTATCTGGGTATCAGTCTCATGTTAACTAATATCTTCTCTATGCTTCCTCACCGCACTCACTTCCTGATATTTGATTTCTGTGATATATTATTTGAACTGGCCCTCTTTATAGTAAGTTGTCTCTTAACTGTCTGATGCCTTTGTATTGGAGTTTTACATGATGTCCCTACACTATTCTTATCTTTGTGTCAGCTTCTGAGAGAGTTTGGTCCCATTCAAAACTTATTTCCTTGTTCAAACAAGAGATAGTGAGTGAGCTCTTGGACTGACAATCCAATTTATATGAAGAACTCCTTGCTATATTAAGATGTCCTAGGCACTGGTCTATGGCAACTCTAGATTGTCCCTAGGGGGTGACAAAATTGTCCACAACATAAACCTTGCTGGAGTGAACTTCACCTTGACACCAGAAACCATTTCTCAGGCAACCGGAATACCAAAATTAGGTGAAGAGTGGAATAAGAGACAGCAGCTGGATAGAGCATATTATGAACCTTACATCAGGCCTGGTTATATGAGGCAGCTCAGCAGGGTGTTTCCTTTCATATTCCTGAAGGAGTCCTATGCGCCATTAATCAAGCTCATCATCAGATACTTCAGTTGCGAGGGTAGATTCTCACGCCTTTATGCACACCACATCCGGATGTTGATGCATTTCATGAGAGTGAGGATGATGAGCATTCCATATTTCATGTGCTAAAACATAGAGCGGATGACTACCCTTGTGCAGAAGAAGACTCCAGAGCAATAACATAACAGCATTTATCATTATGCACTCATGAAGATTATTGTGGTACATCAGCTTCGATTGCAGGGCATTGCATGGGAGGAGTTCATTTCCCGTGACTTCTTTACAGCCCCTTAGCCTCCTCCAGAGATTTTTCATGATGAGGGTGAGCCTTCACATCAGTTTGAGGTTCGTAAGACAGAGCCTATCAGTGTTCCAGTGTGTGTTACCTATCAGAGAGGTACCAGAGCCTTATTTGCAGCAGCACGATGAGTACTATCTCCACCCGGGGTGGAAGGGGTCTCGTTACCTTCATCAGCAGCGCGAGTACTATCTCCACATGGCGTGGAAGGGATCTCACCTTCTACATCAGCACAGGTACAGGATAGAGGCAAGAAGCCTATGCAGGATGAGGGCCCCTCAGGAGGCCAAGATACTGATTTTATATTGATCGATGTTGATTCGAGCTCTCCCAGCTCAAAGCTGAAAGAAACCATCCAGGAGCAGAAAGTTGAGATCGACACATTGACCGAGAAATTGTAGAGAGCTCAGTGGGTTATAAATTACTTGGAGCAGCGGAATAAACAATTGGAGGATCATCACACACTCATGGAGCTGCAGAGAATCTGCGAAGACCGGGAATTGGTCCGAAAGAGACCAGGTGACATGACACCGTTTGAGCGGGAGATTTGCCTTACGAGAGCCAAAATTCATCTTGAGAAACTATTGGTGAATTAAAATAAGGATAAATACATGCTCAGACATATGGAGAACCACTATTGGGCCCACACACATGTTTGCAAAGTGAAGATGAAGATCCTGAAGGCGAGACTGAGGAGAGCACTGAAACGTCGGAAAAGGCCTGATCCACTTCGAATCTTGGTCGAAGCTTCTTTGGCTGAGCATGATACTTGATGGGGGACCTTCACTCCAAATTTTAGCAAATTTGGAGTAAATTTCGTCATTTTTGAAATTTTTGGTCGCAAAACAGATTTTTCCGCCCGACGCGTCGCGCCACTTGGCGCGCGCTTACGTTTGAGAGATCTTCTGGAGGAAAAATTTATATTTTTGAGTTTTTTATGATAAATTGTGCATGTTCAGAAATGGCTGAGAAATTTCATCAAGTTCTGGATTGTCTTAAGGGTCAAAAACACTCCAAAAATGGCCTTTCTGCCACTTTTTGCACCAGCAGGAACCAGTCTTGGGTGAGTGAAGTTTTGGAGAGGCAAATGAACTCCAAATTGAAATATTCCACTTGGGTTGGATAGTAGACAGACAGGGCTTTCCAACGAGCTATCATGAGCTCAATTTGGACTTTTTTAAGTGCCTCAACAATAGGCTCAAAGTGGCAAGATGCATTGAGTTTTTGGTCGCGGCACATAGAGAAATTTGGCCTCATTTTGACTCTTCAGCTCAGAAATTCGCCCAGTTTTGACTAGTTTCACTTTTTGATGTAATTATTGATCTATCTTGATGTAATTTGATGACTATGATGTAATTTTGGCTCATATTTACTTGTTCTAGAGGATTCATTCACTAAAAAGTGAAAATTAAATTAATGGATCAGCTTCCTAGCATATAGAGGCAAGTTGTTTGATTACCTAGATTTCAGTTCCTAGTTTAGAATTGGTTGAAATAGCTCCTCGAAGGATGATCTTGACCCCTAGAGGCATGGGAAGGGGTTAGGATCATCTATATCATGTATTTTCTGAGACATTTTCAGGGTTGGATACTTGGGAATTGTTTAGCACTCCATTGTACATCACTTCTGCATTTTTGGCAAAGGAAAGACTAGGGTTTTGTAGCATTTGTTGGGATCCTTGTGGCTCTGATTTTTGATGATGTTTTTCTCCATGTATCTGTAAGTTTCATTAATTTTATATGTATGCCATTTCCCATCTCTTTGCTTCTAAATTAAACAAATGAGTAACTAAGGTAGAATTCATTAGTTTGTTGTTTCTCTGCCTTAAAATTTTGTTTAGTTTTATATGTTTTCCTCTGTTTGAAGAGGATCCTTGCACCTTCTTGTCCTCTCCATCTTCTCAGCAGTCTTTTCTATCCATTCATTGAATCTAAGACATCAAATCCATTGCCTACCTTGCCCCAACTTGAACTCTGCAAGAATTGGCCTCATCCCCAAGCCCAAAATTGCCTTTCCCTTTTTCCAACAAAAACCCTTAAAAATTATTTCAAACTCCTTGATTAATATACCTAGCCTAAAATTAGCACTCATTTCAGTCATCTCAAAGCCTATTGATACATTTTTCCTGAGACTGACCCTGAGAGAGCCCTCTCTTGTTCTAGTAGGGCTAGCTACCAGACTGAGCGTGGTTTGGTGTTACCCTGAATCCCGCCTTCTTTCAGCCTAAGGTGGATTTGGGCACTAACAAGGCTAAAACAATTTCCATGCATTTTTGTTAGACTTAGGGGTTTCTAGTTTTCAAGAGAGTTAGATTTTATGTAGTGAATTAGTGGGTTTTAATTTATTTTAGTTAAATGTTGAGAATTATAACTACCCTTGAATGATTAGTGGCATATGAAGAGATAGTCAGTTTCATTTTATCTTGATATTAGGCTAAATTTAGAACTGTAGGAATTCAAGAGTTTTGTTGAGTGTTAAAGGAAGATGAAACACTTATTGTTAATTTGTATAAATAAGCCTCTATGGCATAGACCTAAAGATCTGCAGAGCTGCATAGAGCTAAAGAGCCAGAGAGGTAGAGTAGGGAGAGTAGAAGGCCATCGGATTGAAGATTTGGCCTAAACAGGAGGTTTTTGTAAGTAAACCCATGTATATATTATGAAGAATTGTTTCAGTATCACCTGTGCATCGGTTGGATTAATTTCTGTGTGTAGAATGCCTTGAATCTCCGTGAGCTGGGTATGAGTGAGACTCGGTAATTTGTTTTAAAATTCTGTTTGTATAACCAGTGATAAGAGTGTATGATGAATGTGTGATAAAACCCTATGTTAAGGGTTAATGACAATTAATTGAATTTATGCGCCTGTTGTATAAAGGAGGGTTTGGTTCTTGTGAGATTCCTGAATCATATACATTCTGTGATTATCTGAATGGGCCTAGAATTTCATAAGTAACTACATACAAAACAGTGTGGTAAATGCCTTTGAATAGATATTACCTTGAAATAGACATTCAAACTAATAGAACCGAAGTAAGAAGAGTATTTTTGTTGTAATACATATATACAGGGTACTTTATAAGAGATGGTTCCTATCCAAAGGCCATATGAACCCGTGAGTATTTACATAGTGGGGAGTCAGCTTTAAATGAAACCGTGAAGGCATAGAGGCCTCAATTGCTTGAAATTTTGAAGGGCTAACAAAACAGAGAGTTGACATCTGAAGAGACGTAGTGAAGAAAATTTGGAAGCGGAGCTGTGTATCAAAAAGATTGAATAGGTAAACCTAATACAGTGGTGTTGTTGGATCACTCGAGAGACAGAATAGTAAGGGCGAAGCTCACATTGAAGAACTGAAGTGAAATCGTAGACAAAAGGTTGACAATAGTGATGCGGAAGAAGTTATAGAACAAGCGAATGTAGTATAATGGTGCAGTTGGAGTAGACGAAACAGTCGGAACCTTGAAGGTATAGTAAAGGCAGTTTTTGGAATGATAAACCAGTGGTATTCGTAAAGTTTATAAGCGGTAAGCGGTTCATTGGAAAAAAATGTGATATCGTTCACTGACAGACACGTGGCGTTGAGTGGTTTTCGGAAACCACCCATTTTGCAC
The DNA here is from genome assembly GCA_034641835.2 of Pinus albicaulis. NCBI lineage: Eukaryota > Viridiplantae > Streptophyta > Pinopsida > Pinales > Pinaceae > Pinus > Pinus albicaulis. The sequence goes on along the minus strand of CM076571.1, from coordinate 913,244,962 downwards.
TTTTTTGGAGGGTTAAAGTTTGGCCAAAGAAAAATGTGATATCCGTCGGATGTGTCGATCAAATGATCAGACGGTGGTCGCATTTCCTAGTTGCGGAGGCATTAACAATTGATGAGGGACGTTAAGGTGCGCACAATTCTACCGTGCAATGACCGTCGATTTGGCAAGGTGAATCGTGATAAACCTCCAGCCGTCGGATGGAGAGGTAAGTCATGAATTGTGGGCCCAACTTTTAATACATAATTGTGGTTGATATATTAATCAAATTCTGAGTTGTATGAAGTGCGATAGTCATAATTTCATGCGTTGGATAAGCCAAAGTCTAAGCGTAGTAAATTATATAAGCTGGGTTATTACATTGATGATTGGCTTGGACATTGATTGAAAAGGCAGAAGACAATGACATAAAGGCCCATGTTATATAATATTCCAACCCTTAGTTGGAGAATATAATATTGTTGTATAGGAATGTCGTGAACCGTGAATATCTTGACTTTAACCAAATCTCATGAAGGTTAATGGTGAATGAAAACACCCATAAAGTGGGTTTATAATAAGGTCTTCATTTGAATATGAAAGAGGGAAAGTTTCCACATAGTATTGATAAGGTAAGACTGGCCAGACTTTGAGGTTATAATTGGGCACAAATTTGAAGAGTGCATTTTACATGAAAACAAGAGTGTGAATTTGGGGACTGTGGGTTTTATCTTGTATCATGTGGTATCAGAGCTAGATAAGCTCTTTGAGAATTAATTTTCGAATGCACATGTACTGAAACAGTGATGAAAGTTTTATGTTTAAATCTATTTAACAGAATTTACAGATTTGATTAGGTGTGCAATGAAGGTCTTTAGATGTACAGAATCTAGAGTTGAATACAAAGTGTTTTGAAGATTGCAGCATACAGAGGTGCAATGCAGGTAAGAGGAACAACAAGATCATTCAGGGATCTTGGAAGGTGAGTTGATGAGAATTATTTAACTCTGGTTTGAAGGATATGTTTGCAGAATTCAGGTTGCAAGAAGTTGTGGAAGAGATCTCAACAAGAGCAGATCACAGCTTTGAGAGCAGTGATGAAAGAACCCAGTAGAGGATTCTAAAGTGAAGAAAAAAAATTGTGGCAGAACCTAAAGAATTCCCAACAAAGGTTGGATGAAAGAAGAACAGAGTTGTTCTTGAGAAGTTTCAGAGTGAAGCCTAGAGAGAGTAGAAGAGAGTGCTCAGAAGGTTCCAGCAGAAGGGGACCAGTACTTGCCAAAAGCTGGATTCGGAGGAAAGGATTGGTGAGGTAAGTTGCAGCAAGAGAGCTTGTTGTTGCAGAGGCTTAGTGCAGCTTGTGAGTGAAGAAATCGTGGAGGAGAAAATGGCTACTGATAGTGATAGCATATATTGCAGAGGTTTTGAGAGAGGCCACAACAGAAGATTGAAGGAAGATGCCAAAGAAAATGGCATGAGGAAGAAATTCACTGATGAAGAGTGTGAGAAAGAACTAGCTGAGATCTGGGAGCAGTTCAACAAATTGGAACTAAGGATAAAGGAAAGCCAGAGAGTTGGTTGGCTCATGAAGAGGAATGTAAAGTGGTAGAGGCTACATATGAAGAGAGAGGAAATGATAAATGCTCAGCTAAAAGAGAGATTACTCAGGATGATTGAGTATCTGGAGAAGGACTTGAAGACTGAAACTTCAAGTGAGACCAAAGGGTCAAATGACTTTACATCTGATGATTTTTGTATGTTTGTAGGAAGAACATATGAAGGGAAAACTGCTGATGTTGTCACTAAGGAGGAAAATGGAGCAGCTAGATGTTTTGAAAATGTCCATGCACAGTTGGAGAAAGGTTCTGCTTTCCAACATATTGGAAGGAGAGGAGATTTAAATTGTGATGATGGCCAGAAGCTGGGAATTGAGCAGTCAATTGGGCAGCTTGAAGAAACTGAAGAGAAGACCATTGAAGAATCTCTAAAATGTATAGAAGACTTGGGACAGCAAGAATATTTGATGATTGAATCATCAAATGAGACCATGAGGTCTTATTGTTTTACAACTGACAAGTTGTGTGTGAATGCAGGTATTGAAGAAGACAGCTCATATGATGAAACTGTGATAAATGAACCTGAAAGTTGCCCAGCCACATATGATGAATATATTTCTGATGAAGATCAAATTGTGTTATTGCAGCAAAAGGAATTCATAAATTCCTTGTTTTATAAAATGGATTGCTTCAAGGAACATGACAGTTTTGTATGATGGTGATGAATTTGTTGTTAATGTTGATAATGAAAAAAAAAAATTATTGAATGGCCAAATGGAGAGTGATGGACAGATAACTGAATTTATTGCAGGGATGGAAGATCATAATTCTATTTTGATGAAGGCTGAAGAGATAGGGATAGCGGGAAACTTGACTTGTGAAGACAGTATGAATGTTTTCTCAGATGAGATGCCAGGATTATGGCATGAGTTAAGTGTTCTAGATCAAAGGATGGAAACACATAGAAAAGGTGTTCAGATTGTAAAGGCAGAGATGAGTGAAGATGAGAAAGTTCGTTTTTATGAACTAGAGCAAGGAGACATCCTTGAAGAGGATGATGCAGATGAGATACTAACTGAAAATCTCGAGAAGGATTGGAATCAGCATACTGATGTGCTGATTGAGAAGGAAATAATTTCAGGACACCATACTAAAATGCTAGCAGAGGAGAGAAAGGCACTGAGGCCTTATGATTTTTGTTTTGACAATTGTTTTGTGGATGCAGATTTTGTTGATGCTGGAGAAAAGTTGACACCATTGGGTAGTCAATTAAAGCTGAAGGAAGATTCTGTGGGAGATTTTAATCCATGGAATGAAGAATTTAAGTTGCTGGAGGTTATGCTGAATCAACAGGATTCAATGCAAGAGAGAGAAAACCTCAATTTCAAAATTGGGGATTGCAGAATGTGAAGATACAAAGGAATGAAGACAGAGAATATTTTATGAGCCTTGGGAAAGACTTAGAACTGCAGAAAGAATAATTGGTGACTGGATCATCAATTAAGACCATTGGGTCTTGTGATTTAAGAGTTGACAATTTGGCTGTGTTGACAAGTATGACAGAATACAATCCATCACTTGGAGTTGTCTTGAATGAAGATGGGTTGTTGAAGGAAGGTAAGGCTATCATGCCTCATGTAAAGGAACTTGTTATTTCTGCAGATGACAAGGAATATTTGACTTGTCTGACTAGCCAAGAGAGGACTATAAGGCAGACTTTTGGGACTGCTAGAGTAGTGGAGAATCAGAATTTTATTCTGATAGAGGATGAGGATACAGTGGTTGAAGAACTTGAATTGATTGCCAGAATCAATCAAGAAGGTGGAAGAAAATTACTGAAGATTGTCAAGGAAGAATAAGAAGAACATGTTGAAACAATTTTGCAGCATATTTCTGATATGGTTATACAAGAGAGATGGCTGAAATGTTTATTGAAAACATTTGGAGAAGAGAATGAAATTTTAGAGCAACAAATTGAAGTGTTGCTAGAAGAGGAGGATGAGACATAAATATTTTATAACTTTGATGTTTGTTTCATGATTGTAGATACTAATGGAAGGACTAAGGGATGTTTAGTCCAAGAGAAGAAAAGAGATGATGATAGTGACTAGCAATTTAAATACCAGTCCAGAGAATTGCTAAAGTCAGAGAATGAAGAAATTGTCATGGATGACAATCAGGAAGATCTTTTCTGTTGCAGAAAACAAGAGGGTATGTATGATTGGGTGGCAGTAAGCGTAGGAGTAATAACTGAACAAGTAAAAGTTCAGCAAGTTAGGGCTCAGCAAGTAAGTGCAAGATCTAGAGTAAAGGCAGCAGTGAGAGTTCAGCAATTAAGAACTCAGCAAGCAGAAGTAGAAGTAGAAGTCCAAAAATCAAGATGGAGCAGTTCCAGCAGTCAGAAGACATATTAGATGAATAAATTGCATTGATAAGAAGACTTATGGTGAGAGTGTCTGAGAAGAATACAATAGCAAGAAAATAGAGAGACAGCAGCAACAAGAAGAAGATAGTCACAGACTGTGAAGGCATAGCAAGTAGAAGGATACAGCATAAAATATGGAAGCCTGGAGAAATATAGCAGAAGAATGTTGCAGCAGATGATCAGCTATAGAATAAAGTGTGGGATCCAGGAAGACAAGGTTGAAAGCACATGATCAGGAGATCATGAATCATTTTAACCTGGGGAGTTTGATGTAGGGGCATTAGGCTAAAACAATTTCCATGCATTTTTGTTAGACTTAGGGGTTTCTAGTTTTCAAGAGATTTAGATTTTATGTAGTGAATTAGTGGGTTTTAATTTATTTTAGTTAAATGTGGATAATTGTAACTACCCTCAAATGATTAGTGGGCATATGAAGAGATAGTCAGTTTCAGTTTATCTGGAGATTAGGCTAAATTTAGAACTGTAGGAATTCAAGAGTTTTGTTGAGCATTAAAGGAAGATGAAACAATTATTGTTAATTTGTATAAATAAGCCTCTATGGCATAGAGCTACAGAGCTGCATAGAGCTAGAGAGCCAGAGAGGCAGAGTAGGGAGAGTAGGAGGCCATCAGATTGAAGATCTAGCCTGAACAGGAGGTTTTTGTAAGTAAACCCATGTATATATTATGAATAATTGTTTCAGTATCAACTGTGCATCGGTTGGATTAATTTTTGTGTGTAGAATGCCTTGAATCTCTGTGAGCTGGGTATGAGTAAGACTCGGTAATTTGTTTTAAAATTCTGTCTATATAACCAGTGATAAGAGTGTATGAGGAATGTGTGATAAAACCTTGTGTTAAGGGTTAATGACAATTAATTGAATTTATGTGCCTGCTGTATAAAGGAGGGTTCGGTTCTTGTGAGATTCCTGAATCATATACATTCTGTGATTATCTGAATGGGCCTCGAATTTCATAAGTAACTGCATACGAAACAGTGTGGTAAATGCCTTTGAATAGATATGACCTTGAAATAGACATTCAAACTAATAGAACCAAAGTAAGAAGAGTATTTCTATTGTAATACATATATGCAAGGTACTTTATAAGGGATGGCTCCTATCCAGAGGCCATATGAACCCATGAGTATTTACATAGTGGGGATTCAGCTTTAAATGAAACCGTGAAGGCATAGAGGCCTCAATTGCTTGAAATTTTGAAGGACTAACAAAACAGAGAGTTGACATCTGAAGAGGCGTAGTGAAGAAAATTTGGAAGCGAAGTTGTGTATCAAAAATATTGAATAGGTAAACGTAATACAGCGGTGTTGTTGGATCAGTCGAGAGGCAGAATAGTAAGGGCGAAGCTCGCTTTGAAGAACTGAAGTGAAATCATAGACAAAAGGTTGACAATAGTGATGCGGAAGAATTTATAGAACAAGTGAATGTAGTATAATGGTGTGGTTGGAGCGGACGAAACAGTCGGAACCTCGAAGGTATAGTAAAGGTGGTTTTTGGAACGATAAACCAGCAGTATTCGCAACGTTTATAAGAAGTAAGCGATTCGTTGGAAAAAAATGCGATATCATTTGCTGACGGACACGTGGCGTTGAGTGGTTTTCGGAAACCACCCATTTCGCACTTTTTTGGAGGGTTAAAGTTCAGCCAAATAAAAATGCGATATTCGTTGGATGTGTCGATCAAATAATCGGACGGTGGTCGCATTTCCTAGTTGCGGAGGCATTAACGATTGACGAGGGACGTTAAGGCGCACACAAGTCTGTCGTGCGATTACCGTCGATTTGGCAAGGTGAATCGCGATAAACCTCCAGCCGTCGGATGGAGAGGTAAGTCATGAAATGTGGGCCCAACCTTTAATACATAATTGTGGTTGATATATTAATCAAAGTCCGATTTGTATGAAGCCTGATAGTCAGAATTTCATGCGTTGGCTAAGCCAAAGTCTAAGCGTAGTAAATTATATAAGCTGGGTTATTACATTGATGATTGGCTTGGACATTATTTGAAAAGGCGGAAGACAATGAGATAAAGGCCCATGTTATATAACCAAATCTCATGAAGGTTAATGGTGAATGAAAAAACCCATAAAGTGGGTTTATAATAAGGTCTTCATTTGAATATGAAAGAGGGAAAGTTTCCGCATAGTATTGATAAGGTAAGACTGGCCAGACTTTGAGGTTATAATTGGGCACAAATTTGAAGAGTGCATTTTACATGAAAACAAGAGTGTGAATTTAGGGACTGTGGGTTTTACCCTGTATCAGTAAAAGGAACTATCCTCATGGGAACCTGTGTCATTTTTTAATGAGGTTAACACGGGAAAAGAACCATCCTCATAGGAAATTGTTTCATTTTTTTAACGAGGTTGACACAATAAAAGGAACTATCCTCATAAATACATGTTTCATTTTTTAACGAGGTTGACATAGTAAAATGAACTATCCTCATGGGAACCTGTGTCATTTTTTAATGAGGTTGACATAGGAAAAGAACCATCTTCATAGGAACCTGTTTCATTTTTTTAATGAGGTTGACACAGTAAAAGGAATTATCGTCATAAAGACATGTTTCATTTTTTAATGAGGTTGACACAGTAAAATGAAATATCCTCATGGAATCTTGATCATGGCTTCCAACTGGAAGGAACACATGTCAATGGACACATCTCTATCATGGCCTCCAAGAGGTCTTCATCAGAAGGAAAACAGTTCTCTAGAAGGAACCCATGTCAAGGGACTCAATTAAGATAATAAAATCATGTTCAAATACCCCCATAGGGTTCACCATGTCAATTATCGGATCTAAGTCAAATGAATTCGATAAAATAGCGAGAGGCTCGCTTTCATCGATAACTAAAAACATGGGACTGGTTGCCACATAATTAACCCGTGGTGGGGTAGATACCACTTCTGTATATGGACAATTCAAGGGTGTCGGATGGTTGGTAGTCGAATCAAGACTAAAAAATTAAATTTGGTCAACAGTCACAATGTTTCCATTGTGAGGGAAGTACAACATGTGAAAGAGTGTCGATACGACAACTTTCATTGCATAGACATAGTCTCGCCCAAGGAGAAAATTGAAATCCAAGGGGCCTCTAACTACCATAAGATCAATACATATAGTTTTACCTTCCAAGGTAATAGGAAACTTAGGAAGGATCCCTAAAGTTTCACTAATGGTTATCTTAAAAGCTGACAGATTCTGTGTAATAGACACAAGCGGAGGGGAACCCAAAGCTTGCCAAGCAGTGAGGATAAAATACTAAAAGAAGCACCTTCATCTACATTTGTCTGATGCACATTCTTACCATAAATCTTCACAATTATTTGGAAAGGGATGGAAGAAGGAAGATGAGTTTTTTTCAATCTATTCCAATCAAAGGAAAATACCTCAGTATTTGGATGGGTTTCTATAGAAACAGGTGAAATTCCCCTTGGCGTAGAATAATATGATGTAACAAGAAGAACCTGGGCGGTATGAATTTCACTCTCTACAGGGAGAGGGGGATCGACCAAATTTGAAATCAAGTCAACCACTTGATCAACTAATGGATCATCAACCTGAGTGATATGAGTTTCACTCTCCAATGGAAGAGTGGGATTGACTGTATTTGTAATTACATTAATCACTTCGTCAATTGATGGTAGGTTGGGAGAAATTTTACGGTAACCAGTTGGAAGTCGTGGAACAATAAGGTTTTTCAATAATTTTGAGGCTTCATTCATATGAGGGAAAAGGTGACTACAATGACTCCCTTTGCATAGCCTACAAGGAAACCTAACAATACCCTTTTTCCCAGGAACCTAACAATCATTGGTTTATGGATCCATAGTAAGTTGATAGTATTTTTATGACCATACTTCCAAGACCTTAGGAATACCAGGAAAATTGATAAGGAAGTGGTCACCCTTACAAATATTGCAAGGGTATTTGGGTTTACGATGCATGTTGTAGGTTTCCTCAACACTACCAACACTTATAGCCATGGTTGGTTGGTTGACTTCTTTCTTATCTAACTTATTCTTCTTCTTCCCTTTCTTCTTCTTCTTAGCCACCGGGTTATTAGCATCAATGATTTTACCAAGATAAGAATAAGGAAGAAAGGAATACATGTTGGGAAAAGAAGGTAAAGGGTCATCATGAGGTTGGTGATGTTGAGATGGTGAACTTTGTTGAGGTGAAGCATCCAGTTGAGGTGGAACAATTTGAGCATTCGAAGCCAATGAATTTGAAAATAGCCATACTGGAAAATCTATGATAAATCCAGGTAATGAAAATTTAGCCATATAAGGAAGACCAACATTTACAAAGCAAGGAAAAGTACTAGGATTCTCATTAAGAGGGGTTCCTTGGTTGGTAAATTCTGGAACTTTTTCTATTAGATTCAACTTCAATGAATTTTATTAACAATTTAAAAATATCAACAATTTAAATTCACAATCCACACCTAACGTCTCTAAAAAGTAAAAACAAACAAATTAACATGCGCTATCAAATCTAGGATTCAAACCACACACAAAAAATTTTGTTTCACAGGGAAATCACTATTTAGTGATGAAATCCAACGTCGTATAGATCAATGTGAAATTAAACTAGCGGTTGGGACAATTACCTTGACAACCTAATTAATGAAACAATCTGGTGCAAGTAACTCCACTATGCCATCTCGAGTGAAGATTACACTCCAAAAATTCCAAGTGATTCTATTCAACGTCTGTTCCAGGTACAGTGGGACCTTCCCTCCACTATCACCTTGGGAAAAATCCTAAGATTATAGCCACTAAGGTTACCAAATAAGACAATCAAACCTGGGGGAACAGTCTGTGGCCCGATATAAATGCAAAGGCAGAGTAACTAAGCTCAATCCCCTTGAAATCTCCTCGACAAGGTAAATACGAGGTTTAATAACAAGTGATCCTAGGCTCCTCGACAATGGTTAATCTGAGGTTTACCATTTGTAATGTGTGCACATATTATATCTTTACCAATGAAGTAGGTATGATACTCCACTGGGTCCGATATGACCTCGTGCTTGACTCTTTTAAGAAGAGCTTCCCAGAGGAAAATTGCAACAATTTGTTTTGTGGATTAATCCCCCTTACAGACAAGATTGATCTCCTTAGTACCTCAAAAGGTAACTAGAAACAAAAAAAAAAATGAATACCTCTTTCTCTAAGCTATTTTCATTTTAGATTATTATAACTTGAAAATAAGGAGGTTATGCTCCTACCTTTCAATCGAGACGTTTGATGTAGCCTTTTGCCTTCCACTCCAAAGAAATCCTTCAATGCTGAGAAGAACATGCAATCACAAACAATGCAAAGGATCAAAGAACCTGCAGTATATAATGAACATAAATACTAGTTCAACTTAATGATCAAGAAATCTAAGTATTGACATCATTTCAATGAATTCAGAAACAAGACAATGAGAAAAAGATATCCATATGTATTATCAAAAATTAAAAAGAGCAATATTACAACCTAAGCCTTGATGTTGTACAGATTTCTCCCATGTGTTTGTGTAATCATTTTCCTCGGTTTGATAAGCCTTCCTCTCTAGAATGACCAGCATTAAGTCTTGTGCACAAAGGTGTGATCTTCAATGTACAACCAACAAATTTCTATTTCATAATCTATGAACTCTTATGAATCTTTCCATACAAGTACCTACTCAAATCAGTATCTACTAGTACCACCAGTACCCTCAAACCTGAAACCTCAACTCAATTTATATAGAGTGATTGAGGAAGTTTCAAATCCATGAAGAAAGGGATGAGGATTCCTTTAGCCAAGGTATAAGCTCCATCAGTAGAGGGATATAACTTGAACTGGCTCGACTCTACAGGCTTCTAGTTGGGAGAATATTCAACCAACTAAGCTTCTAGAAGTTACCTTTTCGTGTTTACTTCCTTTTTATGGGGGTGCACAGGTTTTAGTGGCGAACAGAGCGGCGATCATCACGGATAATAGAATAATTATCAGCGCATGTGCAGTTAATGGTCACAAAAGGCAGGTAATATTTTAAATGTTTTAAAGATATTTTCTCCAGTTGCCAATACTTGGTTCAGAAACTTGAGTATTTTTTACCTCTAAGGGAGCATAATATGGATGGTGATAGACCCATAATGATAGTCAATTTTCATGGTGACAAAATGACATGTAACAGTAGTTTTGGACCTCTAATAAAAGATTGTATCTTTTATCAACTCTTCTTAAGCATAAGGTGCCAAAGCCTCTATGGAAGTTAGGGATTATCCCTCATCTTCATCCAGCATGGAAGGCTAATGGAGTTCTAGATTATTGGAATTCACCACTGAATAAATGTACATGTATGAGGGAATACTAATTCTATCTGCATTATCTTCAACCTTTTCTAGTATCTTAAAGGAACCATATCATAGAGCCTTGATTTTCTTACCAAGACCCTAGAGCCTCTCCTTGTTCAACTACAACCATATTTTGTCTCACACCTTGAATGGCGTCTCTATCTTATGTTGATAATGCATGGCCATAGTAAGGTTGGGACCACAAAAAGTGTTCATTTAAGTCCTCAAAACAGCTCATTTAGTTCTTTTGACTAAAAATTTTCCAAACTAGGACCGCTGGTAAAAATGGTCATCTAAGCTTTTCCCTCCAATTTTTCCACTCTTAAGGCATCAAGATGGATGGAAAATAATTAGAGAAATTTTGAGGTATAAAATAGGCCTCCTAAATAAAAATACAAAATAATAGTGGAAATAATAAAATAAGATTAAGATTATATCATCAAATTTTAGATGGGAAAAATAGTAAAAACTAATTTTTCAACTTGTATTTTCAACTTATCTCCCTATGGTTTTACCCAAATTTTGAGCAGGAACACTTGTTGGATTCATAATTTAATTCTACATCCAATGATTACCATTTTGAATACTTTTGATGGAACCTGCTACAAGAAAAATGATAAGTACATGAAAAAAACATCATTTCAATCATGTTTTTTTCATGTATTTCTCATTTTTCATGGAAGTCCATCAAAAGTATGAAACATGGGTACTCATTGGATGAGGAATAAAAATTTTCATCTAACGAGTACTCCCGCTTGAAATTTTATTAAATGCATATGGAGATGAATTGAAAATACGAGTTGAAAAAATACTTTTTTATTTTTTTATTTTTTTATCTTTTTACTTTTTTACTCTAAAAATGGTGAATCGTCCCCTATGGTTGAAAACATCATCTTGATTCCTATTGGCTCTTATGAAGTTTCTTTTGGTTTTCCATTTTAATTTTAGACCCATTTTAGACCTCAAAATTTCTCTAATGAATATAATGATCTAATATAGATCATACGTCCCCATTTTTGGAGTCGTTTGGTCACCAAAATATTTTAATGAATGAGGTGAGGGAATTTTTCCTCCACCGTCTCTCTAGTGTGCCATTTATACTTATTGGAAGTTTTCCTTTTAACCCAATCTATCCAAATTCTTTCTCCCCCTATGTTGTATTTCTGGCCCCCTTGTGAAAAATTGTATCTTCTATTAACTCTACCTGAGAATCTAGTGCCAAATCATCTACAAGAGATAGGACCTATTTCTCTTACTGATCCAACATTGAAGGATCAGATAATCAAATTCTTAATATTCACCACTAAGTAAATGCATATGTATGGTGGTAAACTAAGCCCATAGGCATTATCACCAATATTTTCTAGTATCTAAAAGGGACCATATCATAGAGCCTTGGTTTTCTTAACAAGACTTGTAGCATCTTCATGTTCAACCGCAACCATACTTTGTCTCTCACCTTAAATGACTTATATATATTGTTTTGATCATGCTTGGCCATAGTAAGGTTAAGAACACAAATTGTGTTCATTTAAGGCATAAAAATGGCTCATGAAGTTTAGTGTCTTAAAATTTTGCAAATTGGGGCCACCATTAAAAGTGATATTATGAGCTTATTCCTCCACTTTTTCCACTTTGAAAGCATCAAGGTGGATGACAAATAATATAATGATCCAATATAGATCATTAAATTATATATAATTGAAAAAATATATAATTAATCTCATGGGAATTATATGCATGTGATACAAGTGAGATAATGATCTATCAAAGTGTTGGACCAAGTATCACACTGGGAGGGGGGTGAAGAAGTGTGTGAGAAATTTAACCATTTCACATCTTTTCATCAATGAAAAATAGTGTAACAATGAATCATAACCATTTACAACAATCAATAAGTAGAACAATACATCATAAAAACTAGCATCGAATCATTAATACATTAATTGGATGTCACATCAACATAAAAGGACACAAGATTTTATGTGGAAACCCATATGGGATAAAATCACAAATACTTTTCATCTTTATCTTCAATTTATTACATATATTTGCAGGCACCGACCTACTAGAGGTACCCACCCCCAAAATATGAAAGTTACTACTTATGGTAGGCTACAACCTAATTGAGTTACCAACCTTGAAAATGTACAAGCAATAACTCATTGTAGGCTACAACCTAATTGAGGCACCAACCTCGATGATGAGCAAGATTTGACTTGCTCTAGGCTCCAACTTGATTGAGGCTCCAACCTCAATGATGAGTAAGCTCCAGATTTATTTAGGCTCCAACTTGATTGAGGTATTGACCTCAGTGGAAGCACTCACCTCCTTCTTCCATTTCTAGTGGACCTCTTTTAAAAATATTTTAAACTAGATCCACCTACTCTTTAAACAACAAAAATCTTCAAATTGAATAACCTACTACTCTCATACAACTATCAATCCCCTATCATATACTGTCAAAAAATCTGCTTCAACATGTTCATCAATATGATCACATATGACTCGTGTTGAAACCAACTTCTACCATGTACTCAAAACCACTGCCACTTGCTCATAATATCTCAAAACATACAACAAATATTTTGATCATCAAGAAAGTATCAATAAGGCTTTTAATTCATTTGGAAATTTCTACCTATGAGCCCTGATCACCGTGATTCTTTTGGAATCCAATATTGACTAAAACTAAGCCCCAAAACTCCCAAAAACCATATATTAAATTAACTATTCTACAAAATTCCCCTTTCAAGACGCATTATACGAAATGCCCAAATTTCAGCAATCGGTTCTACAAAATTCCTACTTCTAACTTACTAATCAATTGAAAAAATGACCATTGGCAACAAAAATAAAAAATATTTTCCAACCTAACAATCACCAAGGCTTAAACCTAGGTCTCGGCCAAAACATCATGTACCCACAACCAAAAAAAATGTGTTGAGTTACTTTTCACACCATGTCACATACTTTGTTCTATTTCAGTGATTATCCCTTCAAGGAGTGTGTGTCAATATTTGACCCAAGGTCGTTTCATGATCAAACATCAATTATGTCATGTATTACGATTTTATAACCAGTGAATTTCCTTTGACTTTAAAATCACTTCCCTCTAGGCTCAGTTCAGGCTTGCACCAATAATAAGACGACACACCTCGGGCTCATCCAATACTATAAAAAATCATGATGCATAATTGGGCTCAGCCAATACTACAAAACCTGTGATAGCCCTCGGTTAAACAACAATGAATAGCAATGCCCAACCAAGATCAAGTTGTAATAAAAAGGTGTTGTCTCTTCGGCTCAACCAACCAACGTAATCATAGAACATCACTCCTTTGGGCGCATTTGCATAGATAGTGATGCTCCTCGACCAAAAAATGGTGAATACCAATGCCTCTTCGAGCTTGAGCTACAATACAAATTTGATGCCTCTTCAAGCTCATTTAAGTGTCAGTAAATTATAATAGTTTTAAAATAAATCTTCCGGGAAATCACATGAGGGATTTTAATTGAGAATGGGTTCCCTCTAAGCTTGGCAAACCAACAATGAACAAACAATTTTATCAGAGAGTGATGCCCCTCTGGGCTTGAGAAACTAACAATATACTCAGAGAACAACAACTCTTCGGGCTGGGGAAACCAACAACGAACAAACAACGTAATTATAGAATGACACCCCTCTGGGCTCAGGAAAATAATAGCTAAAACAACCATTAGCGAATACTTCATTATGATAATCCTACAATAAAAAAGGATGCCCCTTGGTGCTTAGGAAAACATTGTAATCAAATAATGATGCCCTTCCAAGAATGGAAAACCAAATGTTAAAAAAAAAAAAAAAAATGTAATTAGAGAACGATGCTCCTTTGGGCTCATGAAACTAATAGTGAGCAAACAATTCAATCATAGAATGACGCCCCTTTAGGCTTGGCCAACCAATAGTAAATAGTAATTCTTTTGGATCGAACTCAAATCATTAACAAACCACCAACTAATTGCACAAATAAACCACAAACACCAAGTCGGTCATCTACTACATGATTTCATTGTGTATTCAATGATATGATATGGTGCTCAGTCATATGTATTTGTAATAAATAATGTGGACCTGAGGCTAAGAAGGCCAACCGTAAGACCTAGGGCTCAACCAATTCTAACACAATAAACCCATGGCACTCAGTATTTTACCTCATATGACCAATCCATGTGAACTATTTCTAGGGGCATGTGGATAATTGCATGATGACATCATCATGCCATGTGTCACCCATATTTGATCCATTGACCAATTATAGTGATCCAAAATCTCTCTCCACGTGGCAATGCCCGGTGGTGTCACATCATCATGTTGACATCACTTACTAACTACATCTCCTCTACCTTATCATCCTCTACCATGTGTCATGTCAAGAAAGGGCCATAGTGGATGTTAAACAGTGTGCAAGTTCATTCATATTTTATCGTTCAAATATGTGGTCAGGCACTAAAGCCATCTAATCTTGGGAAGATGCATGACCTTAGTTGTGTTAAAATTTGGGAAACTTGCTTGATCTCCACTATAGATCCACCCGAGAGCTGTGCATTGTTTAACGTATCAACATTTGGGGGGTTTCCGCTATAGTTTTAGACCCTCAACAAATTATTATTTTCAAATAGCCATAACTTCTCATTTGGGAGGAATCACTTCATAGTGGGATATATCGTTGGAAATGTCTTGACAAGAGTTATGCAAACATGTTGTTTTTATAATCATCGAGACATTATAACCATATAATAAACTCAATGAAATTAAAGATTCCTTTTACTTCACCTGTTGATCAAATGCAAGTTACCCAACTATCATATTGCTTCCTTTGATCCATTAATGATACTAATTTTGTCTCAGCCATCCCCTTCGACATCAATGACACTTGTTGTCATCAATTACAATAATATGCACAACACCAAGAAGTATATATGATGGTTATAAAGATGAAAACTTAGAAACAAGGCCACTATGGTGACACAAAACACTCTGATGTGCCTTAATCACCATAAGTTATGATATGTGATATGTGTTGTACTAGGTTATAGTGAGTCGGAGGGATACCTTGGCTATATTAATCTATGTCTATTTGACCTTCTTATGCAAGAATCCTTAGAAACATGGATCACCCAAGGGCTATTTAACAAAGAGGGGGATGCCTAAGCCTAGAAGGGTGAGTGACTTCAATGAATAAGAGAGTTAAATTGGTTGTGGAATATCCATGCTCATTAGGATAATTATTTTGAGGAAATAGTGAGTTGAACTTATTGCTTGTGGAAGCCTTGTGATGCAAATAACAACCAAGCAAATAAGTAATGAACTAAAATGACATGTTTTAAAATGCTTGCTTACCTTCTGGATTTGAAAAACTATTATAGCTAAGTTAATAGTTATATTAAATGGCCGTGACATATATGTTCACTCATTGTGTGATGTAGGCATAGGCTTGAATGGCATAAGTCTGGAGGTAACCAAACTATGAATATAAATTCCATTGATGAAGCACTGGAAGGAAGAAGACATGAATGGTGCTTTTCCAATATGCAAGAGCGATAATGTGGGTGCAACTGAAAGAGGCACTATGTGGGCTTGTTCTAATGAACCAACACACCTAGCATGGCATATTGCTGTAAGAAATGAAACCTAGAATGGTGTCGACATTGAATATGTTGTTCCTTTAAATGGAAGGGGATTGTGACACCACATTTTTAATCCTACATAGATAATGTAATAAATTATATGATTTTTTCCATAATAGGCATGTATATGTGGAAGCAGTAAAATACATAACAATATGTATTACATTTATTTTAATAATATTTTCTACAAAACTGATGAAGGTGATGAGAAATTGACATGAGCCATGAGTGGGAGATGTGAATAGGGAATGGTGGAAAAAATTTGTATTATTGCACAAAAAATTATCACTTTGAAAAAATTGCTAGGATTAAAATTTATATTATTTTCATCATTTTATTCATTTATGTGAAAGTAATTTGAATATTTTCACCGATTTACGTCATTCACATGGAAATAATTCAATGAATCATTTATTTATGAATTATTCTTATTAATTAACTTAAAGAATAATTATTCTTGAGTTAATTACCCATAATAAAGGTCACTAATCACTGTTTTGACATTTTCCTCTTACAATAATTATAAAATAGGAGAAATGGTTAGATCGTGATTCGAACCATATCAAATCTAACAACTATTTTGTTATTTTATTATTATTGTGAGACAAAAAGGTCAAAATGGTGGTTAGTGGCCTTTATCATGGGTAACTAACTAAAGAATAAGGATTATTTAAGTTAATTGATTAAATTAATTCATAAATAAATGAATTATTGAGTTATTTCCACATGAATAAGTCAAATGGGTGAAAATAATCAAATTAATTTCACATAAATGCATAAAATAATGAAAATAATATAAAATTAATGAATTTGTGGGTTATTTGTATATAAATGGATAAACTTAACAAAATTAACTTTGGAAAACTAGTTCATTAAACTATTTTTATGAATTAAAGTGTGTATTATTGTAGAAAATCCATACTAACATGACATATTTTGTTAATACTAGAAAATTGGCTAGGTGGTCACTTTGGGTGTGATAATATTGGACAAGTCAAATTTATCATTGGTTTTGTTATTTCATTATTATTGTGAGAGGAAAAGATCAAAGGGGTGGTTAGTGACCTTTACTATGGGTATTTCATTATTATTGTGAGAGGAAAAGATCAAATGGGTGGTTAGTGACCTTTACTATGGGTAACAAACTCAAGGATAATGATTGTTTAAGTCCATTAATGAAAAAAAAAAGCATAAATAAATGACTTATTGAATTATTTCCATGTGAATGATTCAATGGGTCAAAATAATTAAATCAATTTCACATAAATGGGTATAATAATAAAAAACATAAAATGAATGAATTTATGGGTTTTTTTCATGTATATGGGTAAACTTAACAAAAATAACTTAGGAAAAGTGGTTCCTTAGGATATTTTCAGGAGTGAAAGTGGGATATAATGTGGATAACATATACTACCATGGTGTATTTTGATAATCCTAAAATTTTGGTTACATGATCACATTTTTATGTGATAACACTTTGGTTGCTAAAAAATTCCTTTCCATAAATTATTTTGTTGAGTTGAAAAATAAAAATCCATTTTGAAAATCTAGTTTGCCTAGAAAATAGTTAATGGGGGGATTAGTAGTTGAACTACCAACTCCCCTAAATATGGGAGTTAGTTTTGGTTTGTACCCAACAAACCCACCAAGATATGGGCCAAGTACTCATCCAAAAACTTCTAATATTTTGTGAGCGTGCCGCTAACCTTAGGCATGGGAGATCTTGATCCTCATCCCTAGTTGAACACGCTGAAAAGACAAACCATCACATATGCATCGTATAAAATAATTTTATTCCTCGAAATGACCATTTTCATCACCGTAAACTACGGGAGACTTTAGAGATTGAAAAAAGACCCGTCAATATCAATAGAGATGACGACTGGAATATTAGCAGGTGTTGGATCCATGCCCTATACTCCTAGATATTGTCCCCGCCTTGAATTTTTTTTGGTTTTGTTTTGGAATCAACATAATTAAATTAATAATGAAATTAAAAAATAAATAAGTAAATAAATAATAATAATAATAAATAAATAAATTTTTCTTCAGAGTCAAACTAGCCATTATTCTAACAACTGATTTGACTTTATACTCATCATTACATCATCTAATAATAATATTTTAACTTTATATATTAAATAAAAATGATTTTTTATCATAAAAAGTTTTCCTTCCTAGTCAAACTAGTTGTTGTTCCAACAACTATTTGGCCTCCTCTACATCCATATAAGCTTAATGACTCAATCTGATCTCTCATCTCATCTTGAATATGAACCACACTGGTTGGTTCAAAACGCGTCTACAAATTTTCTTCCAATGTGATGACAACCGAAATATTTTTGATAAATTACTATGATCACATAAACATGAATTCAAATATTAACCAATGAATTTGTGGGCTTGACCCACTAATTTGAAAAGGAGAGTCATGAAATCCTGGGAGAAAAGTATGAGAGATTCTCATGTGTAGATATTATGGGATACACATGAATGGGCCTAAGGATCAAATCTAGACGAAAATGAGTGCCCTAAATATTGTTGGTTGATTATAGCATAGGGAAGGATAATTATATCCATTTTCTGGTTAATAAAATCAAGCAGAAGTGTCTCAAACATAAATTGTAAATTAGGGTTGTGATTTTGGGTGCTTGTTGGGAAAAGTGTGGACCAACTAAGAGGGAAGGTTGTTAAAGGAATTTGAGATAATTGGAGTGATCCCTTCTGCTATATGATACAATTAATAAATCACATATAGTTTGGGTAATCTCTTGGATCATAGTGATTTAAGGTAACTTGTTGATCTTCTATTGATGAAGGAGAATGGACTTCATAAATCTACCTTTTGTTGACTAAATGAAAGAATTTCCCTCATGGAATTATGGTATAGATATAGGGCGCTAGTTACAAAATGATTAGGCAGACAACTGATCCTATGGTTGGGTGGAAAATGGTTTACCCTTCATCAATTGCGGGTAACTATATAATTTCACTAGATAAATATCATATGTGATTTCTAATTTAAGATATAAGTTATATTAAATGAAATGAAAAGGGTGTTTATTCTTATGCAATTTAAATGACTTCCTACTTAAATATAATTTGATTCATGTATGTTATGGCTAATTTCATAATATAATGAATTTATTGAGCATAGGACTCATGGTAAATTTTTAATATCTGGTTATGATCCTCATGTTATGGTTGTAACATTCTTATTAAAAAGACAGATATGGTTGAAAAGGTGAGTGTTGGCAGCCCCTCGGCCCATTGGAAAAACTTAGTAGATGTCTTACAAATAAATACTCTCATAGGGCCTTAAACAATATGGTTGGGTATGTACCAACCATGGATAAAGAACCCTTAATAAGTTATTCAAGGACTAGATATCCAAAAATAATAATGAATTTAACATGGAATTTGAGTCATGAATTTATAGTGAAGACACTAAGAGGATTCTCCACTGAACATATAAAATGATTAATTAAGAATTTCAATAATGAACATATGGCTTGTAAAATTTGTTGAGGGACTTAATTGAAATCTTTAAAGCCTTTTAATTTACTGTCTAATGAAAACCTCTCTAATGGGTCAACTATGTTTTTTGAGTACATGAAACTTAGTCCCCAATTTGTAATAATAAGACTTGGAGATATTCTTGTGTTGATATATCAATATGCCTACAGTTGTTTTCTCTTTCTTAGGGCTACCATGAAGTACAATCCAAGACAAATTATTACCTCAAGATTTTTATGAGCTACCACTAAATGGTCATTAGAGAAATTTTAAAATTAAAAATGGGCCTCAAAACAAAAATGTACAACTAAAATAAACTTTGTAAGAACCAATAGGATTCAAGATGATGATGTCAACCATGGGGTATGATTCACCATTTTTGGAGTAAAAAATATTTAAAAAATAAAAAAATAATATTTTTTCAACTTATTTCCCTACAATTTTACTTAAATTTCGAGTGGGATCACTTGTTAGATGCAAAATATAATTCCTCATCCAACGAGTACCCATGTTTCATACTTTCGATGGACCATGCTACATGAAAAATGAGAAATACATGAAAAAACATGATTGCAATCATGTTTATTCATGTATTTCTCATTTTTCATATAGCACGATCCATAAAAAGTATGAAACATGGGTACTCCTTGGAAGAGGAATTAAATTTTTCCATCCAATGAGTGCTCCCAGTCGAAATTTGAGTAAAACCATAGGAAAATAAGTTGAAAACGTACTTTTTCCTTTTTTCCCTTTGAAATTTGATGATTTACTTTTTATCGTCCCAACATTCTTAAACTTTGGCATGCACCTTGACTATTCATAACAATGATTTAACTTTTGGATTGCTTCTTCTAATGTTTTGGCTTCATCGAACTCAATTTAGTCCCTAAAGTTATGTGTTAACCCACTGAAATACCACTGAATATTTTATTTTTCATCCTTGAGGTAGGGAACATACCTTAATAGCTCTAAAAATTTGGTGTTATACTCCTCATATGACATTTTCCCCATTCTAAGTTCATAGAACTCCTTGGATATGGTGTCAAAATAAGTTTCTGGTAAGTATTTTCTACTAAAAAATCCCTCAATCACATTCCAATCCAAATATTCTTCTATTATGGATCTCACATTCTTCAAATCCTCCCATTAGATATCAGCCTTGCCCTTCAAGCTTAAGGTAGCCACCTTTTCTTTCATGTTTTCAGAGTAATGGAATTTGAAGAACTTCTTCATCCTGAGTAGCTATTCTTCAGCATCTTCCGCCGTCTTTACCTCACCATAAAATGTAGGAGGTTTGGCCTTCTTTAATTTATCTAGCACATGCTCCTTTTCCCTCCTTTTTCCATGGTGATGATGATGATGATGTATTATGTGAGTGTATTTGAATTGTTGCTCATGGATGCTTATCCTTTTCTCCAGAGTATCTAGTAGAGTACCTCCTTTTATTGTATCTTCACTTGGAAACCTATGCCTTTTTCTAGATCTACTTGATCATATCCTCCATTGGTCATTTATCCTTATTCTGAGGGGCTCTATCTATTCTTTTGGTTAGCTCCGAGTTCATGTTGATTTTTCCTTTGTAAGTATAAGATACTTTGCAATATAATTGTATTCACTTTTGCTTGCCTCTCCTATTCGCTAACAAGCCTTTCATTGTCAGATTTCCAACTCCTTATTTCAACCCTTAAACTTATCAATGTATCCATCTAATTAGGAGAGCCTGCCTCTCCTCTCTTCTCAACTAATTCTTCCTCTTCATATCTGTGTTGTGACTTGTCAGTGCTATATTGTGCCATATCGGTCCCAATTTCTTTAACTCTTAGTATCTTCTGATGTGTTTGCATACACACATATAACAAATTAAATCAATCAACATAAAGGCATAAGATGAATCGTCACCTTGGCTTGTTATTGTAACTTTTCTAGTGTAAGGCTAGCTAAAATATTACGCCTTGATTTAGCGCATCAACATCAATAAAATTAGGTCAAATCATTACTAACATGTTGCATGCATATATAAAAATAAATGAATCAAGTATCCATATAATCAATCCACATGATACCCATCCTTCATAGCAAGTTATGACACCTATCATACTACTCTAGAGCCTTATCTTGTCTCCAAATCTCTAGTGTTTAACCTTTAGCTCAAATACCACTTTGTAATATGCCCCTTACCACCCATAGCCCATAATAAGAGTAGAAGAGGGTATTATTATCATTGACCTGACCTCCAAGGTCCTATCATGGAAATAGGGTCAAAAAAATGTTTTTCTTTTCAAACTCTTCAAAAATTAGAATAGACCTCGCCATTGCATTCTTCTCATCGAGACCTTTTTGACGATATAAAATTTTCTTCAATTCGACTCCTTCATAAAAATTTATGGTCATTTAAATAATTAGACCCGTGATTTGGATATTTCGTGTCCTTTACCATTAGACAATGTTTCTACTTTTTTACAACTTGTGCCATTGAGGCATTGAGCTCCTTGTCATAGGTAGGGTAGTTGAGAACTACCCCCTGAAATATTTCAGAATCGTAGCATACAAGACTTTCTCCCTACATCAAGACTACTCCCGTGGCATACCAACTCGCATTTGTCTCCACCTGAAAGGCCAATGCAAATTTGGTAATGCGAGAACTAGTGCTTGACGAATTTTTTTCAACACTGCAAAGGCCTTTACTAACCCTTCACTCACTAGAATTTCTTACTACTTGATACTATAACGTGGAGTGTTGAAACTACTAATAAAAATGAATCCATGAATTTCATCGTGTACTGTGATGCTCCAATGAAACTCCTAACTTCAAAGACATTAGTAGGAACCAACCACTTCGTGATGGCCTCCATCCTTGCAGGATCTATCTTAATCCCCCCTCCACCAATGACATAACCTAAATACACCAATGATTGTTATGAAAACTCACATTTCTTGATATTTTTCAGTAGCTAATGCTTCTTCAAAGTCTCCAACATTTTCATCAAGTGTGCAATGTGCTCCTCCCATGTATCATTGTAAACTAGTATACCATCCAAATAAGCAATAACAAATGAATATAAATAAGGGTTCAATACATGATTCATTAGTCTCGTGAATGTAGTTAGTGCATTGTATAGACAAAATGGCATGACCTACCACTTAAACAAACCTTATTTAATTTGGATGCAGTGTTCCAAGTGTCTTCTTCTTTGACTTAGACTTGATGATACCTAGATTTTAAATTCGACTTGGTGAAATATGTTGTTTGTTGCAATTGATCTAATAAAGCAGCAATCAAGGGTGGAGGGTACATTTTCTTGAGTACAATATTATTTAATGCTCTATAATAAATTCACATTCACCATGTATCATTGTTCTTTAGTAAAATCACAATGGGTGACCCAAAAGGTGAGGTACTTCGTCGTATCACACCCTACTCTAGTAGCTACTACAACTTCTTCACTTCACTTTCTTTCACAACAAACTATCTATATAGCCAAATATTTGGCAATGGATATTCCAACAGTAATTGTATTATGAGCTCCAATTATTCCCTCTTGGGTGGTAGTCCTCTAGCCTCCTAGAGCACTCCCATATATGTCTATGGAAACCCTTCCAATTGTTATTTATGTGCTTTAATACACCCCTCCAGGGATGCTTTTTCCCTTATTGACTCAATATATATATATATATATATATATATATATATATATATATATATATATTCTTAAAAATAGTAAAACTTATTTCTTGCTAGAAATAATTAATTCATTGGCTTGGTTGGCACTAACCAAAGAAATCTTGGACTTACTATTGTGTTCATTGATGATGAATGATTTCCCATCCTTGATGAGGAAATATTAACTGGATCTTTGTATGAAGATTTCATTTCACATATAAATGTATGAACTACCAAAAAAAACTCAACATACATCATGTGGAACTACATCTAAATCTATTTCATTAAAAAAAAAGTGGCATTGATAGCAAATTTTATTCTACATTGTTTTGTTAACTTGATTTTTGCATCATTATTTACCCATCCCAATGGATATAAGATAAGATGATATTTAACCTCCAATACAAGTTTGATGACCCAATCCATTGTTATAAGATTATTCTATGAGCCTGAGTTGAACAAGGCATTAATATTTGTCTTCTTAACCTAGATATTAGTATGGAATAATTTGGTCATCTCCTTCTATTCCTAGGGATGAAAGCTACTCAAATTCAACCCTTGTTTCATTAATGTGTACACAATATTCTCATGCATAGATGGTTTCCACCTTATTGTTTGAATATGTGACAAGAAGATTTGTTTTCTTCCTATCCTTCTTTTGGTTCTTCGAGTTCATCATTGGATACAATTTCTAGCTCTTCTCCTTAGTGTGACAATCAATGTTGTGGTCATTTATATGATCTCTGAGATACTTGCACTCATGTGAAGTGGTTGTTTTATTCTTGTCCTTTCCCCTTTTCCACTTCTTCTTCCCTTCCTTGTAAGCTTCCTAATGCTCTTTCTATTTTGAATCATTTGACTGCCCTTTATTTTGGCCTATGATTTATAGGTATTATTCTTAGATAGAATCCTTGTCAATCATTCATGTCTTGAAAAACATTACCTTCTTTTGCAAATGGTTGTGTATACTCCCAAGACACTTGAGGAGTACATTTTGGCTCTTGAGATAGATACCTAGAATGATGACCATCTTCTTGAATTTGGTGGTGTGATTGTGTATGCTTTGTCCCTACCTCTACCTAAAGTAGTGCCATTGGATCCATTAATCCTCTACATATCCAATAGGGTAGAATAAGAATTTTATGATGGTTATAAATTCTTCCCACTCAGTTATTGTGAGATCACCCTCCAACCCAAGTTTACTCGTATGGATTTCTCACCAAGTTAATTCATAGCATGTAGAAATTTAATCTAAATCAAGAGACAATTCTACTCTATTGTTATGCGGAAATTAATTCATAATTTAAAAAAACATTCGCAAACATGCATCAATCACATACACAAGTACACGGATTTATCTAGGGGAAACCAACTGGTAAAACCCCTTAATCTTGTGTGCATTAATCAGGTGAATATAGAATCTATTACAATTTCTAGCTCCAGCTCTGAGCTCAACCTGCAAACAAATAATTGTTCTCTTTGCTCAATGAGAAGATTTGAACCAAACTTAGTCAATTTATGCCTCCACCTGAGCTCTTATCTCCTTGCACAAATCCTAAGTAATTAGGCCCCTATTTTTAAGGAATTTTCCTCCAATTGATTGTGCAATTCCCAAGGATTGGTCATTGATTGCATACCTCTTGTACACTCAATAATTGTCTACAACTGATGTTACACTACCTTGGAATCTCCACCACAGATGATGAACTCGAATTCCTTTCATGCACTAGCTATTTTGAGTTGATTGATCAGTGAACTGGATGATCTCTGAGTTAGATTATTTTCCCACTGCACAACTTACCTCCAACTAGTTCTATTAACAGTTAAAACTAGTTTACCTTATTACAACTGGAAATAATTGAATTGAATTGCTACAAATTAGAAACCACGCATGCATAATTGAACTCCAAGCCCACTAACTCAAATTCATTGAGCTAACTGAGTGGCAAGAGCCATGTCACCTCAGTTAACTTCCTCTAAGTTGTTTCTTGATGTGGAAAATTCAAATTTTCTCAATTTGACCAAGGCTAAGTCAAATTGAGTCTTTCTTGTTACACTTCTCAATAATTCCTCTTAGCAAGAATGGGATTATCAACCACCCCTATCGTACACTTGTGGAATTCGAACTTCCATCTTGAAAAGGTTTTTTTCAAGATGTCAGCATCTTGTTCCTCTGTCGAAATGTATTGTAGCAGCATTATCCTCCGCTGCACACAGTCCTATAGATGATGATGTTAGATATCTATATTCTTGGATTGATCGTGAAATATATAATTCTCAGAGAGATTAATGCAACTTTGATTATCACAATATATCACAGTTGGATCTATCTCCTAACCAAACAGTCCCATAAGTATCTTTCTCATCCAGAGCGCCTCACATGCTGCTTTACTTACATCTATGTATTCAGATTTTATCAAGTTGCGTGCCACAGACCTCTGTGATCCAGGTGGATATTGGTGGCCACCCGCCTATATCACTTGGACCCCACCATTTTTTCTTTCAATTTTTCAATTTCAACACAGTTTACTATTTTCAGCAGTTTTTTGGGTCTTGAACTTTCGGAGCCATTTTGAGGCCCTAAACGAAGTTTTTTGGGAAAACTGGGAGAAACATGGAATTTTCTTTGATGTTGCTCACTCAAAAGTTTTAGTACTCAGATATATCTTTCTAACTAGCTATTGAGCGCATCAAATGGAGATCATATGCCAAAGTTACGTCCCCGGGAAGTTGATGTACAAAATTACCCAAACAGGGCCCATAGTTTTGGTGATTCATCTCCTAGGGTTAGCTTTTTGGATGTTTATGGTTTTTCATTGTTTCTCAATAATAAATATGTCCTCGAGGCTCATTTTAACACAGTTTATAGGCTTGTAGCCGCCACATCTCTTCTCAGAGATAAGCTACCAATGCCCTAGCTAGTTTATTTCCATTATGTCTATACGCATATTTCAGTCATTTGATTTAATGAAATGAAGTTTTATTTCTGTTGTGTCTTTTCTTTTATGGTTATATGTGTATTATGTTGCGTTTCTACATAAATTGAAATCACTCTGCTTCCTATTTTACTAGGAAATTGTTGCGAAACCAACACTAAAAATTCCACCTAATGCACTGTTTCGGTCGGATGGACTCCCTTCCCAATCTTCATTTGTGAAGCCACATAGCTTCACTCCCTTTGTCTGTTTGTACCATAATCCATATTGGGTAGTGCCTCTGAGGTACCATAATACATGCTTCGTTGCCTTCCAATATAATTTGGTCAGCCTAACCATAGCTTGGATCAGTTGGTTGACTGCATAGCACATATTTGGTCATGTGTTCACAAGATAAATCAGTGAACCCACTAGATTCCAGTAAATGGTAGCATCAACCTCTTCACCTGAAGTGGCATTTTCCTTCCTCTAATTGGTCACTAGAGGTGTCTACATGGGCTTATAACTCTCCATGTGAAATCTTTGATTTATCTCGGTGGCATACTTTCCTTGACACACAAACAATTCCCCATCACCTTGCCATATTTCCAGCCTGAGGAAGTAGTGCATGAGACCCATGTCTTTCATCTCAAATTCCCTTGCAAGGTCATCCATGCAAGATCTTATTAGCTTCTCATCACATGTTAATATTAAATCATCAACATATAAAACAATGATAAGAACTTTACCTTCTACCAAAACTAGGCCACAAGGAGGAGTAGGGGTTCCATTCTATGTATTTGTATCTTGTTCTATTATCAAGTTTGTAGGCATCATCACCAACCTCTTCCGATATATCGAAGGGACCATATTATAAATCCTTGAAATTCTTCCCAAAACCCTATATTTTTTCTTTGTTCCCCAATATACATACTTTGTCTCCCACTCTAAATGTCCTCTCTATTATGTGTTGGTCATGCTTGGCTTTGTACTTTTCCTATAAATTTTTCAGCATCTCCTGTACTTGCAAATGGATTTTCCTAATCTTCTCAACAAATTTTTATGCTCTTAAAGCATCCTTTATGAAATCCTCCCTCACTTCTTACTATCCACATACAACATCTAAAGATAAAGGTAGAAAATATCCAAAACAAGTTTCCAATGGAGACTTATTAGTAGAAGTGTAGGCTACTCTATTATAAGAATGTTGTATATAGTTCAAATTTTAATCATATATATTTGGATGCTTCTAGTTGTAAGCCCTCAAAAATTGCATCAAAATCTTATTGACTGCTTTTGTTTTCCCATTTGTTTGTGAATAGAATGGTGTATACCTCTTTATTTTGTTATCCATCTTCTCATACAACATGGTCCAAAATTCACTAAAAAATCTAACATCTATGTCTGAAACGATGTTCCTTAGTATCTCAAAGTGCACCCAGACCTATTCAAAGAACAAATTTTCTATTGACTCCCCTCTAATGGTCTTTTTACAAAGCATAAGTATACAAATCTTGTTGAACTTTCCAACTACCACAAACAAGTAGTCGTGTCTCTTCCTAGTAGTTGGTAAATTTTTGAAAACATCCATGAAAATGCTTTCCCAAAGATGAGTAGGTACAAGTAAGGGATATTATTGACCCTATTTCTTGTCACTAGACTTTCTCATACAACAAAGTACATATCCTCTAATGAACCTTGATATATCTCCTTACAATTTGTGTTAGTAAACTTACCTTATAAGTTGGCAATTGTTTTCCCAAACACCAAAATGCCTTGCAACCATGGATATATGAGTATCTATGATAAGTTGCAGTTGTTCAGCACTACGAACACAATTTATCAAGCCTAAAGAGTAACCCATTATAGAGATGATAGTAAATTGTGAAGTCATCATCATTTGCATTACTCTTTCCCTATAACTGCTAAAATACCTCCTCAAAGTCCTCATCATCAGTATATACCTCTGAATGTACCATGGGTGAAAGGCCTCATGTGCATTAGAGTTCCCAAAGTTATAATTTTTTTATGTGGGTGGTGTTGAAAGGACAAATACAATGTTGCATATGCTCTACTCATCAAGAAAAAACAACCACCTTTGTACAAAAGCAGAAAATTTGAACTTCTTTCTTCTGTCTAATCCTATATGAATGGTATTGGGATTTTGAATCAACTTGTAAATTCATGCAAACCAAAATATTTAGATTCGCAATATCTGAACAATATTTTAAGCTTCTATATAGACATTAGTCTTTCCTAAAACATATCCATACTAAGCATTGTCATATAGAATGACCACATTTGTCGTCACAAGGTTAAAATGAATACGTACAGCTTTGGTTGAAAGCAAGAAAATAAAATTCTCACTCCTCGATTGCTAGAATCTATTAAAGCATCATAATCCTCTCTTGAATTATTCTCGTCAATAAAACAATATTGATATCCATGAAACGTATAATAATCCTCCAGAATGTCAAATAGTCTCATAATCAATTGCAAGCAGGGAATATTTTTTACATGCTTTTGGGTTTATTTTTTTATTATTATTTTTTTATGACTAGGTTAAGCCTAGGCCAGGGCTAGCTCGTTTATTGAATGGAAGAAGACTGATCCACCCACAAAATGAGATTTATCCCCAAGATTATGTGAGGCTCAGTTGAGCTTGGATGCCTCTTAGGAAGTTTAATTCCCCCAAAGTGGCTTCCATCCTCAACCTCTTCCCATGAAGTTTGAAATTGTGACCTGGCGAGAACTAAACCCCACACAAACCAACTAGTCGACATGTAACAAACAAGGTTCGTATATAAGTATTGAGGGATTTTTGCAATGCATTATATTAGATACAATGAGTGCTAAGTGGACTATTCAAAAATCCTAAGAAATTAGTAAGTTACGACTACCTCTCATGGAAATGGTCATAGATGAATGACTTAGTTAACGCAGTTGAATCCAAAAAAAATGGTATCTTAGGTTCGTATACTCAAATTTAAATACTCTAGAAGACTTGGAATATATAGATCTCCATTGAAGATACAATAATATATATATTAAAATGTATGAATGAGAGTGAGGGCATGCTTATATACCCTAGGCAAGTGTCTTTTTATGAGCGGTCATGTCCTTAGGGGCATACCTCATCATTAACTGATTAATCATTATTTATGATGTTTTATTATTATTTATATTTACATCATTTATATCTATATTTTATTCATAACATTGCCTTCCTTTTCAAAAAAAAAAAAAAATCCTCAAAACTTACTAATGAAAAGGCTCGATCTCTTTTTTTGTTTCAAATGTCTTCTCGTCTTGGAACAATCATCTTCGTTGATACAAGACAGTATGATCCTCTAAGCGATATATAAAATTGTCGCATTGAGAATGGATCAGACCATCCTAAATTAATTTTATGTGAAGCTTGGCAATCACTGGATAGTTGGGATAATTTGTTATTGTCAGTCTGGATTGTTACCGACATTAGTATTCTGTGGAACATAAGTTTGTTGATTCGTAGATTGCTTGAGATGTATATTATTGTGATTTGGATGTAGATAATGAGTTATTTTGGTTTACTTTTCCTTTATCATGTGTGTGGCAATTTTCTGATTAACTTTAGGAGACGATGTTGTTGAGTTGGCTGCAAAACCTTCACTTATGGTGTTCATCATATGAACTGCAACATCTAAGTATGTATTTTCTTCAATTGGCTTGTCTTCTTCTTGAGTTGTGATATTTACTAGATCGATATGTATTTTTTTCTCTTCAACTTGTACTTCTACATTCAATGTTTCTTTCTCAATAAGTTGTTGTATCTTGTTTTCCAATGACTTCTTGTCCTTATGCTTTTTAATTTGCGTCAGTAATTTTTCACTATGGTCTTTAAGCCGAGAAAATTCTTCATTTTTTTCAATGGTGATCTTGTCAAATTCTCTTTAAATATTTGGTATCACCTTTGTACTTTCTTAAGAAAATATTTTTGAGATTTCTTGTATGTCTTCTAATAACATTGAAGTTGGCTTCAAAGTAACATCATGTAGTGTTATTTTTTTCTTTTCGTATGAAAATGTCACAAACTTCTTTTTCGTATTTAAGATGAAGGACCCTAGAGTTTCCATCCACGGTGATCTCAAAACAATGTCACTATTATCAAAAAATAAGGTTTTCATGGTGAATTGTGAGACAAAAGGATAATCCCCAGTACTTAGTTATGGATTGTTTATGTCATATTGTTTGTCACTTGTGTCAACAAAATTTGTTTCAATTATATTAATCACTAATTGATTAACACATTTAAGACTAACATAATTACTCTCTTCAATAACACTGAAAGAAATTATAATTTCTTTTCATGCTAGGGATCCTTTGATTTTAAATAGTGCACTAACACATTTACTAAATGTTTTGGGAAATCTTTCATTATTATCTCCATTTTTCTTTTCCAATATAAGCTTTAAAAATATTTATGATAACCCTTTCCTAATTTCTATAATAAATATTATTATTCTCTTCTTCTTCTTCTCTTACTTTAATAGACTTTTTTCTTAACCTTCCTTCCCTCCTTTCTTCTAAAATAAACTTAATACTTTTTCACTTTTATATTAATCCTCTTTTCTTCTAAAAATAAACTCAATAATTTTTCACTTTATATTTATTTCATACTCCAAAAACTAGCTCCTTAATTTTTTTTATTTTTTAAATCTTAAAAAAAAAAGCTTGGTACTTCCTTGGGCTCTTACACGTTATGTAGTGTAAACTCCTATATTTTATTAATAAAAGGAGATTTGAGTTTCCTTTCACTTTTTAATATCCACGCCTTATATAACTTTTATATATACATCACATAACTTTTGAATATTTTTATCAAATAAAATTGGTATTTTTTAACTTTTATTTAATTTTAACTCACCCCTTTTCTTTTACTTGAATATTTTTATCAAATAAAGTTGGTTTTTTTAACTTTAATTTGTTTTTAACTCACCCCTTTTATTTTACTTTGTCTTAAATGTATAAAAAGTTATGCAAAACGATCATCTTTTTTTTTGGTTACTACAGCGTTTTTTAATAAAATCCCTTATAAAGTACCTATATATACTTTGAGTTATATTTATTTGATTTAAAATCACCAAAAGGGTCACGACTTTTGCAGCTTGAGAGAGCCTGGAGTTCTCTTCCACCCCTTCGCTTTTAATAATATCAACGAGTTCTCTTCCACCCGATTTATGATTTTTGAAAGCAACTTGTCCAAAAGAACCATCTTGCCTGCAAAATCTTTCCCGATTATACATTGGAAAAAAGAACATTGGAAAAAAGAGCATGACGAAAACTAAATGGTGTATCACGAGCTAATTATTAGCGACATTGGTGATTAGTAGTGTATGGTGGGCCTGGCTCAGCGCCATGAAAGAGATATGGATGCTTGTAACACTTCCATAATTGCATGGCTATAATATTTATTCAAAAGGCACTTACGCTCTCCTCCAGCATTAACAACATCTAAGTCTTTTTGAAGCAATGCTCAGTAAAATTGTTTTTCAAATTGTGACATTCCAACTTCCAATATGATTTCCTTTTAGGAGGAAAACCTGTTTCAATATCTAACTTGATTCTCTGTAGAAGAAATCACCAAAGAACCTTCATATGCATTTGCAGTTAATAGTATACCATGTAAAGCTCAAAAACATGAACAAATTAGTACAAGTATTACCTTATGAACCACTTTTTGTTGGTCTTCACCCAATATTTCGAACCACTCATAAAAGGTTTCGGTAGAACTAAAAATTTCTGGAGTAAGAAATTCAAAAGAGGCCGGAGTTCATTAAGGTTGCTCTGCAAGTATAAAAAGAAAATTCATAAAACATAGGCAATTGGCTATGGCATACACTTTTATTTCAAAAAGATAGTAGACATGCCAAACGTTAAAAGCTCCTGACATTGAACATGAAAACAAACTATAGACACAAACAGAAACGCATATCAACAACTGTACTTAATTATAGGAACCATTATGCTGTCTAGAAAGGTATATACTTGAAGAGGTGTGCCAGTTATAATAAAAGCCTGTAGTTGATGCTGTGGATTCTCTTAATTTTTGCAAGACGTGAATTTTCATTCTTTATTCAATGCTACATCTATAATAATGTATCACCAGCTGAAATGTTTGAGTGTAGCCTTTTCTTTAATCGCCATTTCAAACTAGTAACACATATATCAAATTTCAAGGGTAGCAAAAGGTTTTCACATATATGAATTTGCAGATTAACAAAGAACCAAAGCCCTATTCGATATCAAATTATTATCAACCAACTAAAAGCAACACAAAAGATTGCAGGGATATAATTTCTCTCAGGGAAAACACATCCTTTCATCTTAAGTCCCAAGAACTTGACTGTCTGAAAAATAGGACAGAAATGCAGAATCTCATTCATCCAGTTACCAAAAGTTGATTTTGGTACCACAACCATATGCGGCCCTTTGATCCCTCGAAATTCATACAAATATTTAATAACAATGTAGGGAAATTGTTTGCAAGATTTTTCCAAGACCCTGGTATACATATGAGGAATGCAAACATATCGTGAGTCCTCGGCAAGAACAAAATTCATTTAAACATAGAATACCAAGTAATACATGAAACGACAAAATTGAGAAGCAATACTAAGTAGAAGCATATAAACTACCATTTCATCTGTGCAAAGATTCCATTTATGCCAATTTCGTACAACTGAATAAGCCAGTTCAACCCAACTAGCTGATCATTTTTCATCTCCCTTAAATACCTGAACGCCCAAAATTGAAAAAAAAGGCATGATCAGCGTCCCAAGTTCCAACTTCACTAAAGAACAATTTAATTCATTAATGTACAAGAAAAAAAAAAACTATACTGTAATATTTCATTATATTATGAAAGAATTAATTACAGTAGCAAAATAGAAACTGCTATTAAAAATTGAATTGCCCAAAAAGGCTAACAGTGCAAAAAATGTGTCACATTTTTCTATTGCAGGAAAATTTCACATGTGAGTAATTAAGCCAAAAAGCAAGCACACACATGGAAAACAAAAAGTGCTCCCTCTGCAAGATTAGAGCTACTGATCCAACAATTACTGAACAAAAGCAGACAAGAAGTCAACAATTCAAAAGTCATAAATAATAACAGATAAGGCAAGATCCATAGCCAGCCAACAGATTTAACAGATAAGTGCTTGAAACCTCTTATGTGCATGTTTGGATTTTCTTGGCATGTATTTCACTGTGCTGTTATTTGGTTTTTCTTATTATGGCTTCACTGTGCACATGGATTTATGTTCTGGTTAAGTTATCCATATGCTTTAGGTTATCTCTTGATAATGTCGGTAATTGTGAGAATAGCATTGCCCCAGCTGGGTAACCGAGGAATGTTACAGAGTTTATAGCCAATGTCAATCTTATATGGTTTCTAGATTCAAAAACCACTTTAGAAATACAAATAAAGTGCAATATGCAACAACAGGGATTAGTAATAAAAGGACAGGATAAAGCAGACAATTTCAATCAACTATGAGTGCATTGGGAAGTAAGGTTGGTAATGCACTATGGAGTTCTTCAATCAAAAAACCTACCTTACTGCTTGTGTTGAAAGCCATTCTTAGAAAACCAAGTTGTCAAAATATCTATCTGATTCTTCAAGTAAAGCATAAGTAAAGGTAATGTCTATTAAATTTAATTGTTGAAAAGATGATAACGACATATATATTAGTAGTTTGGCTTCATGTTGTGTCACATAACTTTTGATGTCATGGCAAGAGGCTAGAATTGCATCTGCTTTTCTTTAATTTGCTTTAAACAGGCAAATACTGTAATGCAATAACTACTGGCTTCCTCATTTCCTGTCATAGCTTTGCTGCTATAATGGCTGCATCCTCTTTTCCCATCACTGCTCCTTGTTGTATGGTTGTTGCTGCAAACATAAATGCTTATGACCAATATCCAAAAAAAATATGAATACTTCTCCATGACCTCGTTTCTAAATAGTTCTCTACACATTTCCTCTGTCCTTATATCTCTGCATGTATTCTCTAAATTTGAGAATATTCAACCTGCTTCAACCTCTTCAGCTCTGCCTCCTTACTCAAAACATGTAAACTGCTGCTGGAAAATTCTTCTTGCTGCTATCAGCTCTTTACTGTTGCAGACCTCCTCTATTGTTTCAATCAGAACATTCCTCCTTCTGATCCCTCCTCTGCTCTACTTCTTCACAAAGTTTCCAGCGCTCCTCCTTCAAGCTTTACCATGTGGTCTTCAATTTTCAAGCACAAATATAAATTACAGAACAAACAAACTTACCTTCTTTCAGATTCCTCTGTCGTTATTGTTTCTGGAAATTCCTCCTCTAAGACCTCTCAAGCTAAAGAACTTTCAAGCTCTGATACCAAATGATGCAAACTTAATTCTGAATCTGCTCAAAATCCCACAGTGCCCAATTGCTCTCCAAATCAGTGCTTCTTGCAATCCTGCTAGATTGAGATAACATCACACCGATCCAAGCCCTTTCCTTTTGTTTCAATAGCCACCGAAGCCAAGATATTTCCAATACACAGACGTAGGGATGTAGCCCTTACCTTTTTACCATATGAGCTTTTCCTATAGCTCCTAACGCTCAAACTTTACCTCATGCTTCG
This sequence comes from Pinus albicaulis, assembly GCA_034641835.2. Classification (NCBI taxonomy): domain Eukaryota; kingdom Viridiplantae; phylum Streptophyta; class Pinopsida; order Pinales; family Pinaceae; genus Pinus; species Pinus albicaulis. The sequence continues at coordinate 913,210,233 of CM076571.1, read as the reverse complement.
CTCAATGTGACCAGCCTCGTGACTTGGTCCTTTTCCCTTTTTCTTGGTGCATTGTTCTTCCTCTGTTGGGGCATGCCACTTTCTCCATTAGTCTCATCGACCAGTAATCCAATTCCAAGTTGCCGCTTCTAACAGATCAGCCCACTCCTATATCATCCCAGCGCAATGGAAAAGGCTTTCACAACAATTCACCAGGGTATAACCCTCCGGGCGGGACCCACTTACTCCACTTTAATATTTCGGCCCGCTATTACTGGTCCAACTTAATGGGAAAGAACCTTTATGGGAACGGCCAAGGTAAAGCTTGAGGTGAAACTTTCGGGGGTGACCCACAATGCGACGTGAGTTGTACACCGTAGCCCACCTCCTTTTCTATTGGTCGATCTACATGTCATCGTGGCGTCATCATGGCGCTAGTCAGCCCGGCTGCTCCCTTGTGCACTCCTTTGACTTCCGAGATGAAACCTCTGGCCCGAATTTTGTTAAGTGATGATCCTCTTTACAGAAATCAAGTTTTGTCACCCCGGTTTTGGTTTACTGCTAGACTTTCCAAAACACCAAAAATGACTAAGTATTGTACAGCGCCTCTAAGCTTGACTCTTCCTATAGCTTTGTTCTACAACTTCCAGTTCCTCTGCGTTTTACCTTCTACTTCTCTGGCTCAAATTCAATTGATTTTTCCCTTGTAGCTCCTTACTTGGTCATTCTGCTTCGATCTCAAGCCTTCATCTTCAAGCTTCCCTTCTGCTTGTACTCGATGCCTGATACTCCAAAAGACCTCTGGTTAATTGATCATTGATCCTTCGTTGATCAAAGATCAACACCTATCTCTCATGAGCTTAATCATCCTCCACACTTTCGTTGTGGCTCTGATCCTACTTCTATCTCAAGTCCTCTGCATTCTTTAATGCATCCTCTTCCTTCTAAGCTCTGTACTCCTTTTAGTCTTAGCTCCTACTGTCGCGTACTATGATTCTCGAATCTCTGCAAACAACTATATATATATATATGTGTGTGTGTGTGTGTGTGTGTGTGTTGCACAGGTTCCCAAACCCGGGGATGGGGTTCTCGAACCCAAGTTTTGGATTCGGGTATGGGTGCTTCTAAGAAGAACCCTGAAGAACTGGGTTCTCCAAAAAAAAAAAATTGGGTTCTTTTGCCTTAATGGGTACGAAGAACCCCGAGGATGGGTACTTAGAACCCGAAAATCGGGTTCTTTGGGTTCTCGATGACCGATTTTGACTAAATTTTTTAATTAAAATTTAAAAATTAAAATTAAATTTTCATAAATATTAAGTTTTAACAAAATTACAAATTAAAACTTTGAATTAAAAAAATTAAAATTTTTAATTATTGAAATCAAAATGTAAATCATAAATACTAAGTCTAAACCAAAACCAAGTTCTCACTTAACTTCATTTCATTGAGTTCATTCGTTTGACGCAAGGACGAGAGGCCATTCATTGAGCTCATTCGTTCGACCCAGGGAAGAGTTCATTGAGGTATTCGTTCGACCCAGGGAAGAGTTCATTGAGGTATTCGTTCAACCCATATTCAAGCATGGACGAGAGGCCGAGGTATCCGTTCAACGGAAAGGCGGAGGGATTTAAGCAAGGACGAGAGGCCGAGGTATTACGACGGCAGAGGCATTCATTCACGCAGGGACACAAGACGCAATATACAGGGACATAGGCATTCATTCACGCAATACAAGCAGAGGGAGGCGACAGAGGATGGGAGGGAGGTATACACGCAGAGGACAAGGGAGAGTAGACGGAGGCGGCAAAGGGAGGTATTCACTCCTTCTGTGAACTGTTATAACTTATATTCAATAGAAAAACATATTTTCTTAAGAAATGACATCAACGTATAAACTTCACACTTAGATGGTAGATGTTTATAGTTTAAAAAATGCGAAAATTTGATGTTTACTGTTGTGAATGAGGAAGTGTGAGATATCTCCAAAATGGGCATGGAGAGTCTGAATTGGATATTTAAATTAAAGTAGAATTCCACTCCATTTGAAGCCTACTTATTATTACCTTGAGAAAACTTAAAATAAATATGATAAATCATAATATCCTATGAACAAAGAACCAACTAAGGCTTGCCTCAATTCTTTGAGCAAATTCAGAAATTTACCCTTTTATAGGATCCATAAAACTTGACCCAAGCCCAACTATGAGGATCATAAACAACATCAAACTTTTTATAACTACTGAGTAGTACTTGTATTACCATTATAGAGAGGAATTAAAACTTTAAATCATAAATATTTTAGTTTTCTTGTTTAAATTTGAAAAACATACAAATTCATATATATTATAAATTATAATTTATAAATTTAAAATTTATAAAATATAATATTATTATATTTATATATTATATATATAAATTACAAATTATAATATACCCCCGACGAACCCACGCACCCTGTTTCAAAAAATGACGTACATGTCCCCGTCCCCGAACCCACGTTTCCTTGCAACATAATATATATATATATATATATATATATATATATATAAGCGTTGGTCCCTCCTGAGCTTAATTATACATGTGACACATGATTACACACGAACACAGGGAAGCTAAATTTATATAACAGAAGTGCAAATACTCAATGGCTAGACTCTTGGCTCTGTACACTTAGACAAAATGTCTTTTGTTTATATACAAATAAATTACAAAGGCCTTGGCTTGATTACATCAAATGGTCCTCTTGGCCTTCATTCCGACTCGGCCTCACTCGAACCCTCTTTTCTGTCTTGACTACACCACACACCCCTCTATTTGATTACATATTTTATACAAATAGGATTGTGAATAGAATTTTGGTTCAGATCCACTATTTCCTCACCTAAACCTCTAATCTAGGATTTTATAGATCCATAAATCTTTAAAGGAATCCAACAACCCTCAAATCTCTCCAACCCACTCAAATATTCTCAAGATCCATCAAAAGGAATAGATCTCATTACAATTGCTTTCTTTATTACATATTCTTCTAGAATTCTTTAAATACATAGCAAATAAATTAAACAAAAACACTCACTTAGGGAAACAACTCCCTTGGTAAATGAAACCCCTAGGTCTAGTCAAAAAGGATTTTTGACTTGAAAGTGAAATGCTCTTGAATCAGACTCCCAATGTCAAAAAGAATCATAGTCTCTTGATCATGTGCTTCCATATGCTGATGAAAAATCCTCCCAAGTCCCAAACTTTTGTTTGCAACTGGTCTTCCTCTTTGTTGTGTTGTTGTTGTTTAACTGCTTCCAGTTCTCCAAGTCTCCATACTTTACGTTGTTGTTGTCCTTTTTCTTTGTTGATACATACTTCTTCAGTCAGTTGCAATTCTTTGTTGGTTTTCCTCCTCCTTTTGTTGTACCTTTTCATGGATGTCTTCCTCATCAACACCCACATTTCCTCTATCACCTCATCAATCTCCAATTTTGGTTGAACTCCATTGTTGTTATTGTCCTCAGACTGCTGCATATCTTCTTCTTTCACAAGAGCTATAAAACTCTTCTTCGTTTCTGGCTTGCACATCCCTTTATCAGTCTGTTGTGCACATTTTGTAGTTTGCTCCTCATCGCTTCTAAACATTATTTCCTCCTCCTCTAACTCTACTTTTGCAGTCTGAATCTACAAGTTTTGGCTCTCTATCCTGTGCTCCAAGAAGTTTAACTCTTCAAACAATTCAAAATCACTTTGAAATGTCCCCATATCCTCCATGCTTAGATCTTCTGTGAGCCATTCCTCCTCATCTTCACTCATACTTCCTTCCTCAAGCATGATACTTTCAACTGAAATCTTCTTCAGCATATCTTCATAAAGTAACTCCCCATCTCCAATTGTTGCTTCATCTTCTGATGTTGCTCGATCTTCTACATTTGTATCATATTCTTGAAATAATTTTGCTTCAGCTTTCTCTAAATCAAAAATAAAGGGTGATGCTCCCTCGATTTCCTCTAGCATAGCAGCGTTCTTATTATCTTTGACCTCTTCAAAGTTATTAAGCATATGCTCACAAAACTTTTCCATCTCAAACATCTACTAGAGAAGTCTCATTTCTTCACTAGCCTGCACAAATACAGCACCGATCACTACCTGTCAAACTTGCAGACATACACAAAATGTCAAATTCAAAAACATAGTTCTTGTGACAGCCTAGCCTAAGTTGCATTGAAACAAAAATGGGAATAGATACGGATACATGGTTTGAAACAGATACAACAAATTTTCAAAAAATCTTAATACGATATGGCAAGGAACCCGCATATATATATATATATGATAAAATATAAATTTCATATTATCATTCATCTTTTATTCTTTAGAATCTAGATTCTATATTTAACAATACATAATCATCATCATGAATTCAACATAAACAAATCATCATCATCAATTCAGTATAAACATTGTCATCATCATCATCATCAATGATTATTATAACATTCAAGTTGGCACCTTTGACTAAAATGTCAATACTCACTCACAGTTTAAACAAATATGAGATTGTTTTTAGATTCACATCATACTTCATGAAATTATATTATTTTCTAATGAATTTGACAACACTAACATTGAGGCAACATAGTGAATTTGACTTTGTAAATAGTATGTTGCACAGTATCTTCATCTAGACTCTAAAGGAGTCATGACATAGAAATATTGTTTAGTATCATTGAATATAATGTAAATTTAATCATTGTAAATAACAACATCTACACATTATAATTTGGACTATATTCTAGTAGCAACAACAGGAGATTCCCTCAAATTCATAGAAAGAAGTAAGCTAGATTTAATTATTCACAACCTAAGATCATATGACCAAGAATCAAGATGCCACAATTTTAGAAATTAAGTATTGTGAAGTATGATACTAGAAAAGAAATGCTAAGAAATTTAACCTAACGCAAAGAAACTGCTTCCACCAGCCAACTTTGTGGGTAACAACTTTCCTTCTTGATTTCATATATACCTTATGAGTTCCCATTCCAAATTCCAGGTTTCCATCCTTTAGATCTGCCATTGTTGAAAACTTGTTGGCAAACACCTCTATGATGTCATGAATCCTTTTTCAAGATAAATGTTCACTTTCAGATGAGTTGTAATTAGTGGATATAAGGTCTACAAAGAATTAAGCTACATTTACATGCTCTGGACAAACAAACCCGGAATATATTCTTGCAATAAATTGCCTAGAACATTCAAACTTGGAAAACTGAAAACCTGGAAACTTGAAAACGTATCCATATTTTCTGGAAACATATCCAAATTTTTTGGAAACAGATCATGTAAGGCCCTAAGTTTCGAAATTAACAATCATTAACAAAATTGATACTACACAATCCAGAGTGGAATTTTTGAAGTAGAATATATCAATTCACTATTTAATACTTACCTGGAACTGTGTTTGAAGATGTTCCTGACCCGCTATGGCTTCCGCTCCCGTTACCAAACTGCCATTTTCCTCCCAGCCTATCTGGGGTGAACCTCTCCGGTCCCCAGATCCAGAAAACAAGTCTTCTAGCCCCCGTGCCCAAAACTCGAATAACAATCAAGATCACTCTATGACTCTGTTAGAACTCACTGCTCTGGTCTCCCACAGTTAGAAATCCTCTAATAGCATCCGGGTCGTTTTCCCACCTCAATGACCCATGCCCATCAAGTTCCCCGCCCCCGCCCCTTCTCCTTTTATACACAAATCCCCTTTCAAGATATTTATTAAAATATCCTCTTTTAATAAATATCTTAGTCAAATCCCCTTTCAAGATATTTATTAAAATATCCTCTTTTAATTAATATCTTAGATTTATATTAAAATATTATTATTCAATAAATATCTTGGATTCCTAAAATATCTTGGATTTTTTATTAAATATCATCATTTAGTAAATATCTTGGATTTTATCAAATATCATATTTTATTTGCATAAGTCAATGCTTTTACTTTCCTTTGAACAATATATTAGTTATATTATGATAGTGGTAGGGATAACTTTTACCTCACAATACATTCATTATATTCTGGTGAGTTAAGTATTTACTCAATACTTCAATAATTCACTCATTACCCTCACTGAGACTTTTCATAATTAATTAGAGCATATACTAGTGCAGTACACGTGATACATGCATATGTAGCTATCATATGCATGTCTCATATGCATGCTAATATTTCTAAGTTCCCTATAACTCGAGTTGGGTCATTACAGATCAAATATTTTGGAAACTCCTTTGAAACATTTCTGATCTCAGGCTGATCGTTTCCAAAAAAATAAAACATGACAGAATGTTTCCATGTTGTTTCCAAGCCGTTTCATATGTGTTTTTGTATCTGAAACGCCAAACGACATTTCTGGGAGTTGGGGGAAGCGTTTTTGGTAACTTAGAGCCCAACCATGAATGGCTCGATTTGGCCATGTAATCTCATCATGTAAATTGAATTTAAAAATTATATAGGTTAAGTAAGGGGCAAAGATTCCAAGAGGTCTAGGGAGGTAAGTTGCTTAGGAATTTCAGCTTACTTGCTGAAGGGAGGAAAAATCTTAAGTATATGACAGCCATTAAGGGATGGTTGTTGAGCATTGAAAGCACAAGCATGGTCTATGGAATGGGATTGTTGTTGGAAATTAATTGGCCCGCAACACCAAGGACAAGCCCATGCTGGCTTGGAAACCACAACAAGGCAAACATACAACAAAAGGACAGGAAAATTAATGAGAGACAGAGTGTTGGCAGAGAAGTGTGCACCAGCAGAAAAATAGAAGAGAGGAAGACGCACTCTCATTCATTCAGGAAGGGAGAATGTGATTTAGACGGGAGTGAGTAGAAAGAGCTTGAATTCTACAGAAGGAGAATCAAACTACAGGAGACACCGCAAAGAGAGGAGAGGAAGCAAGCCTCTGGTTTTCTATGAGTATTGTTTGTCCTTCATCAGATAGCTAGAGGGTAGAGGCCGGTGGCCTTTGGAACTCCCTATTTATTGGTGAACTATTGAACAGTTGGTGGGTGGAGGAAGATGAATCTCCTGAGTCCTTGTTTCAGCTGGTAGATTGGTGTTTATTCCCTTAAGCAAGACCACCTAAGACCCTTGGAATTTGGCTCGAAGGTGACAGTTGCAAGTTGCAAGTTGCAACTTGTCTACGGTTGGGTGGAGAGTCATTGTCCCAGACTCAGTTGCCCTGCAAGTTCAAAGGTATGTATTTTCTTATACTTGTTTATCTGTTAATGAATGTGTGATGAATTTATGATCATAATAACTCTGGATTTTGGGATTGAATTTGTGTTGTGTGTGTTCTTCCTTTGAAATGAGTGGCACTGATAAATAAACTAAGCAATGCGTGAACCACTGAACCGAAAATAAACTGTTGTGTGAATAGCTTGTTGATGTTAAACATAGAACATTTAATGCATAAAATGTGTAATAAACCACATGACAATAAGGACAAAGCCATAACGTTGAGTTGAACCTTATTCTGAATGAAATGGTTAACTGTGTTGCAAACTGCACATGAATAAATAAATAAAAGAGAAGCATCATGCCATGTTACAGGCTGTAGAAAATCCATAAGAAATTGGAAATAGTAGGCTCATAGGCCCTTTTTATTAATATGAAATAAATTACACAGAAGATCGTCTACCTAGCAGGGTCTGCAATTGCTTACATTAGCTTATTGCCTAAGTCACAAGTTGTTATGTTGCACGACAAGAATTGTATGAATGCTAAGGGGTTTGTTTTTCCCTTAGGGGTCAGTCGAGGCCCGTACACTTTACCTAAATGGCCTATTAGCCATGCATTATCGACAGCATGGGTGTCTTCCGCTAGCACCAATGCGTAGCTAGTTCAACCCTGGAAGCTTCTGCATAGCACCATGGAGCTATTTACAATCTTGACATGGATTCTGGTACTCCCAGCATCTGGTAGGCGAAGTGGAGACCTTTCAAGAGCTCACACCAAGCCCATGGTAGGTAAGGGTCGCAAGAGCGCCTACACTAGCATGCATGGAATTCCTTGTCCGAGAACGAGGAATGCAGGTGAGCCAGGAACTACTTGGAGTTGGATTAGCTCAAGCTCAGGAGGTGTAGCGCCATAAGGCCTTAATGAATCATCGATGTTGGCATGAGGCATTGCCGTTGATCTAGAGGTCAGTCGGACCTCTGCGACAGAGTGATGGTCGAAAAGGCTGGCTCAAGGAACTTTGTGCAGCAACAGAGCTTGTCTTTGGGGTGATCGCAGAGATCCCCATCTACTTCATCGCAAAAGGAACGGGTGAGATCCCTTAGTCACGCCATGGAAGAGATATGAGGATTCGACGCAGCGCGGGATGGGTTGAGCCCTGATATTAGCAGAAGGAATGGGGAACCTTATTCTGACACTGATCAAAGCCCTAGTTGTGAAGGCCTTCCATTAGCGCGACTCGATCCCCCTCTAACGTGATTGGTCGCAAGGGAACCAACGTGGTCCAAAGGTGGGAGCCCAGAGGATTTTCCTAGAATATTTCTAAGGGCACAAGTGAAGAGAGTCAGGTTAGAGCGATGGGATGATGCAGCACACGGACGTGTGCCCGACAATCTTGCTATTGGATGGAGGGTTGGCCCACAACCCACATATGCCTGGACGCCTAGCCCGAAAGAACGAAAAGAAGGCCCAATGGAAGATGTCGGGCAAAGCCTGGTGAGATGACGTAAGGGGGTGCGTGTGGCGAGGTCTGCAATGTTGTTGCGGTATTATTGGTCGAGGACTGGCCCATTTGCCTAGTCAACCCGACAAGTCCACCCCGTAAGATTGAAGTGGGAGGCAATTGAAAAATGTCGGGAGGAAGCTAGTGGGATGACGTAAGTCATGCCACGTGGGCAGTACGCGCACATCCGATTGGTGGGGAAGGGTCCCGCCAGCCATGTCAACCCAACGACATGACCCCAAAACAATAAACAGGAGCTGCAAGGGAGGCTCCCTGGTAAAGGAAGCGGGATGACGTGGGATGACAAGTGTCGGCAGTAACAGTTGGAGTAGCAAATCAATGGGAGAAGGGACCATATGGTCCCACCATCCACGCAAGACCAGTAAGAGAGCCCCAGCAGTTGGTAAAGGGAACTCTTTGGTGTGCGTTGGGAGTGACCCGACGGGATGATGTACGTCGATCGCGCAGGCCATACACGCAAGCTAGGCGGTGATGCCATTGGCGAAGGGAGGACCCACAACCAGGTTAGCCCGACATTGTGACCCCGGCGAGATAAAGAGGCGTCGCTAGGGAAGGTGTTGGGATAACGTAACCAGGATGACATGAACCAGTGGCAGCAACAGTTGGTGGACAGGCCTTGGGCCAATGAAGAGACAACAGAGAGGGAGTTGTTGTCTAGGTAAGCCTGGAACAGAGAGCCCGGCAAGTAACCAAGAACGCAATTTGGGAACTGCCAGGAGAGAGTAAGTGGGGTGACGTATCCAGTGGGACCCACCCAGAAGGTGATTGGCTAATGCGAAGAGAGGAGGCCCGTTGGGTTTTCGGCAGGCATAGCAAATATGTATTATATATGTGTGTGTTTATATATATAATTACCCCGTTCCTCTAATTGTAACTTGAGGGGTCAGGTGACATTATAGTTCTCTTCCTTTTCCAAGGATTCAGTTGCCTTTTCTTCCTCGTGCAGAATGTCTATAAAATCTTCCTCAATATCTCTAGCTTCTCCTGCACCAAAGAAGACATTTCTTTCAAACTCAACTGCTCTGAGTTCCTCCTTTAGCCTATTACACTTCCTTTGTCTCAACTTTGCCCGCAATGAAGGCTTACCTTTTTCTTCCTCATTATCCAGCCATAACATGCTCACTCTGCAAACTGTTGCTTGATCTTATCAAAATCTGCTCTTAACTCAGCCAACTTTCTCTCCTTTTATTCATCACCCATCTTCCTCTTCTTCATGCCTATTGCTTTGGCATTTTCTTCTCTCTTATTGTGACTTTCGCTCGAACCCTACACATGACTATTAGTAGCCATTTTTTACCTCTTTCCTTTGAGAACTCTCCTCGTTCACCAGTGCGCAGAATGAAGCCTATCTCCTTTGTAGCAAGTTTTTTGCTTGCTATTAATACCAAGCTCTCCTCTTGGCCTTTTCTTTCTTCTTCTGGACAGTTCTACCTACACTCACTGTGGAACTACCTTTCTAGCAACTTCTACCCAACCTTTGTGTTGGAAAATGTAACTAGGTTCGGTCTTCATTTGATGTACTTGAGTCATCTTGTAATGCACTTGTCAAAAGAATAAAGAAAATAATTATTATTATTATTGTGACTTATTAAAGCATGGGTGTCATGCTTGGGTCACCATGTTTTAGGTCAAAGTCCCCATTGAGGGCTTCTAGGATTTATTCTGAGTCAATAGATTCATTGTATTTTTAAAGAGACCCTTCTTGGTGTTGATTTTTGTAGCATCGGCAGTAATCCGAGAGTGCAGCGAAATTCTGGAAGGGGCAGGACAGAGAGGGACGCAAATCACCAACGCAGAGGCAGTGAAGCAGGCACTACGCAGAGGGAAACACAGTGAAGCTAGCGTAAGGACAGGAGGTCCTCTTCGGGGTAAAAAAAAGCATTGTGAAGAGTGAGAATTTGTTCAGTAAATTTCTCTCAGTGTCTCTTCTTCTATTTTGCTATCCGGAATCTTTGTACATGAATTATTGTTGAAGAATAATAAAGAAACTCTCATCTACTGCACTAGTTTTCCCACATTGGGTTTTTCCAGGGATGATTGTGCGAAAATTCCTAGGTCTAAATGCTCTCCAGAATCCTACTGCAACCAGCTGAATTTACTTCTCCTATTTGTAAATTACATTACAAAATTATTTCAGATTTCTTCATGAAAATATTGAAGCAAATTATTGAAGCAACCCACACTTAATTACTTATGGTTTTGAAACAAGGAAACTGATCAAAGAAAAATATACACATAGAACACCATTATTTTTGGATGAATGTCCCCGAAAAAACCCAATGCGGAAAAATCGATGTAGCAGATCTAAGGGTTTGATTTTATTAAGAAGTAGCAAATTCTATATACATCTCTGAATACCACAAAGGTAATTCAGTTTAAGAGAGAAATATTGGCAGAAGATTGTGAGTTTTACCTCACTCAATCACTGAAAAAATCTCGACTGATCCGGTCACTAGATGAAGTGCCCTTGGAAGGCCCTGCATTGCCTCTGCGTAGTCCCTGCCTCAGCCTCTCTAGGCACTGCATCACCCAACTAGGTGATTGATCTGCAGCCTGGAATCACTATTCTCAGCCTCCCAATCTCACACCCCAGTTCCTAGCTTTTGAAACTGATTCTTCTGCAAAATCTCGAACTCTTTCTCACCCTCTGCACTGCCTCTACGTAGCCCTGCGTCAGCCTCTGCATGAGAGTTGCTGGATCACTCTCTGCCTCTATCTACTAATGATTCTCCGGCTGAGAAAATCTCTCTCTAGAAGCTATCCCTGCCCCTCACTGCGTTGGAATCACTTAGATCAAATTCTCCTCTGAGCACTGCTCACTTCAAAAAATCGATCACTTAGATTCACTGGATGTGTCCTTCCAAATGACCCTCAAGCCTTCCTTTATAGCCTTCTCGTTGAGACTTCAACGGCCAATATTAGATCTCCAATCAACAACTAAGATTATAACTTGACTTGATCCATGTTCTCTAGAAGATTCACACTCTGTTTTATTAATACCCTTTAATTATTTAATTTTCCTAAATTAAACTTAGGATCACATTAAAATAGTTGGTTATTTTAATAAAACACATTCTTAGTGGAATTTTCACAAACGATTTTTGTGTTCTTTGGAATACATGTGCCTAAGCCTCTCCACAAATTTTGAGACTTAGAGCACTTCCGATGCTACCAAAAATCAACACTCCCTCTTAGCGAGAAAAGTGTTGTAACAACATGCATGTTGCACATTGATCTGGCCCTAAAGCATCCTCTGCACTGTTGATGTCTAACAAGTTGTCCACCAACCACTGTGTTGTTGTTGTAACTGTACTGCGGCCCTTGACACTGCCACTTCCAATGCTACATCCGTACTACAGCTCCCTCCCAAGTGTTGCATCTACTATGCTACTAGCACTGACACTGATAACACTACATTTGTATTGCAACTCAGTTGCTGAGAGAAGCAACTGAAACCACCCAAAAATTGAACAAGTGTTCAATGGATGCACCTTGATGCTGAATATTTGACTATTGCTAGTCCCACGCTACCCTCTGAAGCCACTATGTTGTTGAAGCTACTGCACTATGCCTCTACGCATTGTTGCCTCTCTTCTCTGTGCTACTCAAATTCTGGCGTTGCTAACCACTGCATCTGTCGCTCCATCACTCCTTGGCTCCCACTGAAAACTCCTCCGTCCTGTTAAATACTGATCATGGGCTCCCGTAGTAAGGTGATGATCCATGAGGTGGGTTCCTCAAGGATCCTACCCAACTGAAGTTCAAGGTGAACTATAGTTCCATGTCACCCCATCTCCCTCCTGGAGATGCGTGGGCACTCATGGCATACTCATCCTCCTCGATCTTCGCAGCTACAACCTTTGGATCATGCTTCTCATCCTTATCCTTTTTCTTCAAAGGACACTGTGGTGCATAGTGGCCCATCTCGCCACATCTGAAACACTTCACCTTGGAGACGTCCTTCTTGCATCTCGGTTGCCCTTATTGCCCCTTCAATGCGAGGGTTGCATTCTCCTCCTCCTCCGGATTCTTCGATCCTCTCTCGCTGCTACCGTCAAGTTTACACTTGACAAGATTTCTTCTCAGCTCCTCTTCCTGAAGAGCTGCCCACATCGCCTCCCAACTCGGTAGTGTCGCTCTGCCCAACATACTTTGGAAAAAACTTGCCACTCCTCAGTGACTGCATTAAGGGCCAGTCTTACCATAGTTGTGGCAGATGGGGTAGATCCCACGGTCGCCAACTGATCACGGATTTCCTAAAGTCTCGTCAGGAATGGAACAATGTGCTCCCCCTTTAGCATCTGGATCATCCAGAGCTTTTGCTCCAAGTACATCTTCTGGTGCTTGGAAATTCCTTCGTATAGCACAGACAAGGTCTCCCGTATCTCCCTTACTGTGTTCTTGCTAGTTATATGAGAGACTATATGATCCTTGACACCATCAAGGATAAGTCTCCTCGCCTTTGCCATATCGGACTTGTACTTTTTATTCTAATCCGAATCTATAGGCACAGCAACCACGTTGTCTACGAATGCCTTGAGATCATACTCGTCTAGAAGGAATATGATTCTTTCCTTCCATATCACGTAGTTGGAAGATCTCTCCAAACGATCCTGATCTCTATGTCCATGAGCTGCCATATCAGCCGAAAATTGTCGAACTACTCCCTCTTTCTCCCTACTGCATAGTGTTTCTAGGTAGGCTTACGCACTCTCTGATGGAGCTAGTAAGTCTGTTGCTCCTCTGTTGCCCAGCAAACGAGAAAAACTGAATTCCTCGGCCAGGAACTCACTTAGGAAGAATTCCCTCACTATGTGCTCTTCTTCTTCGTCTGACACTTCTCTGCCCAACCACTGCTTGCAGAAAAACTGCATCCCTCTGGCTCTACATGAAGGCTTTGCGTTGCTCCCTTTTCCTCGACAAGATCTTGATCCGAAAGTCTTACCTCTTTGTTGACTCACTCAAAGAGAGACCACCACAAAAATTCAGCCCTTCTGGCTAGAATTGCGCAATCCCTCTAAGGATTCGATCTGTTGTTGCTACAACAATTTGGCCTTCGCTTCAGTGCTAGATCTGCTCTTCCTATTTCACATCAAACTTTGCTCTGATACCATGTGAAAATCCCTAGATCTAAATGATCTCTGGAATCCTAATACAATCAGCTGAATTTACTTCTCCTATCTGTAAATTACATTACAGAATTATTTCAAGATTTCTTCATGAAAATATTGAAGCAAATTACTGAAGCGGCCTACACTTAATTACTTATGATTCTAAAACAAGGAAACTGAGCAAAGAAAAATATACACATAGGACACCGTTATTTTTGGACAAAAGTCCCCAAAAAAACCCAATGTGGGAAAACCTGTGCAGCAGATCTGAGGGTTTGATTTTATTAAGCAGTAGCAAATTCTGAATACATCTCTAAATACCACAAAGGTAATTTAGTTACAAAGAGAGAAATACGGGCAGAAAGATTGTGAGTTTTACCTCACTCAATCATTGAAAAAAAAACCCGGCTGATCTAGTCACTAGATGAAGTGCCTCTTCGCAGTCCCTGCATCAGCCTCTCTAGGCATTGCGTCACCCAACTAGGTGATCAATCTACAGTCTAGAATCACTACTCTCAGCGTCCCGGTCTCACACCCCAACTCCCGGCTTCTGAAACTGATTCTTCTGCAAAATCTTAGACTCTTTCTCACCCTCTGCATTGCCTCTGTGTGGCCCTGCATGAGAGCTGCTAGATCACTCTCTGCCTCTCTCTGCTGATGATTCTTTAGCTGAGAAAATCTCTCTTCGAAAGCTATCCCTGCCCCTCACTGTGCTGGAATCACTTAGATCGAATTCTCCTCTGAGTAGTGCTCACTTTAGAAAATCGATCACTTAGATTCACTCGGTGTGTCCTTCCAAATGACCCTCAAGCCTTCCTTTATAGCCTTCTGATTGAGACTTCAACGGTCGAGATTAGATCTCCAATCAATGGCTAAGATTATAACTTGACTTGATCCATGTTCTCTAGAAGATTCACACTCTAGTTTATTAATACCCTTTAATTATTTAATTTTCCTAAGTTTAAACTTAGGGTCACATTTAAATAATTAATTATTTTAATAAAACACATTCTGAGTGGAATTTTCACAAACGATTTATGGGTTCTTTGGAATACATGTGCTTAAGCCTCTCCAAAAATTTTGAGAATTAAAGCACTTCCGATGCTACCAAAAATCAACAGATTGTCCAAAAATAACTGTGTCATTGTGGTTATACTTGTGCTAGTATTTTTCCTTGCATTGACTTTCCGCAGTATTTTAATTATAAGGGCTGCAGTAGAATTTATTTCGATATTTACGGTGTAACACCATAAATAACTTGATTCAGAATTAATAAGTAGAAGAAATAATATTAGTTGTTGCAGTAGGGATTCTGATCTAGGAATTTTCACACTTGGGCATTTGAATCAAGTAAAAAGGTTTAGTATTGAGTCAAATATGATTTATGTATCCTCCACATCAAGTCAACTTAAGGACCCTAATTCGACCTCTCATGGAGCCTATAAATACAAGCAATTCGAATTCATTTGGTGCACACTCTCTCACAAGAAGTTCAATATCTCTTGTAGGAAGAAGTTCGAAGTCTATTTCCGGGAAAGCTGAAATAAGTGTGAGTTTGGGGAAGTCTAAGGAGAAGAAGAAAATCAAAATTTTGGTACCTCTCTCTCTTCGTTTCATGCTCTGGATTGGGAGATCGAAGTCTTCCAAGTTTTACTATTGCCGGAAGCCGTATGTTGTCGAAAGCTGCTGACTAGTCGAAGTTGCTAGAAAGGGGTCGAAATTCTGGAGGCTGACTTGGTGTGGAAGGAAGGTCTGGTCTTTGTCTAGGGTGAAGAGTCTCAAAGAATACTACTGAAAGGAAGAATTTCTTGATTGGGTTTTCCCCTCGAGGGGGTTTTTTCCCTAGCATAGGGCCTATATCTGGTGTATATTGTTTTATGTCTTACTGCTTTGGTAATTGCTTCATGAACTAAAAGAAAGAAGATATAAAGAATCGTAATAACAAGAAACATCACAAGTAATTATCAAGAATAAGAGATCTTTCTGCTTTTCTGATTTTCTAACATGGGATCAGAGCTTTGGTGAAAGAAGGAAGAAAAAGGCAGTCTTCGACACTTAATCAAGGAACCATTCAAAGAATCATCTCAGGGAAGTAATCTACTACACTCTAGGAAGATGTCTAACACAATCAAGGGAGAAAACAAACTTGAAGGGGCCTCAAACTATAGGTCCTGGAAGAAGAGAATTGACCTCATCCTTGAAAAGAATAAGGTACTGGACTTGGTTAAAGGAAAAGTAAAGAATCCTACAGAGGATCCCAGTGATGATGACAAATTGAAATACACGGAACTAGAATTGGTGGCCATGACTTTAATGGTAGAAGGAATAAAGGACAACCTTGTCCCATTCATAGCCAATATTGACCATGCTCAGGAAATGTATGAAGCCTTGTCAAAGTTATTCACTATTAAAAACATTGATCAAGTAGCTACTTTGAAAAATGAGCTAAGGACTACAAAGATGACTAAAGAAGACATAGTGGCCTCCTTCTTTGTGAAGACAACAAGAATCAAGGATGAGCTTTTGGCCATTGATGAAATTGTTCTAGACAAAGAACTCGTGATCACTACTCTATTAGGATTGCCACCTACTTGGGGTGCCTCTGCTACAGGACTTAGCAGTTGGAAGGAGGCTCCCACCTTTGAAGAACTATGGACTGCATGCAATCAGGAAGAATTAAGGATCTCATTAGCTGCCAATTCTGAAGGAGTATCAAATGCCTACATTGCTCAACATATAAGAAAGAAATCGAAAGGACCAAGGAAGAAAGTTGACATGTCTAAAGTAGAATGTTATCAATGCCATAAGAAGGGTCACTATAGGAGTAACTATCCGGGCAATCCAAGAAACAAGAAAAGAGAAAGAGATCAAGCCAACATTGCTAAAGAAGGAAACTCAAAGAAATTCAAGCCCGAAGAATTTGACATTAGGGACTTACACTACTAAGTCCTTCGCTTGTAGCTTTAGATATCTTATTTTATATGTTTCAGAATTTATAGGTTTCTAACATATTTTTGGAAAAGACATTTTATTTTTTTTATAAATTTATAATTATCCCTCAAGCTTTGGAGGGATCCCTCAACAACTCCCAAAGATAAGTATCTCATTTCCTTTCAATTATTGGTTTTGTTGTCAATCCTAGAGACAGCCTTGAGTTGTGAAAGACCAGTGCCTAGGACATATTATATAGCAAGGAGAATATGATATAACAAAGATAGTTATTAGAACAAGGCTCTTTGGCTATTTCAACTTTAACAGGAAAGTTCAATATAAATGGAACCAGAATTCTCACAGACTCAGCATAATGAAGGAAACACTGCAGAGGCAAGGAGTGAATTCTCAATACAAATGTTTCAGACAACTCAAAGACAGTTTACTGTAAGGAGCGCTGGGTTCTAAAAATGCTTTACAGAGATTGAAAATCAGACGGCATTTGTTGTGTAAGAAATATAGAAGGAATACTAACTACTAATGAGATGAAATTCCATAAACATATGTAAACATGAGATGGGCTTAAGATAATAAGAATCCATACATGTCCATAGCTTTCAAAAAATAACATCCCATAGCACTTAATATAGAAGAAACGTGGATGAAGTGAAAATGAAACAGCATATCATGATTGAGCCATATTTAAAGTGCTAGACAGGTTTAGCATGAGTATCAATGGTGATAAATTCATACTAGAACCAGTGAACCACTCGCATTCCAGAGCATGATACAAGAGAAATGGAAATAGCGAAATGAATAACTAAATTATATCACATAAGGCAGAGTTACAGACTATAGAGCACCAAGGCCAGAATCCTCATTAAAGATAAAACTCCTTATCGTTGAGACCCGACGGGCTCTTCACATTTGTATTAAAACTTCAACAAAATGCATACAAAAACTCTTTCCAAGCAAATTCTTCAGAAAATCTGGAACTTGTTTTTCTCTTTAGTTGTTTCTTATATAGAAGCCTCAGAGACATGAGCAAGAAGATATTTTTGGGAAAAATATCTTCCTCGCGTGCTTGTAATCAGTTTGAGGTCTCCATCAAAAATGACCAAAATTCATGATGAGAAATAGGGGCATCTCATCATTTACAGTTAGGCTCACGGCCGTTTTAAACAAAATATTAAACAACAGACAGAAAGTAAAATGCAAGAGTGGAATGTGAATTCCACTCGAAGTTTAGAAGTAACAAACTAAAGTGAAAGTAAAAGGCCACTAGGGCCGAATAATGAATTGACAATATTTACTGACAAGATGGAGTTGAGGCGGTCGCTGACACAGGTGGTGGAACGTTGGCTGATGAGCTGGCGACCAGGCTGGCATACCCGGTGCATTTCTGCTGACTATCTGCTGCAGGTTCGGGCATTGCTGTATTTACTTTATAGTATGGCCGAGAGGTCTTTGTCAGGTCGATATCTGACCTCTGATGTTTCTTTGGAGTCCTTTCTGGTTGTAAAGCTCTCTGTTCTGCTTTCTGGAATTGGTGAACTGGATAGAAAGACGTTCAGCTGATATTTAACACAGATATGGTCGTTTCGTGTGCTCTTTAGTCTTCCCATTACGCCCTTTCCTTTTAAATAAGGATTAAAGCGTTTGATCTTCAATTTCGGGCTTTAATCAACCTTTAAACTTCTACTGCTGCTACACTGGCCGCGGCTGTAATGGCCTCTCTGTATTCCAAATCACAATGGCTGTGATTGCAGAGACAGAGTGAATTAACCACTCTGTAACAACCCTGCACAATGCAATAAACTCATTATAAAATCCAAGAAGTGGCGGAAGGAATGTTGTGGAGGCCTGTGGAAGCGGTGGCGGAGCAGTGGAAAACTGATGAAAAACATGCGGGATGGGAAGAAACTAATGAAAATGAATGAAAACGGGACCTTTGGATGGTGGGACCCGGCGGGTGGAGGGCAATTAGATGCGGACCGTCAGATCTCAGGGGGAGATCGACGGTTGAGATGCCATGATGGAGTTAAATGGTCGCACGATGAACAAATATGCATGGAGGATGCAATGCAACGCAGACCGTCGATCTGGATCGAACGGACAGTCACGATTGGATCGGGGGATCGCAATCGGGGGAGGCGGGGGGTGACACTTTAAGGACTTGCGATTGGCGATGCACGATTGAGTGCCAGCCATCCGATCTGGAACAAGATCGACGGTGGAGACTCAATCGGCGGGGAGACAGACGGGGGGTAAAGGAACGGAGCGGGAGAAATAAGGGTCGTCGGATCAGAGCGATGGATCAACGGTGGAGATTACAATCGGAGGATCGCAATCGAGGAGCGCGGCGGGCGGCACACTTTAAAAATTGCGATTGCGATTGGAGCGGTGTTGCGATTATGCGATGCGATTCGCGTTGGCCATCAGATCTTTGTAATCTACGGTCAAGATCTCCGCGGGAGTTCATAAAACGAAGCCTAATCGCATCGAGGGTTTTAAGTTTAACAAAGAAATGCGCTCGCCCCAAAATCTCCGACTGTGATAAGCGCCTGGTCCTGGGCACAGGGCATATGGGGAAGTGGTTCGAGGGGGCTGGCCGAAAGGGGCTTAGCCTGCATAAAGAAAAAGTGGGTCCTTTGGCCTATTTTCAATGCTTTTTAAGGCCAGGAAAGGGATTCGATAGGGAGAATAAGGGGTTTTCAAGCCAAACAAAGGGTATTTGTAAGGTTCAAAGGGGAAATAGGATGATTTTGAAGGGTCAGAAGGGAATTAGAAGGGGAAGAAGAATGATGAAAATAGAGGCTTAGAGGGAATGAAATAAGAGTGAAAAGGCCTTTTCGGGCATTCTTCTTCACAGACGGAGGGGCTTCAAAACTGGGAACAACAGTGAATGTTAACCATATGATCAACAAGTTTCATGTACTTATTTAAGTTTTGATTATATTAATACTAATCACCTTTCTCCCTCTATTGTCTTGATTAGGAAAACTTCTCAAGAAGTATGAAGAAGGACCTCTCAAGACAAGGTTTGTCAAGAAACAAAGGTATGCTTTAAAACATTGATTTCTTTATATTAAAGACTTATTCATTTGACAGTCTATTACTAACATTGTATGTCTAGCTATATTGAATCATAATGATTCTTGTTCTGGGTGATTCATCACTTTATAAATCTACCCACCCCACTCATATTCTTAACTAATTTTGCAGAACCCTAGACAAGTTCTGGAAAACCCTAACCGAAGGGTATGCTAATGTGAATGTCCGAAACCCTAAACTGCTTAGGGATATTGTGAAATGCTATTTGAAGTTTTATTGATGATGCCATATTTGGGATTTTGGTATGATCAAGAAAACCTAACTTGTTAGGGTTGAATGATAAGGTCTAAAATCCCAAACCTTTGAAGTTCTGGTAATGTTGGGTTTGCTATGTTCCTATATTGAAATCCTAAACTCATTAAGGTTTGGTGGAATATGTAAGAAAGACCCTTTTAATGTCTTAGAAATGTTTTCCTTGGTATGTCTGATCAAACCCTAGTCTAATCAAATTTGTTATTGATATGTTGTGAAGTTGGGTTTGACTATGATATGAAATATCTTTGCTTGATGATGAATCCCTTGGTATGTGAAGATATGTCATTTTTGGTTGAAACCCTAGCTTGGTCTAAGTCAGTGTATGTATTAATGTTGTCGGACATATGATATGCCTTTGCATGATGATGAATTCCTAGATACATGTGTTGACCTAGTTATTGATGGTCATAAGTCTTAGGATTTAATATAAGTCCTTGCTTGAGATTCTAGGATGATGATATTTGGAAATCTAGGGTTTTGCAACTAAACCCTAGTAGTAGTTAAATTCTCAAGTATGTGTGATATAACAATCTGAGATCTATTTATATAATGATTGTTAAGGTTGTGAAAATGAAATTCTAGATTTTTTAAGTTGAACCTTAGTAGAAGTGAAAATATCTAATGAATAATGACAATATGATGATTTGAGATTTGTGTAAGATTGATGAAATCTGAGTTTTGATTGGATTTGATGGTTGATTGAAAATCTAGGGTTTGCAACTAACTCTAGTGGAAGCTAGTCATATTAATGACTGAGTTGTGATTGACTTTGATTGATTTCTTCTATGAAATCTAGGATTTGTTTAAATCTCTAGTGGAGAGTAACCTATGAATTTCGAAAGTTGTTAAATATCTTGTAGATCTATATTTATTTATTTAGATAGAATGAAAGTTGTTATGTAGTCTAGGGTTCATGACAAAGTCCCTAGCAAAATGTTGAAGAGTACATGTCTCTTGTTTGTAATTAAGTTTGGGTATCTGATATGTATAAAATTGAAATGCTTCTTTGATTTTGATATGACTAACTTCATGCTTCTATAAGATTTGGTTGTACTTGCTATCTAAGTTGTGCAGGTACACAATCTTCAGTGTGGTGAATATGCTCGTTGATGTGATAAGCATGATGAGGATAATGATAACTCTAAGGAAATGGTTGGAAGCCACGAAAGATTCTCCGATGAAGAAACTAATCTCTCTGAGGAAGCCTGAATAGAAGAGATCTCCCTAATATCAAGAGGGGATCTGGATAAAGAGATGCTCCCTGGTTAAGAGGGAGGGCATAGCTTGGTTTTAATTGAAGAATGAAGTTCGGAGGATATGTTGTTGCATGAAAAGTAGGAAATAAAGTGTATGATAAAGGAATCTTCTATCAAAGATTCGGTTGATAGTCCTACTGTGAAAAGTTGAGAAGCAACATCAAGTTGTCTGAAAGACCCCGGAGGTTTGTATTTGTTTATGTGAAAATATACGATTGATTGGGGCTATGTTTGTACAGGTAAATCTCTCGAAGGATTCGATAGCATGCTGGTTGTCAGTCAGTTTGATCGGGAGAGATTTGTTGTCCTTGATATGTTGGATCAAGGAGAGGCTTTGTGAGTAAAGCATTGCCTGGGAGGAGATCTGGTCCACACTTTGTGTTGATTGTGAAAATTCTACTGCAGTGTATTGGTTTATTTCCTCCTACTTGATTTAATTAATACAAGTTATTTTCATAAATTAGATTCAAAAAATACCGAAAATAAACACAACTACAGCCTACACATGCAGATCATTTACTGAATAATTCACTCATGCAACAAAGTGACACATGGATTTTTGGACATAAGTCCCCGAAAAAACCCAAATCGGGAAAATTGGTTCAGCAGATATGAGGGTTTTATTATTAAGTAGTTCCGAGTATAGCAAATCTGGGTTCCATCCTTGGATAACCTGACAGAGAATAAAAGATATAAAATCTGCAGCTAACCTGAAGATCTAGTGCCAAATATCTGACTGATCCACACCCTCAAACAGGATTTACAGGACTCAGCGCGGATCTGACCATAGAAACCCTCAGCGCTGCTTCTGAAGCCCCAGCGTTGTCCTGGAGGGACTGCATTAGCGTCTGTGTGGCTCTAGGAGGGCCTGCATCACCCTAGGAGGGTCTACGTTGCCCCTATGTTGCCTCTTCTTGGCCAGCATCAGCCCAGCGTAGCCCTAGCTGCCTTTCGCTGTCCCTGCTGCTCTGCATGGCTCTGAAGCCTCTATGCGCTGTCCTTGAGCTGCTCCTCTTTCCTCTTGTTGCCTCTTGGCCCCGAAATAAAAACATTCCCTTGGCCAATTCTACCCCTCACTGTAGGAAATTCCACTGGAAATTCTTAGCAAACCCACCCTAGAATTCCAGATCTATTCCTCAGTTCTACAGAAATTGTGTGTCTTCAACTGACCCTCAAGCCTTTCTCTTATACCTTTTCGTTGAACCCTTCAACGGCCGAGATTAAATCATCCATCAACGGCTGAGATTAAAAGACTGCTTAATCCATGTGACTTAAGACAATTTCAGCACATGTGTTAATTAATTCACTTTAATTATTTTATTTTCCTAAGTTAGACTTAGGAAATCCATTAAAAATAATTAATTATTTGAATAACTTGAACACAACTTGAAATTTCTCAAATCCATTTCTAGGTCTTGTAGATCAAGTGTACTCTAGTCCCTCCACATAATTTGGGAGCTAGAGCACAATTGATGCTACCCCAAATACACAAAATTTCAACACTTCCTCTTAGCATCAAAAGTGTGTTCTAGCAATACGTCATACCATGTATCACAAGATCTTGAGTACTGGATCTATGTTGTTGATGCTTGGCCTACTACCCTCCATCTACTACACTGCTGCTCTTTGTACTGCTGCCCATGCCACTGACACTGACACTTCCACATCTGTACTGCAACTCCCTCTCAAATTGTTGTATCATGCTGCCCATAGCACTACCACTGCTAATTGCTGCACTGCAACTCAGTTGCTGAGAAGTAAGCAACTGAAAGACTCTGCCCAACTGTTTGACAGACAAGTCAAGTTTCCCTCCACCATTGAAGCTCCCTGGATGTTGAATCACGTTGTCCCCTTGGAGACGCTATCATGCTGCAACACTACACTACGTGAGCCCAGCTACTCTGCGTTTTTGAAGTCCCATCAGCCTTTCTGCGTTGTTGCCTCTACATCACGTTGCTCCCTCTTCAACTCTACAGCTCCCTCTCTCGCTTCAATGTGGCCATTTGCAACCATCTCCCGACTCATCCCGCTACCGTCTTAAGGATCCCGTAGCTCGTATGTGATCCAAGAGTAGGGCTGACTCA
Organism: Pinus albicaulis; assembly: GCA_034641835.2. NCBI lineage: Eukaryota > Viridiplantae > Streptophyta > Pinopsida > Pinales > Pinaceae > Pinus > Pinus albicaulis. The sequence continues at coordinate 913,186,765 of CM076571.1, read as the reverse complement.
AGAATCCCGCCATCCATCTATGGATACTCTATATATCCATGTCACCCCACCTCTTCTCTTGAGGTGCATAAGCACTCATGGCTACATCATCATCAGGGCCATCTTCATTTGCTGCTGCAGCCTTGGAATCAGAAGCTTCTTTGTCCTTCTTCTTCGGCAAACTGTTGGCGAAATGACCAAGATCACCACAGTTAAAGCACCGGACCTTGGAGAGGTCCTTCTTCTTCTTCCCTTGATGCAAGGGCTACATCCTCCTCCTCTTCTTTCTTCACTCTGGCTGACCCGCTTCCTCCATTGATAGATTGTTTCTTGGTGATCCTCCTGATCTCTTCTTGGTGGAGAATAGCCCACATATCTGCCCATGATGGTAACGCTGCCCTTCCCAGAATGCTCTGTACACACGTTTCCCATTCTTCAGAGATAGCATTCAGGGTTGTCCTCACTAGGAGCCCTTCATCTAGATTAGCACCCATGCCAATCAGCTGGTCACAGATAACTTGAAGTTTGAAGAGGAATGGATCTATCTCTTCACCCTTCATCATCTGGAACATATGCATCTGCTTCTCAAGAAGCATTCTTATTTGCACAGAGCCTCCTTGGTACATCACTTCCAAGGCTGACCACAGATCATGTGCTGTATTCTTACTAGCAATATGAGGAATCACGTGGTCCTTGACTCTGTCTATGATCAAACGCTTCATCCACGCTTGATTTTCTTCATACTTCTTGAGTGGATCTGCAACTATTGGTACAACAAGTGTCTTCTTTGCATGATCTTTGAGACCATACTCATCCAGAACTGAGAGGATTCTGGCCTTCCAGATAACAAAGTTGGACATGTTGTCCAATCTGTCTTGATCCCTTGGTCCATATCGAGCTATCTTTGCTCAAATCTAAAGAAAACAGTACTTCTCCCTCTGGATCTGGGTTTCTTAGCGACTAGAACCCCTCTAATAACTGCTTCTTGCTCAAATCTGACTTCCCTTCTAGAAATATTTCACCAAAACTCAAACGGACAGTATTCTCCAATCCTCCTAATCAAATCTCATATTTGTTTGGCTCAGATCTGCTGAATGACTGTCTTCCTCCCACCTTTGTTGCCTTAGCTAGGCACAATTCTGCACCTGCAGAATCTCTACCCCACCAGCACTGTTGAAGATCTGAAGCACTGCTTCCAGATCTTGGCAAAAATTTCTGAAACAAGAGAAGTGACAGGACAGCGTCCTCCTGGCTGGCCCAGCGCAATCCCAACGTTGCTCAAAAGTGGACTGTGTAACCCCAGACTGGGTGACACATTCCTTACGCTGCCCTGGGAAGGGTCTGCGTCAGCCTAGAGGCCTTCTGCAGCTTCAGTGTTGTCTCCTGGATCTGTTTTCCCTTGTTGTCAAGATGCCCTTTCCGAATCTGTTGCTTCTTCTGCCACCCTGCAAAAAAAAAATATTTCTTCAACCAATTTGTTGGAGATTTAGCTTGATCTGTTATCGCTCTGATACCATGTGAAAATTATACTGCAATGTATTGGTTTATTGCATCCTACTTGATTAAATTAATACAAGTTATTTTCAGAAATTAGATTAAGAAAATATCAAAAATAAACACAACTACAACCTACACATGCAGATCATTTACTGAATAATTCACTCATGCAACAAAGTGACACGTGGATTTTTGGACATAAGTCCCCGGAAAAAGCCAAAGCGGGAAAACCGGTTCAGCAGATATGAGGGTTTTATTATTAAGTAATTCTGAGTACAGCAAATCTGGGTTCCATCCTTGGATAACCCGAAAGAGAATAAAAAATATAAAATCTGCAACTAACCTGAAGATCTAGTGCCAAATATCTGACTAATCCACACCCTCAAACAAGATTTACAGGACTCAGCCTGGATCTGACCCTAGAAACCCTCAGCGCTGCTTCTGAAGCCCCAGCGTTGTCCTGGAGGGACTGTGTTAGCCTCTGCGTAGCTCTAGGAGGGCCTGCGTCACCCTAGGATGGTCTATGCTGCCCCTACGCTGCCTCTTCTTGGCCAGCGTTAGCCCGGCATGGCCCTAGCTGCCTTTGCACTGTCTCTACGCTGTCCCTGCTGCTCCGCGTGGCTCTGAAGCCTCTTTGTGCTGTCCTTGAGCTGCTCCTCTTGCCTCTTGCTGTCTCTTGGCCCCGGAATCATAACATTCTCTTGGCCAATACTACCCCTCACTATAGGAAATTCCACTAAAAATTCTTAGCAAACCCGCCCTATAATTCCAGATCTATTCCTCAGTTCTACAGAAATTGTGTGTCTTCAACTGACCCTCAAGCCTTTCTCTTATACATTTTCGTTGAACCCTTGAACAGTCGAGATTAAATCATCCATGCGATTAAAAGACTGCTTGATCCATGTGACTTAAGACAATTTCAGCACGTGTTAATTATTTCTCTTTAATTATTTTATTTTCCTAAGTTAGACTTGGGAAATCCATTAAAAATAATTAATTATTTGAATAACTTGAACACAACTTGAAATTTCTCAAATCCTTTTATGGGTCTTGTAGATCAAGTGTACTCTAGTCCCTCCACAAAATTTGGGAGCTAGAGCACAACTGATGCTACCCCAAATACACAAAATCTCAACATTGATGTCTAGGTCCCAAAGTAGGGAGGGTGGCATGGGTCATAGAGCTTTGACCATGGATACGCACCTAGGTCCTTGGGTTGATGGTTAGCACGTAAGCCTGATGGTACCTAAAGGGGATGAAAGCTTGAGTCCATCTTAATCCCACATGGATAGATTGCCCTAGTCAGGAGTCTAGTCTATTGCATTGTGGTGCCTAAATTGTTGAGAGACTAATGGATAGATTTTTCCTGGTCAAGAATCTAGTCCATGGCATTGCGGTGCCTAAAGTTCTTCATTGTTCATATAGTGTGAGATCTTCCATTGTACTTGTATATGATGAATACCTCCCTATTTAAGAGGGAGTGTTGGAAAATGTAACTAGGTTTGGTCTTCATTTAATGTACTTGAGTCATCTTGTAATGTACCTGTCAAAATAATAAAGAAAAGAATTATTATTTTTTTTATTATTATTGTGACTTATTAAAGCATAGGTTTCATGCTTGGGTCACTATGTTTTAGGTCAAAGTCCCCATTGAGGACTTCTAGGATTTATTCTGAGTCAATAGAGTCATTGTACTTTTAAAGAGACCCTTCTTAGGCTTTTGAATCATGTAAAAAGGTTTAGTATTGAGTCAAATATGATTTATGTATCCTCCACATCAAGTCGGCCTAGAAGAGATCAAGTCGGCCAAAGGACCCTAATTCGACCTCACATGGAGCTTATAAATACAAGCAATTTGAATTCATTTGGAGCACACTCTCCCACAAGAAGTTCAATATCTCTTGTAGCTGGGAAGAAGTTCGAAGTCTATAGTCGGGAAGCCGAAAGAAATGTGAGTTTGGGGAAGGCTAAGGAGAAGAAGAAAATCGAAATTTTGGTGTTTCTCTCTCTCTGTTTTGTGCTCTAGATTGGGAGATTAGAGTCTTCCAAGTTTTACTACTGCTGGAATTCGTATGTTGTCAGAAGTTGTTGCCTAGTCAAAGTTGCTGGAAAGGGATCGAAATTCTGAAGGTTGACTTGGTGTGGAGGGAAGGCCTGGTCTTTGTCTAGGGTGAAGAGTCTCAAAGAATACTATTGAAAGGAAGAATTTCTTGACTGGGTTTTCCCCTCGAGGGAGTTTTTGCCCTCGCATAGTGCCTATATCTAGTGTCTATTGTTTTATGTGTTGTTGCTTTGGTAATTGCTTGATGAACTAAAAGAAAGAAGATCCAAAGAATCGTAATAACAAGAAACATCACAAGTAATTATCAAGAATAAGAAAATATTTCTGCCTTTCTAATTTTCCAACACTCTGCTTGTTGGAAGTCGTCCTTCTTTTGGTTCCCTGCAATAGAACCTCTTATTCTTGTCTTCAGCACGTCTGCTCCTTATTCCAAAGTTGTCTAGCTTTTGCATCTTCATCAGATCACTCTTCTTGAGAACTTTGTTGTCCTCATCTCACAATCTCTCCTACTACTATTAGGCTTTGTCACAACCCTTACTTGAATTCTTTGGTTGCTTCCTCTTTTCCTGTCATAGCCCATCACTGCTCCTTATTGTATGGTTGTTTCTGCAAACATAAATGCTTATGACAAATATCAAAGAAAAAATATCTATACTTCTCCATGACCTCGTTTTTGAATAGTTCTCTACACATTTCCTTTGTCCTTATATCTCTGCATATATTCTCTAAATTTGAGAATATTCAACCTGCTTCAAGCTCTTCAGCTCTACCTCCTTACTCGAAACATGTAAACCAATGCTGCAAAATTCTTGTTGTTGTTATCATCTCTTTACTATTGCAGACCTCCTCTATTCTTTCAATCAGAGCATTCTTCCTTTTGATCGCTCCTATGCTCTACTTCTTCACAAAGTTTCCGACGCACCTCCTTCAAGCTTTACCTTGTGGTCTTCAATTCTCAAGTACAAATATAAATTACAGAACAAACAAACTTACCTTATTTCAAATTCCTCTGTCATTATTGTTTTTGGAAATTCCTCTAAGAGTTGTCAAGCTAAAGAGCTTTCAAGCTCTAATACCAGAAGATGCAAACTCAATTTTGAGTCTGCTCAAATTCTCGCAGTGCCCAGTTGCTCTCCAAATCAGCGATTCTTGCAACCCTGCTAGATCGAGATAACATCGCATTGATCCAAGCCCTTTCTTTTGTTTCAATAGCCATCAAAGCCAAGTTATTTCCAATACACACACGTAGGGATGTAGTCCTTACCTTTTTACTATATGAGCTTTTCCTATAGCTCCCAACGCTCAAACTTTACCTCGTGCTTCGCTCAATGTGACCAGCCTCGTGACTTAGTCCTTTTCCCTTTTTCTTGATGCGTCGTTCTTCCTCCGTCGAGGCATGTCACTTTCTCCATTGGTCTCATCGACCAGTACGCCAACTCCACGTTGTCGCTTCTAACACATCAGCGCACTCCTATATCGTCTTGGCACAATGGAAAAGGCTTTCACAACAATTCACTGGAGTATAACCCTCTAGGCGGGACCCACTTACTCCTTCACTTTAATACTCCAGCCCACTATTATTGGTCTGTCTTAATGGGAAAGAACCTTTATGGGAACAACCAGGGTAAAAATTATGAGCGGGACCCACAATGCCACGTGAGTTGTACACTGTAACTTGGCCCCTTTTCTATTGGTTGATCTTTGTTGGCTCAAAGGGTTCTGACCCAGGTTTGGAGTTCAAGGTTTGCCAACAAACCCCTATACTACTGGCCCTTTCGGCAGTGACCTACTTGCGCAGGTCAAAGTCTCACCCGAAGTAGTATGGGTGGGTGCTAGAACCAGGTTTCCGCACCCTGAGAAAGGGTAGGTAAGGCAAGCAGAGCTGCGTCCGGCCTTGTGATGCCCAGATTGCCTCTCTTCGGAGCAGGATCTATAGGTCTCTTTTCGCATCCACGTGCGCAAACTCAACTATGCTACAGTACTCGATAATTATATACTTCTATGACAGTAGCTTAGTATTGCATAAAACAGAACAAAATAGATCTAGATGCAGTAAAAGCACTTACACAGAACTTTCACAGCGTAAAACAGAATACGCATAATACAGTAATTACCAATGATTCGAATAACCAATACACATAGATTCAGTTCTCAAACAACCCTTCTTGTTTATCAATTCATCAACTCCCTCTTACAATACCCGTCCCAGCCTGCACACACAACAGCAGGGTCCGCACACAGCAGGACTCCAGATCTCCACGCACACAGCCAGCAGGAGTCATTTCCCCAAAAACCCAAACAGATCTACTAAACCACAATTCGCATCAATAGTTCTTCCTTATTTCCTTGCCTTACAATTCAAAATGTTCCTCTATTTAGAACAATTCAGCCTAATCTTTCCTATGCTCCGCAAACCATGGTTTGCGGATTCTAGGTCTACCCTTTGACCCATTACAATGCTTTCAGGGCTTTGACCCACCCCAAAACCCTTGCGCTAGACTAAATATAATAAAAAATATACAAAATCGGACCAGTTTCGCAGCTCGTAGGAGACCCTGTTCCAGCTGTGGTGGTGTGGTCTCTATCTGCGCACGTAAGGTATTGAGGGCTGCGATCAACGAGGGTAACACTTATTGATTCTGGGCAGTAGCACTCTGTGCAATATCGACAAGCTTGAGGGAGGTCGGTCCTTCAGGAGCCGTGGTAACCCGCTCCAAAATCTGGTTGAGTCGCGTGATGGCGACGTGAGCATCCTGAGATATCTGGAAGGCAGCATCGCCCCATGGCTTCAAGCGCTTTCTAATGGTTGCTTGGCGCGTCGGAGATCTGCAATCATGTCTTGAAAGGCGTTGCTAGTTTTCAAGAGTGTCAAACGATGCGTAAAGACAAGGGAGGGCAAGGTCGCTTTGATCTGATCGAAAGCAGCTTCCTTCTGGCGTAAGTCCTTTTTGACACGCTAAAGCATCGGGTTGAACTGGACCGTTGTCCAGAGCTGCATGGCCGCCTCGAGCAACTGAGTACCCAAAGTAAGTTGTCCTTTAATAATATCCATAGCTTCTGTTATCAATGCACCATGTTGTGCCCGTACCTCCGAGGGTATGGTAGGTTGTGCTTGGGCCTGGCACGCGGTGAATTGGCGGGCCATTTGGGTCTTGAGGGCTTGTACTTCGGTTCGAGACGCCCTGAGTGCTGCAACCAAGCCTTCCATGGTAGCCCGGAGTGGAGCTAACGTCGGGAGTTCATCAGGGATCTCTGTGTCGAGATGGTGAACCACTGTTTTGAGCTACGCCATAAGGGAGATATCTTCGGTTTGGCATGTGAGGAGCGGTGTGGCCACATCAAGCGGTTGTTGTGCAGTCCGGTCGCGATGATGAATCTCTTGCAGCACGGCGGTGTGTAAACCCTGTAACGCCTCGCGGGGTAGCTGCGCCAAGTCCACTTGTAGTTCTGTAGCTGTTGGGAGGTGGCCACCGACCAAGACAGTGCTAAGTAGTGAGCAAGTATGGCTTTCGTTGGCAGGTAGCCTTGAAATACGGAGAAGCCGCAGCGTATCCCTATACCGATTCGTACCCCGGGGGGATGGAGTATCCTTGTTAGTCAGCCCTTTCGTGCGCAGGACTAGCTGCGACTCGACTACGTCAGTTCTCATAGCGTGCTGTGGAAGTTGTGTATCATCCTTCATGGCATCTTCCGAGCCCATCCGGCTGAAGCTTGCGATCATCCCAGGTTTGGAAAGGGCGTGAACTTCCGTCGTGTAGCTTTGGCGCCATTCTGCACAGGGTTCAAAGTCAATTTTCCCTGCAGGGAGCCAGAGGGCAATCAGCTTATCAATCTCGGCATCCCCAGACCCTCTCAACACAATGTCTGCAAGCGCTGGACTGGTAGGTGCCGAAGTGTTCGGAAGGTTAGGGGCTGCCATAGCAGCAAAAGGATAGGCTTCCAACTTTGGAAACTCGCAGACAGCGGAAGTAGGTTGATGGGGTATGACCCAAACGCTAAAGGTCCAGACAATCAAGCAGTGGAATAACATATGCAGATTACAGAGACAATATGGAGTCTTGATCGAAGTTATCCCTTCTTCCTTATAATGTTCGGGGCTATCCAACGGTAGAGTAAATCTAACTTGAAACTTACCATCAATCAACTGGTAAAAACTCACCATAAATTTCCGCATTGATTCCCAGCCGCCTATTCTCTGTAACGGTAAGATTCTCTTTTCACCAGAATGCAATGTTCTGACGGTCATCATTCGCACCTAATGGCTTTCCCACGGATCTACTGACCTTGGATGAAGCGTCTGTGCTGCTCGCACATCCCGAATTAAAGCCGACGTCGGGTGTGTTGTAATGCGATTCAGGTACAATTCAAGCAACTTGGCAACCGTACGCATCCCGTCCAGCACCGCGGTTGGGACAGTTGGGGATCACTCGTTCCTTCCGTCAGGCTAAGGCTCCAGTATTCAATCGTGTGTGGTACCGGCGTTCCCCTTGATCCGGGTGTGATGTACAGGCGTGATCTTCCCTTAGTCAAGGCGTTCGTGTTCTGCAGAGCTGCGTCGAGCGCCCCTGTGCCATCTTCCACCCTAAATGTTCGCAGAAACTCATCCCGCATTCTCCTAATGGCGTGTGCGCTGATGCAGCTCCGCATCTAAATACCATGCAGCTGGACGCAGTCCTAGGGCATGGATAAATAGGTGAACCAGTTCGTTTGGGGTTCTGTCACACCATTGTGTTTCCCATGTAAGCAAATATCGGCATGGGTCTTCTGACCCAAGGAACTTTTGGATCTGTCTCCCAGCTGGAGCTTCAAATCGCAGGATCATCTTATCCCGACATTCCTCCCAATCGTGGAATACCTTCCCATGTGTATCCCACCAACGCGCAAGCATTCTGCGCAAGGCTAGCTTAAGGGCCCCTGGCCTGCGTCCCTTGGGAACCTCTGCTTTGAATGCGCGTAAAAATTCCTTAATGTTACCCGAGTCCACAAAGTAGGGCAGGTATCTCACCTCGACGGAGTTGCAGTAGAAGTTCCTTGTGACCCAAAGACATCGTAGCGCCGAAACCTCATGCAACCGGCCCTGCCAATTCTCTAGTTCCCCATCGGAGTCGGAAAAGCATTCACTATCCTTTTCCCAGCAGAGTACTCCTTCCGCCGTGGGGTTAATCCAATCTTCGTCCTGTGTAGTGAGCTTGTAGATGTGATCCACTTCCTCCGCATCTTGCGCTAGCTCTGTATACCGTGTGCCTTCTGCGGGATCCAATGGTACTATTACTCGTGTGCCATTATTTTCAAACACCATGCTGCGCTTTTTGAGATTGATAACACCCCCCATGTCTATAGCCCAGTCCAGTCCTAGAAGTGCAGGGTAGGGATCCCCATCTTCCACGATTTCTATTACCTCAAATTTAGCTTGGACCTTTACTCCTGCGATATCTACCATGATTTTTGGCAGCCTTCCCAGAGGGATGATCTTCTGTTGATTTGCCATGCGCAGCTGGATGGTGGACCATTCCAATTTAGGTTCTCCCATTCGTTGCCATGTTTGCTTCGGTAACACGTTCGCATCTAATCCAAGGTCCAAAATAACTTGACCCATCTCGTAGTCACCAATCTGCGCAGTCAGCCGCATTTCTCTTCCGGTGCATTTTTTATACCTGTAGAGTTTGTGTACATCTTTGGTCCCGGGGGTCGGATCGGGCCGCGCTGCGCAGCTATTCATTAATGCCTGAAGGTTCTCTACAGCCTTTGGGTTACGTAGCAGCTTTAGATATGCCTGCAGAAAGGGCTCAACCCCCTCATCTGTCTTGGGGTGTGTCAGTACCTACGCAGTAGCTGTTACTTTCTGAGCGAGGTCCTGGTCAGCTACGGCCATTGTCTCTTGTCCCTTCGTTATGTTCGATCCTTCTCGATAGGTCAAAGGATCCCTAGTAGTCTCTTCCTTCGATCCTTGTGTGACCATCCCACTGCGCATTATGACTTTCACACTTGGGTCTATGTTCCTTAGCTCGACTTTAACTCTTTGCACATTCTGCGTGGGGATGGGCTGCTTTTCCTGCATTTTGGCTATTAAAATTGGGCAATCTTCAACCACATGGTCCAGTTGTCTACAATATTTGCAAGATTGCCTTGTAGGATTTGGGCAGTCCCTTGCAAAGTGTCCTACCTCCCTGCAGTTATAACAGATTAGATGCCCACGTCCTCGTCCTGCGCTTCCTCCCCGACCTCCCCTGCCCCTTGCTGGAGAGCCACCAAAGCTCGCGGGAGATCTAGACAACGCAGGGTCTGACTGTACCCTATACAGGTTCCCGCGATCTATCATCAAGTCGTAAGTGCGATAGTTCTGCTCATCGTGTCCTATCGACTGGCAGAACCTGCACCACTGTTGCTTTAGTTTTGGGACATACGCACCTAGCCGAGGGCAATGGTTCGTATCATGCAGCCCCAATACACGGTAGTCATCGAACCACAACGCAGGTCCGCTCGAGCCTGGTCGTGACAGGATGGGTTCCCCACTCGCTCCTGGTCAGACCGGACTAGGTCCTCCTACCTGCATGTAATCTACCAATAAAGGGCACTGATCCTTCGTATGGCCAGATACCCGACATCGTATGCACCATAGATCTGCGCTGGCTCCTTTTTCTCGTTCCTTTCGCAAGTTCTGAATTTCCATGTGCATAGCTCCGAGCTGTTCCTGAATTTGTTGTACTCCTAAAGAAGTATCTTCTCTGGGCGCAGCTTCTAGTTTCATAGCGACTTCCACAGCTTTTTCGTACGACTCAAAGATTTGGTGACTCATTGGCGTACGCAGGTGGGGCAACAACATAGCGATGAACCATTCCGTATGTTGCCTATCGTCATACTCAAATCCTCCTTCCCTGATTGCTTTCTTTAGTCGCTGATCAACCTCCCATACAGATTCAGACACACCTTGCTTGAAGTCCTTCACTTCTGCTACCAACTGAGAGTAAGATTTTGGCTTTCGAAATTGTTTCTTCAGAGCGTCCTTAATATCTTGAATAGATGCACTCCCGTTTTGAGAGATGTATCACATATACCAGTCCAACGCTCTTTCTTCGAATGCCAGGGATAGTTGTGCCCTCTTCACCATATCGTTTGTCACATTTTGCGCAGTCCATACGGAATCTGCAACAAACCAAAATCGGTCCATATCCTCATCCCCTACCCCCTTGAAGGTAGGTAGTTTCAAGTGCACAGCCATATCACTATCCACCGGAGGTGGTGGTATGGGTGAGTTCTTACCTTTGTGTGGCCTGGACAGCGGTGTAGCCGGGGGGTCTTGCGCAGCCGTCTCTCGCAGAAGGTTATAGGCAAATCTTTCCCCTTCAAGTTTGGTCCGATAGTATTTACCACTGCGCGTCGCGTTCTCGTCTGGATTTGACAGTCATTCAATCTGTATGACTACACAGAATATTCTTCTCACATAGTAATATCTTAATCAACAAAGGTAATGTCTTCAGAAACTTGCCCCGGAACCCTTTAAAGAATCTCCGTTCGGCCTCGGAGTAGGAGACAAACTAATCAATGGAAAATTCTATCACAAATCCTCCTAGCACATTGTCCACCCAGTGATCCACCGTGCGAGTGATGGTATTATCAGTGCTTTCCAGTTGCTAGATTAGCTCTGGAGTCCACTGAGTGACTCGTTCGTCCTTCCTGTTGTTCCTTGAGATCGACCCTTTGTTGGCAATATGATGTAGAGTGTTGTCCTTGTTGGCAACCCACTTGATGAAGATGATGGCAACCTACTTAATGAAGTTGTTCTTGATGCATTAATGATGTAAATATGATGTTCTACAAGAAGCGCAGAAGTGCCAGAAAAATAAATATCAGCATGTGCAAGAATAATGATGAAAAGTGTGTGTCTTAAGGCATACGTGGGTTTGTCTAGGAGAAGTAGCGTATGCACGCGGAAAAGTATGTGCCAAGTCGCGTATGCTCAATTGCGCTCTAAATTTGTAAAACCAAGGGTTACTACCATGGTATTGACCCATTGTATTGAGCGCTGGGTTGTCTATTTGATCCCGTCCAGGAATACCATCGGATGAGATGTGGTTTTGGCTCATGGTATTGAAAAAGGGTAAACCTATATAAGGAGAAGAAAATCATTGTGCATGGTGTGCATGAGTCTGGGCTTTGATGAATACTTCACTCTGAAGTATATCTGTATGGGTGAACTCTGTTCCTAATTGATAGATCTGAATCTATGATGCTCCTATGAACATGATGAAGGCTCAAGATCTCTAGATATAGAAATGGTGAATGTCAAGGATGATCTGAAAAGAAGTGAAGAAGACCTGGCGCAATCCTGTTGAAGAGATTGAAGAAATCTGGGTAAGTTTATAGATCTGGTCTGTACTGCAAAGTTTATCTTTTATAGATCTATACGCAGGTTCGTTTCATGAAAAGCACGTGTATACGCGGGTCTGTGGAAAGAAAAGCGCGTATGCGCAGTTAGGGTTTTTCCCTGAAAAATGCACTGAAGTATACGCGGGTTCGTCTTCTGGAAAGCACGTATATACGCGGGTCTGATTAAATAAAAGCGCGTATGATTTCTGATCTAATGGTTGCTGAAGGTTGAATGTGTTTCTGCATATCTATTCTGAAGTCTGGGTTATATCTGATATTCTGGTTACAGTGGTTTCACTGTTCTGTTTGATGCTTTAGGAAAAGGTTGTTTATTGACAAGTAAAGGGTTGTGTTGGAGCTGTTTGATCCAGTTTGAAAATTGATGAAACGTGGTCTGCAGTGGATCTGAGGGTTGAAGCCTTCAGTATGAAAGTGGTAGCTTTCTGCCAGTAGAAGCTGGTACTCATATCAGGGGGTAGTAGCTCCCTTCCAGGAGAGGCTGGTAAACGAGTGCAGGGGGTTGTAGCTCCCTTCCAGGAGAGGCTGGTAAACGAGAGAAGGTTGCAGCCTTCTGCAGGTGGGTGCCTGCGTGCTGGTTTGAGTCTGCACCAGTACATGATTGTAAGAAGTTTTCTTAATAATAAATTTTGAAGGCTGAAGCAACGGCAGCGGTGGTTTTCTCCCGAATTGGGTTTCCACCTAAAAATCCCGGTGTTCATGTGTGTTGCATATGTGTGATGATTATTCTGTTCTGTCTGCACCTGTTTACTGTTTCTGAAATATCTGATGAATGAATAATGCAATGATCTGAGTTAAGATTCAAACACATAATTAGATCTCTGGACATACGCGAGTTCTTTAAAGGATATCCGCGTATATATGCTATTTTCCTTCAGTAAAGTAGCGTATGGGTTTTTAGAAAAGAAAAAGTAAAAGTTTGATTGTTTGCACTAAATACTGATTCACTACTTCCAACACTTCTGGAATTCTACAAGCCTAGCCAGCGACTCCTGGAGCTCGATTGCAAACGTCACAAAGAAAATTTCGTAGCTTTCTGTAAGAATGTACCTATTTTTCCACTTTTCCGCCGTTAACTTCGTGCTACAATTTTCTTTTATCGCAAACTCCTGAATCTGCTTTTCGAACCACTCCTCAATTTCCTTCCTTTCAGGCTTCCAGTACTCCCTTGTCATTACCCGATCCCTCCCTCAAAATGCTTCAGGTCCCGGTAACGGAACTATTTGTTGGCTCGAGGGGTCCTGACCCAGGTTTGGAGTTCAAGGTTTGCCAACAAAGCCTTATACTACTGGCCCTTTCGACAGTGACCTACTTGCGCAGGTCAAAGTCTCACCCGAAGTAGTATGGGTGGGTGCTGGAACCAGGTTTCTGCACCCTGAGAAAGGGTAGGTAAGGCAAGCAGAGCTGCGTCTGGCCTTGTGATGCCCAGATCGCCTCTCTACGAAGCAGGATCTATAGGTCTCTTTTCGCATCCACGTGCGCAAGCTCAAGTATGCTACAGTGCTCGATAATTATATACTTCTATGACAGTAGCTTAGTATTGCATAAAATAGAACAAAACAGATCTAGATGCAGTAAAATCACTTACATAGAACTTTCGCAGCGGAATACAGAATACGCATAATACAGTAATAACCAATTATTTGCATAACCAGTACACACAGATTCAATTCTCAAACAACCCTTCGTATTCGTCAATTCATCAATTCCCTCTTACAATACCCATCCCAGCCTGCGCACACAGCAGCAGGGTCCGCACACAGCAGGACTCTGGATCTCTGCGCACACAGCCAGCAGAAGTCCTTTCCCCAAAAACTCAAACAGATCTACTAAACCACAATTCGCATCAATAGTTCTTCCTTATTTCCTTGCCTTACAATTCAAAATGTTCCTCTATTTATAAAAATTTAGCCTAATCTTTCCTATGCTCCGCAAACCATGGTTTGCGGATTCTAGGTCTACCCTTTGACCCATTACAATGCTTTCGAGGCTTTGACCCACCCCAAAACCCCTGCACTAGACTAAATATAATAAAAAATATACAAAATCGGACCAGTGTCGCAGCTCGTAGGAGACCCTGTTCCAACAATCTCCATGTCATCCTAGACCTAGTCAACCCGGCTGCTCCCTTGGCCACTCCTTCTCCAACTTTCGGGATGAAACCTCTGGCCCGGATCATGTTAAGTGACAATCCTCTTTACAGAAATCAAGTTCTGTCACATCGATTCTATTTAGCTACTGAACTTTCCAAAACGCCAAAAATGACTAAGTATTGTATTGCTCCTTTGAGCTAAACTCTTCCTCTGCCTTTGTTCTACGACCTCCCTCTCCTCTGCGTTTTACTCCTCTAGCTCAAATTTAGTTGATTTCGCCCTTTTAGCTCCTTACTCAGCCCTTTTGCTCTGATCTCAGGCCTTCGTCTTCAAGCTTCCCTTCTGCTCCTTTTGCTCCGATCTCAGGCCTTTGTCTTCAAGCTTCCCTTCTTCATGTACTCAATGCCCGATACTCTAAAATACCTCTGGTTAATGGATCGTTGATCAACATTAATCTCTCCTTAGCTTATTCTTCCTCCACACTTCCGATACGGCTCTGATCCTACTTATGTCTCAAGTCCTCTACATTCTTTAATGCGCCCTATTCCCACTAATCTTTCCACTCCATATATATATATATATATATATATATATATATATATATATCTTAGTTACCCAGGATCTGCTCCTGACATGCAGGGAACCCATTCCAGTGGTTCCTACGTTCCCGGGAGCTTTGGAACAGGAGCGAAATGTTCCCTTTTCCTATGTAACGACAACTGGAGCCACGACATGTTTTTGGCACGTTGAAGACTATGATATGGGAATGTGGGATTAGGGTTTTTAACATTCCCAGCTCATCCACTAGCATTCATTATGGAGCAGAACCTATCAGTCAGCCAGCAGTGCGAACACATTCGCCCGAGGTATGGTGAACATTAAAGGAAAGTCGCCTTAACGGGATGGCCAAGAGAGCCAGTTATCCTTCGCCTTCTCCAGCTCTCAAGCCTAAAAGGAAGGGCCTAAAACTCACTCAGGCTCTCAATTTCCTTCCGACTCTCTCTGACTGATTGGTAAGCAGGCTAGGGATCCTGTCTTTTGGTTGTAAAATAGAAGGTGGGTAGAAGACACTAAAATTCTAAGTATGGCTCTTCCTAAGTTTTGGTTTTAGTTCCTCAATCCAAGAAATTTTCGACACCTCGATCCAACGTAGTTGCCAATATATCCTGAGACACATGTCGGGAGTGGTCATAGCTGCCAACATATCCTGAGCCAATATAGTTATTAGACACTTGCTCTCAATATTATATTTTGTTCCTGTAATGTCCCTTCCTAATTATTCTCCTAATGTTTGAGGAATTAATTTTGCAATTTTGATTAATAATAGCCCAAGGCAGTTTTGTGAAGGAAACATAGGAGAAAGGAAATATTTGCATGCTAGTGGGATGTGGGGGCCACTCACCCACATGCAATACGCACTTGAGGAAGGAAAATCAAGTTCTAGATGGGGCCCACAAGGAACTCATGGCCAACAACTATAAATAGAACGAATGAAAGAGCATTTGGGGTCTTTTGTCTATTTTTAAATCGAATTTGCCTTAGTTATTCAGCTGAGCCAAGATTGTGTTGTTTAGCACAAGAGCTTCCCAAGGAGAGAAGCTCCACCTCTCTTCGGTGGACTTCGAATGCCACCCAAGGAAGGATTTATTTTATCACAGAGAACGGAGGAGACACCATTGACAGGGCCACGCAATTCTAGAGGAAAACATGCAGTGTTGGAGGAAAACACGCAGTTGGTGGAGGAGCAGCATAGTTGGAGATTGTTCGGTGGGGCTACAGGAGTGTTTCTTCTTCATTTCCAGGAGTGTGGAGTGTATTTACAGCAGAGAGAACCATCCTAAACACTGCACTCACTTCCTATACACAAGGACTGCATCATCTGCTCCATGACTGCGCAGTCATTGGAGTGAGCCATTTTGGGGCAGCATCATCTAGAGGAATTAGGAGCTCGAGTGTCGAGAAATTGGTTGGAAGGTCATTTGGAGGAGTTCATTGGAGTTTTCAGAGCAGAGGTTGACAGGTTTAGCTACAGTGACAGATTTCTAGTTTGGAGGAGGGCGAAGCTGTGAAGGGTCAATTTCAGAAGGTTGGAACCAAGGGAAATCCTTTCTGGGTTTTTTTGGGTTTGGGGCAAGGAGCTTACCCTCAATTTTACAGAATTTTCTGCACAGTCTAGAAGGGGAAAATCAGTGGTAAAAGTCTGGAAGCAGTGCAGAATTGGAGTAACGCAATTTTCTGGGGAGTTGATCTATTGTATTTGTTGGGCATTTTTGTACTCATCACCTGGTGCTTGTAGCTTGCCCTATGCAAGCCCAGGTGCACTTTCTCCAACTTATTTGTACTACAACGCTATTATTAATAAAATTTTGGCCAATTTGGTGGTTTGGAGAAATTTCTAGTTTATGTGTGCAATTATTTCTGAAAATTTTCTATGTTGTTGTATTTGCGTGTCTTTGCTTATCATTGTAAATTTCCAGTAGGAATATTACAGTTCAATATTCATATTGATCAATTCCTTAACAACGGAGCAAATTTCAAGCACGAAAGACATGTCGGTTCTTTGTCTGTATATGACAAACCTAGTCAGTGAACTAAGAGGCCCCTCCCTTCTGGCACGCAGCACGCCTCAATCTTCTCCAAAGATGCGTGTACACAGTGCACCTCAATTTGGTTCTAATTCATTCGGACTCATTAGACTATTAGCGTTGAAGTTTTACTAAAAAGTTTCAAAAAGGAAAACATAAATGAAGATTTAATAAAATATTCAACACTTCGCAATCGTAACATATTTGGTTAGTTTTAATTAATATCTTTAATAAAAGTTAATTTACAAGTTTAAAAATATAAGAATTTTAAATTATATAATTATTCTTTTATAGTTTTAAAGTTTTTATTATATGATATTGTCACTCCTGATCAGTGGTTTCCTGTAAATTTTGGGGAAACTTCTAGCCATTTTTGACACCCATATCCAAGTTCCCTCGTTCCCTACTTGTATATGTGTGTGTGTGTGTGTTGCACGGGTACCTATCCCCATCAAAATTCATGGTGTTTCCTACGTCCCAACAATCTGGATACTTTGGAACTCGTCGGAAACTTCTCCAATTGGCCGAGGACTCCATCGGGGACTTGGGGACTTCTAGGTTGTCCCTGGGTCATCCATCGAAAAATTGGGGAATTTTCAGGGTACTTTAGGACGTCCCCCAATATCAAGCACATTAAACTTAAAAAAAAAAATTAAACCTAAGTTCTAAACTTTAAAGTCAAAAAATTAAAAAACAAATTTTGAAGCCTAAACCCTATCGCAACCTAAACCTATCGACTAAACTAAACCTATCACATACTACACACTACACTAAACAGCGGCGATGAAGGTAAACACTGTTACAGAGACGCGGCAACGAAGGTTGCAAGTAAGCATTGAGCTCGAGCGAATGTTGCAAGTAAACACAGGTTGTGATGGTTGTAGGTAAGAGTCGAGCGAAGTCTAAGATGCCGTGCGAAGGTAAACATTGAACAGAGAACTCCATTCATGACGGCAAAGGTAAACAGAGCTAAGAGAACTCGAGCAAAGGTTGTAGGTGAGGTAAGAGTCGAGCGACGAGGTGAAGTCTGAGACTCTTAATTTGGGATTTATAATTAAATTTTAATGACTTATTCATATTTACAGTTTACAATCACTATACTCCATGAATTAATTTGCCTTCAATTTGAACTTGTCTCTTTCTCCATGTCTGTGACAAACCTTTTCTTAGCATGAATCTTTGAAATTTCCCTATGCCACAATCACCATGACTTTAATACCATGTTAAATATATGCAAGAGACAAGTAGGAGAGACTAAATGATATATCAATGTGCTACTAAATTA
Source organism: Pinus albicaulis (assembly GCA_034641835.2). Taxonomy (NCBI): domain Eukaryota; kingdom Viridiplantae; phylum Streptophyta; class Pinopsida; order Pinales; family Pinaceae; genus Pinus; species Pinus albicaulis. Next base: position 913,168,879 of record CM076571.1, on the reverse strand, counting down.
CTAGTGGTGTTGTCTATATACATAGCAAGTTCCATTATTCATTTTAGGAACTAATCAACTAATTCCATGGATACATTAACATAAAGATCATTTATTATATATAATTTATTTCACTTTATGACATTATTACTAATGGTTTTCAAGCTTCTGTGGTTATTGCTTATTGAAGAAATCTCCGGATTTTCCACAGTGTTATAAAAAATTTGTCGATGTTTCGAATCCCAACGGGGATCCATCTTCAGGACGAGAGTTGAATTGAAGAAAGAAAGAAGGCCAAAAGGACAGGTTTTATATATAGAAAATGGAGGTCTGCGACCCTTCTTTCAATCTTAATTCGAGATTTTTCTAGATAACAAATATCTTCCCAAGACTCCCCTCCGTGCAGGGATATAATAATGGTTTTCAAGCTTCTATGGTTATTTCTTATTGAAGAAATCTCTGGATCAACTCTTGTCTTGAAGATGGATCCCCGTTGGGATTCGAAACGTCGACAAATGTTTTATAACATTGTGGAAAATCCAGAGATTTCTTCAATAAGCAATAACCACAGAAGCTTGAAAACCATTATTATATCCCTGCACGGAGGGGAGTCTTGGGAAGACATTTGTTATCTGGAAAAATATCGAATTAAGATTGAAAGAAGGGCCACAGACCTCCATTTTCTATATATAAACCCTGTCCTTTCAGCCTTCTTTCTTTCTTCAATTCAACTCTCATCCTAAAGATGGATCCCCGTTGGGATTCGAAACATTGACAAATGTTTTATAACAATGTGGAAAATCCGGAGATTTCTTCAATAAGCAATAACCACAGAAGCTTGAAAACCATTATTATATCCCTGCACTGAGGGGAGTCTTGGGAAGATATTTTTTATCTGGAAAAATCTCGAATTAAGATTGAAAGAAGGGTCGCAGACCTCCATTTTCTATATATAAACCCTGTCCTTTCGGCCTTCTTTCTTTCTTCAATTCAACTCTCATCCTGAAGATGGATCCCCGTTGGGATTCGAAACGTCGACAAATGTTTTATAACACTATGGAAAATCCGGAGATTTCTTCAATAGACATTATTACTTTTGTAAATAAAATTTGTTGCTCCCAAAATAAACATTACAATGGCTAACTCATCTTTAACACTTAATGCTATAAGGTAAATAGACAGGATGGTAATACTCTTTGTGCTCTGTAAATAATAGTGATTCTGAATGATTATGATATACATTACAATGATGACAAGTCCCCCAAGGTTCTTAATTTCTAGACTCTTAATTTGGGATTTATAATTAAATTTTAATCTTGTTCATGTTTACAGTTTTATTAAATTTTACTTTTAGTCTTTAAAGTTTAGTTGCTACTTAAATTTTGAAATGATTCATCATGCATCATAAAATGATTATGTAGACATCAGCAGATTGTAGGTTGTAGCAGACTAATAGTACTTCTTAGGTTCTTGACAATGGGCAATGATGACGAGATTTGTTTTTGTGATGCACAATCATGATTAGGTAGTATTAGACTTTAATATTTTATTTTGTAATTTGAATTTCAAAATTAGTAATAGTTCTATTTTTTAAATTTTAATTTATCATTCATGTTTATGTTGAATTACTAAATTTTATTTTAATTTTAATTTTTTAATAAATAGATAAATTAGTTGTCGCACTTGTCATCCCCAACCTGTCATCCCCTGAAAATTTGGGGTGTGCTCTAGTCGTCTCAGAAACTCGTCCCCACAACCAGTGTTGTTGAAAAGTAACCAGGTTTGATCTTCATAATGACATGCAATTGTGACTTATATAAATGATGTAATAAAAGTATTTTTGTAAGCCTTGCTTCATGGGTTTCATGAGCAAGTGATTTTATTATAGATGCCTCTCATTTGAGAACATTAGGTTTTTCATTTAGAGTCAAAAGTATTAATGTCATGTAATGAAGAGCTCTTGTTGAGCCTATGGAATATGTATATGAGTCTATAGAAATGTCTAGACAACCCTCCAAAGACAAGCACTACTCTCTTATTGATGTCGGCCTCAATATATATATATTTAAAGGACATGTCGCCTCACATGTGGAGACACACTTATTCGGCAAACACAAGTCGGCTCAATATATGGACGAACAACTATATAAAGGAGGCTAGGCTCCTCGCATTTCCTCAGTCTAAAAGTTCGGACATATCTTTGTAGTTTCAGATGGGTCAAATCAGTTCGGATCCACTATGATTCTCAGTGGGTAATCTCAGTTTCAGATGGCACAGCAAATCAAAGATTTCGGAAGGCACTTCAGGAAGAATGACACACTCTATAGTGCGGATCATAGCGAGGTTAATCTTTGGTCTCCACAGGAATGTATCACTGTAATTTTGGGACAGTACATATGACAAAGCATCAATGGGATCGGATCTATATAGGAGCCCAGTCTACAAGGACATAATGGCTCGGTGAAATAGATATAATGTAGCAGTTCGATGATATGACAGTATGACACTATAACGCTATATGAACACAGTGAATCTCGGTGTCAAAATCAGTAGTGAAGATATCGGTCATAGAAGAGGATTGTCAAAGAGGACATGTCTATTGGTCTTGGAGTGGCTACTAGGTCAAGGGTCTCGGTCTTGGTCTTGGTATTCGTCAATTGGAATCTCTATAAGAAGAATTTTGTGCGGGTTTTCCCCTCAAAGAGTGAGAAGTTTTGGCCATGTCTCATAGCCTAAAATGTTATGTCTCTTGTCTATTTTATGTTATGCATTGGTTACTATTTGATGAAAAGAACAAATAGATCCTAACCTGAATAAGTGAAAATGCATTCACAAGTAGTAACTAATAAAGAGAAATCACTTAATGCCCTAGATTTCTCAACATGGTATCAGAGCCAAGGTGACAGTCAAGGAAGGGCATACAATCTAAGAGACACTCAAGGACTAGATCACAATCAGCGATTTGGATGTTAACTCAGCTCGGTCAAAGGAACACACTCAATCTCAGTGGAATCCCAAGATCACAGTGCATATTGGAGCATAGTACCTGGGAAAAGTTTCGACACCACAGTGAAATCTCCTCACTGTTTCGGCACTATAACACAGTGAAGTTTTCTCGGTATAGTTCGGATAGGTTAATACAGGTCAAATTCTTTGAGATTTTCGGAGGTCAATTACAGTCCGAAGAACAAAGCTCAGAGTTCGCATTCTTGGTGATGATATAGTAAGACATTCTCGGATCATATCACTTGCATACGGCTCGAACATCATCTCAGATTCGATACAATTGCAGTAACTGAAGTTTTGAAAGAAAGTCTCTATGTCTCGATGGTATCTCTATTGTTCTCGGTGCACACACAATGATCAAGTTCGGACAAGCGTACATCAAGCTACAGTTTGGTGTAGAGCCATACACTGTTAGTGCTACTACAGCTAAAGGTATTGTCATCATATTCAAAGGTTATATGACAATTTCCCCCTCATTGAAGCAAGAAACACTTCTTTATCCTTGAAGAAGATCATCCAAAAGGAAGCACTAATACATCTCCAACCATCATCAAAGTGATCAAGTTGAAGATTTCATCTTCACCTGTCAAGTAAGTATCTTTAATTCTATAAACAAATTTGGTAAAATGACTTCGTGTTTGCAAGGAGATCCATAAGCTAGTTGGGTCATCGAAACTTCTTGCATGGAAAAAGGAGGATAGACATTATCCTCGAAGAAAGTAAAGTCATTATACAAGATCTCCTCTAAATACATGGAAAGGGATTCATATGGAAGATCCCATCATATAGCAAGATTGGAGACATCAAGGTAAAATATATGATAAGAAGAAAGAACTATTCTCTGAAGATGCAGTAAAGAAGGTCACATCACTTAGATTTGATCTACATAAAATTGAAGGAATATCTTCATAGAATCTCAATTGTGAGATCTGGGAGATATGATAAAAAGATAATCACCATTGAAAAATGGAAAAAGACAAGTTGTGGGCAAAAGTGTTGAAGGTTAAGAGACTCGAACTTTTGCAGAAAGGAAAGGCAAGGTTGGTCCTCAAATAAGACAAGAACAGTGTAGATAAGATTCAATGCTATGGAGAAGTTATGGACATTACAGAAAGGAAGCTCATATCACCAGAAGGATGGAGGAAGCTGAAGAAAAGAAGACCAAGGAAAGAGGGAGTAAGAGATCTCTACTATGATTGAGATAGTCTCCCTCACAAAAGGTATTGTCATAAGCTCCTAGATATTTCATAGGATATGGTTGTAATAAATAATAAGATGCAATATGCAATCATGAAAACATTAAAAACAAGATATCGTGACATAACCATGGTAAATCATGAAGGACAAGAGGAACAAAATTCATGGCAATCAAATATGAAGAATATAGCTCTTGGGAAGCTCATTGGATATTGAAAGAAAGGAAGTCATCCAGGAAAGGCTCATCATACATCAAAAGGAAACATCTGTCGGATAAGGATATGTAAGATCCTCAAGATTCTTTGATGGAATCCTCATCGAAGGATTCACCGATCTAGAGAGGAAACAAGTGTTTCATCAGGAAATCCAACTCGTGGAATTCATGGGATGGTGGTATGATGACATAAGAAATAAAGCAGATCAAGGGCTTGAAGATCTTTCAATCAAGGAAGTTGTTGAAAGAAGCCTAGATGACCTGAAGGTAAATGAGGTATGTATGCATTATAATGTCATGTCATTTGGTTGCACATAACATGGATCACTACTTCTATCTTGAGAAGCATGATCGAAGGAAAGGAATCTCCTCCTCTGAAAGGATGTCGAAAGGCATGGTTCACACTAGATGAAATCAACATAATATGGAATATGAACTGGTTGTATATAATTAAGGAACTCTGATTGAAAGCTCCTGGAAAATGAAATAAAATGTATGAATAAAGAAATCATGAGAAGTACAACCATGGTAAATATAATCAACATCCTTGAAGACCTAGAAGACTTGACTGAAAAATCTCTCGGAAAGATACGGAGACTCTGATGAAAGTATGAAAAAGATGGAGACACTTGACAATACATATCTTTGTGAGATGTGTCAACGTGTATGAAAGATGTCGATACCTACAGGAAGATGTCATGATAAAAGACCATCACTAAAGTAATTTTAATTTAAGTATTCATGTGTATAATTGAATAATATTTGGATGAGCTTATGCAGGGCTGCCAAAGGGAAGTGTATATCTTCCACGGTTGATAACCATATGATAAGATGAAAGATCCTTGACAGAATATGGTATGGAGATAGCAGCATGACATGAAGCTAGGCCAGATGAGAAGATTAGTAAATCACTCTCCGATGAAAGTGATGGATGGTCTGTGCCCTATGAAGTGATCCAAAAATATGAAGACTTCATAATGAAGAAGAAATTCATGACATCGAAGGAAGGAGTTCTTCAGAGTAACTAGATGTCCCATTATTTCCTGAAGTGTTGTTGCAAGTCCCTGGTTAAGAGGGAGCCTAAAAACAAGTTTCTTACTTGGTAGAAACTTGGAAATTCCTAAGCCATGAGGAAACTTAGGAATGAGTATATGTCCTCACTAACTGAGAGGGAGAGATAGACACATCATTCTAGTCTTCACTGGGGAAGACAGAATGGAGGATTGGGTGATCATCTGGCATCCAATACTCTTTGAATATGAATAAGGGCATCCAAGATAAGATTAGTTGTGGAAGGACCGATATTCTTTGAGGACTGGGAATCCAAGATAAGAATAGTCCTCGACATACTTTGAGAGAACCCGGGTGGGGTATGTTCCGAGAGAGACAATGATGAAGGTGTTTATTAATCATTGGTCTCGCCAACATTGGACTCAAGATCTCGTGGAGAGATGGAGTTGTTAGTCAAGGCCTTGCCATGTGACAATGCTAGTTGATATGATGCTATACAGATGGGTTACCAATTTGATTCTTCTTATGAGAAATTCTTCAGATTGAGAATGACCAATTACCATTATGAATACCTCACTAGTTAAGAGGGAGTGTTGAAAAGTAACTAGGTTCAATCTTCATAATGACATGTAATTGTGACTTGTATAAATGATGTAATAAAAGTATTTTTTTAAGCCTTGCTTCATGGATTTCATGAGCAAGTGATTTTATTATAGATGGCTCTCATTTGAGAGCATTAGGTATGTCATTTAGAATCAAAAGAATTAATGGCATGTAATGAAGAGCTCTTCTTGAGCCTATGTAAAATGTATGTGAGTCTATAGAAATGTCTAGACAGCCCTCCAAAGACAAGCACTGCTCTCCTATTGATGTCGGCCTCAATATATATATTTCAAGGACATGTCGGCTCACATGTGGAGACACACCTATTCGGCAAACACAAGTAGGCTCAATATATGGACGAACAACTATATAAAGGAAGCTAGGCTACTTGCATTTCCTCAACCCGGAAGTTCGGATATATCTTTGTAGTTTTGGATGGGTCAAATCAGTTCAGATCCACTGTGATTCTCAGTGGGTAATCTCAATTTCGGATGGCACAGTAGATCAAATATTTCGAAAGCCACTTCAAGAAGAATGACACAATCTATAGTGTCGATCATAGCGAGGTTAATCTTTGGTCTCCACTGGAATGTGTCACTGTAATTTTGGGACACTACATATGACAAAGCATCAATGGAATCAGATCTATATAGGAGCTCGGTCTACAAGGACATAATGGCTCGATGAAATAGATATAGTGCAGCAGTTCGGTGATATGACAGTATGACACTATAACACTATATGAACACAGTGAATCTCGGTGTCAAAGTCAGCGATGAAGATCTCGGTGGTAGAAGAGGACTGTAAAAGAGGACGTGTGTCTTGGTCTTGGAGTGGCTGCTAGGTCAAGGGTCTTGGTCTTGGTATTTGTCAATTGGAATCTCTACAAGAAGAATTTTGTGCGGGTTTTCCTCTCAAAGAGTGAGAGGTTCTGGCTTTTTGTTTTTTGTGTTGATCTGTTTAGGGCTTTTCTACTGCAACGTTGACTAACATTGACCGTGGTCAACCCTTGGTCGTTTGACCTCAATCTTCTACGGAAGTTCTGATTTTAGGAGGTCGTACAGCTGGGCACTAAAATCGAGGAATTCTGGGATGTTTGATCGAAGCCCTAGTTTGTTGCATTGACTTCTCTGAAGCTGCCTGCGTTGACTTTTCTGCGCTATCCCTGGTTTGACTATCTCATATCTTTGCTGGACAAAAGGAATTGTAAATCTAATCTATATTTGGCTTGTCTTCTATTGATCTATTATTTGTGCTCTATCGGCATTTTACTTTCAAGTTTATGTGATTGCTATTTTGTATTGGGCCTAAGAAAGATTGAAGTAAAAGTGCATCAAGCATAGAACACCATGGGTTATCTAAATTTAATGGTATCAAATCTGAGGTGAAGACAAAGTGTAAGAGTCCAAGCTGGTGGAAGAAATCCTATCAAAGACAAATGGCCTCCTCAACCTACAAGGGTTTCAAGGCTGATGATAAATTGACTGATAAGTCTGATTATCATGCATGGAAAATGTCCTTGGATTTGGTGCTAGAAGATCAAGATATCATGAACTATGTACAGGGGAATATTCAAGAGCCTCCATCAAATGCAACTGCTACCACAAAGACGAAGTATAGAAAAGGGGAAATCAAAGCAAAGATGATTATCCAAGATTCTATTCATAAGTACTTGGTTGCTTACATTTCTGAGTTGAAGACATCTAAGGAGATGTATGATAAGTTGGTGAGCATGTTCAGGGCTAGCAATGCTAATCAAATCCTCTTCTTCAAGAATCAATTGAAGAATATCAATAAGGGCAAGGATGAATCTATTCAATCATATTTTATGAGGCTCACTGAAATCAGGAATAACCTCTTAGCTATTGGGGAAGCAATATCTAATCGAGAGATGGTTCTTATTGCACTTGGAGGTCTCCCCCGTGATTGGCATGTATTCAATACCACTATTCTCAATAATAATGTGATTCCTGATTTTGATGAAATATTGACGAGATGCACTCAAGAGGAAACAAGAATGATGAAGTATGCCTCTAATGGTAATGGAAGTGACCCTACTGCCTTCGCCGCTCATGCAAAGAAGAAGAACCATGGTGGCCCGAGAAATCAAAACCATGGTAGAGCGGGGCCCAAAGGAAGGAAGGGAAAATGTTACACTTGTAACAAGACTGGTCACTATGCAAGAGAGTGCCCTAATAGAAGGAACTCTCCTAGGGATGATAACAACAACAACTCGAGAAGGAATGGCAGGAACAACAGGTTCCAAGGAAAAAGGAAGGCTCCCTCTAATCGTAATGAAAATGGGCAACCTTTCAAGAGGTCAAAAAATTCCAAGTACGATGAGTCTAATGTTGTTGACAATAAGAGAAATGATTTTATTCTTGTATCTGCCCTCTCTGCTACATCTCCACGCGACACCCTGGATGTCTGGTTAATTGATAGTGGTGCTTCAAGGCACCTCACTAGTTATAAAGAAGCCCTTTTTGATTTGGTTGAGAAGGATACTAATCTGGAAATTATCCTTGGAAATAATGCCACCTATCCCGTGAAAGGGACAGGGACTGTGACCCTCCATTTATCTCAAGGTCAAGTCATCCGATTACAAGATGTGTTGTATGTACCTGATTTTAAGAAGAACCTTGTGTCCATTTCAGCAATGGAAGACAAAGGGTTCAAAGTGGCATTCGTTGATGGAAAGGTACTTATCTGGAAGAAGAACTTCAAGGAAACTCTTTCTATTGGTTTTAGAGTAGATACACTCTACCAGGTTGGAGGAAGTCCATTGGGGGCTATGACATGTGATACAACTCTTCAAACAGAGTTATGGCACAAGAGATTTGCACACCTTCAGTACAAAGCCCTTCCCGAAGCAAGGAAGGTGGTGACAGGGATGCCCGAATTGAGAGATGATCATGAAGGTATATGTCAGGGTTGTCTCGAAGGGAAGCATACAAGGGGACCATTCCCCTCAAGTGTCACAAAGACAACTGATATCTTGCAGTTGATACATTCTGACTTATCTGGTATGCTGCCTGTGACATCCTTGGGAGGATGTTCCTATTACATGACTTTTACAGATGATTTCTCCCGCAAGACCTGGATATATTTTTTGAAGAAGAAGGACGAAGCATTCAAATGGTTTCGTACCTTCAAGGCCTTGGTGGTAAATCAAATCGAGAAAAAAATCAAAGTTTTGAGGACCGACAATGGGATCAAGTATAAGTCAAATGAGTTTAATGACTTTTGTAGAGAAGTTGGCATTAAGAGGGAGACCACAACTACGTACACTCCTGGGCAAAATGGTGTTGCTAAAAGAAAGAACATGACCATTGTGGAAGCTGCCCGCACCATGCTATGTGACCAAGGTCTTCCGAAGTTTCTATGGGGAGTAGATGCAAACACTGTTGTGTATGTTCAAAACAGATGCCCACATTCCGCTCTAGACTCCAAAACTCCCAAAGAAGTCTTCTCTGGTAAGAAACCTAATGTTTCTCACTTTAGAGTTTTTGGTTGTCCTGTTTACTTTCATGTGTCGAAAGAAAAGAGAAGCAAGCTAGATACTTTTGGAAAGAAGGGAATGTTTGGACTACAGCTAAACTTCGAAAGCATATAGAATCTATGTGCCTGGTCAAAGAGAAGTGGAGATATGCCACGATGTCACCTTCGATGAAGATGTTGCCCTCAAGAAAGTAAGAAATCTTCCTAGCTCCAAGGAAGACAAAGAAGATGAAGAAGTAGGGAAGTTGGAAGAGCCGAAGGATGACCTGATGCCCGATGTTGAAGGACCTGTGGATCCCATTAATCCACTTCCTTCAAATAAGAGAAGACCCTCATGGCTTAGGGATACTCTCGAAGATACCGAGAGACATATTGCCCAAGGGGGACATTCCGTGAAAGCAAGAAGCCGAAGAGATACCAAGGGTATCTCGCAGCCATGACTACGATAGTACAATCTGAGCCTGGAACATTTGAAGAAGTCGTAAAGCATCAAGTTTGGAAGGATGCTATGCACGAAGAATATGAGTCCATTATGAAGAATGATGTCTGGGAAGTGGTCCCAAGACCGGAGGAAAAATCTGTTGTCACCTCGAAATGGCTCTATAAAATCAAGCATGGATCTGATGCAAGCGCTGAAAAGTACAAGGCAAGATTCGTTGCCCGAGGCTTCTCTCAAAAAGAAGGCATAGATTATGATCATATATTTGCACCTGTGGCCCGCTATACCACCATCTGATCTATTATTGCCCTTGCTGCTACGCAAGGATGGAGTCTACATCAGATGGATGTGAAGACCGCTTTTCTATATGGATCTATAAAGGAAGAGGTGTATGTGGAGCAACCTCTGGGGTTCGAAGTCTGAAATAGAGACACCCATGTATGCAGGTTGAAGAAAGCCCTCTATGGGTTGAAGCAAGCCCGCAGGGCTTGGTACGAGAGGATAGATAGCTACTTGATGAAGCTGGGCTTCACTCGAAGTAATGTTGATCTGAACCTTTATTTTAAGGTTGATAGAGAAAGACCTCTCATTTTGGTTCTCTATGTTGGAAATAGTCATTGATGGCAAAGGAGCACAAAGGAGTAGCACTAGAACCAGCAATAATGCAAAGGCAGCAGAAAGGCAGCAAAGGCAGCAAAGGCAACAGAGAAGCAGCAAAAGCAGAGAGGCAGTGAAAGTAGAGAGGCAGTGAATGCAGCTAAGAAGGCACCAAAGGCAGCAAAGAGGCAGAGACAGCAGAGGCAGCGAATGAAGCAGAAAGGTAGCAAATTGCTTCAGTGCACAGCAGAAGGCAATGGGATTTGCAAGACACAGCAAGGACCAGAGATCTTACACATAGCAGAAGCAGGAAGATACAAGAGCCGAGAGGAAGAGGCCAATTAAACAAAGATGATTAAGCCAAGAGAGAGAGGCGAGAGGAGAGAGACGAGAGACAGAGAGGGCTTTAATCAGTATGAAAAGGTATATGTCGAGTGTGATAACTCGAGATGAGATTGAATAACAAAGACAAGCTCAAGAACAAGCTCAGGAGGAACAGCATGGAGAAACCGAAGTTACAGAGTGCGACAGTATAAAGAATAGAAAAATCGACTAAGGCAGAGAATTCTTTGAAGAATTCCAAGGGAGGCGAGCGGACGGTCAGGATTAGATCGCAGAAATGAAGACGAGAGATGAACGACGGAGATCGAATCGCACCAAGAGTGATTTTGCAAATCGCAAAGTTTAGCAGTTAAGTGTTAAGGACGTCGCAAGGTAATTTATTCTGTGTGCGATGCAAAGTGGAGAAGGGACACGTGTTGGCACGGTGCCATATCGCAGATCGCACGAAATAGAGGTTAACCACTAAGTTAAAAGGTTATAAGTTGCAAACTGCGAAGTACGGGCAGTGACGTAAAGATGACGTCCCAGTGACATAAAGATGACGTGGTGGTGACGTGGCATGATGACATGGACCTCGCCCGCATACCGCACATCACAACACTTAGGGGATAGCAGTAAGGTGACCGCAAGTTAAGTTTAAAGTTTTGCGATGCGAAATGGAGGGACATGTGTCGACCTTGTTCAACATCGCATCCCGCAAGAAATAGGGTTTAACTTCAAGACATCGCAAGGTATGTTGTTTTGGTTGCGATGCGGTAAGGATCAAACGACGCGATGCGATAAAGGGAGTCCACGTGTCAGCACAACACACGAGCGCATATCACAAAACGCATGGTTTATGGTTTATCGCTATCGGTAGAGTGGGAAACCTGCAGGCAAGTATTTGCGATGAAATGTGATTGGTTCAAGGTATTGTGGGACCCGACAGCCCTGTTTCGTGTATGTTATATACTAAGTCACAGGACACGTCCTCCAGGGTCACGTGTCCCGTATTTCACGTGTCGGACACGGAATACGACCTAAAACGTGTCAAATACGTTTTTGGACGTGTCCTCTGAAGCTGAATACGTACCCTCCGTTTTTGAATGTGTGTCCTTAAATGGAATACTCGTGTCCTAAGTTTGGAATACTTGCCCTAACGTATTCCTGTGTTTGGACACGTTTTCCACCAAAAAATACAAAAATGATAAAAAATTCGTTAGTTTTATTTCTTTTCGGCGTGGTTGCTGTTGTCGTCAATGTGGTCGCTGCTGCCTTGAACCTTCGTTTCCATTGCCGCATTCCCGTTGCTGCTGCTGCCTCCGTGCATTTCAAGTTCCAGACTTGTTGCCGTTGCATTGCCTCCTACTGCATTGCTGCCCAGTGCCGTTGCTGCCCAATGTTGTTTGGCATTAAGGCTGCTGGCACTCCTTGCTGTTGCTGCATCGACTGCCCTGGCATTGCCTTGCCGTTGCTGCCTTGACTGCCCAGACGGAGGACGCGTTAATGCACACTAGTATGTAATATGATTATCATATATGATATATGTATAAATTTTAAAATTTAAATTTATAATATTTAAATTTATTATTATTCATTATAATTTATTGTTGTAAGTTATTGACTATCGATAGAGCTAGATTCTAAGCTTTGTTGTGAGGCAATGCAGTCATACGGTTGGGATTTCACATGTTGAGAATGAGCCTCAACTATTTGTTGCTTGTCACGAAGAATCTAAACCCCTGTTTGAACCTGCAAAAGAAATCAATAATTAACAACATTTCCTTTATCTTAAGTGGAAACTCCATATATAGTACAAGTGCAAACAGACTGGCACCCTACCATATGCTAAATATATCTGTACAGTGTACAAAAGGAGCAGGATTTTGAAGAAATTTTATCCTACTTAATTTGTATCTACTCTTTTGTATTTTCCAGTGGCATTCCCTTAGTATGTATGTAATACTCATTGACTATTGTTATAAGTTTATAACTTATGGTTTTAATGACTATTTACTTTTAGTATTTCTTATGTGCTTGTAGCCTTGAAGTTGTAAGTTGTAACTTGTAAGTTGTATAATTGTAATTTACTAATTTGTTAATATTAATTTATAAATTATTATATATGTTAATATATATATATATATATATATATATATATAAAACGTGTCCCTCGTGTCCTGTTTTCGAGGTCATGGTGTCTCGTGTCGAATACTCGTATTTACGTGTCCTCTGTGTCTCGTGTCCTCGTGTCATGTGACTTAGGTTATATATGTGTTGTTTGATTGCTAAGAGTACGTTATGTTAATATGCATTGTTTGATCACAAAACGTATGTATGTTGATAAAACTCGGATTTGTAATCCGTTGCGTGTATAAAGGGAGTTATGTGGGTCATACCCACAGGTTACAAGGAAAGACATGAACGCAGAACAAAGGACCAGGAGCTCGTGTAGAACAGTGTTGCGGCAGTAAGGCAAACGAAAAGGCTTGGGCTAAAAGGGGCAGTTATGCAGCAAAGTTGGAATATAACGGTAGAAACAGAAAAGACAAAAGGACAGCAATCAGAAGAGGACAAACGCAAAGCAAAGCTAAGAAACTGAAAGGGCTGAGTAAAATAATTGATTGTAACTATAAATGTATTATTTATTTTATATTGTTTGTGATGCAAAGGCAAGTCTCCATAGGCAAAGAAAAACTCCAATTAAATACTAAAATTTGTATATAGAGTTGTAACATCCTGAAATGTTGAGGAGGAAATGAGAAAGTGGAAGGCAAGGAGTCATACCTATTCATTTCATATTCCCATATGGAATGCAAACAGCTATGAAGTGATCTCTATAAATGATGTTATTGTGATATGCATAAAGAGGTTAGAGAGTGGAAGAAGAAGACAGAGAAGATAGAGAAGCTGTGAAGATCCAGAGATGATATAAAGCAGATTTGAAGGCTAGAAGGACAGCAGTGAAGAAGAAGTAAAACAAAGTTGATTTCCAGGTAAATCAAGTATGATTTTATAGTAGTGTGGGAAGTTGGTGCTTCCATATCAAGTTGTAGCTTGATAGATGTCCAATTGTAGCTGGTTGAGGTAGGAGCCTCCTGTGGGTTGTAGCCTACAGAAAATACATGGGATTGGTGCTTCCATTTCAAATTGTAGCTTGATAGATATCCAATTGGAGCTGGTTGAGGTAGGATCCTCTTGTGGGTTGTAGCCTGCAGAAAATAGATGGGAGTTGGAGCTTCCTTGCAAGTTGTAGCTTGCAAAATTTGAGGTAGTAGCCTCCTATAGGTTGGAGCCTGCAGAAAATCAGTGGTGAGAGGGAGTTGGAGCTTGCCTTTGCAACACAACAATAATAAGATGTGGTTTTCTCCCTTATAGGTTTCCACTTATATCTGTTGTCTATGTGCATGATGATTATGTGTTGATATTCTGTATTTAATCTGCTTAATACCTGTTGCTCACATATTAAGATTGTTGGTTCATTATACATTAAGTTGATCATGAAGGTGTAAATAACTTTTAAAAGGCCATGAATGTATTAAACTAATTCACCCCCCCCCCCCTCTCAGTTTAACTAAGGGTTCAACAATTGGTATCAGAGCCAATTCCTTTTGTGTCAGTTTAACAACTGGAAGGAGATCTTAGGTCCCCAAGATGGCTAGCCTAGAAGGATGCTCAACAAATAAAGCCCCTTTGTTTATTGGCACAAACTATACCTTCTGGAAAATAAGAATGAGGACGTACATAATGTCTCTAGGATTAGAAGTTTGGGCTGCTGTGGAAGATGGATATGCTCCAAAGGTTACTGACACAGAGAAAGAAGCCAAACAAGATTTTATAGCTAATGCAAAGGCAATGAATGCACTCTTGAGTGGTCTATGTGAGTCAGAATTCATCAAAGTAATGCACGCTAAGACTGCCAAAGAAATATGGGATACATTAGAAAATATCCATGAGGGAGATAAAAAGGTGAAGATGGCCAAACTGCAAACCTATAGAGCTCAGTTTGAAAAAGTAAAAATGAAAGAAGATGAAGATGTAGATAGTTTCTTCTTAAAGGTTGCAGAAATTGTGAATAACATGATAGCTCTAAGAGAACCCATTAAGGAATCTGTGATAGTGCAAAAGATATTGAGATCTTTACCATCCAGGTTTAACCCTAAGATTTCAGCCATAGAAGAAACAGAAAACTGGCAAACCTTGACCACAAACCAACTTCTTGGAAATTTGACAGCTTATGAGATGAGACTTCCACAAGGGAAGTCAAATGTGAGGGAGGTAGCCTTTAAGGTAGACAAGTGCATGAAAGAGAAGGAAGATACGTGTTCATGCTCAGATGAAGAAGAGGCCAAATTCGTCAGAAGATTGGATAAAGGCACGGGTAAATAAAAAGGTAAACTTCCATTTAAGTGCTTTAACTGTGGAAGAGTCGGGCACTATGCATCTAAATGTCCTCATAAGAAAATGGAGAATCAGTCAAGAGGGAAAGAGAAAACCAATTTCAGCAATAGGCCGAAAGGGAAGATATTTAATCAAAGATCATCCTATGTTCAACAAGATAGTAGTGCATCTGAAAGCTCAGATGAATCCCCCAATGAAGAAGGAACTTCAGAATTCATTTTGATGGCCAAGGAAGAGCTTGAGGTTTGTGCTCAGCAAGATAGCAGTGCATCTGAAAGCTCAGATGAATCCTCAAATGAAGAAGGAACCTCTGAATTTGTGTTGATGGCCAAGGAAGAGCCTAAAGGATTCCTTCTAGAAGATGAGGAAGAAGGTGAGGTATATCTTGAGGGGGAGCTAAGGAGTGCCCTGGAAGAAATAGACAAACTTAGACTCAAGTGCAGAAAACAGAAAGACATTCTCCTGAAATATGTAAAAGAAGAACCAGATTCGGAAAACCTCATTCAGTTGAAAGTAGAACTTGAAGAAGCTAAGAAGGTGGAAGACATTCTGCTAAAGCAAATTAAAGATAAAAATCAGGAGCAAGAGAAATTGGAAGAAGAAGTAGTATGCCTGAGAAAGAAACTAGAAAAGGTCCAAAGGGAATTATCTATGAACACTCCATGAATGAGAAACTTTGAACAATTGGACAAAATTCTAAATGCTCAAAGATCTCCTCTCATAAAGGCTGGGATAGGCTATGAAGGAGAAACAAGTAAGTCCAACGTAGAAGATAACAGGAATATCATTTTTGTAAAAGCTGTAAAGGATAATGAAGCAGCTCAAAAGATTCCTACAGAAGTATAAGTTAGCAAGGACATGATTTGCAATGAATTAAACAGAAACAAGCAGCAACCTCAAATGACAAAGAACGAAATGAAGAAACAGTTAGCTGAAAAAGGCTCATACACTCCTCAATATGAATTGAATGAATTCAGAAGTTGTCAAAGGAGGTTCTTTCCTCCTATGAGAAGTATCACTTGTTTTGCCTTCCACAAACCTGGACATATTATAGCATACTGTAAGACAAAGCAAATCCAGTCCAACCAACTAAAGATGCAACCAGTGAAAGGACTACCTCAAGAAAACAAATGGAGAAGACAATCTATCACCAGGTACACAAATCATTTCCATGGCTATTGTTTTTCATGCAATAAATTTGGACATAAATCTATTGAATGTAAATTGTGTTAAAAAAGGGGAACAAAATGCCATACATCAGCTCAACCTTTCTTAAGTAAAATAAGATGTTATTCATGCCACAAGCTTGGTCACAAAGAAAAAGACTGTAAGCTGCCATATACATTAAAGAACTCTAGACAGATGATGGAATCCAATCAAATCAAACAAAATTGTGAATCAAAAGGAAATGCAAACATTATGAAGAACCCCAATAAAGTATAGAAGGAAAAGAGAAAGGGGGAGCCTGTTACCTCAATAACATAATGAATCCATCATAGTCTCAGGGGGAGCTGCTCTAGGAAGCAACGCAAATATCCAGCCAACAATAGATAAGAAGCAACATCCCAGGGGGAGAGCAGTTCATAAATAGTCCCCATAAAAGTAGTCTAAGAAGAGCTCCATGGAATAAGAACAGCTAAAAGTTCAGGAAGGGAAAGGACAATTCCTCTAATAGAGAACTATAGAGGAAGAAGAATACCTGAAGCATTCAATAGCCAACAGGTTGATGGAAGGAGAGAAGGTAGCAAGCAGCCATGGTTGTAGAGGGAACATCAGCCATGATCATGTAAGCTAAGAAGACCACAGCACACTAAAGTGATGAATGGTTAAAATCCCAAAAATTATGTTTCGAGCTATAGAATTGGAAAGATCCATAGAGGATGATCACACTGTGCATCACACTGCAAGAATTAACAATGAAACACATTTAAAAAGGATGAGTAAGAGAAATGGTTATCATCATTATATCATTACATCATTCATCAATAGAAGGTTCCCTTGAGAGGAAAGCAGTTAAATGAGAGATAAAACTATGAGTGGTATGCCCTTTTAGATTCCTAGGAAAGAAATTGAGATGTCTTCCCGAAGATAATTATGTTAGAACAGTTGAATTGTATATAGAGCAGCAATGATTCTGGAGAAGTGCTAGAAAGGAATATGCAGTGACATTCTTTTAAACCAGAATGACCGAATAAGCAAAAGGTTAATGATGCCA
Organism: Pinus albicaulis; assembly: GCA_034641835.2. Classification (NCBI taxonomy): domain Eukaryota; kingdom Viridiplantae; phylum Streptophyta; class Pinopsida; order Pinales; family Pinaceae; genus Pinus; species Pinus albicaulis. The sequence goes on along the minus strand of CM076571.1, from coordinate 913,151,398 downwards.
AGATCAAATTCAGTATATTGATGATTGTTGTTGAGAACAATGGAGAGCTCAATAGTAGAAACTATGAAGGTTGTCTTAACTATGGGTGCATGTGCGAGTTGAAGTAAAATTACTGCTTGGTTTATCAAAGTAGTATCAATTGGTATTTGGAACAAGCAGCCTGCCTATCAGCAGAATACCAAGTGTCATCAATGGCGCAGTGGTATGGTACAAGTCCTCAAGATCAAAATATTATGGCAATAGTACATCAAGGTAGTATTCCCAACGTTATCTGCATTATTAAAGCATGAAAAGGTCAATAACAGTGCTAAAGGATCAATATCTTGTTTACACTTGAAGTATTATATTGAGCATTGAAGCAGTATATATTTCTAGATATAACTGCATGCCTTCCTCAAGTCAGTGCAAATATATCTTCAAGGCCTTTGTCTTAAGATCATTCATAAAACTGTGTGAAGTCTGTTTGCTAAGATTTCAATTAAACAACTTGAAGATGTTTTTGTTGAAGATCATCATGATAGAGCAGTTAAAGTATCTGAAGTATGAACGACTAGTTGTGTTAATCTTACATTTGAAGCTCAAGAGTCTGTTATTGATTCATCTAAAGCCCACTTCAGCAGAAAGGAATTGTTGGTATTTCACCATTGAAGAGAGGTTGATTATTGACATACATACCCCCTTATGTCTTAAATAAAATTGCATAGTTGATAAGTGAGACTGACCAATACTTTGAATGTATCTAGCCTCAAGGGTTAGTTTAAAAGTACTCTGTACAAGTAGTAAAGTCTTTTGGTCTCTTAGATTGAAAGATATTGTCTAATCTTACAATAATTTGTAAGTTCTGGTTTGATTCATTGTTCACATCAGTATCAAGGGTCTTTCGGCTGTTAGTGTAATATTCCTGTCAGCAGTCCAACACATATCACCACCAACAGGCAGTAATGGTGAACCTCAGCTATAAAAGATATATTGGCATCATCATATTTGAAAATATGTGTACTACAGATATGTATTTCAGATGAAGATCATAATATGGACTGAAATATATTTGGAGCAGACTTTAAATGTCGTATGGAGCATTCTCAATATTTTAGTATTGTTCCAATGATGCATCCCTAATTATATAAGTCTAATTATATAAGTTTGTTCTATTAGTCATCAGTAATTTTTGCCTTTGTAGATGACTAAATGCTTATCCTAGATTTCTAGAAACAAAATTCATGAATATTGTGAGTTCTAGAAATCTCACTGCCTTCATTATCCCTAGGATAAATTTTTCACTATTTCATTATTCCATCATGTCATACTCAGCTCACCAGTCCCAGAAGACCCATCATGGACTCATACCACTCATTTTGTCTATGTTTTGTCACCCTTGACCTTACCACTCTATTTTGACTTGTCTAACCCCTCTACTTCCACCTTGGATTGCCAAGTAGCCTAACCTTTTCTCCTATTCACCAAGCGCCTCAAGCATGGGTGGTCTCAAGCTACCTTTCTAGGATCTTTAGATAAATCAAAAACATTAGTTTTTAGGTCTGCAATGCATAAGGTTTGTCAAAAGCTCTGTTTTACACCTAAAAACCCCAAGCCAAGTTTTCAGTCAAAGGCCAAGTCCAAAGAACCTCCCACTAGGTCACCTAGGGTTTCATAGGTCATAGGATTGTTTTGGTGTTCTAAACCTTTGCTTTTCCTATGACAAGAGGCTGCAATCAAAGAGGAAGAAGGATAGCACATGATTGTCCAAATGGATCAGAAAATCCTTCAAGGAAGGCCTCCTTGGTCAAAGCACAACTTCTGCAAAAGACAACTGCCCATCTTGAACATTTCTGCAAGAACGATTGAGATGGCTATCAGCAAATAAAGAGGTAAGGTAAGAGGCTAGATAATCACTAAGGACAACCACAGCAAGGGAGAGGCAGCAGGCCTATGTTCAAAGAGAATTAGGGTTTTGAGGATTGATTGGCAAAACAGTGTTGCCAAGTAAGGAGGCATAGGAGCAAAGAATCCATATGACAAATCATATCAGCAAACATAAATCCATACCAACTCATAAACATCAGGCCTCCATCATTTTCCGAGAATTCATTCCAAGAGTCAAGCCATTTGTCACTCCTAGGGTTGGTTTGCTTCAAACTATGTTTCTGACCAAACAGAGATGAATTTGACAAAAGTGAGAGAGGTTTTTGTCCATCATAGGTCCAAGAAGAAAAACCTCCTTCAGTTTTTACACAGGTATCATGGTTTTGGAGAAATGTCAAAAATACAGGTGTCCTAGGAGAATTTCTGCACTTCTGCAGTGACCTTGGGAAAATCAGTTTTTCTCACAGCTGGAGTGTCCAAATGACTTTCTTAATGAGTCAAATGACAACTAGACTTAAAGAGCTTTCCAATGAGCTATCATGAGCTCAATTTGGAGTTAAGGAAGACCTCCAAAAGTGGTCTGCACCATCACTCAAAACTTTTTGACCAGTCTTGGGAAACTCAACTTTTGACAGGGTAGATCAACTCCAATCAGGGGAAAAATGATGTATTTGGAAAGTAGATAGGTTAAGATTTCCAACGAGCTATCACAGGCCCAAATCTGACATCAGGAAGGTCATCAACACTTGGCTACAAGTGGACCCATTTTATACTGAGGTGGCGCTGCACTAATAGACTAGTGTTGCATTAATAGACCCTGGCGCTACGCAAATAGGGTTTTCCATAGTGCATTTTTGCACTGCGCTGCACAAATAGAGGGTGGCGCTACACTAATGCAGAATTTCCTCCGGACTTGCAACAAATTTGCCCAAAAGCTCAAGGACACCCTCAAATTTGCCTCCAAAGACCTGCAAACAAGTGAAACTAGTAGGTGCCCTATTTTCTCCTCCCCTCAAGTGTTTTTAGTCATTTGGTGGCTATGGAATGACTAAACCCTATTTTTGCAAACCCTAGGTCTTCAATGTATAATAAACCTTGAACAAATTAATTATCATTTGAGGGAGAGTGAATTAGGGTAGTTACACTTCATGTTCCAAATAAGCCCTCTTTCAAGTTCAAACCCTCAACCACATCATCAACCAAATTTGCCCTCCTCATCTGCACAAGTACCCCCACCTCAAGGAAACCTCCCTTCTTCCCCTTCTCTTGATGCATCAAATGGAGAGGATGATAGTGTCAATGATGAACAAAGTAATGGCAGTGAGGATAATGGTGCAAGTGAATCAGCCCAAAGTGAGGAAAAAGATGATGTTGATGAACAAAGTGCTGACCAGAAGAATGTTGATGAAGATGACGAGGCTGACAGTCAAAGGGACAATGAGCATGACAGTGAAAACAGTGAAAAAACCAGTGCCACTGTGGAAGAGGATGCTAGAGGAAATGAGGAGTTTGAAAATGAAAATGAAAATGAAATGAGCATTAAAGGAGAGGAAATCAGCAATAAAATAGAGAATACAGAGGCAGAAAGCAAAGAGGAAAGTGAGGAGGCAGAGACAGCAAATGATGATGAAGCCATGACAGGTAATGAAGACATAAAAGAAGATGAAGGTAATGATGAAAGTGAAGAAGGGGCAGAAATAGAGGATCAAGAAGAGGACAATGAGAAAGATGAAGAGCTGGACAGTGCAGAAGCAAAAGGCAACTCTGATACCCATGAGACAAAATACAGTCACAAAGATGGAGAAATTGAAGACAACAAGGAGGAGAATAGTCATGACAGTCATGACAGCTCATGACAACAATCAACCCTTCAGTGATTATGACATTGATAACAGTGCAGAAGATGAAGATGAGGGTAACCATAGTCATGATGACAGTAAAACAGGGGAAGAGGCTCATGGTCTAAGTGATGATCACAGCCATGGCAAAGAGACTAACAAAATCACCATCATACCTCTTGCATGCACATACCAAAGAGGGCTAGGGCAAGTGTTTGTTGCCTCCAAAAGGCAAGGGACCTTGCCACCTACATCAGCTCAAAGGCTTGACAAGGGCAAAGAAAAGATGGACAAGGGTAAGAAAGGTAAGGGGAGCAAGCAAACTACTCAAAAGCCCCAGTTCATTGACTTAGATAATGATAATGAAGATGAGGAGGTGGCCACTAGAATACTGCTCCAAAGCAAAGATGCACAAATCAGGGAGTGGGAGAGGTATTTTGAGATGGCACAAGGCATCATTCAATATTACAAGAATGAACACAAGTACTTTAAGAAGATAAAGAGGGGCCTTGCTCTCCAGAAAAAAATGACCAAGTACTATGCAATGAAAAACAAACTTGCTTGTGCCAAACTGAAGAAAGCCCTCCTTGAAGTCCAAACCCTAAAAGAGGCAAAGGGTCATGAAAGCCTTGGATTTTTTGCCTAAGCTTCTCTACAGGTCTCCCAAACTCCATGAGGGAGACCTCCACCAATTTTGATGAAATTTGGGCAACATTTTGTTTTTTGTAATTTTGATGGCCCATTAGTGCAGCGCCACTGGCACTACGCTAATCCCTGGAGCATCCTCAGAGGGAAAACTCGGCATTTTTGGACTTCTCATGGCTAGTACACTTTTCTCACAAAATTTCAAAGGAATTGGAGCAGTTTTGACCCCTCAAAAGGTCAAAAAACCCCTCATTTTTCACCTTTTTGCCCCTATTTAAGACCTAGCACTGCGCTAATGGAAGTGTTGGGATTTTAGAATTTTGAACAGGCTACAAGAGCTGGATCAGGAAACTACAAGCATTTCTGGAAAGTAGACTCATTAGGCTTTCCAACGAGCCATCACAGAGCCAAATCCAACATCGAGAAGGGGTCCAAAACTTGGTTGCAAAAGTGCCTATTTTCTGCCTGAGGTGGCGCTGCACAAATGGATTGTTTAGTGTGTTTTTGGCCAAAAGTCAAAAAAACACACTCATTTATTGTAAAATCATATTTTAGTGTTTTTTAAGGCAAATCACTCTAGAATTAGGTGCTAGAAGTTATTTTGGCATTTATTTCATGGGATATTTTGTGCCTTGGGCCTTGCATGGTCTCTTGGGCATTTATGACATTTATGAGTGATTTTGATATTTTCCAACCCTATCTAGGGTTTTTTCCCTCTTTTGCTGAGTTAAATAGAGCATGAGGGCTTTATTGTAAATGTTGGCATTTGATGAGCTTTGAAAGCAATACATGGTTTTTTGAGGTTGAAGAGCAAATTGGTGTTGTGGAGCTTGTGGATGGTTTGCTTTGATTGATGATGATGATGAAGCTTGCTTGCAGGATCCCTAAGCTTGGTTAATGGTGATGTGTCTCTAATTTGTTCATGTTTTCTTGTTAATCATTATGTTTCATCCTTCTATATGCAGTTGAACAGAAAAGTATAGGCTAAGAAATGTTGTTTGAAGCACCTTAGTCCTTCCTGCCTTCTATTGCCTTGATGTTTTCCTCTGCTGGGTGTGTTTAAGGAATTCTTAGCTGCTCCTTAGGCCTCCTTATGCTTGTTTATTTCATCAATGGATTAATATGCTAGTTTCCAAATATGTTTTATGGCAAGCCATGCTTATTTGATGCTATCTTAACTCTGTTTTTGAAATCTCTCTTTGAAGTATTATTTGTTAGGTTAAGCCAAGGAGGTCTTGTTCTGATCTTGCCCTTTCTCCATGTCTATCAGTTTGCCTCAAAGTTCTTTGTAGCTTGATCAACAATGTTTAGGAGTTCCCTCTTTGATTGATTAAAGTTATTTGTTATCTTGAATATTTTCTAAAGCTTGAAGGTGAAATCACTAGAAGTTAAATGAGTTTCTCGCCTTCTATATTTCATTGGAATTGTTTGTCTTGAATGTCTATTTGTTTAAGTATTGTCATTGAGTAAATGGTTTGCCCTATCTCATGATTAGTATCTTTTGCTTATCAATATTTGAGACCTTCTTGTTTATGGGTACTTGACAAATGATTCTTAACTGCCCTTTGCCCTACCTTGTTTCCCCCAACTTAATGTCCATTTCACTTCACACATTACCTTAAGGATCCATTGACCACACTAGATTTGCCCTGTAATGCACTCTGACTCTTTGTTGAGATATCCATGACTTCTATAGACTCCATAGCCCAATGATTTGATGATCTCTCACTCCACCTATTTTACCTATTTCATCTTACCCAACCAAAACAAACAACAAACCCTACACTTAACAACTAGCCTAAAATCAACCCTAAATAGCAAAAATTTCACATCCTTTGCATACAATAGAGAGAGCCCTCTCTGAGTCTAGGAAGGCTAGGTCCTAGGACTCCAAAGACTGGTTTCATGTTACCCTGTGCATTTGGTCTACCAATCTGCTAAATCACAGGACCCTAACATGTTCTACGAAGTGTACTTATCATCACTTTCATCTTTATACAAGGGCAAGGAGTTTGTGCTTTGGGATGGCATCAACTTACATACAAGTTCAATGATTCTCAAAGTATTCTCCCAACAACTCTTGTACACCAGTCTGGAGCAACAAGGTATAAAGTCATAAGAAGAAGGCCAAAACACATCTCAGAGAAAGGAAATGCAAAGATAGAATCTACACTAGGAAATGTGCAACCCTTTGCCATTGATGTCAAAGGGGGAGGAAAAGTAAGCAGAAGAAGAAAGGCTCTTCTGAAAAGAAAGCAGAGAAGGAAAGACAAGGCACTTCTCAGAATGAAAGGGGGAGGATGTACTGGAGGAAGTATTGGAGTATTGCCATCAATGCCAAAGTGGGAGACTGTTGGAAATATTATCATTGATGGCAAAGGAGCACAAAGGAGCAGCATCAGAACCAGCAATAATGCAAAGGCAGCAGAAAGGCAGAGAAGGTAGCAAAAGCAGCAGAGAAACAGCAAAAGCAGAGAGCCAGCGAATGTAGAGAGGCTGCAAATATAGCAGAGGCAGTGAATGTAGCTAAGAAGGCACCAAAGGTAGTAAGGCGGTAGAGGCAACAAAGAAGCAGAGACAACAGAGGCGGTAAACGAAGCAGAAAGACAGTGAATTCCTTCAGTGCACAGCAGAAGGCAATCGGATTTGCAAGAACAACGAGGACCAGAGATCTTACACATAGCAGAAGCAGGAAGAGGCCAGTTAAACAAAGATGATTAAGCCAAGAGAGAGAAGCGAGAACCGAGAGACAGAGAAGGATTTAATCAGTATGAAAAGGTATAGGTCGAGTGTGACAACTCAAGATGAGATTCAATAACAAAGACAAGCTCAGGAGGAACAGCGTGGAAAAACTAGAGTTACGGAGCGCGACAATATAAAGAACAGAAAAATCGACTAAGGCAGAGAATTATTTGAAGAATTCCAAGAGAAGCGAGCGGAAGGTCAGGATTAGATCGCAGAAGTGAAGACGAGAGATGAATGGCGGAGGTCAAATCGCACCAGGAGTGATTTCGCAAATCACAAAGTTTAGCGGTTAAGTGTTAAGGCCGTCGCAGGGTAAGTTATTATGTGTGCGATGTGAAGTGGAGAAGGGACACGTGTTGGCACGACGCAATATCGCAGATCACATGAAAAAGAGGTTAACCACTAAGTTAAACGGTTATAAGTTGCAAACTGGGAAGTACGGGCACTAACTAAAGATGACGTGGCAATGACGTAAAGACAAAGTGGCAATGACGTAAAGATGATGTGGAAGTGACGTGGCAGATGACGTGGCCTCAACCCCACAAATCATAGGTATTTTATGATGACATGGCAAGGCGACGTGGCGGTGACATGGCAGGGTGACGTGGCATGATGACGTGGACCTCGCCCGCATACCGCACATCGCAATGCTTAGGGGATAGCAGTAAGGCGACCGCAAGTTAAGTTTAAAGTTTTGCGATGCGAATTGGAGGGGCACGTGTCGACCTTGCGCAACATCGCATCCCGCAAGAAATAGGGTTTAACTTCAAGACATTGCAAGGTATGTTGTTTTGGTTGCGATGCGGTAAGGATCAAACGACGCGATGCGATAAAGGGAGTCCACATGTCAGCACCACGCATGAGCATATATCGCAGATCGCATGGTGTACGGTTTATCGCTATCGGTAGAGTGGGAAACCTGCGGGCAAGTATTTGCGATGAAATGTGATTGGTTCAAGGTACTGTGGGACCCGATAGCCCTGTTCCGTGTATGTTATATATGCGTTGTTTGATTGCTAAGAGTATGTTATGTTAATATGCATTGTTTGATCGCAAAACGTATGTATATTGATAAAACTTGGATTTGTAATCCGATGTGTGTATAAAGGGAGTTATGTGGGTCATACCCCATAGGTTACAAGGAAAGACATGAACGCAGAACAAAGGACCAGGAGCTCGTGCAGAACAGTGTTGCGGCAGTAAGGCAAACGAAAAGGCTCGGGCTAAAAGGGGCAGTTATGCAGCAAAGTTGGAATATAATGGCAGAAACATAAAAAAAACAAAAGGACAGCAAGCAGAAGAGGACAAACACACAGCAAAGCTAAGAAACTGAATGGGCTGAGTAAAATAATTGATTGTAACTGTAAATGTATTATTTAATTTATATTGTTTGTGATGCAAAGGCAAGTCTCCATAGGCAAAGCAAAACTCCAATTAAATACTGAAATGCGTATGTAGAGTTGTAACATCCTGCAATGCTGAGCGACGAAATGAGAAGGTGGAAGGCAAAGAGTCATACCTGTTCATTTCATATTCCTTTATGGAATGCAAACAACTATGAAGTGATCTCTATAAATGATATTATTGTGATATGCATAAAGAGGTTAGAGAGTGGAAGAAGAAGACAGAACAGATAGAGATGTTGTGAAGATCCAAAGATGATATAAAGTAGATTTGAAAGCTGGAAGGACAGCAGTGAAGGAGGAGTAAAACAGAACTAATTTCCAGAAAAATTAGCATATGATTTTATAGTAGTGTGAGGAAGTTAGTGCTTCCATATCAAGTTGTAGCTTGATAGATGTCCAGTTGTAGTTGGTTGAGGTAGGAGCCTCCTGTGGGTTGTAGCCTACAGAAAATACATGGGAGTTGGTGCTTCCATTTCAAGTTGTAGCTTGATAGATGTCCAGTTGAGTTGGTTGAGGTAGGAGCCTCCTGTGGGTTGTAGCCTGCAGAAAATAAATGGGAGTTGGAGATTCCTTGCAAGTTGTAGCTTGCAGAATTTGAGGTAGTAGCCTCCTATAGGTTGGAGCCTACAGAAAATCAGTGATGAGAGGGAGTTGGAGTTTGTCTTTGCATCACAACAATAATAAGATGTGGTTTTCTACCTTATGGGTTTCCACTTATATCTGTTGTCTATGTGCATGGTGATTATGTGTTGATATTCTGTACTTAATCTGCTTAATACTTGTTTCTCACATATTAAGATTGTTGGTTCATTATACATTAAGTTGATCATGAAATGAAGGTGTAAATAAGTTTTAAAAGACCATGAATGTATTAAACTAATTCACGCTACCCTCATCAACCACGCATTTCCTCATTTGCTGCCAGCTCCATCCATTACATTTGTCTCCCTCATTCCCGTTGGCTCCCCTTGCAGCCAATGTCCCCTCTTTCGTGCTCCATCACCTGCGTAACTCCCTTGGCCCTATACGTTGCCTTCCATGAGCTCATTTCCATCTATCCCATTCCACGTTGCTCCCTATACGCTGCCTTTCTGCCCCCGGCTCCTCGCTGGCCTACACGTTTTTTCCCTCACACAGCTCCCTTGCCCTTATGCTATCCGTAGTCTGGCTACCTATCCACTCACCTGCATTCACAAACAAACCTACGCATTTAACCTTTTTTTATTTTACGACTTTTTCGATTTTTTATTGTTTTAGTTTTGACATTTAAAATCTTAAAATAAAAAAATAAAAATAAAACCATTCACGTAATTTTTTTACGACTTTTGATCTCTTACCTTTTAACATTTCTTTTAATTTGTATAAAAAGGGCTTGATTAATACTTTTGTTTAAATTTCATTAATTTTAGATTATGAGAAAAATAAAAAATAAAAAAGCCCAAAAAATTTAATGAAAACTTTTCAACTTCAAAAAAAATCTAAAAAAATTTAAAAATTTAAAAAAATAATAATAATAATAATAATAATAATTTCAAAACTTTTAACATTAGGAAAGATATAAATTTTGTTTTAAAATTTTGTTTGAAAGTTGTCTTGGGTATTAAAGATATAAATTATTGCATAGTCAAAGGTGAACTTTTAATTTTTATTCTAAAGTTTGACTATAGACTAAATTCAAATTTCTGGATTGGAATTACCAAGAATATCATTTTAATTCAGAATTGTTGGAAATGTCTAGCATTTAATTTCAATGGTCCTTTCATGATAATATTTTTTAGGAATTTAAATTGTTTAAAGATTGCACTTGGTTCGAAGTATTTTTCATTCTTAGCATCTAGTGGGATTGATGATCGTTTAACTAGCTCTAATTGTGGTTTTAAATTGCCTTAAATTGATATTAATTGCCTAGTCAGCTTTGAGAAATTTTCAGGTGATGATAAATTGCATGTCTTTCTTTCCTAGATTGAACATTGTTAATGCATAATATTGAAGGATTATGAAAGTGTTTAATCGAAACTTAAATCACATTGTTGAAAAGGGCTTATCTTCCAGTGTGATAAATTGAACATTTAATTATTGAATATTGTGGTGGTGAATTGGTGTTTTCATAGCAGGATAATTATCCTCTTTAGCAACAATTATCTATCAACTACTTCATCTTAATTTCGTAACAGGATAATTTGACTCCAAAAAGCACTGGTCTTAAACTTTTAATCTAACTGAATCTGTAAAATCTCGTTAAATCTTAACAAGTACTTCGTCGTTTGACTGTCTCCTGAATTGGTTGGTTTCCAACTAGTTCTCTTTCTTGTGTTTCGTTAGGGTCTACCCCCCTTAGTCTGCAAGGAGACAACTTAAATAGAGAGATTGGGGATCAGGGTGATAACACCCAATCTGAACTGCTGCCGCGGTGCCTAGACATTCTATGCGACAACACCGTGTTCCACGATTGATCCAAGCATATTGATATTAGGTACCACTTTATCCGGGATATGGTACAGCGAGGCATCGTAAGGCTTGATCATATAGGAACTGATGAGCAAGTCGCGGATATTCTCACAAAGGCCCTGGGGAAGGTCAAGTTCCTAACCTTCTGTGAGAAGCTTGGAATTGTGGAAAGACCCTATTCTCAGGGTCCTACTTGAGTTGGACTATGAGCTCTGGGAGTTCCAGTGAGCTTGGGGATAGCTTCTCGAAGCTATAAGCATTCACGATGCTAGGCTTTCCGAACCTTGTGGTGCTTCTGCCCCACCGTTATGATATTGACTCTGATTTGTGCCCCACACGCATCCTACCCATGGAGTTTCGAACTCATGGGAAGTACCTCTCATTTGGCTAATAAGGTGGGAAATGTGGATAGAGACCATAGCAAGACCGATGGACGCATCGGAGATTGTCGTACTCTCTATGTCTAGGATGGCACGTGTCCAACACCTTGATCTGGGATCAAGTATGATGAGGTTTTATCCTCTAAACTGACTTCGGGTTAGTAAACTAACTTCGAGTTAGTATGAGACTCTTTTGAGTCCGAGAGAGGTTTTTACCTCTAAGCTGACTTCGGGTCAGTTGTGTGTGATGTCTTTGTGAATCACCTTTTGTTCTAAAATAAAGAGCCAGCAAAGCAAGTTACAATGGGATGATGCACGATGTTGGGTTTGGTACATGATGGATGGCACTTGTGGACAGATGGAGTTCTCCCTGGTTGAGAGGGAGTGTTAATTTTGGACAACTAGGTCCAAACTCCATGTTGCACTTCTCATATCACGATGGTCATATTTTTGTTGGATTTCTCTTTCAGAGAGGTGCAAGATTGATCTAAAGATCATCTTGATCAGATGAGCCAAACATTGATTTTGAATTTATTTTCCACATGTGCAAGGTCGGCCAGATTTATCCCATATGCCTAAGAGATGTGTCACATACCCTCATTGATGAATATAAATTGGAGAGACCTGGAGGTCATTTTCTCATCATCTCATCACACATTCTCTCATTGTGATCTGATTGGTTCGATAGCCTTTGGAGGCCTTTTTCCCTCACATGTGTGGAGCGAAGCTATTGTTTTCTGTGCTGATCTATTTAGGGCTTTCTGTTTTCTGCACTTATCTGTTTAGGGCTTTTCTATTGCAGCATTGACCGTGGTCAACCCTTGGTCGTTTGACCTCAATTTTCTGCAAAATTTCGATTTTAGGAGGTCGTATAGTTGGGCACTAAAATCGAGGAATTTCGCGTTGTTTGACCGAAGCCCTAGTTTGTTGCGGTGAATTTTTTAAAGCTGCCTGCATTGACTTTTCTGCGTTGTCCCTGGTTTGACTTGCGTTGACTTGTGATGAGCTGTCTTTAAGGGTTGTGGGTGTGACACATGAAAATGTTGGCTGACTGAGAAAGACTTTGTTGGTTGAAGCATCCTGCTGACCACCATAATGCCACAATATCTCAAATCTTTGCTGGACAAAAGGAATTGTAAATCTGATCTATATTTGGCTTGTCTTCTATTGATCTATTATTGTGTTCTATCAGCATTTTACTTCAAGTTTATGTGATTGCTATTTTGTATTGGGCCTAAGAAAGATTGAAGTAAATGTGCATCAAGAATAGAACACCATGGTTATCTAAATTTAATAGTTTTGGACCATGATAATTGGTGGGTATAGTGTACTGTGAAGGTTTTTTCAAAGCTTTTGGAGACAAACCTCATATGGAGAAAAACATATAGCAGATGCATGCCAAACATTTGATAAAATGTGGCAGCAAGGTATAATATGCTAGAATACATTTACTTTTGGGCATGCACAGAATGGGTATGTTGATGAGACCCTGAAACTATTTGATGAAATGGTGGAATTAAAGGTGGTTTTTGTTGGAAAAATAACTAGGTTCGGTCTTCATAATTGTCTATGTACTTGTGTTATTATGTATATTTTATGTATCAAGCAAAAGAAGAAAGAAAATATTGTTTTTCAAGAATGGGTTTCATGCTCCTAGGATTTGTCAAGTCAAGAATTATTTGTCATGAGTCAAAAGAATTATTGTCATATGTAAAAGACCCTTTTGGGCATATTTGTATTAAGAAAGAAACATTATTTTTGAGCTTATAAAGTTAATTTGGACTCCCAAGACCAAGTCGGCCCTATGAAGATGAAGTCGGCCTAGAAGAGGCCTATTCGACCTCTTGAAGAGTGTATATATAGCATGAGACTTCAACTCATTTGGAGCACTTTGACAAGAAGTTTTTTCAAGAGCGGAAGTCAAGAAGAGAGGGACAAATCAAGAGCGAAGGAAGAAGACCTTGAAATCGAATCACCTCTGATTACATGTGCGAGGAATTAGGTTTTTTGAGCAAGTTACAGGGGCCAAAAGTGGCAAGCCCATTGCAGACCTTAAGTTGCAGGACCGAGACTTTGACTGGAGCAGTTTGTGAAGAGTTTGACCTTCGTTGACTTTAGCAGACTTTGTCTTGTTTGGAGATCATTTGGAGGGCTGATTTGGTACTTGAGGAAGTCTTGGACTTGGTCTTTGGGTCTTGGAGGTCTCATTTTGATCTGATTCTATAAGAAGAGGATTGTTCAGGTTTTCCCCAATTTTGGGGTTTTGCCCTAGCATGGAGCCTATATCTTGTGTTCCTTGTGTTTTTGTGATCTTCGTGTTTTTTTTGGTAATTGCTTGATGAAGAAGTAAAATAAAATAATAAAATACCAACAAATATCACAAGTAATTATCCCTTGCTATTTGGTAGGTCATGGGGTCAAATCTCCTCGATGCCCTTGGGGTTAGGCCCAACATATTAGGTCGGCAAGTAGATCCCTTTGGGTAGATCTGCATGGATTATTGCCCATGGATGTAGCGGCCACTCAGTGACTGTGAACTACAGTTGAAAAAAAAAAAAAATCACAAGTAATTATCAAATAAGGAAAATCAACTTTAATCTACAAATACCTTGATTTTCCAACTGGGTAGCTATTATTGCTAGGAATGGAAATCGGAGATTGCACATCAACTGTTTGACAAAATGCCAAAACAAAATCTGCTTCCGTGGAATGCCATAATTGCAGAATGGCAAAGCTGCAAACCTTTGTTTGCAGGTGTTTTGTACGCATTGGGATTATGGCGAGTTCCAGTTCTCTCAGCAGCTGGTCACCCCTCCAGATGGGAGAAATGTTCGAGGTCCATAGCCAGCCAACAGATTTAACAGATAAGTGCTTGAAACCTCTTATGTGCATGTTTCATGGATTTTCTTGGCATGCATTTCACTGTGCTGTTATTTGGTTTTTGTTATTATGGCTTCACTGTGCACATGGATTTATGTTCTGGTTAAGTTATGCATGTGTTTTAGGTTATCTCTTGATAATGTCGGTAATTGTGAGAATAGCATCACCCCAGCTGGGTAGCCGAGTAATGTTACAGAGTATATAGTCATTCAATCTTATATGGTTTCTAGACTCAAAAACCACTTTAGAAATACAAATAAAGTACAATACGCAAAAACAGGCCTTGGGAATAAAAGGACAGGATAAAGCAGACAATTTCAATGAACTATGAGTGCATTGAGCAATCATGAAGTAAGGTTGGTAATGCAATGTGGAGTTTTTCAATAAAAAAAACCTACCTTACTGCTTGCGTTGAAAGCCATTCTTAGAAAACCAAGTTGTCAACATATCTATCTGATTCTTCAAGTAAAGCATAAGGTAATGCCTATACAATTTAATTGTTGAAAAGATGATAACAGCATATATATATTAGTGGTCTGGCTTCATGTTGTGTCACGTAAGTTTTGATGTAGTTTTGATGTCATGGCAAGAGGCTAGAATTGCATCTGCTTTTCTTTCTTTTGCTTTAAACAGGCAAATACTGTAATGCAATAACCACTGGAAAAATCAAAATGAATTGTCCACAGTGGCAAAACAGGAAGAGGCACTTAATCACTACAAACCAAAGTTGTCACAAATGCAAAACGCACACATTTCAAGTGGAACAAGAAGGCAAGGATTCATACAAGATGGTTGTGTCGTTAATCTTGTGGTCCTAATACCAGTGGGAGCATTCTTCTCTTCTTTAAGGTACTCGCTATCTTCTTCCTCGGTGACTTTCGATTGATGCCGACCTCTGTGCCAAAAAAAGTCATAATTAGTTTTTTTAATTTTTTAATCTTTTTTTTTTCTTCGGTGGCATCTTTCTTCCCAGACAGATTCCTCAAATATTAAATGCACATCACTCCCCTGCTCCTGGTTTTTAATCTTTTGCTGCAGCAGGACCCGTAGCAAAATGAGTAAATATCTCTGTTTGTTGCAAAATAGACTCCAATCATCCTTTTACCTTGTTGTTCTGAAAACAACAACAAAAACATGTCACAGAGGGGTTAACATTACTACTCTGATCTATCTTGCTGCTCTTAACTCTGTGGCATATTAAAAAATGCCAAAAGATGATGTAATCTAGAAAGCACATGAAAACATTCATTTACATAGTAACAACAGATATAAACTTAAAATCATATCAGAGGAAAGCTTCCAGCCTATTCATGATGTACAAACTCCAACTAGTGTGTAAATGAACAAGGGTTATCGGTGACAAACAAATATCAAATTACCATGTCTGCATCAACTGCAGCGTTTTGCTGAGCCAAAAATTCAGAAAGATTCTTCTTTTGAAGCTTCCGAAGTTCTGTAAGCATCTGGTTTTCACGCTTCATAGCCTCTGCAATCGCTGGTTTTTGTTGGGCCTGCAAACCCAAAGATAAAACTTATTAAAACATAAAATCCCCACACAAATGTGATAATGGAAAATATTTGAAAGGAAGAGCCAACTTAGAGAGCTCTTTAATTCCATTTACTAAAGCTTTACATAAGTCCAAAGACTAATATGGGTGCAGGGCAACATTCGAGCAAATTTCACTGGGGGTAATTGAACAATGTCAGCACCGAGAACCTATTGGAAAAGGATTTTAAAAGGCAGCTGATGAGTCATCGCCCTGTGGAAGTGCTCATGTCATAAACTTGTCTAAAAATCAATTAGGCTGCTAAAGAAAACCTGCGCAAGACCAAAGGAGGATTGTAATTAAGGAAAATTAATCAACACTTCTGCGGTAAGAACTAATCTTGCTGTGAGACAAGCTAAGGTCATAACCCTAGTAGGGGGCTCTCCTTTTCAAGAATCAATCTTACAAGTGAGATGTAGAACATATTGAGGATGCAGGATTTGCTGGGGAATTCAGAGGACTTAAATTTATTTTTCACGGAAACAGATTTAAGTATATAAAAAGAGCCTCTGAGTCTAAACAATAATAATAATCTAGTGAATGAAAGTATCAAATTAGTGAAGTGACAAGGCTCCGGATTGACAAGATTTTTTAAAAGTCAATATCCGGATATGGACTTTCTCTCATGACTAGGTGGGTCCAAGTGGCAGGACCCCTTTCCCTTTCCAATAGGGTAAAGTACACTTTTTTTATAGCTAGTTTTAACTATAGGTACCAAGTTCAAATTAGATGATGTAAAATTCAATAGCGCAAAAATTTTAGTTATTTTTAATCATAGTTACCAAGTTTAAATTAGATAATGGAAAAATTAATATTTTAAAAATTAGAAAATATATATTTTAAAATTATTTAAATATATTATTTGGTCAATATTTTAAAAATTAGAAAATATATATTTTAAAATTATTTAAATATATTATTTTGTTAATATTTTAAAAATTAGAAAATATATATTTTAAAATTATTTAAATATATTATTTTTCAATATTTTAAAAATTGAAATAGATAAATTATAATATTTATAAATTCCAAAATTTCTTAAAACTTATTTTTAATTATAAAAATTGCATAATAAAACCTATAGTTTTATATTCTAAATAATATGTCGTGAAAAAATTTATATACATTTATATAACTAATTACGTCATAAATTATATAATATGATGTTCAATTTTATTTTATTTTATTTTTTTAAGAAAAAAATAACTGTCTTTTATTAATATAAAGGCAGTTACATTATCTCTTTGTTCTCTCATACATTTGTTCATTAGATAGTGTCTTTTAGCCAAAAAAAACATTCTGAAAAGTTGATACATCGTTAAAGGGCGTCCAAATCAAAACAGGGAGCATATGATCAAGAAAACCTTAAGATGTACTTCTAAGTAGTCAATATGCAAAGCCTTGATTCTAAACATGTGATAGAAGCTTGCAAAAGCAGGGCCCGCGAGATCTGCTCAAAATACCACAAGAAGATAGTCATTCATTATAGATAAAAAAAACCCCTGTATTGTAGGCATTTCTGTTATCCAAAATTATTAATTTTTGTTAACAATGGTATGTTCTATGATTAGTACAATTACTTCAATGTTCTTTTAGCAGCCCAATGACAAATAACAATTTAGATTTCCAATAGCAAACACATTAGTCATTAATCACATTGACAGTGAAAGTAGATAGAACATGAAACAAAATGCAGAAGACAAGCTAAGACAAGAGGACACCAGATTTGGCAGATGTCAGGGAAAACCCCAATGTGGGGAAAACCCTTTGATCAATTCTTCTTATTATTATATCAAAATCTTCAGCAGAGAGAGAGGGTAAAAAATTCAAATTGACTTGCCTGAATCAAAGTCAAAACAACCCTGTCAATTTGCTGCAATCAAACTTCAGCCCTAATCAGAAAGTCAACGCTAGTTAAAACAACAATAGAATTTCCTAAAAAAAGCTCAGTCTTCCCTAGTCAAACTTGGCCTGATCAAGAGGTCAAAGTCAACACAAAACAATGACAAAGTCAACAGTCAAACTCGATAAAATTGTTGCCTTGAAATCTGCAGTCAACCTGCAATTTGGTCTACGGTCAAAGTGCTCATAAAACCTTGGTTTCTATGTCCAAAGTTGTGACCTGCTAAGACAAAAATATCCCCAAAAGATTGAAGTCAAATGATGCCCAGAAGGTATTGGTCAACGCTGAAGCAAGCACCTCATGCTTGGTACACCATGATTGACAGCTATTTCACCGGGTTGGGATTCACCAAGAGTGAAGTCGATGAAAACCTATATCATATTGTGGTTAATGGTAAGATTTTGATTATTATACTTTATGTCGATGATCTGATACTGACATGTGATGAGCATCTCATAAAGTCTTGCAAAGATGATCTTGCAAGAGAATTTGAGATGAAGGACATGGGACTCTTGCACTATTTCCTTGGATTGGAAATATGGAAAAGAGATGGGGATCTATTTTTATCTCAGGGAAAGTATGCCAAGAAGATTCTGAGGAAGTTCCACATGGAGGGAAGTAAACCCATGGAGACTCCTCTTCTAGGAAACTGGAGGAAGGAGGATTCTACTTCGGGTGAAGTAGTGGATGCTACTGTTTACAGGCATCTTGTGGGTTCACTCATGTATTTGGTGAACACACAACCTGACATGTGCTATGCATTTAACCAGTTGAGCCAAGCTATGGTTAAGCCAACCAAGATCTTCTGGAAGGTATGGAAGCATGTGTTTCGATATCTCAGGGGCAGTACAAAGTTTGGATTATGGTACAGAAAGACAGAGGGAGTGAATATTCAAGGCTTCACCGATGTCAATTGGGCAGGGAGTCCATATGACCGGAAAAGCACATCAGGAGGCATATTTAACATAGGATCAACAATTGTTTCTTGGTATAGCAGGAAAAGAGACCAGTTGCACTCATTTCAATAGAGGCAGAGTACATGGTGGCTAGTAAGGCAACATGCGAGGCCATCTGGATGAGGGAGATACTTGTTGGTCTGTTTGGTCATCAGATGGATCCAACGGTGATACATTTTGATAACCAAAGTTGCATCAAACTGTCGGTTAATCCAGTATTCCATGACAGGTCCAAGCATATTGATATTCAATATCACCATATCAAAGATTGTGTTTAGAGGCAAATTATGTCATCAGAGTAAATTCCCACGAAGGAGCAGGAAGCGGACATCCTTTGGCAAGAAGCAAATTCGAATTCCACAAGGGTAGGATCGGGGTAGTAGATAATCCCTTTCTTGTTGAGAGGGAGTGTTGAAATGAAACAAGAAATGGCACCCCAAGGGGGCTTATGATTTAATTTCCCATTAATTAAATTGGAAGAGAAATTGTAATTTCATCTCATGACAACTTGTATTAGTTAACTAAGTCAGAATGACTGAGTTAGCTTAGAAAATTCAAGTTGAGGGTCAAAGCGTAGGCATGTAGAGTTCTCCCATGATTTAAGGGGGTACAGTTACAATTATTTGTGAGTTGTAATTAGTTAACTCAATTAATTGAGTTAAAATCAGTTTAACTAGTTCTAACTGAGAAATGAGCTAGTGAGAGGTCAAGTGAATTAAATATGATTTAATTCACAAGTAGTGATCAATTAGTTAACTAATAATTCGCTATAAATAGTTTGTGCATGTTAGTTGTAAGGAAGGCCCAGTTGAGACTGAGATTAAAGGGATTATAACTATCAATTGTATAATTAGAAAATTGTATAGGTCAGTTATAGAATCATGTGGAGGCCAAGGAAGCATTGCGCAATCAGTTAGAAGGATTTTCCTATTTAATAGGGATTTAATTCCTCCAGGAATGCATGAGCAAGGAAGGTTGAGCAGAGGTTGAGAATTGGAAAAGTAATTGGTTGATTTTTCCTAGATTAGAGTGAGACATTTAGCAGAGTGAAAAAATTTCTACAAGAGAGAAAGCATTGTATTTTTTCATGATCTTAACTTTATACAATATGCAGATAGCAGGGTTTTAGGCAGTGTGTTTTCCCAGATACATCTTGTGTTGTGTGATTGATTTTCTCTTTCTCTTACTTGTTATGTGATTGTGCGATCGTGTTTTGTTTTCGCAAATTGTAGAAGGATTAAATACCTTGTTTTAGTACATTACAAGATCGGGTTGAAACCTGTTTTTATATTTTATACACTTACCCTAGATCGGGTAAGCTTTGTAATGAAGGTGGGAAAATCTTCAATGCCATAATTCAGATTGAAGAGAAGTATCACAAGTCAAGGCTCCCAAAGGACTTCCTCCAACTTGATACATACCTTCAACCCTAGATCCAAGTGTAAATGCAACTTTCAGGTTTCTTTTCCAAATGTGTACCTTTCCATAATGAATTCTACCTTGAATCCTTTATCTTCCATAGCAGAAATAAACACCAGGTTCTTCTTCAAATCAAGTACATACGATACTTCTTGTAGATGAAAGATTTGACCTTGATTTAAGTGAAGAGTGACAGTCCTTATCCCTTTCACTGGGTAGGTGGCATTGTGTCCAAGTATGATATCCAAGTTAGTCTTCTTTTCAGCCAATTTGAGAGGGCCTCCTTGTACCCAGTGAAGTTCCTTTAGGCACCACTATCAATCAACCAATGATCCAAAGTGTTTGGAGGAGAGGCGATAGTGAGGGCAGAAATAAGATAAAATTCTTTTTGATTTTCTACAACATTATTTTCTTCATACCTGTAATTTCTCGTCTTTTTGGGAGGTCTACCATTACCATATCGAGCAACGGGAACATTATTCTTTCCTTTATTATTGAACTTGATGTTCCTTTCATTTCCATTGCCTTTGTGATTGATGTGATTGTTGTTTTTTTTTGTCGTCATCCCGTGGAGTATCCTTCTTGTGAGGACACTCTCTAGCATAGTGGCCAAACCTATTGCAATTGTAGCATCTTCATTTTCTTCCTACTTTGAATCCCTGCTTGAATCCTTGACCTTGTCTCTTTGTACCAACATTTTTCTTCCTCTTTGCATGAGAAGAGAAAGTAGTAGGTTCATTTCCATTTGAAGGCTTGTCTCTCTCCATCATCCTTGTATCTTATTAAGTGCATCTAGCCAATATTTCATCAAAACTAAGAAATTTCTTGTCATTATTAAGAATGGTGGTGTTGAACACATCCCATGCTCTTGTGAGACCTCCAAAAGCGATGAGAGTGAGCTCCCTATCAACAACAACTTCTCCAATAGATAGAAGGTCATTCTTGATTTCTGTAATCCTCATGAAGTAGGATTGGATAGACTCCCCTCTATCCATCTTGATATCCTTCAACATGTTCTTGAGAAAGAGGAATTGATTTTCATTGTTTACTTTGAACATCCCAATCAGCTTATCATACATCTCCTTAGATGTTACCAAATCAGAAATATAGTCAATCAAATGATTTTGAATGGAATCAATGATAATTATTTTAGCTTTGACCTCACCTTTATTCTACTTTTTCTTTTCAACAATAGGTGCATTTGAAGGAGGTTCTGCCACTTTTCCCTACACATAGTCCATAGCATTATTCTCTTCCAAATTTAAATCCAAATTCATCTTCCATGCATGATAGTCGGATTTTTCCTTGAGCTTATCCTCGAATTTGAAGGAAGATGTAGTCGCCATTGAAGCTAGACCAATATTATTTCCCAACAACTCTTTCTTATCGATTAGTTCTCTCTCTCTTGCTTGGGATTTGTCATCACCTAGGCTCTGATACCATGTTAATTTTAGTTAACAATGGCATGTTATATGCTTAGCACAATTACTTCAATGTTACTTTAACATCCCAATGAAAATTACCAATTTAAATTTCCAGTAGCAATCACATTAGTCATTAATCACATTGACAATAAAAGTAGATAGAACATGAAACAAAATACAGAAGACAAGCCAAGACAAGAGGACACCAGATTTGGCGGATGCTAGGGAAAAACCCCAATGTGGGGAAAACCATTTTATTAATTCTTCTTATTATTATAACAAAAGTTTTATCAAAGAGAGAGTACAAAAGTCAAATTGACTTGCCCAAATCAAAGTCAAAACAACCTTGTCAATTTTCTACAGTCAAACTTCAACTCTAACCAGAAATTCAACGCTGTTTAAAGAAGTAATAGAATGTCCTCAAAATAGCTCAGTCTTCCCCAGTCAAACTCAGCCTAGTCAGGAGGTCAAAGGCATCCCAAAATAGTGAAAAAGTCAACTGTCAAAATGTTGTCCGGAAAACTGCGGTCAACCTGTAATTTGGTCTATGGTCAAAGTGCTCATAAAACTTTGGTTTCTGTGCCAAAAGTTGTAGCCTGTTGAGACGAAAATATCCCCAAAAGATCAAATTCAAATGATTCCCATAAGGTGTTGGTCAATGCTGGTCAAACTGCAATCAACTCTATAATTTCGGCCCTGTGATTCAGCTTCTGAAATTCGTCCTTCTTGATCCACACGTGTGAGAGAGAAGAATGGACAATGTAGTAAGAACCAATGAGAGAAGGAGAGAGAATGTGTGAGTGATGATGATGCCAAATGAGGTGAGAGGTCACTTGTATTTATATAATTCGTTGAGGGTGAAGAGTCACATCCATTGGGATTCATGAGCCTACATGTTGATGTAGCTGACCTGAACAATTTGCACATGTGGGTATCAATTCAAAAATGCCCTTCTTGTCCAAATTGGATCATCTTTATATCAAATTTGGTGCTCTCGAAAATAGGAATTTAATGCCATCATCAGTTCCATCAAATGAGCTATCCCAAGGTCGAATTTGGCCCCAGTTTCCAATTTTAATAAAAATCTTATAATTGACTGCGCCAAGAAAAACGAAGCTTCCACTTTTGGATAGGATATCAGCCTATCCATTCTACTCTCTGAATATTTGTGAGAAGGAGATGTGATTAAAAGAAGCCATAAGAAAGTGAATAAGTCTCATACAATTTGAGAGAAGGGGAGCTCTGAAGGAATACTTGCCTTGAGCCCACTTTATGATAGATTTGGAGTCTCCATAGATGTTTATCTCTTCAATGGGCAGACAGGAAGCGCACCTCAGGACCCCCCACAAAGCCACCAATTTAGGCCTGCTATTGGAACCAAATCCCCCGTACCAGCAAAAATGATAGGATTGTTTCGGATTTAACACAATATAGGCATTACATCAACATTCTTCCTCCTTGGAGGCTCCATAAAAAAAACCCACCGAAGCTGATAAATATATCTCTTTGTATACACGACTTCTTATGTAGGATTTCTACCTACAAGGCCCAATCTCAAGATAGTAAGCCAAGATCTTGAGGCTAGTGTTGTGGGGGTTAGGGATATAATGTTGGAAAATGCATGCATTCCTACTTTTATAAATACCACATAAGTTATACAAAGGAATCATAAGGAATTCCTTCTATTACAAAATCCAATTTGCGAGGCAAACTTTGATAAAGGAATAATACATCACCATATTGATATTAAAATGGTGTAGAACCGAGAACCATATCTCTCTGGCAAAGGAAGTGAGAATTCTATTATGGAGAACAAGCCATAAAAAACATTTCAGTATTAGAGGAGTGACATGTTTCCACAATTTGGACAACCATTAAAACTGAGTCACTAGCCTAATATCCTGTGTGATGTAGGTGTATATTTCATTCACCGAAATGTTTTCATCTGATACCATGCCACCCCATGTGATTTGATCATAGTTTTCTGATAACATGATACTAGCTTGGTAGAGTTTGATTTTATATAGCTCCCACTCCCATATGTGAGAAGTCAAAATGTTGAGGTCTGAGGAACTCGGCTAGGATGGAGAATCTAAAGGGGATCGGTTGGGTATGCCAATATGCATAATAAACGAATGAATAGAACCATTGAGGAAATGTAGTAGGTCCAACGAAAGGGAATGATCACCCACCACTCATTTTATAGAGTCCAGTCCAGTAGCCACCCCGTCACCCCTATCAATCTACCATTTGATATTAGCACACACCCATGGCTTAAATTTTAGCAGGCTTCTCCAAACATACGATCCATTACATTTTTTAGGAGCTCCCAATCGCACCCAATCCTCCAGGACCAAGTTATTAAGGTATTTTTGTTCGATTATCGAATTCCAGATACTCATGCCATTGAAGACTCTCCAGAGGTTCTTGGTCATCAATGCTAGATTGAAGGACATTATATTTCTAATACCCCATCCACCATACCTCTAGAGATTGTTGGGTATGTGTTATATTCTTTCCACGACTAGTCACGCGTGGGGGGGTTATAGGGGGGGCGATAGCCCCCCCTGTACATTGCGTCGGGCGCAGCAGGGGGGGTTGCAGCCCCCCTGTTCGAGGTCCAGGGCAGCGTCCTGGGAAATTTTTTTGGACCTTATTTTTCGGTGGGCGGACCCACCCATGGTTTTGTGCATGGGTTTGCACATGGTTTTTGGGCATGATGGTTTTCGGCCCTGGTATTTTGTAGATCCGGTTAAGGGAACTACAGTTATGTTCTAATCTAGGGTTAATGGATTGGGGTTTATGTATTCTTCGGCATGTATATATATGTGTTGTAACACTAAAAGGAATATAATGTAAAATCAAGCTAGTCGTCTCGATTTGGGATCCAGGGAAAAATCTTTGTGTATATCTATTTTATATTTTATGCTCTCGCTATTGTTTATTTTCTATTTTTAAGATTTGTTTGT
Organism: Pinus albicaulis; assembly: GCA_034641835.2. NCBI lineage: Eukaryota > Viridiplantae > Streptophyta > Pinopsida > Pinales > Pinaceae > Pinus > Pinus albicaulis. Next base: position 913,126,975 of record CM076571.1, on the reverse strand, counting down.
AGATAATTTCTGTACAGGGTCAAAACCTACAGAGATTTTGTCCAAACTGGCTAAGTGTATTTTCCTATGACAACCAACACCAGACCATAAGAATATAGTGATGATGGCATCATTTTTTTGTATAAGAACCTCGAGGAGGAGAAAAAGGTGCATCTATTAGACTAAGATGCCTTGAAAGATGAATTTTAAGATTATTATTCTACCACCGATAGTAAGCCACTTGTGCTCCTATTGTTGCAACTTGCTTTCAAATTTATTGATTAACCAATTCCAATAAAAAATCACATACTTATTTGGATTAAGGTTAAAGCCCAGGTACTAAAATCCATCCTCCATTGCACGCACTCTAACTCCAAATAGACGAGCAATTTCCAATGTATTCTTCTCATCCACCCTGTCAAAAATAAATTCTGATTTTTCTTTGTTCGTTACCAAAACTGAAGCTTTCCTAGAATTGGACAAGATCTAAAAGAACGACCTCTATTCTAGCATGGAAACACAACAAAAGCAAAGCACATCATCTACAAACAAAATATGTTGTTGTATTAATGTTACTAGTACCCTTGCATCTAGCGATCAATCCAAATTTAGATTTTTCCTTAATCCATCTGCTAAAATCATCGATGACCAAAATGAACAATAATGGCGATAATGCACATCCCTATCTCAAATCCCTGGAGATAAAGTAGATGGATTTCCATTGATAAATATTTCTATATCAACCGAAGTGATGTGAATCATTATCCATTCCATACTATTGTGTGCAAATCCTACTCTGTCCAAGATCAATCTCAAAAACTCCCAATTAATTTGACCATAGGCTTTAATTATATCAATTTTCAATAGGAAATCACGTGCCTTGCGAGTCTTAATAGAGTGTAAGCACTCCTGCGTTATTTCCACAACATCTTGGATTTGTTTATTTGGTAGAAAACGAAATTGTTCCAAGGTTATATGATTTGATATGATCTTCTTCATTCGATTAACTGGCAATTTGGACATCAACTTGTAGATAGAGTTACATAAGGAAATTAGTCTTAATTCATTAAAAGAGGAGGGATTGAAGTCTTAGGGATAAGAGAAATGAATTTTGAGTTGAGTGCACCTAATATGTATCCCTTCCAACAAGATTCTTCTGCCATACCCATAAGATCTGGCTCTATAATGTCATAGAATAATGAGAAAATTCAATTAGTCATTTGTTTGGTCTACGACTTTTTTCCTCCGCCATTGAACTCAAAACTCCCTTAAGTTTCTCCACCGAAATTGGTTTTTCCATGAGTTAAAATTCCTCCTCATTAACCGTTTTGGGAGAAATATTGATGAATTCCATTTGTTCTCCAGCATTATTTATTTCGAGGGCTGCATAGTGAGATCTGAAATAGCGCACCGCCTCCTTCTGAATGTTTGACAAGGATGTTAACAGGTTGTTCCCTTTGCCCTTAATCTACCAAATGGTGTTAGCTATTTTTATTTTCATTGCCACGTTGTGAAAAAATAGGTATTCATGTCTCCATCTGCCACCCATACTATCCTACTTTTCAATCACCATTGATCTTCCTAGAATTTCATAATTTTATCTTTTTTCACTAAGAGATCTAATATAGCCTTTTTTGTCTGCTCGGTGAAAAACTATGGGGTAGATGGATTTGACATAGATTCAATCTCCTATTCATTGAATTTTAATTCACTTAATAAGCTCTCTTTCCTCTTAGTAATCCAAGATTAGACGATTGCCTTTAACCTATTAAAATTGAAGGAAATTTTCTCCGTGTTGTTATTGGGGTAGACCTCCATGTGTTGTGACCACGATTCCTTTACAAAATTAATAAAGGCCTCATATTTCAACCACATATAGTTGAATTTGAAGGGGTAGGTTGCTAACTCACAAGACTTCAACCATTCTAGAAAGATGGTGTTATTATCTAATATATTTGAGAAGAAGTTCCAAGAGTGAATATTTTACATGTTTTCATATATGGATGAGTGGCCCATAAATCGGTCCAGTCTTTTTTTAATGCCTTCTGAGTCATCACTACCATTCACATAGGAGGGGCGCAAAGGGCAGGGGACAATATGCTTAAGGAGCTTGTTGTTGAATAAGTTGCTAAAAAATGCAACTAATAGATCTGATTGGCCTTTCTATCCCCATATTTTTACTTCATTCATTGTAAAATCTATATCCCTAGCTAGAGTGAGGGAAATCATGTCCAAAAATCCACTAGAGTCTAGATTCTCCCAGAACGATTTTTGGTTTCCATATGGACCATATATGTTAACAATACGAAGCCTAGATTTGGGTCACACAAATCTCACCTCTTGAACACCTAGCGACGCTAGTCACACAAATCTCCCATTACAGACATAATTTAGAGAGAATATCCTTGGTTTTCTCTTTCTCAATCATTGTTTCTTCGAAATAAATCATGGAGGTATTTTTTGAAATAATTATGTTGAATAGGGCCCTCCTTTCTAGGGCTTTCCCCAAGCCCCTGATGTTAATGAACATTATCTTCATGATGGAAAATCAGTGGGCTCGCTCCCTTTTAAGGACCCACATATAAAATCTTTCATTTGATCCATAATTACCACTGGATGAATAAGGATCAAATGGTGGATAGAGAGTTGCCTCCAAATTTTCCGAGAAATAGGAATTTTGGTCATTATCCACCCTAATGCATAAGGAAATTTTCTTGTACTTATTACTCTTATTATTTCGAGTTGATGTATTTCTCCATTGATTAAAGCTTTCAATGATGTATATTTCCTGAAAGAAGAATTTTTTGATTGTCATAGGTTCCAATCTCAATGATTTGTCACGATCCAATGACTCCAGGTCTACATCAATTGATAATGGGGAAAGAGGTAACACCAATGTGGTCTCTGTGAAAGAGAGCAACTTCAAGGGTGGTTTTGTGCCCAACCAATTGTCACCCTCCTTTTATATATTTTTGAGTCGCAGGCTGAGAGGACATGTTTATTGATATGATTCAATGCTCCCCACTCATTAAGAGATATTTGTGATTTTTTTCCTTGATTATTACAGGGGTTCTAAATGTTAGGATCCTTATGTAAGTGAGAGCATGAATTAGAAGGCTTATTTGACTTTTGTCTAAGAGAGTGATCTACCATGCCAAGAGTTAGTAGGCTATTCCTATCGTCCAAAATGGGGTTGAGACCAACAAATGTTACTTGCCTTTCAAATATTATGTGACCTCCACCCAATCGAAGGGGACACTCCACAATCAGATGTCATGTTTCATGACATTTTAAACACCTAAATGGGATGCCCCATTAGTCCACTTACCGACATATGGAAAAGGGACCCCAAAAAATGTTCAATATGGCAAGAAATCCCCTTAAGAAGTCTACTTCTACTAAGAACCAGGCTACTCAATTATCCAAGAGACTCGAAACCCCTTCTTCTACATAATAAAACTTTATGATCTTATTTTTTATGGAAATGATTACCTTCTTAGACCATAGTTCTAGAGGCAGTCCAAGAAGTTTCACCTAGAAATTTTTCCTTCACGGAGATTCCTTGATGGGATCAAAACCAACAAACCATATCTGTAAACTAAGAAAGCCTCGACCTTTCACCCAAGGAAAAGAGGCAATTCTAGTAGCATCTTTTGCCTTCAGAAAGTGGAATCCAAATCAAATGTTCATCATAGCACTCACCCTGGGTCTATAGTGGAGAATGAGAGACAAAATTTTGTCTACCCATTCCTTTATCTGAACTCCAGACATTTTTAGGCATTCGCAACATCCAACTAGTACCCTTTCCTTCAACGTCATAACTTCCTCCCAATAGAAATCCACACCCAGGATGAGGTTTTATTCCTCTGCATCCCCCTTAATCAACTTCTTTCCCTTTTTTTTTTTTTTAATCTTTTTTTCTCTTTTTCAATAGTAGGAGGAGTTTCTGTAGTGTCCAAGGACCTCGTAGTAGGCCAAATCTCCCCTTTAGAGGAGTCAAATGAGTAGAGACCAACTTTAATTCTCACCCTCTTTAAGAACTCGTTTTCTACCACTATGGTGATATCTATCAACTCTTGTGTGTTCGAAATTTGGTCGATTAGAGTGGAGTTGGATGCCATCTCAGCAACCAACTTGTCGTCACAAGAAACCAATCAACAGTGGCCAAAAGAGGTCCACCAAGAGTCGACCTACCAAAATATGGAACCTCCTGAATTTTAATACAGATTCCATATTACTCTGCACCATATAGATTCCACATTATCATGCATTTTATGTTTGGAATGGAGTCATATACACTGTATCTATTAGGTATGTGCAAACATTTTTTCAAAATATAAATTGTTATTAATGATTAACCAAACCAAACAAAATTCTATTTTATAATAATTAGTAACATCTTTTATTCTTTATAATATAAAAAGAAAGTTTTACAACTTTATAGTTACTCAAAAATAAAAAATAAAAACCACCTTAAATAAGTCATTTTTTTTTCTATTTTCTTTAAAATTTGAGAGTTTAAACTTCTGTGATCCATATCTAATTTATCATAAATCTTCCAGAAAATCACATTATCATTTGAGAATCGACGCGTTTCGAACTACTTAGTGTATTTCATCATCAGGGAATAATGATATGGTTGATTTGGACCATTCATTATAAATAATGCAGAAATGCAATGGTCAATAAAACAACTACATTAACATTAATGAAAATGAACGTTAAGGAAATGAAAAGTTAGAAGTAAAAAATAAATAAAATAATAATTAAATTGTAAAAAATATAAAAATAAAAATAAAACTAATTAAAAGCGAAAGTAATATAATTAAGGTTAAATAAACTTAAATTAAATTTAAAAATATATAAATAAATAAAACAACAACACCAAACATTAATGAAAATGAACCTTAAGGAAATGAAAAGTCAGAAGTCAAAAATAATAATTAAATTGCAAAAAATAAAAATGAAAATAAGAATAAAAATAATTATAAAAAAACAAAAGTAATATGATTAAGGTTAAATACACTTAAATTAAATTTAAAAAATATATAAATAAATAAATAGATACATAAAAATGATAATAAAATGATAAAAATAATGATAGTCAAACCAATCTTAACAATGGGTTTAGTCGAATTATATATATATATATATATATATATATATATATCATGGATCCAGACACTGCAAAATTAGTTGAAATTTGCCTTACATCGACTTTCTTTAGCTTTTAAGGCGAGTTCTATGAGTAGAGTTGCAGTGTTGCTATGGGATCTCCTCTTTCTCCTGTTGTGGCCAACTTTTTTATGGAATATTTTGAATCGAAAGCCTTATCTTCCACTCCTTTTAAGCTTAAGATTTGGAAAAAGTTTGTGGATGACACTTTCATAAATTGGCAGCATGGTCGTAAGAAGTTAGATAGTTTCAATAGCACCTGAATGATCAATCTGCCTCTATTAAGTTCACCATGGAAGCTGAAGTTGATGGTTTCCTTCCTCTCCTTGATGTTCTTATTTCATGGAATTCTGATGGCTCCTTTTCCCACAAAGCCTTTAGGAAGAAGACCCACACGGAGCAATATCTTCATGCGAGTTCTCATCATTTTCCAGCTCAAAAGGTTGGTGTTCTAAACACACTAGCCACTAGAGCTCTTAGGGTCTATGATGATGAGCACTTAGAGGAGGAAAAATCCCATCTCCTTGAAGTCTTTAAAATGAATGGTTATAGTAAGCGTCAAATTCTTAAGGCTTTCCTAAATGCTAGCAAAGGTTCTAGGCTTAAGAAAGATCCCGGTGAGTTAATTGGTAGTGTTCAGTTGCTATTTATACAAGGTACTACTAACAAGATAGCCCAGATATTAAGGAAGCATATGATTTCTTCCACCTTTAGACCTTTGAACATGATTCACAGTTCCCTTAGATCTATTAAGGACTCGTTGAACCCTAAAAGCATGAAGGATGTCTATTTGATACCTTGTTCCTGTGGGATTCCCTACATTGGAGAAATTTGTCACTCTATTAATAAGAGAATTCAAGAGCACGTTGCTGAAATTAGGCATTGTAGGACTCGATCCTCTGCTCTTACGGAGCATGTTGGGAAAACTAAGCACCACATTTGTTTATATGAGTCCAAGGTCATTGCTATGGTTGACCATTTCCATCACTGCAAATTTAGTGAAGCAGTTGAGATTGAGAAAAGATCTTATACTCTGAATAGGAATGACGGTTGGAAAATTAGTAGCTGCCGGGTTCCATCCCTATTCTCTTAGTTTATTTCTTTCTCCTCTTTCCTTGATTTTTTTATCTCTTTTCATATATAGTTTTTATTGCCTTTATTTTTGGCTATTAGATATAGTTCTATTGTCATTCTTATTACTCTCTCTCTCTCTCTCTCTCTCTCTCTCTCTCTCTCTCTCTATATATATATATATATATATATATACAACTAATTGGACTAAACCTGCTCTTAAGATTAGTTTGGCTATCATTATTTTTATTATTTTATTATTATTTTTATGTATCTATTTATTTATTTATATATATTTTTAAATTTAATTTAAGTGTATTTAACCTTAATCATATTACTTTGGCTTTTTTATAATTATTTTTATTCTTATTTTCATTTTTATTTTTTGCAATTTAATTATTATTTTGACTTCTGACTTTTCATTTCATTAACGTTTATTTTCATTAATGTTTGGTGTTGTTGTTTTATTTATTTATATATTTTTAAATTTAATTTAAGTTTATTTAACCTTAATTATATTACTTTCGCTTTTAATTATTATTATTATTATTATTTTATATTTTTTATAGTTTAATTATTATTTTATTTATTTTTGACTTCTGAATTTTCATTTCCTTAACGCTCATTTTCATTAATGTTTGATGTAGTTTTTTTATTGACCGTTGCATTTCTGCATTATTTATAATGAATGATCCAGATCAACCATATCATTATTTCGTGATGATAAACTACACTAAGTAGTTCGAAATGCGGCGATTCTCAAATGATAATGTGATTTTCCGGAAGATTTATGATAAATTGTTTAAATTTGTTAGATATATCTCACGCATAGTCACAAATTACTAATTTAAAAATTAAAAATAACACATATATCAATCCTCTACTTTACAAACTAGTTCTCCAGTGAACATATTCTATAACTTTTGGTATATATCATAAGCCCTAGTGAATTATATAGCTTTTGGTATACATCATAAGCCATAGGTTACTATATATATAGGATTTCATCAGATTTTAATATACATCATAAGCCATATGTTACTATATATATAGAATTTCATTAAAAACTTGTTGTGTAATTTGTTGGCCTGTGACCACACACCAAGTGGAGAAGGTGAAAGGAAGGCAAATCCTGACTGTCAAAGAGTTTCAAAGGAACTTGTTAGCACTATTTTTGACTCATATTTAAAGTTTCCCTCTTTGTCATTCTATTTGGCCTCTAGCCGATTATGTTTCAATTAAACCCAAAATCATTCACATTGTCGTCTCCTACAAACCTTTCAGAAATACCATACACGATGGAGCGAGACCCATTCCCCACTACACTTCCTTTTTCATATCATTTTCCATCTTTTTCCGCCTTTTCACTCTTACCTTTCCTACCCTTACCTTTTATCGCTTTTCACTTACTCTGCTTCCTTAATTCCCCGATTGCGATAAAAGTGGGGCCCTCATCGCATTTTGCAGATGTTACATGTTTGCATCGCAACAAAACTTAAATTCTATGCTGGCTGATTTGCGATATCACATCACATATAATTTAACTTACCTTGTGAGCACTCACAATCTATTTTATTTAATTTGCGATGCGATAGGTCGGTCCCACCTCAGCAGTTCTGCCCCATTGCATAGTCGTCACAATACATTGATATATCTGTAACACTTACTGCTTAAACCTTTGCTGATTCATAAAAACTCTGCCACATAGCCAGCGGGTCCCTCCTCCCGCACTGCACAAATTTTAAAAGTTAACCCTCGCAGCTTATAACTAAAAGCTAAAAGCTGCGATGTGCGATTTGCGGTCGGGTCCCACCTTCCTCCATGTCACTTCCTTTCTCCCCACGCTTCACACTTTGCACCATTTAAGGCTTATCTCTACTGCTCCATGGTAAAGACTTGTGATTGCGTTGCAATCGGCCCCACTTTACCCTGCCACGTCCGTCACCTCCCCTGCACTTTGCCCATCGTAGGTCTTAACATTTAACCTCCGCCTGCTCGCACATAAACTTTGGGAGCACGGGTCCCACCACTTTTCCGCATCATCAATAACACCCCGTGGTCTATCTAATTTCCGCCATCCCGCCTTCACTTCTGCTCCACCCCAACGCATCCAACGAACCTTAACACATTTCAGACCCCTCATGACCTTTGAAATTTAATTATGGGGGAGGGGTATGTAATAGATGGTTTCCATTACCACCCCCTCCTCCACGTGCCTTCCTCTTGTAATTTCGCACTCCCCTTCTTTGATACCGCTTAACACTTGGGACCCCCTCCGGAATCAGGATCCTGGTTTTCAGATTCAGCACGAGTCCTTCACTGGTGAAGCACTCGGTCACAGGTTACGCAGTCCCTCTAAGAACTCCATACCAAACAATTTAGTCTGCATAGCACAACCGACAGTTCCGCCATAGCTAGTGTAAATGATGAGAGTCAGAGAGTGGGGGATACCGAATAATAGATGGAATTGCATGATGAAGTCAAAATTGTCCGCCACTTCTCACCACCCCTTTGAAGATTCTAGGATTTGGCCTCCGTGGCCAACTGTTTTGTTTATTTTTACTGTTAGATAATGATGTTTTGCTGGTGAAATCCCGATTTTACCCATTTATTTTTTGATTTTTCTGTTACAGGAGCGATTGCTTGAAGCACGATCTGATATTTTGTTAGGATATTTTGGTTCCACCTGTGTCGGTCGATCATGACAAAATATTTGATCAAAAACCCTCAGGGATAACTCTATATGTAGTGATTTCTAAGAGGAAACAAAGGTTTTGGAATTTTGAAGAATTTTGCTGTAGTTTTTGTATGATTATGTTCCCTGTGCTCTGAGACACATATTTGGGAGAGCTGTTTAAACTTAATATGAATACAAAGCTAATATTTGGATTCCAGATGGAGCAATAAGCAGTATGTATTTGTTTTATTTTGTTATCAGTAATCTCCTCTTCATATGTAATCATCTTTCATGCTATTCTGCTTTGATGGTTCATGTAATGTAGCTGCCGGTGATCTGCAATTTTCTTCATGAATTTGTGTTGTATAATGCTAAGGTGTTAATGCTCATGCATTAAGCTTGTTGTACTCCCTTAATTCGCGCTCCACAAGCCTCTGCTATTGTCAATGTTTCATTTACATATGTTTCCTCTGAGTTAATAGGGGATAGATTCCTAAATCTCTTAAGCCTGTCTCACGTGAGTTCCTTCTTCATTCTCTCTCAACACCTCTGCATATTTTAAGATTTATGTTCATTGTTTTATACTTGGCCCATTTAAAAGCCACCAGTCTCATAGCCTCTTGAGCCCTCTCATAGTATAAGGAATTCACTTGAATCGACTCCAAGGTCTTCTCCATCCATGAACCACCAAAACCATTGTCCTCTCATTCCATATTTTTTCAGAGGCATTTTATACAATTGTTCACATTCAACCTCTGATTTTTAAGATGTCCTAGGCACTTGTATTTTGCAACTCAGGGTTCTCTCTAGGAGCTACAACATATTTTTGGCACCATTGCTGGGGAACGAATTAGAAAACATTTCCTGGGATACGAAATTATCTTCACCCTTCAATCAGGTGAGCACAAAGGGTTGAGGCATTACAAGGAAAAGACCCTCTAGTGGTGGTTATAAAGGAGGTTTTTAGTGTTATAAAGTTGGCCAAAATTGTCAAAAAAAACATATGCTACCACATCTGTTTATGGTTACAGAGGTTTTGGTGGAGCTTTTAATGGAAATTCAACACAACTAAAAAAAATGGGCGGCTAGAGGTTATAACAGATGTTTTTTCCTCTATGCACTAATCAGGCTTTAACGCACCGGTGCGTACATGTAGACGACGCCCCGGTGTTATGTATAATTTATTAATTATTATTTAATGTAGTTGTATTAGGTTTATTAAGTGAAAGGGCATGATCAAAGATCATGCCTCTTCACCAAGGGACACTGTGAGGCTATATTTAAAGCCTTGGTGATTCCCCATTGTAATCATCTCATCTTTTATCAATAATAATATGTACTTATTCAAGTTTACCAGAGTTTTTACACTCCATTGGTATCAGAGCAGTTCGATCCTCAGATTCTGTTGCGATTATCTAGTTAAATTGTTTTCTAGAACCATCGTTTATTCTTCCCCACCATCTCGTTTCCCTCTCCCTGTGTTTTTTTTCTCTTCCCCATTCCCCATTGTTGTTTCCTCTCCCGTCCTTCCCTCCATCCACCTTCACTATGTTGACTACAGCCCGCTACCAGCGCTGTCACTCCTGCTGCTCCTGGCCGCTGTCCCTGTCGCCACCCATCTATGGCTACGCCCTCCCTGCCGTCTTCCCCGCCGCCCTTATCCTCCCTCCCCCGTTGTCTTCTTCACCCCCTTTTCGCCGTCTTCCCGCTGTCTTTCCATCCCCTTTCCCCACCGTCTTTCTATTCCCGTTTGTTGTCTGCTATCCCCGTCCCTTGTTTGTTGTCTGTTGTCCCCCACCGCAGCCCGCAAACAAGCGTTGTCTGTTGTCCCCACAACAACAAACAAAAAAAAGTGTGTTTTTTTATTTTTTTGGAACCATCGTGTCCGTGGGTGTGGTCGTTCAAAATTAAAATTTGATTTTTTATTTGATTTTTTATTTTATTTTTTTAATAATAAATATATATCTAATTATATAAATAGATTCAATTTTTATATAAACTTTAATTTAAAATGAATTTTTATATAAAAATTAGTTTAAAAAAAAAACTGGGAGATAAATATTCACCACTGCATACGCGTTCAATGTCGATGGCTGAATTCCCAAAAAAATTGTTGGATCTTAAGAAACAGATCAATAATAATTCTGAAGACTTCGGAAAAATATTAGTCGATCTTGAGGGTACAATTGCAGGACACTCCAATGACATCAAAAAGCTTCAAGATACAACAAATCAGATAGAAAGACAAATTTGGCTAAATCATAACAAGGCCACAGAAAATCATAGCCAAGAAATGCAAAAGCTGACAAAACTCTGCGATAAGATAAGTCAGACACAACGACCAATATTTCCCAATATGGAACATAATAAACAAAACAATTCAACAAATTCAAGGAATTCAGAAGTGCATCATGAAAAAACCGATTCCCCACATCATCACGAAGATAGTAATGCAGATTCTCAAAATAAGCAGCTCTGGAATGCATTTACTAATCAATATCCCCTTCTCATTCCACCATTAGCATATCATCGAAAAGTAAAAATTGAGTTACCCAAGTTTGACGGTAATGAAAAAAATAGCGTTGCATGGCTTAATAAATCCGAAGAATATTTTGAGATTTATGACATTAATAGTGATGACGGAAAAATTAAGCACGCTTCCATGAAAATGGAAGGAGAAGCATATAATTAGTATATGTGGTGGAAAAATACGATGCTTCCTATTAGTTGGACGAAATTTAAGGATGCATTCTTTAAAAGATTTCAAGGTATAAAAGAAGAAAAGTTTTTTTCAACATTCATCAAATTATGCCAAAAAAGAGATGTGGGTGAGTACACTCGAGAATGGGAGACCTTAGCGACACGAGTACTTGGATTGTTAGAATCTCGTCTAATCCAGTCTTTCATCTCAGGACTTAAAATCCATATACAAGAAGAGCTCGAACTTCACGACATTACATCAGTAGAACTAGCAAGGCAAAAAGCAAACGCTGTTGAAAAGAAATTTGAAAGGTTATCTTGGTCAAAACCAGAAAGAGTATATTCGAGACGAAGCTTTCCTCAATCTACAAAAGAATATAACATGAAATATGTTCCACCACGCCCTCGTGAAGGAGATAAATCTAACATGGAAATACAAAGGATGAGAGATGGCAAGTGCAAATTTTGTGGCGAAAAGTGGGACCCTAAGCACAGATGTGCTAATGGAAAAGAAAAAAATCTATATAATTGTGAAGCAACGAATGACTCTAACAATGATGATTCAGATGTAGAAGGAATAGAAGACACCCCAGAGTTCTCTCCAGAAGTAGATGATGAAAGCATTCCACAAGTGTCATTATTAGCCATGATAGGTATATCACAACCTCAGACACTAAAATTAAGAGGACACATTAAGAAAAAAAACGTAATGGTTATCATCGACACTGGAAGCACCCACAATTTTCTAGATTCAACCATGGCCAAAAGACTCAACATCTTTACTTTTCCCATGCCTAATATGAAGGTAATGGTGGCCGATGGTAAGAAGATTGAGCAAGTAGGGAAATGCCATAAGGTCAAATTACAGATTAAAGCCTTTAGTTTAGAGTCTCCATTCTATGCCGTACCACTAGGAGGAATAGATGTGGTCTTACGAATTTGATGGCTACAAACCTTAGGTACTTATTCTGCCAACCATCAGAAGCGGTTTTATAAGATTTAAGTGGGAAGGGCAGAAGCACAAGTTATATGGATTCCAAGCCCCAGAAAATCAAATCGTATCTTCATCCCAAATGATGAAGATGATTCGAAAAGGAGCACCAACCTATATAGTACAATGTCATCAGTTAGAAATGTTATCTACCAAAAGGAATGACGAAGAGTCACCAGAAGTACAAGGACTAGTTCAGAAACACGAAAAAGTATTCCAGACCTACCAATGAAAATTCCTTCTAATAGGGAAATCAAACATACAATAGAAGTCAAGGCAAGATTAGACCCTGTTAACATCAAGCCTTATCACTACCTGCATCACCACAAAACTGAAATTGAGAAGATAATCCAAGACCTTTTAAAATGTGAGGTCATCTAAAAAAGCAAGAGTCTATATTCCACCCCAGTTATATTGGTAAGAAAAAAAGATGGATCGTTCCGGCTATGCATTGACTACAAAGGATTAAATAAGATAAAATTGTTTCCAATTCCCTTTATCGATGAAATGCTAGATGAGCTACATGGCGCAAAATAATTCTCTAAGTTAGACTTAAGGTCAGGCTATTACCAGATCAGAATTAGAATGGAAGATATACCAAAAACCGCATTTCAAACACATGAAGGTCATTACGAGTTTAAAGTAATGCCCTTTGGGTTGAAAAATGCACCAGCTACGTTCCAAGCTACTATGAACGAATTATTTTGTCCATATCTTAGGAAATTTGTACTAGTATTTTTTGATGATATTTTGATTTATAGTAAAACTTGGAAAGAGCACTTGAAACACTTGGATAAAGTTCTCACATTATTAGAAGATCATCAATTTTATGCTAAGAAATCCAAATGCACCTTTGGAAAAGAAGAAGTCGAATATCTGGGACACATAATATCCCATGAAGGGGTAAAAGTGGATCCTTCTAAAATTAAAGCTATAAGGGAATGGAATAAACCTGTGAATATATATAAGAAAATAGGATTTTTAGGATTAACGGGATATTATCGAAGATTTATTAAAGACAATGCACATAGAACTGCACCTCTTACAAATATTTTAAAGAAAAATTCGTTTCAATGGAATGAAGAAGTAGGAAAGTGTTTTGAAGATTTGAAGGAAGTAATGTCTAATGCACCAGTATTGGCAACTCCCAATTTTTCAAAACCATTTATCATCGAAAGTGATGCCTCTAGATTCAGTATAGGTGTAGTATTAATGCAAGAAGGGCACCCTATCGCTTTTGAAAGTAGGAAGCTAAATAAACGAGAGCATCTCAAGTCCACATACAACAAGGAAATGCTCGCAATTATGCATGCATTGGGCAAATGGAGACAATATCTGTTAGGGAGTAAATTTTCCATTTGAACGGATCATAACAGTCTTCAGTATCTCCTTGAACAAAAAACACTATCTGAAGAACAACAAAAATGGATCGAGAAAATTGCCGCTTTCGACATGGAGATATTACATAAGAAAGGAAAAGACAATGTAGTAGCAGATGCCTTATCCAGAAAATATGAAGAACCAACACTACTTGCAGTTTCGGTTGTTGTTCCTGAATGGCTTAATGAGATTCGAAGTGAGTACGCCAAAGATCCAGAAATGTTGGCTATAATCAATAATCTCCCAGGAAATTCAAAATTTGAGTGGAAGAACGATATCTTATGGTACAAAGGAAGAATTTATCTAAACTCCAAATCCAAGTTTATATAAAAAATACTCAAGGAACCACATGATTCCAGGTCGTCTGGGAATGTAGGATATTTTAAAACCTATTACAATGCACGTTAGTCATTTTTTTGGAAGGGTATGAGTCACGATATTCAAAAATATGTAGCAGAATGTGACAAGTGTCAAAGAAATAAAAGTGAAAATATTATGACACCTGGGTTACTTCATCCCTTAAATATTCCGAATCAGAAATGGGAAGAAATATCAATGGATTTTATTGAAGGATTACCTGTATCTGATGGGAAGGATAAGATCTTTGTCGTAGTAGATAGATTCACTAAATATGCTCACTTTATCACTATCAAGAAAATAGACTCTGCAAAGCAAATTGCATAGATATTCTGCAAACATATTTATAAACTACACGGCTTCCCGAAAGTCATTGTCAGCGATAGGGATGCCAAATTTAAAGGAAATTTTTGGAAGGAATTGTTCAACCATATAGGAACCTACCTAAACATGATCTCATCTTACCATCCCCAAACGGATGGACAAACAGAGGTTGTCAATAAATGTTTGGAAGCTTACCTACAGTGTTATGCTACAGAAAAACAAAATAAGTGGGTTCAATGGTTGCATCTTGCTGAATGGTGGTATAATTCCACTTACCATACATCGAAAAAATGACTCCATTCCAAGCTTTATATGGATACAAGCCCCCGAAATGGAAATATTTTTCTTCAGTCCAATCAAATCTACCAGCAATTAAAAACCAACTAGAAGAACACCAAAAGGTCATCCAAATTCTAAAAGAAAATCTAAATATTGCACAGAATCATATGAAGCAACAGGCTGACCGTAATCAAACTGAGAGATCATTTGAAGTTGGAGAATGGGTGTTTTTCAAGCTCCAACCGTTCAAGCAGTTGTCCCTGAAACAAAAAGGGAAACATAAATTAGCTCCCAAGTTCTATGGTTTGTATCAAATCATCAAAAATATCAGTCAATTCGCTTATGGTTTTAGCCTTCCCGATGCAAGTTGTGTTCACAACATCTTCCATGTGTCATGCTTAAAAAAAGAACTTGGTGACCATTAGTCATCCCAAATGACACTTCCATTTTTGGATGATGAAGAAAGGATCAATTTGGAACTTGAAAGTATCCTATCTACCCGAGAAAAGAAGTTACGCTCTCGTGTTATCACAGAATATTTAATCAAATGGAAGGATTTGCCCGAAGAAGAAGCCTCTTGGGAAAAGGAAGCATTTCGCCAACAACACCCGTCATTAAGTATGCTTGAGGACAAAGCATCTTTAAGAGAGGGGCAATGTTATGTATAATTTATTAATTATTATTTAATGTAGTTGTCTTAGGTTTATTAAGTGAAAGGGCATGATCAAAGATCATTCCTATTCACCAAGGTACACCGTGAGGCTGTATTTAAAGCCTTGGTGATTACCCATTGTAATCATCTCATCTTTTATCAATAATAATATATACTTATTCAAGTTTACCAGAGTTTTTACACTCCACCCGGGGCATTCGAAGAAGAATGCACCGAGCCGTTAAGGTATAAAACAACACTGGGCGTATTGTTGGTGATACAATGCATGGGGCTGTTATAATTTGTCTTGGGATTTGAGCAGTGCCCATAGGTCGTATCAACATGCCGGTGCGTAGACTTATAGAAATGCACTAGTGCGCCCTTTCACACAAATGCATCGAGCTTTATAATTGGTATCCGTATTCGTGTGGTGCAAATATGCCATACAAATACACTGGTGCGTATAGACTCTTAAACTCTTCAGTGTGCAGTATCACACAAATGCACCGAGATTTATAATTGGTATAAGTATTCGTGCGGTGCCCATAGGTCGTCTAAATGCACTGATGTGTAAATACACAAAATATCCCTGGTGCATAGTATCACACAAACGCACCAAGATTTATAATTGGTATCTGTATTTGTGTGGTGCTAATAGGTCGTAAAAGGGCACCGATGCGTATATAGACATAAACGCACCGGAGCGCCATACCGCACATGTAGAAATTATATAAATTATGTGTTATATTTCCAATATTCTCCTGATCTCACACTATTTTAACTTCATGCAAAATACAAAATCTATTACACCATTGATCATTTGTGGAAATTAAATCAATATTGCAATGCACACATGAAACAATAAAAATTCACACACATTAACATAGTTGTTTAATGGGAAAGCCTAAAGATGAAAACCCCAACTATTTGTATATAATATATGTCATAGAGATCATGTAACAATCCTCATACAAAGATGATCATATCAAGTTCTCAGTACAATACAATCGCTACACACTAATCAGGCCCGATCTTGCAAATCCATGCACCAATCTTTGCCACCTGCTAGCTTGCCTCTACTGTGCAATCCCTGCTGAAGAGTG
Organism: Pinus albicaulis; assembly: GCA_034641835.2. Classification (NCBI taxonomy): domain Eukaryota; kingdom Viridiplantae; phylum Streptophyta; class Pinopsida; order Pinales; family Pinaceae; genus Pinus; species Pinus albicaulis. Next base: position 913,110,287 of record CM076571.1, on the reverse strand, counting down.
GCTCTGAATTAGTTCGAATTACTCTAGCCTTGCTCACACAATCCTCATTGGCATCTCCACTAAGTGTTGGATGCAATCAATGCATTCCTATAGTCACAACTGATAGTCACACTTGCCCTTTCACCTATCTCTCCACTGGTCTCCATTGAAACTTCCATGCACTGTAGTTAACTGATGTATTCTTCAATTGATTAATGAGTTATTATTTGTGAATTAATTAACTAATTAATTCACTCCACTCTCACTAGTGTATCAATCAGTTAGACTAGATACAACTAGCTCAACTGAGTCTAACTGAGTTAAACTGAATACAACTCCATAACTACTTCTTCCAACTGTGTCATAACTCTGCCACTTGAGTTCTAATTGAGTCCTCCATGCAATAGCTCTAGTAAACCCTCAGGAATAGCATAATTCCTTATGTTAGCTGTTGTGCCACATCTGTGCACTAAACTGAAGTGCTCCAAGAGAATAAGTTGTTGTTTAGAGTCCAAATATTATTAAGAGCTAATAATATCCGACATATCTATTTTTAGACTGGCAGACTAAAAATAGACTCCGCCCAATATGTCTAAAAATAGAAGTCCATCTATTTTTCCAACTTGACCAACCATCCACAAATAGCATCCTGCAACTCATAGAATATGATCGACATGTCTAAAAATAGACATAGTCTAAAAATAGACTTTGCGCCAAAAATAACCCGCGGGCCCACTTAGTGAAGGCGACTCTTTTCACTAAGCTCATCGTCTTGTTGAATCTCAACACTCCCTCTCAACAAGATAGGGATTATATGCCACCCCGATCCTGTCTCTATGGTATTCTAATTTTCTCCTGGCGAGCGCCTTCGTCAGAATATCTACATCTTGATCCTCCGTAGGAATGTAAGAAAGCAACATGATCCTCCACTGCACACAATCTTTGATATGATGGTACCGGATGTCAATATGTTTAGATATATCATGAAATACTGGATTAACTAAGAGTTTAATGCAACTCTGATTATCACAATATATCACACTAGGATCTAAATTAGAACTGAACAAACCGACTAGGATCTTCCTCATCCATATAGCCTCACATGCAGCCAAAATTGCTACCATTTACTTGGCCTCCGCTGACCTGAGTGCCACGAATCTTTGTTTCCTACTGTACCAAGAAAATGATGTAGATCTGATACTGAAAATCCCTCCAGATGTGCTCTTTCTATCCGTTGGGCTTCCTGCCCAATCTACATCTGTGAAGCCATGCAACTTCACCTCATCCGGCTATCTGTACCACAATCCATACCCAGATGTGCCCCTAAGATACCTTAGGACATGCTTGCTTGCCTTCCAAAATATCTTAGTAGGCTTACTCATCGCTTGTGAAAGCTGGTTCACCGCATAGCATATGTTTGGTTGTGTATTGACTAAATACATGAGCGAACCAACCAACTGTCGATAAACAGTGACATCCACTACCTCTTCCGATGTAGCATCCTCTTTCCTCCAACCACCAGGAAGAGGAGTGTCGATAGGCTTGCAGCTTTGCATGTGAAACTTCTCCAGTATCTCCCGGGCATACTTTCCTTGAGACACAATCAATTCACCTTTCCGCTGCCAAATTTCCAATCCTAGGAAATAATGAAGGAGGCCCAAGTCCTTCATCTCGAACTCCTTTGCAAAGATCTGCCTTGCATGAGTGTATCAACAGTTCATCACCCGTTAGTATTAAATCATCTACATAAAGCACAATGATCAAAATCTTACCCTCCACCACAATCTGGTATAGGTTTGGATTCGCCTCACTCTTGGCGAAACCAAGTCTGGTGAAATAACTGTCTATCCGTGTGTACCAGGCATGAGGTGCTTGTTTCATCCCATACAATGCTCTTTTGAGCCTGCACACATGCGACTCGCTGCTGAATATTTTGAATCCTTCAATCTGCTCAATGTACACCTCCTCCTCAATGATTCCGTTGTGGAACATAGTCTTCACATCCATCTGATGAATGTGCCAACCCATCTAGTCTTCACATCCATCTGATGAATGTGCCAACCCATCTGCGCTGAGAGAGCAAGGATGGTCCGTATGGAAGAATACCTTGCGATAGGTGCAAAGGTTTCTTCATAGTCAATCCCCTTGATCTGTGAGAAGCCCCGACCAACAAATCTTGTCTTATACTTCTCAACGCTCCCATCAGTAGCTTGCTTCACTTTGTAGATCCATCTCAAACCTACCAGTGATTTCCCTTCCGACCTTGGGACAATCTCCCATGCACTGTTTCTGAAAATCGAATCATACTCTTCCACCATGGCATCTACCCATGTGGGATCCTCCAAAGCTTCCTCGAAAGAGGATGGCTCCATCACGATACACTTGCTCATCAGAGCCATGTATCCAATAAATCGGTCAGGTGTCTGTCTCTGCTTGCGCTGTGATGTAGGAACTCCTACTTTCTACACTGCATCAAGATTCAATTGCTCAGCTTCTGTAGTGCGCTTCCACTCTCTGATGTTTGGTGCTGCATGAGTGGTTTCTTCCACTCCATGAACCTCCTCTTGTGGCTGATCCAAATCTTGAGGCTCATCTTTAGGAAAAAGTAGCTCCTCCTCTGCATGCAAGTGTAGCTCCCTCTTAAGCACAACTTCATGGCTTTCTCCTCATGAAATTTTATATCCCGTCGCACGAAAGTTATCTGATTGTCTGGAAAATACACACGATAATTGTGGGGTGTTTTTGTGTACCCCACAAATATCCCAACCTCTGCGGTTGGCTCCAGCTTCTTCCTGGCATCCTTCGTCACATGAATGTAAACAGGTGAGCCAAAATTATTCAAATGAGAAATATCAGGCTTCTTACCAGAAAATGCATCTTCGGGTGTACTCATGCCAAGTACTCTATGAGGACAACGGTTTTGCACATAAACCGCAGTGTTGCATGCCTCAGCCCACAAGTTTATGGGAAGGCCCTGATCATGCAACATCGCCCGTGCATCACCCACGATCATTATGTTCTTCTTCTCCACAACCCCATTCTGCTGTGGGTTATGAGGCGCTATGAGTTCTCTTCGAATTCCTTCTTTGCTACAGAAGTCTCTTGAATTCGCCAGAGATGTATTCACCACCATTATCACTCTGTAGAGCTTTCACCTGCTTCCTCGACTCTTTCTCAACCAGCCCCTTGAACTCACAGAACTTTGAGTATGTCTCGCTCTTCTTCTGCATGAAGAAGATCCAACACTTACGAGAAAATTCATCAACAAATATCACATAATACCTGTGCTTCGTTGTTGAAGCAACCAAGAAAGGTCCACACACGTCTGTGTGAATTCTCTCAAGGACCATAGAAGCACGAATATCCTTCTCATGAAAATTGGTCTTCACAAATTTTCCCAACGTACATCCTTTGCACTGATTTGACTGCGCAAGTGTACCTTTGGGAAGCCCGGTAGAAATCTGCTGCAAAATTTTCAAAGCGCCACTGTGAAGATGGCCCAATCTCTTGTGCCACAATTTTCCCTCATCCCAGCTCACCACTCCTTCTTCTTTGCCTGCCATTACAACGCAGCCATCTACCTGCAATTGATAAATATTCTTAACTCGAATTCTTATCCTCCTGGTTTGACCAGTTGTTTTATGTCGAAGGAAGGCTTTTACCTCACTAAAAACATCGCCACGGAGATCAGATTCTTCTTCAATCGTGGAACATGCATGACATCCTTCGAGATGAAAGGTTTACCGGACTCCCTCTCAAAGGAAATGGTCCCGATACCAGGCGCATTGTATCTACCATAATCGCCCATCTCGATGTGCACTCCAAGATCCTTTTCCTCCAGATCACTAAACAAATATTTGTCTCCGGTCATATGGAAAGACACACCACTGTCAAGAAACCACACCGATCCCATCACACTTGAAACCAAGCATGCGATCAAAGAAAATTCGAGCTCAAACTATGAGGCTAAGGCCTCTCCTGCTGCAGAACCAACAACTCTCTTATTTTTCTTCTTCTGTGGGCAATTAGTGGTGAAATGCCCATGCTGGTGACAGTGAAAACACTTCACCTTAGACAAATATTTCTTCTTGCCTTTCACACCAGATTGAGAAGGATTTTTCTTCCCCTTCCCTTTCCTTTCTTTGACAGACAAAGAAAAATTTTCTTCATCTTCTTTCTTCGATGAAGATCCATCCCTCGTACCCTGCCTTATCTCCTCTTGCACAAGATCTGACCAAAGTTGCTCCCATCCTGGCAGTTTCTCCCGTCCATTGATAGAGTCTTCGTAGCTATGCCAACTCTTTGGAAGCCCAAGGGGAGCCAAGCTCACCAAGTCTTCTTCATCAACAGTAACCCCTACACTTCCTAGCTCATCCTTGCTGTTATCCCCCTATGAATTTTTTGACAAGCAAAGTAAGGGGCTAAATTGTTTTTGAGCCTTCAAGGAATGCATCTCCCCTGAAGGCACATCATCATTGAAGCCTCCTGTGCCTTTGCCTTGGATAAACCCCCACTACTGTTCCTAGGTTAAAGGGCCTCACTGATTGTAAAAAACTGTGCTCCAGAAAGGCCTACATTTCCCCTTGTACCCCTGTAGAATGCCCCATTTTAACCTTTGTTTTTCCCTTGTCAAAATCCCCTCTAATCCTCTAAATGCTCCCAAAATCCCATTTACATCCTGCACACACCCCCTATTTGGCCCATTTGCTCCTTATTCCCTCTACCGTTACCCAATTCTACCCTCAAATTGCATTAAAATGGGCCAAAAATCCATTTTCCACCTTATAATGGTCTTAGCCCTTTTCGGTTAGCCCCTAAAAACCGTTTCCCCCCATGTGATCTGGGCGCTAGAACCACCCACCAACCCGAAAGGCGCTTTTTCCAAATCTATATCGGGGGCGCCGTGAGTCGTCAATCTGCACCGATCAGACGGTCATCGCGAGCTCCACAATGTTCATCGTTCAACCCTGTTGCCGTCCCATTAACGCATCATAATCGTTCATTTACCCGTAGATCCGACGGTCCGGAATCCGCTCGCCTCGGTGGTCCCCAGGCCATGGTCATTGTTCAAAACCGTCGGTTTTCATTGCACCGCCTTTGAGAGGTGGGCGGTAATTTTTTATTGGCCAGCGATTCCACTCATCGCGCGACGCGTGGCAGTGGCACTATTTCAAAACCGCCCACTCATCGTGCGTTATTGTTCGACAGAAAACCCGACGCGATATGCACGTGCATCATCCGATCTACGATCATCCATCCAATGGTCATCGCTCCATGGAGTTGTGCGGGGGATAGCTTAAGGCATCCGTACCCCTGGCCCACTATCCATCGCCCCCGACGCATTTTCAGCCGTCGATCTCCTCCTGCGATCAGACGGTCTAGATTTAATGCGTGCCCGCCATTAACCCCGTCCCGCCACGTCATCCGTCCACGTGTTTTTTGTCGCATATTCACCCGTCCCTTCATATATATTCCATTCCAAGGTTGATATTTAAGGTTTTTCATTTGATTTTCCATCTGCGCCACCTTCCAACTGTATTTCCCACTGTTTCCACCACACTGCAAGTCTTCCACAACATTTCTCGCCATTCCTCCATGGTCGCATCACCATCCCGCAGGCCATCAAAGCGTCCCCATCATTGTTTTCTTAACAAGTTTTTGTGTTTTGCAGGGTTATCGGGTGGTGAAAGCCGCCATGATTACACAGTTTTTATTACAACGGCCAAAAATTGCAGAAAGTACCGTGTGCAGAGTTCGAAGTAACAAAGCAAAGCCTAGGAAGGTGATTAATATGATCACCATTTAAAGAGCAGGGTTAAACTCTGCGAAACCTTCCCAGAGCCATCAAAGCACCAGATCAAAGACATCATGGAGCACACAGAGGGTACAACACGCAAAAATTTATGTATATCATGGTTTTCACATCAACATAATGTTTTCCCCATAAAGGACAGAGTGCCCATGCAACTTTTATTCTATACTATGTTCCTAGAGAATTTCCCACCCTAACAACAGTCCTACGCTGTCAGAAGCATTAGTTACACAGCATGGCAGACTTGAATCATTGATTTATTTTTGTTCAGTTCACCAGGAGTACTATAGAGTACTGCAGCAAAGTACGGCTGAGCCATACCGGAGTAAATGGAAGCCTGAAGAAGATCGCTCCTTCATCCAAAGGAGTACCAGGGATAAATGCACAAAACTTAAATAGAATGGGCCTCGGCCTTCTTCCTTTCCTGAGCTTTAATGCTGCATTTAGTTTTCATGTACTTTCTCTGCTCGACTGGAGCTATAAATTCATGAAGAAACTCATTGTAAAGGTTGTTGATCAGTTATCAGATAATTACAAGCTGTTTCTTTTGAGACAAAGTCTCTGTGTAAAGTTGTAAGATAGGCTGAGGAAGATGTTTTCAGACTGAGTATCCAGCTATTGACAATGTTGTACTTGACTGGTGTTGCTTTTTAATATGACAAGCACATTTCTTTGATCTTGATCTAAAGCAACGGTGATGTTTTTCTATCTCTGTATTTGTGTTTAACTTGCATTCTGTTTCATTTCATTTCTACTGGCTCGCATCAGAATATTGGCATATGATTTACCCTTGTTAGGTACCCTATGTTTCTGCTCTCCTTGCCTTCAATGTTTTCTACTAAATGTGTTATCTAAGAGTTGATTTCAGTTAATTTAACCAGCGTAGTGGATGTTATTGCCTGCTAGCAGATGTATGAATTAAATGAATCTGTTCTTAGATGTTCTTGTTAGGATATAGTTGGAAGATTTGGGAACATTGGGGATTAGAGTTAGCCCTGTCCACTAGGATCCTTGTATGACCAGTTGGCCTTTCTAAGATCCCTCAAGCTGGAGGCCGAAGCATTGAGAGTTTAAAGTCTCTCTCTGATCTTAGGTCTTTAACTTTGTGTTCTAAATCTTTATTGTTTCCTCCTCCCTTACCATTCCATACCACAATCATTTTTAAGATCCAATGTTTTAGATGACTAGCCCAACTGAAAGCATGCACGTTGAGTAGCAAGTAAACCCTTTCCTGACTCCATTGCCCAATGGTTTTGAATGCTCCCTGGAATACTTCACCTCTGCCTAAATCCTCTTTGCTCAGCCTTGCCTTATTTTTAACCCTTCTTTCCTGATAACCAGCACCCAAAAAATAAACAAACAAACAAAACCTATGCCTATAACTAGCCTAATATCTTAACCTTTTGAGCTTCAAAGACATAAAACCTTTGCTTACATAGAGAGATCCCTCTCTGGACCCAGGATGGCTAGATCCTAAGGTCTGAAAGTGGTTCTGATGTTGTCTCATCTTTTGGTCTTGCCAATCTGGCCAAAACATGGGAACCCCAACATAATGGCGACTCCGCTGGGGAAATTATGAGTATTCCTCACCTTACTACATCACATAAGCCTCAGAAACCTACAATATCTGGTTAGTTTGGCAGTTAAACACTCCTATTCACAGATCAACCTCTATACCATTTTTTGTGTTTCTCCCACACTCTTAGACAGAGTCTGGAAAGGGCCAGGTAGCCTCCAGATCTCACACTCTTTCAGAGGTGACATATCTGGTAAAATCCCTCCCAGTCAATCTCTGGTTAGAGTTTGCTGTGTTGTGAAGATATCCTTGAAAAGGGACATCTCTTAAGCACTGAGGTGGACAGTGTACCCTCCAGAAACATCCTAAACCTTCCACCTGGTGACTCCATAGCTCCTTAAAAATCAAAGACTCCACTGGTGATCAGTAGGCCTGCTGATTATCTTGGTTTCACATAAGACTCCACTGGGAGACCAGCCTTTATAACAACATCAAACATAATAAAAGTAACAAGTAGGGTTAAGTTGCTTGGTCAGAAAACAACATTCTGGCTTCAAGAACCATTCAAACAAGAGCTTATCCTGACCCAGACCCACTTGAAATAGTTGACAACCCTGAGAGCATCCTCAGGAGATCTCCTACACCTAAACGATCAACTATTTCCAGCCACATCCATAGAGCTAACTCTACACCAGAAGATTTTACAGCTCTATCAGACCCATTTTTTGACCTAGGCACTCAAAACAGTTTACCAAGAACTAGGTCATTTAGCGTCCTAGACCAGCCAGATCTTGAGTTCCCTGGTTCACCACCTCAAAGTGGTAAACACCTTTGGAATAGACAGACCCCTCCATCTACACCTCCTGATGTTCACTTCATTCAAAACTTGGGGCTCTGCCACCCTAAATCTGCCCAACAAGCTTCTGTTGGTCCTAGCATCCCTGTCATCCATATACCAGCTGCTCAAGCTAACCCTTTGCCCCATCAAAACATCATCATGGAAGCCTGGTATGCACCTCTGGTTTTACCCCAGCCTCTAGGACCCTTGCAAAATGGTTATCAATCAAAGATCCCACACTTCACGGTAAAAGAGTCCACCACAGCTCAACACCATGTAGATAGGATGGAAGATTATTTTGACTACATGGAAATAGATGATGATACAGTCAAAATGAGAATATTTGCCTTGAGCTTAGGAGGGGATATGAAGAAATGGTTCAAAGGCCTACCTCCTAATAGTATCCAAGACCTTCCTGCGTTATATCAGACTTTCATAAACAAATGGGAAGTTAAGGCTAACCCTCTCCAAATCCTAGCAGAATACAAGAACCTAAAAAGAAACGTAGGAGAGAGTGTCCAGGACTACTCTACAAGGTTTAACAACATTTACAATGCTCTTCCTCCACACATGAAACCTCCCCTAGGTATGGTTTTAGTAAAGTACCCTGAAGGCCTTGATGCTGACATGGCCTACCAGCCTAGGGAGAGAGATTACAACACATTGGAAGACATGCAAAAAGGAGCAGTGAGTGTAGATGCAAATCTGATTGAGAAGAAAGCAAGAGCGAGAGCTGAGAAAAGGGTAACATATAGAGATGACAATGTAGCTTCCACATCTGACCCCAATTATGACCACATATCCAAAAACATGGAAAAGCTACAACAAATGATGGAAAAAATGGTTGTCATAGTTAGTAACCAAAACAGAAATCAAAATCATAACCAGAACCAAAACTTTAGAAGAAACAACACCCCTCCCAACAGACAAAGAGAATCAAATCAGCAAGTTATTCCCCCATTTCAAGAGAACTTTCTTGATGAGGATGAGGGGATCATAGAAGAGTCTAAGGGGAACACAATAAACATGTTTGAAACAAAAAATTCAATCCACAACTATTACACATAAGAAGATAAATCCTCACCCTCATATTGGGATGAGGAATGGTTAGAATCTGAGGATTACAGGTTAGGATTTGAAAATGCCATGATGCCGGTCAGAGAACAATATGAACTTAGAAGCAAAAAGAGCTTAGATACTTCCAAACCAAAAGCTTCTGAGGTTACCATCAGGAAAAGGCCTGAGAAAACTTCTAAAGTGACTGCTGAAAGTAGCAAATCAACAGCTGAGAGTTCTGGAAAGAAAAAAGAAAAGGACAACCAAAACACTGATAAACAAGGTCAACCAACAAGCAGTACTAACACTGCAGTTAGTACTCCTGATAAAATAGTTTCTAACACTGTACATAGTGAGAATCAACACACTGATTCAACCACTAAGGTGGTGACTAACAAAACAGAGTTGAACATTCCAAAGAGTTAGTCCACTTTCAATTTGGAGAGTGAGATTGCAAAAAAATAAAATCTCTGTCCCACTCTCTGAGCTGGCCACTCAGGATGTATATAAAGGCCAAATTTTGAAAGCATTAAATTTAGGAGAGAATAGTGACATTGTAAATCTGAGTGATGATCAACTTGCCCTTCTGTTTGGTCCAAAGATAGAAGGAAAGTTTCAGGAAGGGGTAGTGCCACCTTTCTATATCAGTCTCAATATCCATGATAAGATTCTCCACAATGCAATGCATGATTCTGGGGAATCACACAACCTGATGCCTAAAGTAGTGATGGAAAAATTAGGCCTAGAGATAACCCGCCCCTATAAAGACTTATATTCATTTGATTCTAGTAGGGTAAAGTGTCTTGGCCTAATCAAAGATTTATGTGTGAGCCTTACCCAGATTCCAACAAAATGTATGGTCATGGATATTGTTGTTGCAGATGTGCCACCCAAGTATGGCATGTTATTGTCAAGATCATGGGCAGCCAAGCTGCAAGGCACAATGTAGATGGATGGGGCCTATGCCACAATCCCAATCTTTTTCCAGCTTAGAAGACTGTACAGATAGGCACAAATGAAATTCCTGGTTAGTAGCCCCGAAAAGCCTAAAAATTCACCTTTATACTCTATACATACAGACCTTGACTCCTTTATCCTTTGTAATGATGCATCCTTAGAAGGTTCAGAGTCCAAAAACAGAGATACAAACAAGGAAACAGAACCCATGGACTTTAACATAATGGCTACTCTAGACTCGAAGGAGAATGATATAGAGAACTCTGAACAGTGCATTGAAACAAAAAATCAAAGTGAACCAGAAACAGAATGCAGTCAGCTAATTATTCACCATTCACAAAAACATACACCACACCAAGAACGAAACGATGATAAACCCGAGAATGAAACCTTATGGGAAATGAATTTCGATGGGTCATGCACCAAGAGAACTGCTAGGGTAGGAGTGTGGATACATAACACAGAGAGTGGTTACGCAGAGAACCATGCATGTAACCTGCACTTCAAATGTACAAACAACATTGCAGAGTACGAGGCTCTTATCCTAGGCTTAAAACTGTTGAGAAAATTAGGAGCCCGTAGGATAACTGTGCATGGGGACTCTGAGCTGATCATTAAACAGGTGAATGGTGAATACATAGCGAAACATCCTAGACTGAGAGCGTACAGGAATGACACTATGGATTTATTGAAAACCTTTATAGAATATGAACTAGTGTTTATCCCTATAGGTCAGAACACAATTGAAAATGGATTAGCCTGCGTGGCTAGTTCATATCACAAGCCTCCAAACGACCAACAGATCATCATTAAGACCAAATTTAGACCTGCAGTGCTGGACAATGAAAAATATTGGCAAGTCTTTGAGGGTGATAAACAGATTGAAGATTTGCTGGTAGGCAGAGATGAGTTTGAATTTTCTGATTCAGATTCTAAATCTAATAGTAGCTGCCCAAGTGAAGAATCCTCAGATGAGGAAGAAACACATTGTAACATAGAAATAAAAACTTTAAACGAACAGATTGGAAATCCAAATGAAAAATATGAAAATGCAGATGATGAAGAAGTAGAGGTGCTGCAGACCAAGGATAAGAACATACCTCGAGGTCTGGCACCTTTAGAAGACCTTTTTGAATTTGATGATGTAGCAAAAAAGCCCACTATAGAACATGCAGACTCTGATGTCGAGGAATGCAACATAAGTACTGAAGATAAACCTAAGATGATCAAATTGGCTAAGTCCTTGCCTGCAAACATGAAAAAGAAATACATTGACCTATTCAAAGAATTCATTGATGTGTTTGCTTGGAGTTATGAGGACTTAAGGGCCTATGACACAAACATCATGCAACACAAAATACCTTTGAAAGAAAATTAGAAGCCCTTTAGACAAAAACTCCGCAGGATAAACCCAAAACAATTGCCTGCAGTTGAAAAAGAGATTAAGAAAATGTATGAGGCAGGTATAATTGTGCCTGTGAGGTTCTCTGATTGGGTATCAAACCTAGTGGCTATGAGAAAGAAAACAGGGGAGATCAGATTGTGCATAGATTTCAGGAATATTAATAGAGCCTCACTCAAAGACAATTACCCTTTGCAAAAAATGGAACATATTATCCAAAGGGTAGTACGCTAAAAAAGGATCTCCCTGCTAGATGGTTTTTCAGGTTACAACCAAGTCTTAGTAATCCCAGAAGACCAACTCAAAACAACTTTTACCACTCCATGGGGCACTTTTATGTATGTAAAGATGCCTTTTGGATTGATGAACGCTGGTGCAACCTTCCAAAGAGCAATGGACATAGATTTTTCAGATGAAATAGGACACTTCATTGTCATCTATCTGGATGACATAACAGACTATTCCAAGACTGAGGAAGAACACCTAGAACACCTGAGAAGAGTGTTTGAAAAATGTAGAAGGTTTGGTCTGTCACTGAATCCTAAAAAGACTATATTTTGGCTGCAAGAAGGTAAGCTTCTTGGCCACATCATATCTGAGAAAGGGATTAGGATAGATCCACAAAGAGTTGAGGGAATACTACAAATCACACAACCGAGAAACATCAAGGAGTTACAGTCCTTTATTGGGAAAATCAACTTCCTCAGGAGGTTTATTCCCAACGTAGCTGAACACCTTAGAAATATGACTAACATGCTGAAGAAAGGTGTAGGAGTTAAGTGGACTGTTGAAGCTAAGAAATATTTTGAATCAGTTAAACTTGCACTGACCCAGGCTCCTGTCCTAATCAGCCCAGATTTCACAAAAGATTTCCTGATTTTTTCATTTGCCTCCAAGCATACGATAGCTGCAGTTCTATTGCAGAAAAATCCAGAGGGAATGGAACAACCCATTTCTTTCTTCAACAAAGCACTCAGGGATGCACCCTTGAAATAAAACATAATGGAAAAACAGGCCTATGCTCTGATTAAGGCCTTGAAAGACTTTAGGGTGTACATACTTCATTCCCACACCATAGCCTATGTGCCAAATATAGTGGTTAAAGACATATTGTCCCAAGACCCAGATGGGAAGAGGGGCAAATGGATTGTTGTGATCTTAGAGTACGACCTTGAGATTAAACCCACCAAACTGATCAAAGGTCAGGGCCTAGCTCAACTAATGGCTGAATCAAATCTACAAGCCCTTGAAATTAACATGGTAGATGCCTTGGATGAGCGACAGGGATTGCCTGATCCCACTGTTGAGGAGAAGTTTCAGAGCTCTCCTTGGTATTCTGACATTCTGTATGTGCTTACACACCTCAATGCCCCTCCTGAACTATCAAAGACCAAGGCCAGATTCTTAAAGCTAAAAGCCAGGAGCTATTGCATAATGAATGAAAGCTTATACTGGAAAATTCTAAATGGCCTATTGCTTAAATGTTTGCCTAAGTCTGAAGCAGAAAATATTAAACAAGAATTCCATGCAAGAGAATGTGGAGGTCAGCTGAACTGGAAAGCCACTGCAAACAAAATACTCAGAGCTGGCTACTATTGGCCTACAATCTTCAATGATATCCATCAGATCATAATTTCCTACCACAAATGCCAGATTTTTGAAGGCAAAAGAAAACTCCTTCCCTTACCTCTACAACCCATCATTATTGAAGGTCCCTTTATGCAATGGGGCCTAGATTTCATAGGAGAAATTCATCTTGCTTCCTCTGCACAACAAAAATGGATCTTAACAGCCACAGAATACTTCACTAAGTGGATAGAGGCCATACCTACTAGGAATGCCACAAATTCAGTCATCATTAAGTTCCTAGAAGGTCATATCCTCTCTCGATTTGGCTGCCTAAGGAAAATAATCACTGATAATGATGCTGCGTTTGGATCCAAGAAAATCGTTGATTTTTTTCACAGGCATCAAATAGCACTCAGTCATTCAACTGCCTATTACCCTCAAGGTAATGGATTAGCTAAATCATCAAACAAGAACCTGGTGACCATCATCAAAAAGCTGCTGGAAGAGAACAAAAAGTCATGGCATAACAAGTTAGTGCATGCTTTGTGGGCTGACAGGCTTACAACGAAGAAATCCATTGGCATGTCACCATATCAGCTTGTCTACGAAATAGAAGCAGTGTTTCCCACCAGCCTTGGAATACCATTGATTAAACTTGTTCAAGAGATACAAACAGAAGAAGATAGTATGGTGAGGAGGATAAATCAGACAATTCATCTCCAACAAACAAGGGAGGAGGTCTATAACAGAGCTATCAAGGTTCAGGAAAATATAAAGAAGTTATTTGACAAAAGAACTAAGGCCTTTGATTTCAAAATTGGAGATAAATTTCTGAAGTGGGACTCAAGGAGAGAGGAAAAAGGAAAGCACGACAAGTTTGATAGTTTGTGGCAAGGTCCCTACATCATCCAGGCCACTGTGGGTCCAAATGCCTTTTTTCTACAAGAGTCAGATGGTATAGAGTTGTTTGGGGGTCCTGTCAATGGCAGGATGATCAAACACTACTTCTGCTGATTTCCAATTTCCAGTTTCCATTTCTATTGTACATACCATTGCAGTGTTTGTTTTGAAGAAAAAGAGAAAATGTTCCCAAAAAAAAAAAAAAAAAAGAAGAAAGAAAGAAAGAAAGGAGGGGTTCAGACATGCTCAAAACATGAACCTCTGAGGTGCAAAGGTTGGCTCTAATATGATCAAAACCTGAGCCAAAGAAAGCAGAGATAGCTGGTTCAAACATGCTCGAAACCTGGACCAACAAAGAAGAAAGAAGAATCAGCTCTAAGAAGCCCAAAATCAGAGCTGAGATGAAGAAAATAAAGTGACTCTAACAAGCTCAAAACTTGAGTCAAAAAGAGAAGAAGGATGCTTCAAAACTTCAAATTTCAAGCCTTCAAAGTTTTGTTTTCAGTTTTCTGCAAGTTTATGTCCATGTGCAACTGTCTTTATGCCTTGGATCCACAACAAATTAGACTGTCTAATCCTAGTTTGACTGTTTTTAAATTTCTGTTGTAGAATATAGAGAAGAAATCTGCTGGACAGTTTAATCCCAGAAGATGTTAGAATAGGTAGAGAAACATATGAGGCCAACAATTTAATCTGGTCTCATGGAGCAATAAGGGTAGAAATAGAATAGGTTTATTTTCTTGTTTGTAAAAAAAATAAAAATGATGTAAAGGGTCTGCTAGTTCAAATGCACCCTAGAAGAAAAAATGCTAGGATTGTAGTGTGGGTAGGTAGTTGTTTGGGAATGTTTCTGTTGATCTATCATATTTGTGGCAACTGAAAATCAAAGAAGAAAGGTGGCTCAAGCAGCAGGCATCTGGTCTACACCAAAGATCATTTTCTGAATTCTTGACTCCTTCAAGAAGTAGCCATCCCCATGTGGAGCCACTGTTAGCCCCCTATGAATTTTTTGACAAGCAAAGTAAGGGGCTAAATTGTTTTTGAGCCTTCAAGGAATGCATCTCCCTTGAAGACACATCATCCTTGAAGCCTCCTGTGCCTTTGCCTTGGATAAACCCCCACTGCTGTTCCTAGGTTAAAGGGCCTCATTGATTGTAAAAAAATATGCTCCAGAAAGGCCTACATTTCCCCTTGTACCCCTATAGAATGCCCCATTTTAACCTTTGTTTTCCCCTTGTCAAAATCCCCTCTAATCCCCTAAATCCTCCCAAAATCCCCTTTACATCCTGCACACACCCCCTGTTTGGCCCATTTGCTCCTTATTCCCTCTACCGTTACCCAATTCTGCCCTCAAATTGCATTAAAATGGGCCAAAAATCCATTTTCCACCTTATAATGGTCTTAGCCCTTTTCGGTTAGCCCTTAAAAACCGTTTTCCCCCATGTGATCTGGGCGCTAGAACCACCCGCCAGCCTGAAAGGCGCTTTTTACAAATCTGTATCGGGGGCGCCGTGAGCCGTCGATTTGCACCGATTGGACGGTCATCGCGAGCTCCGCAATGTTCATCTTTCAACCCTGTCGCCGCCCCGTTAACGCATCATAACCGTTCATTTACCCACAGATCCAACGGTCTGGAATCCGCCCGCCTCGGTGGTCCCCACGCCATGGTCACTGTTCAAAACCGCCGGTTTTCATCGCACCGCCTTTGAGAGGTGGGTGGTAATTTTCGATTGGCCAGCGATTCCACTTATCGCGTGACACGTGGCAGCGGCACTATTTCAAAACCACCCACTCATCGCGCGTTATTGTCTGACAGAAAACTTGGCGCGATATGCACGTGCACCTTCCGATCTACGATCATCCATCCAACAGTCATCGCTCCATGGAGTTGCGCGAGGGATAGCCTAAGGCATCCATACCCCTGGTCCACTGTCCATCACCCCCGACGCATTTTCAGCCGTCGATCTCCTCCTGCGATCGGACGGTCTAGAGTTAATGCGTGCCCGCCATTAACCCCGTCCTGCCACGTCATCCGTCCACGTGTTTTTTGTCGCATATTCGCCCGTCCCTTCATATATATTCCATTCCAAGGTCGATATTTAAGGTTTTTCATTTGATTTTCCATCTGCGCCACCTTCCAACTATATTTCCCACTGTTTCCACCACACTGCAAGTCTTCCACAACATTTCTCGCCATTCCTCCACGGTCGCATCACCATCCCGCAGGCCATCAAAGCGTCCCCAACATTGTTTTCTTAACAAGTTTTTGTGTTTTGCAGGGTTATCGGGTGGTGAAATCCACCATGATTACACAATTTTTATTACAACGGCCAAAAAATGCAGAAAGGACCGTGTGCAAAGTTCGAAGTAACGAAGCAAAGCCTAGGAAGGTGATTGATATGGTCGTCATTTAAAGAGCAGGGTTAAACTCTGCGAAACCTTCCTAGAGCCATCAAAGCACCAGATCGAAGACATCATGGAGCACATAGAGGGTACAACGCGCAAAAATTTATGTATATCATGGTTTTCACATCAGCAGAATGTTTTCCCCATAAAGGACATAGTGCACATGCAGCTTTTATTCTATACTATGTTCCTAGAGAATTTCCCACCCTAACAACAGTCCTACGCTGTCAGAAGCATTAGTTACACAGCATGGCAGACTTGAATCATTGATTTATTTTTGTTCAGTTCACCAGGAGTACTACAGAGTACTGCAGCAAAGTACGGTTGAGCCATACCGGAGTAAATGGAAGCCTGAAGAAGATCGCTCCTTCGTCCAAAGGAGTACCAGGGATAAATGCACAAAACTTAAATAGAATGGGCCTCGGCCTTCTTCCTTTCCTGAGCTTTAATGCTGCATTTAGTTTTCACATACTTTCTCTGCTCGACTGGAGCTATAAATTCATGAAGAAACTCATTGTAAAGGTTGTTGATCAGTTATCAGAGAATTACAAGCTGTTTCTTTTGAGACAAAGTCTACGTATGAGATGGTAGGAATGAGGTAGGAAGATGTTTCCAAGCGAGTATCTGACTATTGGTAATGTAGTACTTGACGGTTGTTGCTCTTTAATATGACAAGCACATTTCTTTGGATCATGATCTAAAGAAGCGGTGATTTTTTTCTATCTCTGTGTTTGTTTTTAACTTGTAGTTCATTTCATTTCATTTCTACTGGCTTGCATCAGAAATCTGGCATAGGATTTACCCTTGTTAGGTACCCTATGTTTCTGCTCTCCTTGCCTTCAATGTTTTCTACTAAATGTGTTATCTAAGAGTTGATTTCAGTTAATTTAACCAGCGTAGTGGATGTTATTGCCTGCTAGCAGATGTATGAATTAAATGAATCTGTTCTTAGATGTTCTTGTTAGGATATAGTTGGAAGATTTGGGAACACTGGGGATTAGAGTTAGCCCTGTCCACTAGGATCCTTGTACGACCAGCTGGCCTTTCTAAGATCCCTCAAGCTGGAGGCCGAAGCATTGAGAGTTCAAAATCTCTCTTTGATCTCAGGTCTTTAACTTTGTGTTCTAAATATTTATTGTTTCCTCCTCCCTTACCATTCCATACCACAATCATTTTTAAGATCCAATGTTTTAGATGACTAGCCCAACTGAAAGCCTGCACGTTGAGTAGCAAGTAAACCCTTTCCTGACTCCATTGCCCAATGGTTTTGAATGCTCCCTGGAATACTTCACCTCTGCCTAAATCCTCTTTGCTTAGCCTTTCCTTATTTTTAACCCTTCTTTCCTGATAACCAGCAACCAAACAAACAAACAAACAAACAAACCCTGTGCCTATAACTAGCCTAATATCTTAACCTTTTGAGCTTCAAAGACATAAAACCTTTTCTTACATAGAGAGATCCCTCTCTGGACCCAGGAGGGCTAGATCCTAAGGTCTGAAATTGGTTCTGATGTTGTCTCATCTTTTGGTCTTGCCAATCTGGCCAAAACATGGGAACCCCAACACTTGCAGTGGACAAACTTCGTGAGGTATTTTGGAATACTGTCGCCTTTCTCCATTTTTATTTTTTTGAGCTTGTCTTTAAGTGTCAACTTCCTCTAGTCATTTCTGCTTTGGAAAAAATTTGTCAATGCCTTCCACATTAAGAATGGATTGGCTTTCCCATGAAGGCTGGACACAATGTGGTCCTTCACACCTTCCAACAAAATCCTTCTACCCTTTCCTACCTTCTTTTGCCATGCGTCAAGTGCGGCTGCATCGCTAGATCCCAGCTTAGGAACATCACTATCGATGAACTCCTTCAACCCATTATCCTCCATCATCGCCTCCATCCTGTCCTTCCATGCTATGTAATTCAAGCTCCCATCAAGGGCATACTCCAATCGCAATCCGTTGAAAGACATTTTAATGAATGCTCAACTTCGACACCAAGAAAACACTGCAGCAAATTCGAATTCCGCTAGCACAAAACTCAACCGCTTCAATAATTGCAATCTCCTCCAATGATCAAATTTGCACTGATACCATGTAGAAATTATATTAATTATGTGTTATATGTCAAATATTCTCCTGATCTCACACTATTTTAAATTCATGCAAAATACAGAATCTATTCCACCATTGATCATTTGCGGAAATTAAATCAAGATTGCAATGCACACATGAAACAATAAAAATTCACACACATTAACACAGTTTTTTAATGGGAAAGCTTGAAGCTGATAATATATGTCATAGAGATCATGCAAAAATCCTCATACAAAGCTGATCATATCAAGCTCTCAGTACAATACAATCGCTACACACTAATCATGCTTGATCTTGCAAATGCATGCACCGATCTTTGCCACCTGCTAGCCTGACTCTACTGCGCAATCCCTACTGAAGAATGGCTCTGAATGAGTTTGAATTACTCCAGCCTTGCTCACGCAATCCTCATTGGCATCTCCACTGAGTGTTGGATGCAATCAATGCATCACAATAGTCACAACTGATAGTCACACTTGCCCTTTCACCTATCTCTCCACTGGTCTCCACTGAAACTGCCATGCACTGTAGTTAACTAATGTATTCTTCAGTTGATTAATGATTTATTATTTGTGAATTAATTAACTAATTAATTTACTCCAATCTAACTAGTGTATCAATCAGTTAGACTAGATACAAACTAATGGCCAGGTCTAGCGATTAAAGCGGAATACAACTCACGCTATTATTTCAGCGTATGTAACTGCACCACACGCCAGGTTCTATATTTGAGTCCTCCATGCAATAGCTCTGATGAAACCCTCGGGGAGCTAACGTAATTCATACATCCCAATTTGTTGTGCCACATCTATGCTACCTTTGAACTGAAGTGCTCCAAGAGAATAAGTTGATGTTTAGAGTCCAAATATTATTAAGAGCTAATAATATCCGACATATCTATTTTTAGACTGGCAGTCTAAAAATAGACTCCGCCCAATATGTCTAAAAATAGAAGTCCATCTATTTTTCCAACTTGACCAACCATTCACAAATAGCATCTTGCAAGTCATAGAATATGATCGACATGTCTAAAAATAGACATAGTCTAAAAATAGTCTTTGCGCCAAAAATAGCTTGCGGGCCCACTTAGTGAAGGCAACTCTTTTCACTAAGCTCATCATCTTGTTGAATCTCAACAGCACAAATGCCTCGATTTTTTTAACCGGATTTGGCATTTGTGTGGTGCCCATAGGTCGTAAAAACGCACTTTTACGCTTAAGAATACAAGCGCACCAGTATAAGAATACATGCACTAGTTTTCATTTTGTATTTTTTAGAAACATCGACCTGTGACAGTGCAATTATTGTGATTGTTTTAAATTCATTATTCATCAAAAGTCGACACATCTTATAACAATATTCATATTAATTAAATTTTTATTAATGCATTTGAATGTGATGTTTGGATTAATTTTTTATATCATATCATAATTATTGTGGTTTCTTAAAATTCATTATTCATCAAAAGTCAACACACACACACACACACACACACACATATATATCTTATATCAATATTCATATGAATTAAATTTTTATTAGTGCATTTAAGTAATAATGTACAATAAATAAACGCAATAGAAACGCAATAGAATAAGAAATCAAAACATTATATATATATATATATATATATATATATATATATATATATATATATATATATATATATATATATATATATGAATAAGACATTATTTGTCATACAAAATAGGACAGTTATTGGTATCCCTTTATCTTTCAATTGGGAGACTATGTCCATTACATTAAAGAAAATGTATGATTTCACACACATTTTTCAAAAAATACAACGCCTTGCTTTGATATCCAAACATAGTGATCATCATTCTTCGCTTGAACTACTATCACTGCTTGAGCTACTTTCATGAATTGGGTTATTTTTAGGAATGTTTTGTTCACGATGTTGATTGTTTTGTTCTTCTTCACCTTCCATTTACAAACAAAAAAATAAACTGTAATGCGTATGCGTGTATATACATTGGTGAGAATAATGAAAATTGCAATATTAAATAATATACATCAATGTAAATCAAAAAGAAATGACGTACCAATGCATCAATTGACTCATAAACTATACACATTCTTTCAAAACCATGTAACATGCCATCTTTCAAGATTTTATCTATTGGCGCAGTGCCATACTTTGTTTCCTGCAAGTTTTATACTCCATAACAAATCATATATTTAATATAAAAGATTTATTTTTTCTATTAATTATAGACGGAGCTAAGTAAAACAAGATCAATAAATGCTTACAAATTCCACAATTAAGTGCTCATATGCCAACATATACTCACAACCCATATTTAACCCAATTTTAATCAATTCCTTTGATAGTTCTTCTTTGCATGTTAGCAACTGTTTGAAGACATTCAATGATGATTTTTGTAAAACAACTTACAAAATAAAAAAAAAGAAATCTAGTTAAGTTGTTATAAGGAAGTAACAATTACTCACAAACTTAGATATCAATCCTTTTCTTCCTTGTCGTCCTATTTTATGTGCTGAATGGGTTCCATTTTCTTTTCTTTTTTGCAATAAAATACTTGAAAATTAATATTTAATGCTAAATTGTATATTTATTGTACCTAATGATCGAAAACTTCAATGAATACATATTACATTTGAAGCACGTTGTTGTTGAGATGGCTCCTCCCGTGATGCAATTTTCTCCATTTCTTTGACCATCTCCTTGTACACCTTTTTGGACATTCGTACTTGCATATTTCTGATATTAGCTCGTTCATCTTTTGAGATTTTCATAATCTTCCTGAAAATGTAACATGACAATAAACTATTTAATTTTTATATTGATATATTAAAAGTAAGTATAAAAAAATGATATTTATAAATAATTCTAGACAAACATCTAAAAGAATATTACTTTTTCATTCCTTCCTTTTTTTTTGTACGTTTTTCTATTAAAAGTCTGGCATGTCTCATTGACCAATTCTCTGGAAACTATTCCTGTAGTTTAAATAAATTTGGTTCTTGGAATCATTGGATTGGTTTTTGTATTGTAAGTGGAAAGAACGTCTATACATTCATTCCATTAGATCTCTCAAACTTTTGTAAAAGTTTCCCCCCCTTTCGTTAACCTCCAACACCACTCCAGATGAGCTAAGGAGCAATTCATTTTCATTTGCATGTTCTATTTTTTTTTTCTTTTCTTAGAACAACATTCTTTTTCTGAGTTGTTGGTCCCTGTAGAACATTAAACAGATGTGAATTAATAGATTGTTTCACACATGTTATCTAATAATTTCAATTATATTATTAATGAAAACTAAAAAAAGAAACTCATATTGGATCGATAGTATTTTTTCATTCACCTGATTCATCCTTTTGCAATTTTTCCATCAAGCTTTTACGCTCTTCTGGTCCTAGATCATAAATAACCTTATTGAGCTTCATCATTTTGTGGCTCTGTATGATACACAGTAAACAATACATATTAGTTAAACTTACATATAGTTCAAAAATAATATTTTTTGTAAAAAAATTACAAAGAACTTGCCTTTTTTGCTTTTCTTGATGTGTTATCAGTATTTTTGTTACTTGATCTCTTGTCAGTCATTTCTTTATCAATCTCAAACCTATACCATATCATTCATTAATATTTCTATAAATAAATGGTCAACTTTTCAAATAAAAAATGCGTGGTTGTCTTCCAAACGCACCGCACAAACAGTATAATAGATCGTACGATGCTCTATGTCAACAAGGAGCACCAGTGCATTACGTGTCAATCACCGCACCAGTTAACCATGATAAAATAATAAAAATCGTCGAGTGTTAATTTTTTTAGCATAAACTGGTGTCATATTTTACATATGGTGCACTGATAAAAAAAATATTGTCTATTAATTTTTTATCACATTACTTATGCGATGCGCTTGGACAATACAGAGCACCGGTGTGCTATTTTACACAAGAAGCACCTATAAAATTTTTTTTTTTTTTTTTAAATTCATGCAAGGGCCCACATGGATTGGGATCCGACTATGCTAATCGTCCTGTCGATTGGATGTCTTTGGACTATATTTAGCAATACAAACCCTATAAATATAAATTGAAAAGTCCTAATTCTGAAATCACAGAAAGAGGGAGAAGAAAGGGCAGAAATAAAAAGAATGTAAGGTTTGTATATATATATATATATATATTCGAAACAGAACGTTCGCGGTGCGCCATAATGAAATAGCGCACTGGTTGGATATTTTACAAATGGCGCACTGACATAATTTTTTGATCAGTACTTGCGTGGTGCGATGGGATAATAAAGCACACCAGTGCGCTTAGGTACACAGGGTGCAGCGACACAATTTTTTTTTTTTTTTTTTTAATTTACGCAAGGGCCGACATGGATTGGGATTCAACTATGCAGGTCCTTTCGTGGGTTGGATGTCTTAGGCTTATATTTAGCAATACAAACCCTATAAATATAAATTGAAAAGCCCTAATTCTGAAATCACAGAAAGAGGGAGGAGAAAGGGCAGAAACAAAAAAAATTTAGGGTTTGTTTCTAAAATGGTTTTTTGGTAAAACAACACGTTTGCGGTGCACCATAATAAAATAGGGCACCAGTGCTGTATGTTACATAGGGTGCACTGATAAAAACATATTTTGTTTTATTTTTTATTTTTTTATCACTGTACTTTCACGGTGCGCTGGTATAACAGAGCACACTGGTGCGCTATGTTACACAGGGCGCACCGACGAAAAAAACTCAGTTTTTTTTTTAGATTGATGCAAGGGCTAACATGGATTGGGATTCGACTATGCAAGTCGTCCTATGGGTTGGATGTCTTATGACTATACAAACCCTATAAATCTAAATTGAAAAACCCTAATTCAGAAACAAAAAGAATCTAGGGTTTTGTTTCTAAAAATGGATTACTTTTTTTTTATTTTGTTTTTGAAAACTGCAGAAAAGGTAAAAAAAACTGCAGAAAAAAAGTAAAAAAAAAAAAAAAAAAACTTTGATTTTGTTATTTTACTTAATAAAAAAACTACAGAAAAAGTAAAAAAAACAATAGACTTTGATTTTTTCTTTCACTGCATAAAAAAAATTGCAGAAAAAGGTACAAAAAAACAATAAACTTTACTCACATCGTTTGAAATTATATGGTACAAGGTTTGAATCACCAGAGGTTTGGAATTCTGATTGTCTGAATACTTCTGTTCAAACGTATTTCCCTGCTCCACAGTTCTCTTGTCCTCTGTTTGCTCCAGGTATGTATCCTGCAAATCTCTGGCTGATTTTTTTGTTGCAAAAATAGTGAAATAATGAAAAGTGTTTAGTATTTAAAGAAATGTTTTATGAAATTAGATTTTTGAAAATATTTTGCTGCCCATTTTTCAATTTACCGCCCTTTTTTTTCACTTAAATAAAATAGGGTTGTGCTTTTTTTATTTGCGGTTATTCGTTTACCAGTGTGTCCTTTAATCGAAACACACCAGGGCGTCGGGTTATAAGACGACACCGGTGCGCAATACCAAAAATGCACTAGTGCGGTTATCTGTACATTACGCACCAAAATTACATTTAGGTTTGTGCACCAAAATTTATTGTTGTTTTTCTCAAATGCAGGGATAAAATATCATATATGGAATGGAATGGAAAATTCTTCAAAATCCAGCTCGTTCCATAATATTTCTCAAATTCTATCGTGGATTTCTCTCTATCCATCTGGAGACGTAATATTTACTTCAGATTTGTTTTATTTTTTCACCCTCTAATTGAATTTATGATTTTTTATCCATGCAGTCAATCATGCACAACTTAATTAAATTTATAATATATACAAATTTAGAGGTTCATGCAGATTTAGCATCGATTTCAGATGCGCAAAATATTCAAACTGCTCCAAAACATCAGAAGCTCTTATTAGGAACTACATACCGCAAGGCGCATTTGATAGATGAAAATGGACAACCGCTTCACCCTGCCAATTGTAACAATATTTCATCTTCTAGCCACAATCCCGAGACAATGATGGTAATTATAATTATAATTGTTTGGTATATATATTGATTAATATGTAATTATTTCAACGTCAAACCAATTTATAAGCATGCAATATTGTCAACGTGGTTACTAATTGATATCATATATTTTGTACTAATTAATCATGTTCATTTTTTTTATTTTTATTTTTAAATTATTAGGATTCTAGTGATGATGAATGACCTACCTACCATCTTCCGTTGCACCCCATGACAATGCCAAATAGAGAGAATATTGAATTAAGAGAAAAAATATGAGTAGAAAGATACCAAGAATGGTTGAATCAACCACCGATTCAATTCCCGCTGCATCCAGATTCACCAATGAGGAATGACTACATCAATAGTAGTTCTTCACAAGCTGGCAATGGAGGCAATCAAATAGAGTTTGGTATGGATGATTACTTAAGGGATACGACTGCCATGGAGACAATGTTGTTAGATGCATTCCAAAATGATGATCATCTAGGGGATGATGCTCATATCCCTGACACCTTTTTCGAAAGCCTTAAATTTGCTTCCACCACCCCTCTCTTTGGACTTGGCGGTCAGTCAAAGTCTACCCAGTTGGGGACAACGTTGTTACTGTACAACTTGAAAGAAAAGTTTGGCTTGTCGAATGCATGTTTCTCGAAACTTTTGAGGTAAGTTACCATAAAGTACTCCCCTTATATAAATTTGAAATATAATCAATACACTGCAATGAAAATTACAAATGGTAAATTTTATGAACGTTAATAATTATATTGACATTAATGTACATTTATTAATATATTTTTCCATGCTCACCAACTATAGGTTATTCAAAGATAAGGTTCTTCCGAGTGATAATGTCTTTCCCGGTAGTTGCAAAGAGGCAAAGAAATTGTTGAAAATGTTGGGTGTTGAGTACATATCATATCATGCATGTCCAAATGATTGTATTATATATAGAGGAGAATATGCAAACAAAGAGATGTGTTTGAAATGTGGGCATGACAGGTATGATAAATAAAAAAAGAAGGGTAAATCACGTACTGGTCCTCCTTTTAAGATATTGAGGCACATGCCTATAATCCCAAGGATTCAAAGGCTCTTTCGTTGCAAAGAATTAGCTATGTTGCAGGGATGGCATGCCTCATAGAGAAGTGAGTTGGGAGTTACGTGAATCCCAACTGATTCAATAGCCATGAAGCATATAGAGGATACATGACCCAACAAATTCAAGGATGAAGTACAAAGTCTACGACTCAGCATAGCCATGGATGGCGTCAATCCAAATTCCCTCCAGAACACGAAGTTTTCTATTTGGCCTGTAGTATTGATCAATAATAATATCCCCTCATGGTTTTCTATGAATAATGAACATCCTATGTTGGCTCTCATCGTCCCTGGTAGAAGACAAGTGAAGAATATGGATGTCTACTTACAACCACTGGTAGATGAATTGAAGGAATTATGGGATGGGATAAATGTATACGATGTATTAAGACCCATTGTAGCAGAGAGGAGTTTTACGTTGTATGGCATATGTGCTTACACGACACATGATTATCCAGGTTTAGGAGTTTGCTCTGGTAAATTACATGTTTAATTTATTGATTTGTTTATATATGTAACAATATTCTTTCACATATTAGTTATTTAATTCATTGTAATATTTGTTCTAATCTTCATGATATTCTTTAACGTGCCATGCATATTAATTAATGTATACAAATATAATTTCGCAGGTCTTGTAAAAAAAGGGTATTTTGGATGTAAATGTTGTGGACCTTCTCTGAAAGCTAGATGGTCCAAGGACCTACGAAATCCAGTGTATGATTGCTCCAGGGTATTCCTGCCAGAAGAACACCCTTACAGAAGAGCAACATCCGCTTTCAATGGTAAATGAGAGAGAACCCAAAGGCCTCCAATAATGACACCAGCTGAATGGCTTAAAGCATATGAGAGAGAGAAGGAGAAGGAGTTCATAGAAACATTCGATTCAAATGGGGAGCCTATGTTTGATGATCCAAATTTCTTCGACACCTATGTTGAGAAATTTCCCATTGGGATGAAAAGGAAATCTATCTTTTATGACCTCCCATATTGGGAGCATCTTAAGATTGCCCACTTATTAGATCCCATTCATATATTTAAAAATGTTTCATATTCTTTATGGAGGCACATATCATCGAAAAAAAGTGACACATTGGCTGTTAGGAAGATATTATTACTTCAAAATCTATAAAGAAACATTGGCCAAGACGATTAGAAAGAACAAGATCAGAGGCAGGCATTGGTCCCTCTAATTCATGGTTTTTCAAAGAAGGTGATGTCCCATGGATTTAAAAAAAAAAGATGATATATCTTTGGAAAAGGAAGTTATAATGGATGTGAGGGTGCCAACTTCATACGAGTCTTATTGCACATGTTTATAACTTTGCAGTGTCATTATCTGTTGTTCGTGCATGGGTGTGTGAAACATGAATTCCCTCAAGACCTAGGACATGCCATATCTAAATTATCTGCATTTGTACATTGGATCACGTCAAAGGAGATTTATATGGCTAGTATTCCACAGTGGCATCAAGAGATAGTTGAGATTGTTTGTATGTTTGAGAAGGAACTGCCGACGAGTTTCATGGAATTATAGGTTCATCTTCTAATCCACCTGGTAGATGAGGTTGAATTAGTTGGGGTTGTTTCTTGTCATTAGATGTTCTTCTTGGAGAGGTACATGAAGAAATTGAAAATTTTTGTTCGATAAAGAGAAAAACCCGAGGGGTCTATGGCAGAGGGGTACATATCGTATGAGTCTTTCTATTATGCTAGTGAGTACATCAAGTAGAGCGACAAAAGACCAGGTACGGTGATTTGGGATGATGAAATAGATGAAGACAAAAGAGAAGGAGAGTTTCTCCAAATGAGTGGAAAAAAGCACTTGATAAAAAGTAAGCGACTTATAATTTTTCAAATTTACAAAAAGTAATTAATATTCATGTTGAACTTCGATAAATGTATATTTTAATCTCTAATTACTATATAATGTTGGTTTGATTTCATCAATGAATGCAGAAATTGAAGTAATCAATAAATTTGTTCTTTACAATTATGAAGCGACACAATGGTGGGTCGCATTGTACGAACAGAACAGGATGAAATGGGATAGTGACAGGAAAGAATTCAAACAGTTGAATGGTAGAAGTGTGCCTTATTATGATCATTTAAAAGAAAATATGCCAAAAATATGCCCCAATAGTTGGGTTGCTGACCAAGTCAGAGAGAAATACGGTGCTACTGGTCGTTACCCACGTGCTGAAGAGGATGCGCTAAACGTAGGGATTAGGTGTAGCAACCCAGTAATAATCTTTTTAATTTTTATGTAAATTTGAAACTTATATTAAGACATCTACATTTCATATTTTAACTGTTGGATTATTATTTATAAGACACATGATACTATGATTTTTTTAAACTTTTTTATAATAGGTACATTTGTTCCCATCTATGTGGGCATATGGACACCATTTTCGCATAGAAAATGCCGATGTTGGAAACATCACACAAGAATGTGGAGTGGAAGTCGAGTTTGATCAATCTATTCGATCTAGCCACCGTGCTCAAAACCTAGTACAAGGGACATTAGGTTACGTCATAAAGATACAAGAGATCATTGAAGTGGATTTTTCTTCTTTCCAATGTGTTATTTTTAGGTGCAAGTGGTGGGACACCTTTGATCGAAATAATGTAAAGGAATATCGTGATAGTAGGCTGATATGTATCGACTCTAGAAAGATGTGGGATGAAGCTAAGGAGCCCTATGTTTTCCCTAAACATTGCAACCAGGTGTTTTTTTACCCAGATGTGTTGGATAGGGATTGGTGGTTCGTATTGAGACATGACCCTAGATCAAAACATATTTTTGAGAACAATAGCATTATCATGCCATGCGACCTAGAAGATAATGAGGGTGATCATGAGAACCGAGAGTGATATGGTACATGTGTTATTTCATAAATATTTTTACTTTTTAAGATGGGTTTTTCGAAATATTAATATAATATGTATTTTGAATTAATTCGTAATTTGCACTGTGTTAATGTTAAAATCAATAAATCACTTGATAATTTTCATTAATTATGTTGATCTCAAAAACAATGGCGTACTTTATAAATTAAATTTTTTTTTTTGTATTTAAGATCATAATAAAATAATGATAATTCTAAAGTACATGAATTTATTTTCATTATTTTCTAAACTTTATTATGTTACAATAAATCATATTATTCTAGATTTATTATTTTACAATTATTTAAAATTTGCAAATTTACAAATTTAAAAATTTTAATAAATTCATTTCACATTAATACAATTAAAATTTTACAAATATTTTACATACAATTATAATTATAATTATAATTAGAATTATAATTTTACAATTTCACGTACAATTACAATTACAATGACAATTTTAGAATTTTACATCTATACAATTACAAATTTACAAATTCAAAAATTACAAAAAACCATCGTACAAACATCAAATTTGACTAAAAAACACATTCTTCAAAATCGCTAACTGCATCATCGTGATCATGATCATCTAAAAAAACACAATTAACATTATATATTAACATCATCACAACACAAACATCAAATATACATCTCATGTAAAATAACTCATGCTATCACATACACATCTATCTGCAAGCTGCACATTAAATGAACATATCTAACATGACCTAACAACATACACATCATGATGATCACCAACATGTAAATTAAGTACAACTGAAACATGAACATAAAATACATGGACCAAATATATATATATATATAAAACTGAATAATGTTAAAAATATACAACTGTAATATAAATGTCATGGATCAACTGGTGGTAGTACAACATCAATATTAGTACTAGTGGCCGATGGTCCAGCCTCATCTCCATGATCATGACTCCTGCTATATGATGGTACGTTGTGCCCCGCAGACTGTCCATCACGTGCAGCGGCTCGATCGTGACGTGCAACAATCATCGTCAGTCGCGTAAAAGCTGTCGTAACTCCTATGACATGCCGCATCAGGCTATACATGTCACGTGGCATGCCTCTCCACATCCGTAATAGCCTATCATCGGGCTCTATGTATCTGTAATGAGCGGGCCTGATGCTCACCTCAACAATCAATGCAATGAGTTGGTCGGCCAACTCCATCCTGTATTTAGCATCACCAAGTCGACCGCGCACCAGCGCACTAGCAGGAGCAGGTATTTGATCTGCACCGACCTCCTGATGATCATCCTCGGCATTTGGCATGCCCTCATCGTGATCATCAGGATCCACACCTAGATCAGGTGGTTGTGGCGGCATCTCCTCGCCATCGAAAGAGCCAATGTATGCAAAATATATACAAGTACACAACAATAATTAGACAGTTTTCATTACACAATTTAATAAAAACAAATTAAAGAACATGTTAGAATAAATTTAAACAAAACAGTAATATTACCTCTATCATCTGGTGGCTCATCAGTTGTGAAGAGGATGTTGGAAAACCCTCGCCAATCCAACCCCGCATAAGGACAAGGGACTATAATGAAGGCATGCTCATCAATACTGGCTAGCAGCTCCAGTGCATCATCTGATATCCTCATTGGAAAAAGACTCTCCTCCCTCTTGGGCATCATCTGCCCCCACATGTGCATATGTGCCTCAGTCACTGGCCTAAGAGGCTGCTAAAGAAAACTAGGTCTCATCTCTGGAAACCTCTCAAAAAATAAGCAAAAAATATATGAAGCAAAAGGGAAGTTGACCCTCCCTTGTGCATGAGCACAACATCTATCTAATGTTGTACAAAACTGCCGCAAAAAAATGGCAAACCACCTGACAAGTCGTGGCTGCTGTAGTAAAGAATAAACATAATATAAAAGCAAGAAACTAATGTGTTTCCCGTCACTGGTGTTGTGCGAAATGGTTGAAATGATAAGTGAGAGACATTGGACCTCCTCATGACCAAACGCACCAATACGTAACTGCCCTCCAGCGACCTGAAAATTTGTAGGAGATACTAAATGTGCTCCAATGTATCTCTGGGAGTAAACTAACTGACTCCTTACCACACAACCAACTGGAACCTCGGGGAATGAGGGAAATCCACCCCTCTCCTCGATAGCCTTGTAATAAAATATACATCGTCCTCAGTGGGCGTGTATCACTGGTTGATACCAACCCGGAAAGCCTGTCGCTAGGCATTCCACCTTCAAATAAGCTGTCTCAAAAACAAACTATGGGACTTTAGGGAAGTAGCCTCTTCATAGAACTTAAGGAGGCCTACTTCCATTAGGAGCCCCTGCGTCGTTGCTATAATACGGTGAGGGTACGCATGTCTCTCCCTCTCTCTTACCTCCCACAGGCGAACCATGTTATACTGTTCCGCCTGTTGTTGCTGTGGTTGCCCCTCTTTTCTCCTTTCATGTCTCTGATTGATTGACATATTAAACACAATTTTTTTTATTAAATGACGCAATTATTTAGAAATATACGTATATAAATATTTTCTGAAAAATAAATAAAACAACAGTCGGTGCGCCAAAAAAACAGTGACGCACTGGTCTCGGTGCATCTTTCAACAGAGCGCACCAGATACAGTGCCCCTAATGATATTTAGCACATTGGGGGTGGTGCTCCAGAAAATGTTTTTAATGCACCATTCACTACGTGCAGTGTCAGGAGAGCGGTGCGCTGACTACACTATATGCCCCGGGGCATATATCTAAGTCAACACACTGCCATCCTGCCACCATACATAGTCGTCGGTGCAGTATTGTAAAAGGCCGCACCGCTGATGTAGGCCAAATACGGTAAGCCGTGCACTGACAGAAATAGCCATCCCAGGGAGGTTATATCGGTTAACACACCGCATCACCACTATTCAACTAGGTCAACGGTGTGGCCAGGTAACTGACCACACCGCTCTTTATAAGGAAATTTAACATAACACAGTGCACCTTTGGTACTGCCCCGGAACCGGTGTGCATACCCTTAACACCGATTTACCAGGCCAAACCATTGACAATGTAGAATTGCAGTATGCGGTGCGCTAACCACATTACGTGCCCCAGGGCAGATATGTCCGTCAATGCATCGTGTTGCTGCGATACCACACTGTCAACTGTGCGGGTGCGGCCTAGTAAATGACCGCACCGCAGTTTTTAAATTTCTTTAAAATAACACGGTGCGCCTAGTGGTATGGCCCTAGAACTGGTGCGGATACCATTAGCACCAGTTGTGGTGCGACCTGTAAATTTATAGGCAGCATCGCAAACCGGTGCGAGCCGAATAGGTCAAGAGCACTACGTGACAATTTTTTTTTTTTTTAATGGTTAATTTTAAGTTTTTTTGAAATTCTAATCCGCTAAAAGGTTTAATTATGGAAAAAATATAAAAATACTTGTACATTACCCGTCGAGGAGGCATATTGGCTGTCTAATTTGCAAAAGAAAATTTTTCCACTGTTTTATAAAATTCAAGCTAGAGATTGGTGGCAATGCACAACAACAGTGCGTGCAATAAGTGCAATGGGAGCATAGATGTCAGGGCGGATCAAACAAGGATAACTTGCATCAATGCTTGAGAGCTCTATAGCACTGAAAAACGTGAAAAATGCAGTTTTTTGGCTGTAATTTTTTTTTATTTAACCTTGTTCCAGTGCGCGGGGTTTTTACTCACGTACCCGTGCGTTTACTATATGCTGCCCCGGGCCGTTTTTGTTTTCGCGCGTTTTTATGAAGCACCGGGGAGGCGTATCTGTAATGCACCAGTTCTCTACAGTAATATGACACACTGGGAACGGTGTCTGGTGAGCCAATGATTTGTGCGGTTTTTTGGCCGCAATTTTTTTTTTTTTATTTAACCCTTTTCCGGTGCGCGACGTTTATGGGGATCCCGGTGTGTTTCCGTCATTCTGCCCCGGGCGATTTATGTTCTACGCGCTTTTTATGAGGCACCAGGGCTAACGAGTTGACACGCACTAGTGTTGTTCTGTAATTAAATAAACCGATGCTGTGTGTACGGAGCGCATGGTTTCCGGTGTGCCAATGTTTTGTGCTGTTTTTTGGTCATAATTTTTTTTATTTAACCATCTACCGTTGCGTCGGGTTTATGTGCGCCTCGGTGTGGTTGATTTATTCCACACCAGACGGTATCTATTTTCACACAGGTTTTTGGAAGCACCAGTGCGGGAGAGATGTAAGGAACCGATGATGTACAGGAATATGACGCACGGGGCAGGTGTGTTAGGAGCGCACGGTTCCCGGTGTGCCTATGTTTTGTGCAGTTTTTTTGCAATAATTTTTTATTTATTTAACCCTGTGCTGGTGCATGGGGATTTCAAGGCGGCTCGGTGCGTTGGCAACCTGGTGCATTTAAGGGCGACCCGGGCGGTTTCAGTTTTTGCGTGTTTTTTATGAGGCATTAGTGTGCAAGTTATGTGAAGTACCGGTGCTCTATGAAAATACAACGCACCAGGCAGGTGTGTACGGAGCACACAGTGTCTAGTGTGCTAATTTTTTAACCGCGTCGATGCTTTCTCGTGTTTAACACATCGGTACGTTTACGGTGATAAGAGCACTAGACGAAATACATCCATAAAACCTCTGCTCGCCAACCTCCTCTAGGAACTTCTGCTAGAAATAGATGTCTGGGGTATTTTTATAAGGGGTTCCTCAAAAACATCTGCTAGAGGGTATTTTCCTTGTAGTGAGAGTTGCATAGCCCTCACCTTGGCGACTCCACTATTATCAAAGCTTAAATCAAGCATAATCCTATCTTACACCAGACCTCATACCTGATCAAATACTTCTCAGCAGAGAACCCCTTCTGTATCTGATCCTGAAAAGATTATATTCAGGAGAATCTGGAGGGAGAAGCAGCCCATCCAGGCTGACCTGCCCTCATTTTCTCTAGAATATTCACCTTCCTCTTCCAAGAAAGATGATATCTATGGTCCTGAATCTACAACCCGTGTAATTGAGTACCCTCCAAAAGCCTCTGCTTTATCCAGTTCAAACATAAAAGAAGAAGCCGAATCCATTGATATTTCTTTGCCTCCTCTGCATTCTACCCCAGAGGCTGAATAAGTCAAAGAAGTTACAACACTTCAGAGCTCATTACAGATAAATATACAAACCTCTACTCAACATATACATGTTGTACCACAGATAAATCATCCTCAGAACTTACCACCACTACCCCTCATGGTTGTACCTAGTTTCCTCCTCAACAAATATGTTCCATTGGCTTTGCCTCAAGTTTTTCATGACATGCCTCAAGATTATCTAAAGCTCTTGCCTCGATTTACCGGGGAGGATAGTTCTTCCGCACATAAACATATTGAAGACTTCTGCATCTTTGCTGAGAACGTGAATGTGGAGCACCTAGATGTGGTGTTGAGTATTTTCGTCCAATCCTTGGATGGAGAGGTTCGAAAGTGGTTCAAATATCTTACTGATAATGCAGTCACCACTTGGGAAGAAATGGATAATTTTTTCACACTAAAATGGGGAGAGAAGAGGGACCATAGATATGTTATTACAGAGTTCAATCCTCTCAAGAAGAGACAAAATGAGGATGTAACCACATTTATAAATAAGTTCAATAAGATTTATAATAATCTTCCTGCTGAAATAAAGCCTCCACAAGCAGCTGCTAAGGTGGTTTTCGCAAGAGCTTTTAAACTAGAATTTGGTTTCACCCTAAGGGAAAGAAATTTTGCATCCCTAGATCAGATCCAGATGGATGCACTGGAGGTAGAAGCAAACTTTTCTTCTACAAGTAAATTCAAAGGGAGGACAAAGCATGAGGCCAGGAGAAGGGGTAGGGAGGAGGCTTCTACCTCTAATCAAGAAAGGGAATCGCTAGAGTATAGAATTAAAGAGATGAATAAGCTGATCAAGAACCTCTCGAATAAGTTGGTGAAGCTTGAATTAGAGGCTAAGAATCCCTCTCCTCATCCTAACCAAATGATTTCAGACCATTGGTTTAATCCAAAATACTGAAAGCCCCCTCTACAATTTTTACAGTGGGAAAGGAAGGAGCAACAAGATCACATCCAACCTCCTCTATACTTAGAAAGGGAAATGGAGGGACAAGCCAAGGAAGTCACTAAAAACCAAGAAGATCGATTCCTCATTTATTCAGAAGATGAAGAAGGTGAACTCACCCTGCAATAAGAGCTAGAATAAAAGGAAGTCCCCCCAGAGAATCGAGATATTGATAATTACTGTAGGCAGTTTGTGGACTTCATGCAGGCTCAACTCCATAAGAAGTATGACCTCAGGTCCTCTAGAAAGAGAACCCAAGTGCAAGAAAAAAATGAAGAGTCAATAGCAAGAGAAAAAACCCCTTTTAGTTCTACCAGTAAGGGGAAGAAGCCTTTAGAATAATTTTCACATCGTAAAGCCACTGCGTCCACTTCCACAAAGAAAGGTTTTGATCCTCCCGCAAGAAAGAAGTCATATTTTGTAGCCTTGAACCTACCTGATCACCCTAAAGAGCATTCCAAATAAGTCATTGCAGAAAAATCCCCCATGGCCTTTAATCTCCAGAAAGAGCTAGAGAAGGTCAAGATCTCGGTTCCCCTGATCGAGCTCCTAAAGAAACCTTCATACAAAGCCCAAGTGTCTCAATTCATGCTGCCCCATAGCATATGCCCTCTCCCTGACAACCTCAATCTCCAAGAGGAAAGACCCATGGTAGTCTTTGGACCTCATGTAGAAGAGTTGGACTTAACCACTCCCTCATTCTATGTGTCTCTAGTTATTCATGACCTGTTACTCCACAATTGCATGCTAGATTTTGGGGCTTCACATAGTCTATTTCCATTATCTATCATGGATAAATTGGGGTTGCATATTACCAGACCTTATAAAGATCTGTATTCTTTTGATTCCAAGAGGGTAAAGTGCTTGGGCATGGAAAAATATCTGGTAGTAAACCTGGCCTAGATTTCGGCCAAAAGTGTCGTGATGGACATCGTTGTAGTTGATATCCCAGCTTGATTTGGAATGTTGCTGTCTAGATCTTGGGGATCCAAGATTGGAGGGTCCATAAAACTAGACCTCACTTATGTCACTATTCGAATATTCGGTGGGGAGGAAAGAAGGTTATACCGTGAATCCAGATTCATGAAGATGGTCACCAAAGCCAATGGTTCCATAAATTCTCTGGTATATGGTAAGGAGGGAAAATTCTCTTGTCTTATGCTTGAGGAGGATGAAGACATCCTACAAGAAACAGAAATTTGTCCTATAGAATATAAGAATCCTATGAGCAGAGAGGAAAACAAGATATGGAAATTACAATTTGATGGAGCTAATTCACGAGAAGGGAAGGGGGTCGGGGTACTCTTGATATTGCCAGAAGGATGTTTGGTTCCCCTCTCCTTTAAGTTGGAATTCGAAGCCACAAATAATGTGGCTGAATATAAAGCACTATTTCTGGGGTTGTAGACAGTGCAGAATATGAACATACAAAACCTCAGGGTGTTTGGAGATTCAGAGCTTGTAGTAAGACAAGCCAGGAGCCAATGCAAACTAAACACTCGCGGCTCAGAGCCTACATGAACGAGGTATGGGATTTAGTTGAGAACTTATTTTCTGCATTTAATATTCAGTTCATGCCAAGGCATAAGAACAAAATGGTAGACTCACTGGCTGTGGCTGCTAGTAATTTCTGCCCCCTGCAGAATCCTTTGCTCAGATATGGGGTTGAAGTGTGATACTACCCTTCCATTCCAGACAACATAAAGCATTAGAAAGTATTTGAAGATGAAGAGAAAGTCCATCATTTCATGGAAATGGTAGGCAAATTTTCAAATATGGTGATCGATTCAGTCCCTAAGGATGACTGTGAAAAGCCAAAAACTGGGTGGGAGGAGACACTAGCTGCACACCGCATTCTGCAATTAAAGGGAAATGTCATCCCCAGGGGGCTTGTGCCATTGGAGAGATTGTTTGACAAGAATGACATCCCAGTAAAACCCAACAAAATGACCCTTGATGTGCATGTCAGGGATGTGAATATTGGGACAAAAGAAGACTTGAAGGTGGTAAAGTTGTCGAAAGGGGTTCCTGAAGAATACCAAGGTCAATATCTCAATTTGTTCCAATCATATAAAGATGTCTTCACCTGGTCATACCAGGATCTGAAAACTTTTGACATAGATATTATACAGCATAAAATACCTCTTAAAGAAGATGCGAATCCTCATAAGTAGAAGTTGAGACAGATCAACTCCCTTCTCCTCCCATCTATCGAGAAGGAAATAAGGAAGTTTTTGTAGGCTAAGATCATTATCCCTTTAAGATACTCCAAATGGGTGGCGAACCTGGTTCCTGTAAGAAATAAGAATGGTGAAATAAGACTTTGAGTGGACTTCCACAATATAAACAGAGCCTCACTCAAGGATAACTATCCCCTCCCAAAGATGGACCACATCCTGTAAAAGGTGGTGGGATCCTCCCGCATGTCCATGATGGATGGCTTCTCAGGATATAATCAGGTGGTAGTGCTCCTGGAAGACCAAAAGAAGATGACGTTCACCACACCTTGGGGAACCTTCATGTATGCTCAAATTCCCTTTGGCTTGATAAATGTCGGTGCTAGATTTCAACGTGCGATGGACATTGATTTCATAAGAGAGAAAGACAAATTTGTGGTGATATACCTAGATGACATCACCGTCTTTTCAAAGGGTGACACTAAACACATCGAGCACCTTCACCGAACCTTTGAAAAATGCCGCAGGTATGGTCTGTCTCTGAATCCTCAGACATCCATGTTTGCATTGGAGGAAGGAAAGCTATTGGGGCACATAGTAACTAAGGAGGGAGTGAAGATCGACCCAAAGCATGTAGAGGTAATAGATGGTATTCCCCTACCAAGAAACAAAAAGTAAGTACGGGTGTTCCTGGGGAGAATAAATTTCCTCAGAAGGTTTATCTCCAACTACGCCGAGATCATCTGAAACATCACTGGGATGCTGAAGAGGAAAAATGAAGTTAGATGGTCTCCTGAAGCCCGAGACTCCTTTATTAGGATCAAACAAGCCTTTGCAGAAGCTCTAGTGCTGGCCGGTCCAGATTATGGGAAGTCATTCATAATTTTCTCTTTCGCATCTCCTCACACAATAGCCGCAGTACTTCTACAGAAAAATGCCGAAGGACATGAGCAGCCCATTTCATTCTTCAGCCAAGTCCTGCGAGACGCCGAGTTGAAATATGATATCCTGGAGAAGAAAGCTTATGTCTTGGTCAGAAATGTCTGGGTATATGTATTACATTCTACTATAACTGCCTATGTTCCCACAACAACGATGAAGGATATTTTGGTACAGGGTGACAGTGAAGGAAGAAGGGGCAAGTGGATAGCCAAGATTCAAGAGTATGAACTGGAGATAAAGCTTACCAAGTTCATTAAAGGCCAAGGGCTGGTCAAAATATTGTCTTAATCCAACTGTCAAGCTTTGGGGATAAATCCGTCTATGACAGGAGGAGAGTCACAGGAGAACACAGGTGCACATCAAGGCATAGAATATTCCACTCAAAAAACACATGTGAAGTACCTTCTCTCCCCATGCTATAAAGATGTAGTGGAATATCTTTTAACGCTTATATGTCCCTCTAGCTATGATAAGGCCAAGTATCGCACCTTAAGGCTGAAGTCTCAAAAGTGTATCGTGGAAAATGGGCGACTTTACTAGAAAGCCCTGGGAGGGATCCTACAATTGTGTTTAATAGAGCAGGAGGTAGACCAAGTGATGGCTAAATTCCACGAAGGGATATGTGGTGGACATTATAGCTGGCGATCCATTGCACACAAGATCCCGAGGGAAGGTTTCTTCTGGCCTAAACTATTTGGTGATGTACATGCTCGTGTCCGGGCCTGCGAGAAGTGTCAAACGTTCGCTGAAAAGAAAAGGTGTGCACCTATCCCGTTGATCCTAGTTCATGTTGAAGAACCTTTCAAGTAGTGGGGAATTGATTTCATAGGAGAGATTCACCTGAAATTGAGCAATCAACATCGATGGATCCTCACTACTACAGATTACTTCACCAAGTGGGTAGAAGCCGTGCCCACAAGAAATGTTACAGATTCAATGGTGATCAAGTTCCTGGAGGAGAGCATAATAGCCAGGTTTGGATGCCTAGATAAAATCATTATAGATAATGGCCATGATTTTAAGTTGGATAAATTTGTAAATTTTTGTCAGCGTTACAACATCTCGCTCAGACTGTAATGTTCCAGATTGGGAACAACTCATGAATCATACACTAAAATATGCATTTTCAGAAAAATATGATTTGGAACAGGAAAATAACTCTTGGATACTTTATATAAGACAACATAAAATCTAAATCCAAGATCTGAGCTGGAAAAAATAAGACTAGGTGGGTTAAACAGATCTCCCACACTTAGTTATCTTCAAGAAATTGCCCAATGAGGGCTGCAGCAAGGGAAAACGGCCTGCTGAAAGTGAAGAGAGTTGTAAATACATAAAATATGCTGATAGACACTCATACATCAATTATAAACACAACATAAAGAAAGATGTTCAATCCATTCATCCAATAGTGGGGAAAAGTGAGGATTTATGGCCCAAAATGGATGTATTCAGAAATATGCATAAAATTAAGGGAAATGGCTGGATCTTATTTTAGATTAGTTCATGAGTGACTTATTCTCCGAATTTCAACTCAATCAAATCATTATAGCTATGTTAAACAGTTCCTCCATCCCCAGATATGCTTAAAAATGCTGATTTCCCATGACTTTGAGTCTGCAAAAAATGGATGAAGCATGCAGAACATAATTTCTGAAGAAATTAGAAAAAATATGTCTGAAACATCAGATCTGAATTTTATTATAATAGAGAATGAAGAAAAATAGAGATTCAGCTCCTTTTATACATTAAATAGGTCACTCGACAAAGGGATTTCATGAAAGAACAAGTACAAGTATCAGATCTGCAAAATATGGATCTGAAAATTGTAGAATCACTGAAACTCTAATTATATGAGCTGAAATGTGAAAAATTACAAAACAGGGCTGCAATACAAAATTTCCGGAAGAAGGAATGGCCCTTCCTGAAGGAAATAAGCACCAAACTAGGGTAGAAACCCTGCTGCAGCAATCCATTGGAAAAATGACGCAGTTTCTGAAGTACACTGTGTAGATGATGTTGGAAGGTCCTTTGGTCTGATGCCAAGATCTAAATATGAATCTCAAGGCATCCTCACTAATGTTCCAGAGAAAGGAATGCTCCTTTTCCTGTAAAACTAGATCTGGAAGTGGTGTTGAAAACCCCTCACTGCAACACCCAACATCACAGTATTATTCTGCTGCAGAAATAATGCTATCTTGATGGAGGATGCTTGGCCTCAAGCCTATATGTGAGGCATTTCAGAACATACTCCTTCAAGAGCTCCTCAATGAAGGAGGAGGAATTCCTAAACAGGAAATTCCTCTCTCTAGCTAAACAACCAAAGATTTTGAGTTGCCTAAGAAATCTAAAAATTGAATTATCTTCAACTCCCTTTCCTTGTGGCCTTCTCTTCATTTTATAACATTAGGGCTTAGAAAACCTAAACCACCCCAAATGAGTTAACCCTTTTCACATGAAGGGTCTCCATCTAAAACTGCGCTGATCAATAAGGAGGTTCAATGCATCTAGACACTGCTGTGATTTGGTCCTGTTGACCTAGTCAACCTTCTTCATTCCTTTTCACACCTAAGTGTATTTTATTGAAATGGCCCAAATTTGTCCATGTTCACATTGGGCATTGATTTATTTTTCTAATTAGGAGTTTTAGAGTTCCTTATTTACACTTTTATTCATGAGTTAAGAAAACTGAAAAGAAAATGCAATATTCCCATTAGATGCAAAATGTGGGAACATTACACAGACACTCCACTACATACCACCCATAGGGAAATGAGTTGTAAGAATCATCTAACAAGACACTGATGAGAATTCTGAAGAAGACCATCAATTCAAATCAAAAGAACTGGTACTCTCAACTAAAGTTTGCACTCTAGGAAAATCGCATCACCACTAAAAGATCTAAAGGAAAGTCCCCTTATGAGCTGGTGTATGGTAGGGCCGCAGTCCTCCCAATTCAGCTTGCATTACCTGTGGCACAATTCTTACAAGAAAACGAGGATAAGCCAAATGACCTCGTCCAAAGAATGAATCAGTTGGTGGAGTTTAATGAAACTTGGGAACAGGTAAGCCTCAGACTAGTAGTGTATCAAGAAAAAATGAAATGCTTATTTGAACAGAGAGCTAAAGATAGAGAAATCCAAGTGGGTGATTTGGTGCTACGATGGGATATCAGGCGAGCAGACAAAAGGAAACATGGGAAGTTCGACTCCCTCTAGTTTAGCCCATTCAGGGTGGCAAAGGAAAAAGGCAATAATACTTTCGTGTTGGAGAACTTAGAAGGAGACATGATTGAGGTGCCTATAAACATGTAGTTCCTCAAGTTTTACTTTCATCACTGATGAGGGCTGATCTAGCTCAATGTATATATCATTTCACTATACTCCCTTTTGTTTACATTTCTCCCATTTCATCTTCCATATCATATGCCACTGTTTCCATTTTCTTTCATCCATTGTTTGCATTTTCCATTTCATCTTCTGTATCATCCTCCATTTCATCTTCCATTTTGTGTCCACTTAACCGTTGGTATAAAAATTTGTCTAATCAATGTGAATTTGTGACTCCATGTACCCAATAAAGCACATGCACTCAGGTTTGCAGGTTCTCAATGCACTGAAGAACAACACGTTGTCCCTAGATGGAGCCAATGTTGGCTTGTGTCCACACACCAAGTGGAGAAGGTGAAAGGAAGGCAAATCCTTACTATCAAAGAGTTTCAAAGGAACTTGTTAGCACTGATTTTTGAATCATATTTAAAGTTTCTCTCCCCGTCATTCTATTTGGCCTCTAGCCACTTATGTTTCAATTAAACCCAAAATCATTCACATTGTCGTCTCTTACAAACCTTTCAGAAATACCATACATGATGGAGCAGGACCCATTCCTCGCCACACTTCCTTTTTCATATCATTTTCCATTAAATTTACCTTTTTTCCACCTTTCTGCTCTTACCTTTTCTACCCTTACCTTTTATCTCTTTTCACTTACTTCGCTTCCTTATTTTCCTAATCGCAATTAAAGTGGGGCCCTCATCGCATTTCGTAGATGTTACTTGTTTGCATCGCAACAAAACTTAAATTCTGTGATGGCCGATTTGTGATATCGCATCGCATATACTTTAACTTACCTTGTGAGCTCTCACAATCTATTTTATTTAAATTGCGACGCGATAGGTCAATCCCACCTCAGCAGTGCCGCCCCATTACACAACCACCGCTATACATTGATATATATGTAACAATTATTGCTTAAACCTTTTTCGATTCATAAAAAATCTGCCACATAGCCAGTGGGTCCCTCATCCCGCACTACGCAAATTTTAAAAGTTAACCCTTGCCGCTTATAACTAAAAGCTAAAAGCTACGATGTGTGATTTGTGGTCAGGTCCCACCTTCCTCCATGTCACTTCCTTTCTCCTCGCACTTCGCACTTCACACCGTTTAAGGCCTATCTCTACTACTCCATGGTAAATACTTGAGATTGTGATTCTATCGGCCCCACTTTACCCTACCACGTGCCTCACCTTCCCCGCACTTCACCCATCACAGGTATTAACGTTTCAACTCCACTACTTGCACATAAAATTTGCGATATGCACTTTGCAAGCGCAGGTCCGACCACTTTTCCGCGTCTTCAATAATCCCCAGTGGCCTATCTTTCACCCACTTCAATGTAAATGACTTCCGCCATCCGACCTTCACTGTAATATCCCAAAATGGGATCTGCTAGCAAGGCATGACTGGAAAATTCATTTTCCAGGAATGGCTGCTACAGAAATGAAAAACAGCACTTGGATCCCTTATACCTGAGCATATATGTCCTAAATACAATAGGGTATCAAAAATAAGTCCTTGTAGGTGGGTTAAACAGATCTCCCACACCTAATTTCCTTGAAAAATGCCCCAAAGAGGGACTGCAGCAATAATAAACAATTCTGCTCAGAAAATAATGCAGTTTCTGCAGAGCAGTGATAGGAGGCTCATGAAATGTTCTCCAATAGTACTTACAACAAAAAATAAGTTATATAATGAAGTTTATCA
This sequence comes from Pinus albicaulis, assembly GCA_034641835.2. NCBI lineage: Eukaryota > Viridiplantae > Streptophyta > Pinopsida > Pinales > Pinaceae > Pinus > Pinus albicaulis. The sequence continues at coordinate 913,067,510 of CM076571.1, read as the reverse complement.
AATACATGGCTGAAAATACAAGCCATAAACAGAAGAAATTCCCTCAAAAGAGGGTTGCAAACATATGAATGACTGAAGACTTCCTTAACATCGTTATTTCTATTAGGCTGCAACTGATGTTGATTACATGTTAGATCTAGAGCAGATATTTGCATAAAAAGTGAGATCCATATTAGATTCATGCACTAGAAGAGCTCGTCTTTCAGGTCCCCTTGGAATTTTGGGGTTTACACCAAGCATAAGCAGTAGATCTGAGATTTAAGAAGGTAGATCTGTAGAAATATTCAGAAATGTTGAAGTATTCAGAATATGCAGGTCAGATATAAAAATTACAATGGGTAGATCTCCTCCAATGGATCTCAAATTGAAGGGTAGATCCCCAACACTCAGAAACCAACTCTCCAAATGGTGCACCCAAACTTCTTGCAACACCACCTACAAGAATAACGCAGATCTGGGGTAGAAACTGCGCTGTAGGGGATAGATAGCTGATGGCCACATGCCAAGATTAGAAATTGAAGTCATGCACTCCAATACACTTCCTCCAATAGAGCATAGGCCTCCTCCACTGAAAAAGAGCACTGAAATGACTTAGATCTAAGTAGATCTAATCTCCACTTGCTGCAGCTTACAAAAGCAAGCAAAACCTCACTGGATCCGCATTGCAGTTGGAAGTAGAAGCTTGGTCTCAAACCAGATAGTGGACTAAACGATACAAACTCTCCCAAGAGCTACTCAATGGGAAGAGGTGGAAATCCTAAACAAGAAATTCCAATGCTAAACAACATATGAAATCTAGGCTAAACAACCAAGAAAGCTATTTGTCTAAACATATAACTAATCAGAAATCATATCCTCAACAACCCAATATGTTGCCTTCCCCTTCCTTTTATAAGATGAGAGCTTGCCAAAACCCTAAACCACCTTCATTAACTTATCTCTTTCACACAAGAGACCTCCTTCTAGAATTATGCTGTGCCTCATTGATGAGCACTCCTCCCATACTGCACTGTAGATATGGTCAAGATTGACCTAGTCAAGTGGATTTGTCCTTTTCACACTCAAGTGTGTTTATTAAAGTGGCCCAGATTTAACCTTTTTCACATTGGGCATGGATTTATTCCTCCATTAGGAGTTTAATGGCCCTCCTTTACATAATTATTCTTTGAACAAAGAAAATAAAACAAAATTGAATATTCCTATTAAAATATGAATATTACAGTCCTCCCCTCCAGAATGTTGCTTGCCCTCAAGCAACTTACAAAGACTTTGCAAAATCTCCAATGGAATTGTCTCCTCCCAAGGGTATAAGTGTGCTTTTGGTGAATGAACCAATCAACTGTCATCATGAAGAAGTGGGAGATACATAGAAATAGTTTATTGCTGTCGATTGGTTTTCTCAAGGCATGAGAGATGGTAAATGTAGGGTAATTCAACCCCATGAGAGGCTTCAATCTAGATGCTATCATCCAAACAGAGTGAGCCATCCTGGGTAGCTCACAAAAAAAGTCACAAATTCCCCCCATTTTCATTGTGTAGGGGCTCCATGCATGGAAATGAGAGACGAGGATATTCAACTCACGCTGTCCCTCTTCCCATTTTTGATGAATGTGGAGTTGCTGATCCCGGGCTGCAATAAAATAGTCCTCATGAAGCCAAAAGGGACTTGGAACTTCATGATTTTCTTCATTTATTCTAGTGAGGCTCCTTGCCCAATCTCCTATGCATATAGTGAGTAGATTATCTTCACCATATGTGCTCCAAAAGAAACATGGACTAAGTTTCATGTGATATATTGGATGGTGACAATAGTCCCTCCCTTGAGACCAGCGTTATCCATCATCTTGCTGCCCCAAATAATGGTACAATAAGTGGCCATCCCACCACCTTATTTCTACAATAAGCTTTTTCAAGGCTTGAAAATGATGGAGGATAATAGGTGTTGGCTGAACATGATTCCAGCAACACACGTCTTGCTCCAAGTGCTCCCTTATGAGAGATATTTTCCCATGACATAAGCCCAATACATGACCCTTTGCATAAGAAAACATAGTATATAAGGCAACAGTCACATAAGGTCCTATCCTCTTTTTGAAGTACAAATGAATATGGGAGATTGCATTCCCAATGGACACATTCACCCAATGTGTCATTCCTCCTCTCATGTTCATAACAAATATTGGAGGATTATTGACATCATGATATAAAAAATCTCCCTTAAGCCACCTCATGATAAGGTTACATCTTCCCCCAACCCAAAGTACATACATGATTATGATATTCATTCTAAATAGAAATACATGTACATACATCATTGGCATAAGAAAATGTATGGACATGGAATTCATCATGGGGTGCCCATACTTTCTTCTTGTCAACCAAAGCAACCATGCCTTCTTCTTATGCATTCCTTTCTTGAAATACAAGGCATGAGACAAGAAAATAAAAAACTTTGGGTGGTACCCACACTCACCCAATAGAAACCGGCACAGGTCATCTCCTCCCTGCTTCAGATCTAGGTGTGGTAAGCAGTTTACATGCCACTTACTTGCTGCCCTTATCATTACACCATGGTTGAAGGTGAAATGTAGATTTGGTGCTTTAGGGAAGCACCCATCATGCTGCAAAACCTCCCTTAGCCTATCAAGGGAGTGGCCATGTTTAGAAACAGTTCTGGCCCATAGCTAGCCAAGAAGCTTATAAGGTAGGACACTCCTTTTAGGAGCCATGGTTTGCACATGTAAAGTTTAAGAGTGCCTGCAATCATAAAGTAAAATGTGATTTGCATAAGCATGCTTCTTACCCAAAGTATCCAGTGCTGTGATAGTTCCTCTCTTAGCCAAATGTATCATCATTTTTCAAGGTTGAGAGAACACTTTTCTCTTTCCATTAGGTGGTTGCCCTAGTGGGCTTCTTCCAAGTAAGGAGACATCAAGGCATAGATCATGATAGAAAGATGTATGGACTGATGTGTCCTTGCTCTTCTTGCATAGATCTTCATGCCTTCTTAGTGCATCACTCCATTGAAATAAAGAGGGGTAATTTTTTCTTACCCTATGAAGCTTGCCCTCCTCTTTATTTTCTGTAGTATTCAGGATCTCACCATATCATAATGATGGCACATGCTACTCATGGATTGTGCCATAATTTCTATATGTGAGACTCTTTGAAACTCCTTGCAAGAATGTAAGAGCTTCTCTCCTTGGAGCAGTTGCCCCTTCTTCTTCTTCATGAAATGCTAGAGATGCCTTTGTTATGATTGCGTTATCACCCCTATCCTTTTCTTCAATGGTGGAAAATGCCTCGTCATCAATAGGAGACCTTAGATCTTGGTATACCTTTGAAGGAGGAATCTTCATGTCTTCTTTTTGAGAAGAGGACTCTTCATCCAATGAGGATCTTGCCCTTGGCAAGGTATCAAACAAGTTCACATTCTCCTCAATGGTCTTCATAGGTGGAGTTGGATTTGTAGATCCTCCCTTTGGCACATCTCATCTCTTCCTCCTCATGAAGAAGTTGCTGATAGAACAGGGTAGCTTTGATGATATGGCTGAGTGCTCATACCCATAAGATGAGGATGTAGAATTCTCCTCATGCATAGATCTTGTGGATCCAGTTGGGGAAAATTCATGGTCTATCCCCTTTATTTCTCTATTTTTTCCTTTAGGCTTAAACAAATTTTGGAACAGAGTTCTTGAGAACTCTTTCCTTTCCATTCTTCTAAGCAAAGGGTTTTGACCCTTAATTTCTGTGTCTCCCATGCAATCAATATTCTTCTTCTGTCTTCTCCCTTCCTAAAAATACATCTTGGCTTGTTGCTCACAAGTTGAGCCAAGGATCAAGCTCTGATACCACTGTAATATCCCAAAATGGGATCTGCTGGCAAGGCATGATTGGAAAATGCATTTTCCAGGAATGGATTCTACAGAAATGAAAAAAAGCACTTGGATCCCTTATATCTGAGTATCTAAGTCCTAAATCCAAGAGGGTATCAAAAAGAAATCCTTCTAGGTGGGTTAAAAAGATCTCCCACACCTAGTTTCCTTGAAAAATGCCCCAAAGAGGGACTGCATCAATAATAAACAATTCTGCTCAGAAAATAATGCAGTTTCTACATAGCAGTGATAGGAGGCTCAAGAAATGTTCTCCAATAGTAATTACAACAACAAATAAGTTATACAATGAAGTTTATCAAATAAATGCTGAAAATACAAGTCATAAATAGAAGAAATTCCCTCAAAAGAGGGCTGAAACCATATGAATGACTGAAAACTGCCTTGACAACATTATTTCTATTAGGCTGCAACTGTTTTTGATTACATGTTAGATCTAGAGCATATTTGTGCATAAAAAGTCAGATCCATGCACTAGAAGAGCTCCTCTTTTAGATCCCCTTGGAATTTTGGGGTTTACACCAAGCATAAGCAGTAGATCTGAGATCTAAGAAGGCAGATCTGTAGAAATATTCAGAAATGATGAAGTATTTAGAATATGCAGATCAGATCTGAAAATTGAAATGTGTAGATCTAATCCAATGGATCTCAAAGTGAAGGGTAGATCCCCAACACTCAGAAGCCAACTCTCCAAATGGTGCACCCAAACTCCCTGCAACACCACCTACAAGAATAACGTAGATTTGGGGTAGAAAATATGCTGTAGGGGATAGATAGCTGATGGCCACATGCCAAGATCAGAAACTGAAGCTCATGCACTCCAATACACTTCCTCCAATAGAGCAGAGGCCTCCTCCATTGAAAAAGAGCACTGAAATGACTTAGATATGAAGAGATCTAATCTCCACTTGCTGCAGCTTACAAAAGCAAGCAAACCCTCACTGGATCTGTGTTGCAGTTGGAAGTAGAAGCTTGGTCTCAAACTAGGTAGTGGACTAAACAATACAAAATTTCCCAAGAGCTACTCAATGGGAAGAGGTGGAACTCTTAACTAGGAAATTCCAATGCTAAACAACATATGCAATCTAGGCTAAACAACCAAGAAAGCTATTTGTCTAAATAGACAAAAAATCAGAAATCATATCCTCAACAACCCAATATGTTGCCTTCCCCTTCCTTTTATAAGATGAGAGCTTTCCAAAACCCTAAACCACCTTCATTAACTTATCTCTTTCACACAAGAAACCTCCTTCTAGAATTACGCTATGCCTCATTGATGAGCACTCCTCCCATACTACGCTGTAGATATGGTCAAGATTGACCCAGTCAAGTGGATTTGTCCTTTTCACACTAAGTGTGTTTATTAAAGTGGCCTAGATTTACCATTTTTCACATTTGGCATGGATTTATTCTTCCATTAGGAGTTTAATGGCCCTCCTTTACATAATTATTCTTTGAACAAAGAAAATAAAACAAAATTGAATATTCCTATTAAAATATGAATATTACATTCACTTCTGCTCCACCCCAACACATCCAACGGTCATTAACGCATTTCAAACCCCTCTTGGACTTCAAAATTTAACTATGGGGGAGGGGGGTACGGAATAGATGTTTTCCATTACCACCCTCTCCTCCACGTGTCTTCCTATTGTCATTTCGCACCCCCCTTCTTCGATACCACTTACCGCTTGGGACCCCCTCTGAAATCAAGATCCTGGTTTTCAGATTCAGCACGAGTCCTTCACTGGTGAAGCACTCGGTCACAGGTTACACAGTCCCTCCAAGAGCTCCATACCAAAGAATTCAGTCCGCACAACACAACCGATCATTTCTCTATAGCAAGTGGAAATCATGAGAGTGAGAGAGTGGAGGATGCCGAATATTAGATGGAATTACATGATGAAGTCAAAATTGTCCACCACTTCTCACCACCCCTTTGAATATTCTGGGATTTGGCCTCCGTGGCCAACTGTTTTGTTTATTTTTACTGTTAGATAATGATGTTTTGCTCGTGAAATCCCGATTTTACCCATTTCTGTTTTGATTTTTCTATTGCAGGAGAAATTGCTTGAAGCGTGCTCTGATAGTTTGTTAGGATATTTTGGTTCCACCTGTGTGGGTCGATCATGACAGAATATTCGATCAGAAACCCTTAGGGAGAACTATATTGTAGTGAGTTCTAAGAGGAAACAAAGGTCCTAGAATTTTGAAGAATTTTGCTGTAGTTTTCTATGATTATGCTCCATGTGCTCTGAGACACATATTTGGGAGAGTTGTTTAAACCTAATATGAATACAGAGCTGATATTTGGATTCGAGATGGAGCAATGAGTAGTATGTATTTGTTTTCTCTTTTATCAGTAATCTCCTCTTCTATGATACCATGGATAATCCGATTTCTAATTACAATAACTATAACCACAGAAGTTTAAAAACCAGAATCTCCTCTTCATGTGTAATCATCTTTCATGCTATTCTGCTTTGATGGTTTGCGTAATGGAGCTGTTGGCGATCTACAATTTTATTCATGAATTCATGTTGTATAATGCTAAGGTGTTAATGCTCATGCATTAAGCTTGTTATACTCCCTTAATTTGCGCTCCACGAGCCTCTACTGTTGTCCATATGTCATTTACATACATTTCCTTTGAGTTCATAGGGGACAGATTCTTAAATCTCTTAAGGCTGTCTCACGCGAGTTCCTTCTCGATTATCTCTCAACACCTCTGCATATTTTAAGATTTATGTTCATTGTTTTATACTTGGCCCATTTAAAATCCATCAGTATCACAACCTCTTGAGCCCTCTCACAGTATAAAGAATTCACATGAATTGACTCCAAGGTCTTCTCCATCCATGAACCACCAAAACCATTGTTCTCTCATTCCATATTTTGTTAGAGGCATTTTATACAATTGTTCACATTCAACCTGTGATTTTTAAGATGTCCTAGGCACTGGTCTTTTGCAACTCAGGTCTGTCTCTAGGAGCTACAACATAATTTATGCTCCAAAATTTCATTGAAATTTGCATTGTTCTCCTTGTATTATTGTGTACCAAACTTTGAATCAATGTATTATTCGATGAACCGAATCAAATGACTGAATTTTTGATTTTTTTCCACCAGTACGACTGAATTTAGTAACTATGGTTTTAACACAACTCCTAGTGATTCCACTTCCATTAAGGACTTGTATATTGCACACATATATTCAATAGAAAACATTTTATAAATGAAATGAAAGGATGCATACAATACAAAAACAAAGTTATGAAGCCGAAAGCAGTTTTTTTTTTTTTTCAATTAAAAACATTGCACCTTGTTATTTTATAAATGAAATAAAAGGATGCATACAATACAAAAACAAATTTATGAAGCCAAAGCTTCTGTAACACCCTCATCCCACATCTACCCAAGTAACCGACCAATCGGGGTAAACATGTGATGAAGAGTTACTATGATCTGATTCAACCTCCCAGGTGACCTTATGGAAGTGGAATCGATGGAAACACATCACATAGACCTTCCACATCAAAAAAAAAAACTCCTAGGATTCATCCAAACCACTCAGATATCCAAACCTTGGGTCCCACTAAGGTTTTAGCCCATCAAACCCCTGGATGCTCCCACATTATGGGCATGGGTGCATCTGGGAGGCTCTGAACACTCCCACAACATAGGTATGCATGTGTCTAGGGACTATTTTCCTCAGACTTGTGCCAACGTCCCCGGGATTTGAGCCACTTTTTCTGGCTCAAAGCCTAGGTCACTACCCAAAATTCAATGACAAGTTCAAAAATGAATTGTAATACTGAAAAAATGATATATTTGCAAAAACATTGACAAGGCCTAGACTGGACCCTTACTAGCCATGATAGGAATTTCGTTAAACACGTCACAAATATGTAATCTATAGGTTTAAACAATACATCTGAGCATAGGGGTCTCATACTTATATGAGAATCGATAATAAGCATTGTTCCCCTACATCATTAGCTACATTATCATCTATTAGGTCATATATACATTTTTATTCATTTACAAATAAAAACATGAGGAGAGCCATACATCATCAGTCCCATAATACATGCTTATAACCAACACAATAATAACATAAATACTAGGGATACATCAACCATAGAATCCACATATAAACCAATACATTTACACATAATATGACAAGGAATGAACTTCTTATTGATGAATGTAAAAACCAACTGGGGATGGGACTACCATGTTCCACTCGACCATAGATTGGTTGAGCCAAATATCTCTTCAACCAATCACCCCCACGCCATATTCCAAGCATGAATGTGGGAATCATAACCAACAAAAATGAACCGAACAAGCATGGATTCTATCGGAGTTCTCAACCTACACCGCGAGGAATTTTACTACCTCCTAGCCTCTCGGGCTTTACAGTAATCCACAGTCTAATCCAACGATCACTAGGCCCTACACTAAGACCTACTTTGTAGGCTTTACCATACATCCTATCTCGGGACTACTAGGCATGAAAGAGAGCACCCACCTCTTGGATTTACCATATATCCCACCATTCACTAACAATGATTATTAGGCCCACCGAGGCACATAATACTTGGCTTTACTGCAACCCACGGTCCAGTTCAAGAGGCACTAAGCTAGTGGATTTATCGTAATCCATAGTCTGGTTCAAGGATCACTAGGCCATGTGTTTTTCCTTTCATATATCCACCTCACTCAGCTTCGAATTCATCCGAAATCTAGCACATCCAAAACATGAGAACCCATCACCTCAAGGATATCCAAAAATGGAAAAGCTAGGTTGAAAACACTGTCACACCTGGAAAACACCATGCCATGAATTCCAATCTAGCAAGGAAATCACACATTCAAATCAATACCTGCAAAGAATATTGTTGTAGCTACTTGATCCTACTCTTCCTTCCTCTTGCCTTCTTTGCCTTTCTTGATCCAATGCCAAAGTTCTCCAAGAAAACTCCAAGTGTCCAAGAGTGTGAGAGAGAGAGAATAATGAGAGAGCTCCAAAATCGAACTGGAAAAAAGTAGAAACTAATCCTCATAATCCTTTTTATCAATTAGGCCTTTATTTTTTCATTTTCCATTATTTTCCTTCATTTTCTTCCTCACTTGCAACCTGTGACCTTTCACCTTCCCTTTCTCATAATTTCCATTTTCATAAATAAATGCCAATAAATGCCACTTTTCCTTTCCAAGACCTTAGCCATTTACTTTGCTAATTCCCATAGCCATCATAACTAAAATGAACACCCACTAGGACATTTTTTTCCCAATATTCAGCTTGGAATAAGTGTCCCATCAATCGTGGTTATTATTTTTGACTTTATTAACTTTTATTACATGGAATTTTCACCAGGGATATTACAGAGCCCTCCCCCTTAAGGGACACCATCCCCGGTGTTCAACCACACATATACCTCAACAAAATCACTGGAGAGAAAACATACTACTCATGGAGCTTTATAACATAGCTCGATGTAGTATTTGCAATGATCACCCTATTGAAATAAAACCAACATGACAACATAAAAACATGAAAACTATAATGATATGACACCCATACCACTTATTCGATCTTTATAACATAGCTCATGGTGGTATATACATCCATATACATATGTACACATATCAAAACATCACACCAAAACATACGCCAAAACATATACCAAACATCATAACAAAACCGCTTTTCCTCAACCAACAAATAATGAAGGCTACATAGCCGGCATCTGATCTTCCATCTCCCATGTAGCTTCATTGGGCCCAAAGTGCTTCAATTGCACTTTAACCTACTCAATTAATCAATTCCGGAGCATGAGCACCTTTCTTTGAAATATACACTAAGGCTTCGACTGGATTTCTCCATCTAGCTCCACCTATAATACAAACCAATCAATTACATGATCAACATATTTAACATACTTCTTAAACAATGATATTTGAAAAACATCATGGACTTTCATTGTGTGATCCGATCACGGGTCTAGTACTAATCTAACCATTGTTTACGGTATGAGGATCTTTTAATTGACTATGGCTTATACAGGTTTAAATGAGTACGTTAGTCCATTGATTATAATGCATAAACACATAAACATAAGTAAATGAACTTAACATAGAAATAAGCACATGCACGTAAGTAAGAGAGAGACAACCGATTGGTAACAGAGTTCGACCTTCCATCTCTCTCGGGCTACATCTCCAGATATGCTTCAATTGGAATGCAGATCTTCTATATTCCTTCTTCAAAGTAAGCTCTCCAAGCTTTCTTATATTCAAGCACTATGGCCAATCGCACTATGGCTATTAATAGCTAAGCATTCTCTCCTTTCTTCTCCTCCTTTTACAAGGCTCACATAATACATATATATAGTTTTCCCTCACTCACTCTCCAACAAAGAGCATTAATTACAAGACCCACAATTGTAGGACCTACTTACAAGCAAGGAAAAACAAGATCCATGAAAGTAGGATCTCCAACTATCTCAGGCTCATTATTGGGAAATGTCTCAAAACCACCTAAAGACTCTTCAACCATGCCCTTGATTCTCTCAACCTACAATTGAGAAAAACAGAGAATTTATGTGAGGTGGTTTCTCACATAAAAACCAATTTCCCTAATTACATTAAATGTCTAATATGTGAGACAATTTTCCTCTCACAAATATTAACCATTTATATCAAAACTGAATAATAACGCATGATTTTAATAAAGGCTCATAAAATGCATATTTAAATGCATGAGCATCTCATGAAAATCATTAATCATAATTTCACCCACTAAATCACTTTGTCACCAACTTCAAACATGGCACAAAGCTCTTTCATGTGCGAAGATGATTTCAGATCACACCTCCCCACAAAGAAACTTTTGGTCTCCAAAAGTATCAGCTTCAATCCATCATCAACTGTATGCAAATGTCTCTGAAAGCACTACAAGGAAAATACCCTCTAGTAGATGTTTTTGAGGAACCCCTTATAAAAATACCCCAGACATCTGTTTCTAGTGGAGGTTACTAGATGAGGTTGGTAGGCGGGGGTTTTTGCGGATGTTTTTCATCCGGTGCGCTTATCAACCTAAACCACACCCGTGCATTCAACAAGAGAAGGCACTGGTGCACACAAAGCATTGGCACATCGGACACTGTGTGCTCCGTAGAAACCCGCCCAGTGCGTCTTATTAAAGTAGCACACAGGTGCTTTCCAAATATTCCACACCGGTGCGTCCTAAAACCATGCGCCAAAAAAGAAACCCCCCGGTGTGGTCTTAAGAAACTACACCGTTGCGCTTATAAAACCCCGCGCACCAGAACAGGGTTAAATTAAAAAAAAAATTACAGCCAAAAAACCACATTTTTCACTTTTCTCAGTGCTATAGAGCTCTCAAGCGCCAGTGCAATTTATCCTTGTCTGAGCCGCCTTGACATCAGTGCTCCCATTGCACCCATTGCACGCACTGTTGCTATGCATTGCCCACGAATATCCAGCTTGAATTTTTCAAAACGATGGGAAATTTTTCTTTTGCAAATTCTACAGCCAAAATGCCTCCTCGACGGCCAAATGTACAGGTATTTTTCTTGTTTTTCCATAATTAAGCCTTTGAGTGGATTATAATTTCAAATTACGTCAAAATTAACCATTTAGAAGAAAAAAGAAAGAAAATTTCCACGCAGTGTGCTCGAGCTGTTTGGCTCGCATCGGTTCGCGGTGCTGCCTATAAATTTACAGGCTGCACTGCAACCAATGCTAACGATATCCACAACGGTTCCGGGGCGGTATCGAAAGGCGCATCATGTTATTTTAAAATTTTTAAAAAAGTGCAGTGCAATCGATTACCTGGCCACACCGTCGACCATGTGGAATAGCGACAATGCGGTGCGTTGACTTAAATATCCGCCCTAGGGCGGGTATTTTTGTCAGCGCACCGCATTTCACATTTTGACAGGGTCAACGGTGTGGCCTGGTAAAAGACCGCACCATTTACTTTGCAATGATGTGAGGAGGTTGGTGCACTGACCGAACTATACATGAATATTTACTTTGTGTAAATTTGAAAAATTATAAGTTGGTTACTCTTTATCAAGCGCTTTTTTCCACTCGTTTGGAGAAACTCTAGTTCTATTTTGTCTTCATCCCTTTCATCGTCCCAAATCGATGCACTTGGTCTTTTTTCGATCTACTTGGTGTACTCACTGACATAATAGAAAGACTCATACGATATGTACCGCTCTGCCATAGACCCCTCGGGTTTTTCCCTTTATCGAACAAAACCTTTCAATTTCTTCATGTACCTCTCTAAGAAGAACATCCAATGACAAGAAACCACCCCAAATAATTCAACCTCATCTACTAGGTTAATTGGAAGATGAACCTGCAAGTCCATGAAACTCATCGGCAGTTCCTTCTCAAACATACAAACAATCTCAACTATATATTGACGCCACCATGGAATGCTAGCCACATGAATCTCCTTTGATGTGATCCAATGTACAAATGAAAATAATTTAGATATGGCACATCTTAGGTCTTGAGGGAATTCATGTTTCACACACCCACACACGAACAATAATATACAAAATTACTTATGTTTTATGATCCCCGCATGGGATAAAATTTATGAATACAACAAATAATAAAATCATGATTTTGACATTATACGTACTCTTAGAAGATTCAAATGGTCATGCGATTTCAACCGCGACAAATGGTCATCCACGGTGAAGAAACACCATAGTGAAGACCCGTATGAAGTTGGCACCCTCACACCTATTATAACTTCCTTTGCCAAAGAAATATCATCTTTCTTTAAAATCCATGGGACATCACCTTCTTTGAAATACCATGAATTAGAGGGACCAGTGCTTGCCTCTGATCCCGTACTTTCTAATCGTCTTGGCCAATGTTTCTTTTTAGTTTTTGAAGTAATAAGATCTTTCCTAACAACCAATGTGTCACTTTTTTTCGATGATATGTGCCTCCATAAAGAAGATGAAACATTTTTAAATATATGCATGGGATCTAATAAGTGGGTAATCTTAAGATGCTCCCAATATGGGAGGTTATAAAAGATAGATTTCCTTTTCATCCCAATGGGAAATTTCTCATCATAGGTGTCGAAGAATTATGGATCATCGAACATAGGCTCCCCATTTGAATCGAACATTTGTATGAACTCCTTCTCCTTCTCTCTCTCATACGCTCTAAGCCATTCAACTGGTGTCATTATTGGAGGCCTTTGGGTTCTCTCTCATTTACCATTGAAAGCAGATGCTGCTCTCCTGTAAGGGTGCTCTTTTGGGAGGAATACCCTGGAGCAATCATACACTGGATTTTGTAGGTCCTTGGACCATCTAGCTTTTAGAGAAGGTCCACAACATTTACATCCAAAATACCCTTTTGTTACAAGACTTGCAAGATTATTGTATACAATTAATATGCATGGCACATTAAAGAATATCATGAAGATCAGAACAATTACAACGAATTAAATAGCTAATATGTGAAATAATATTGTTACGTATATAAACAAATTAATAAATTAAACATGTAATTTACAAGAGAAAACTACTAAGCGTCGATAATCATGTGTTGTGTAAGCACATATGCCATACAACGTAAAACTCCTGTCTACTACGATGGGTCTTGATACATCGTATACATTTATCCTATCCCATAATTCCTTCAATTCATCTACCAGTGGTTGTAAGTAGACATCCATATTCTTCACTTGTCTTCTACCATGGACTATGAGAGCCACCATAAGATGTTCATTCTTCACGGACAACCATGGGGGGATATTGTTATTTATCACTACTACAGGCCAAACAGAATAGTTTGTGTTCTGGAGGGAATATGGGTTGACACCATCCATGGCTATGCTGAGTCGTAGGCTTCGTACTTCATCTTTGAATTTTTGGGGCCATGTATCCTCTATATGCTTCATGGCTATTGAATCAGTTGGGATTCAAATAACTCCCAAATCACTTCTGTGTGAGGCATGCCATCCCTGCAACATAGCTAATTCTTTGCAACGAAAGAGCCTATGAATCCTTGGGATTATAGGCATGTGCCTCAATATCTTAAAAGGAGGACTAGTACGTGATTTACCCTTATTTTTTGATTTTTCATACCTGTCATGCCCACATTTTAGACACATCTCTTTGTCTTCATATTCTCCTCTATATAGAATAGAATTATTTGGACATGCATGATATGATATATACTCAACACCCAACATTTTCAACAATTTATTTACCTCTTCGCAGCTACCGGGCAAGACATTATCACTCGGAAGAACCTTATCTTTGAATAACCTGTAGTCGGTGATCATGGGAAAATATATTAATAAATGTACATTACTGCTGATATAATTATTAACATTCATAAAATTTACCATTTGTAATGTTTATTGTGTACTGATTATATTTCTCAAATTTCTATAAGGGAGGACTTTATGGTAACTTACCTTGAAATTTCTAAGAAATATGCACTCGACAAGAAAAAATTTGCTTTCAAGTTGTATAGTAACATCGTTGTCCCCAACTGGGTAGACTTTGACTGACTGGCAGGTCCAAAGAGAGGGGTGGTGGAAGAAAATTTAAGGATTTTGAAAAAGGTGTCAGCGATATGAGCATCATCCCCTAGCTGATCATCATTTTGGAATTTATCTAACAACATTGTCTCCATGGAAATCGTATCCCTTAAGTAATCATCCATACCAACCTCTATTTGATTGCCTCCATTGCCAGCTTGTGAAGAACTACCATTGCTGTAGTCATTCCTAATTGGTGAATTTGGACGTAGCAAGAATTGAATCGGTGGTTGATTCAACCATTCTTGGTATTATTCCTCTTTGATTTTTTCTCTTAATTCAGTCTTCTCTCGATTTGACATTGTCGTGGGGTGCAACGAAAGATGGTAGGTAGGTCACTCATCATTACTAGAATCCTAATAATTTTATTTATTTTTTTAACATGATTAATACAATATATATGATATCAATTAGTAACCATGTTCACAATATTGCATGATTAATTGCTTTGACGTTGAAATAATTAAATAAATCAATATACCAAACAATTATAATTATTACCGTCACTGTCCCAAGATTATGGCAAGAAGATGCAATATTGTTACAATTGGTAGGGTGAAGGGACTATCCATTTTCATCTACCAAATGCACCTTGCGGTATGTTTCTCCTGATAAGAGCTTTCGACGTTTTGGAGATGTTTGAATATTTTGTGCATCTGAACTCTATGATGAATCTACATGAACCTGAAAATTTGTATACATTATAAATTTAATTAAGCTGTGCATGTTTGACATGGATAAAAAACATAAATTCAATTAGATAATGAAAATAAAAATAAAATCTGAAGTAAATATTATGTCTCAAGATAGATAGGGAGAACTCCGCGATAGAATTTGAGAAATATTATGGAATGAGTTGGATTTTGAAGAATTGTCCATTCAATATAATTATGATATTTTCTCCCTGCATTTGTGCAAAATCAACAATAAATTTTGGTGCACACACCTAAAAATAATCTCGGTGCCTTAAAAATGGACTTCTTGTTATCTATGGTAATGTATAGATCACCGCACCGGTGCGTTTTCGTTACTGTACACCAGTTCCATTTTATAAACGGACGCATCGGTGCGGTGCTATTAAGTGACGCATTGGTGACGAATAACTGCAAATAAAAAAAGCACAACCCTATTTGATTTAAGTGAAAAAAAAGCGGTAAATTGAAAAATGGGCGACAAAATATTTTTGAAAATCAAATTTCATAAAACAATTTTTTAAATACTAAACACTTTTCTTTATTTCACTATTTTTGCAAAAAAATTCAGCCAGAGATTTGCACGAGACATACCTGGAGCAACAGAGCACGAGAGCACTGCGGAGTAGTGAAATAAGTTCGAACAGAAGTATTTAGATAATCAGAATTCCAAACCTCTGGTGTTTCAAACCCTGTAGCATAGAATTTCAAACGATCTCGTGATTAAATTTTATTGTTTTTTAAACTTTTTCTACAGTTTTTTTTTACGCAATAAGAAACAAATTTCAATGCTTTTATTTTTTTTAAACTTTTACTTATTATTTTATTTTATAATTTTTATTTATTTATTTTTTTTGCAATTTTTTTTACATGGTAAGAAAAAAAATTCAATTTCTTTTTCATTTCCAGAAACAAAATAAAAAAATCCATTTTTAGCCTAAACCTTACATTCTTTTTGTTTCTTCCCTTTCTTCTCCCTCTTTCTGTGATTTCAGAATTAAGGCTTTTCATTTTAGATTTATAGGGTTTGTATTGCTATATATAGGCCTAAGACATCCAACCCACGGGACAACTTGCATAGTCATATCCCAATCCATGTCGGCCCTTGCATGAATTAAAAAAAAAAAGATTTTTTTTATCGGTGCACCCAGTGTAACCTAGCGCACTGGTGCGCTGTATTATCCCAGCGACCGCGAAAGTACTGTGTGATAAAAAATTAAAAAACCATTTTTTTTTTAATCAGTGCGCCATACGTAAAATAGGGCACCGGTGCGGTATTTCATTATGACGCACCGCGAACGTGTTATTTCACAAAAAAATGTTTTATTGTATTAATCGATGCACCATGTAACATATAAAGCACCACACCAGGTCTCCTAGTTGACAGAGAGCACCATATGGTGGTCCCTTGTTTGCCCCGGGTGCAGGGAAAATTTTAAGGATGGAAAATTATCTTAAAGTTTAAAAAATTGGCGAATCTCACTAGTCCCTAATATGCAAACTATAAAATGTTTATTGGTGTATTTGTAAAATTATTAAAATTTATAATGATATTATATATGCTTTCTATATAATGTCGGCTATTTTTAATGTAAAATAATTTTATATTCTAAAATTTGGGTGAATCACTTTTACAAAAAAAATGGAAATTGGTGAATCTTTTTTTGGAAAAATCATGGAAAATTAACCCACCTACGAATATTAGCCCTTAAAATTTTCCATGGCTGGGTGTTTATGATACAAAATCTAACACTGGACAATTTTTATTATCTTCTCTGTGTAAATCGGTGCGGTGGTTAATATGTAACGCACCGATGCTCCTTCTTGACATAGAGCACCGTACGGTCTATTATATTGTTTTTGCGGTGTGTTTATAAGACCCCAATGCACCAACGTCAGTGCATATACTCATGAATGGTGCACCTGTTTCTTGAGTTTTTTTTTTTACCTGAAAAGTTGACAATTTATTTATAAATATATTAATGAATGATATGGTACAAGTTTCATATTGATAAATAAATGCCTGACAAGAGATCAAGTAACAAAAATACTAATAACACATCAAGAAAAGCATAAAAGGCAAGTTCTTTGTAAATTCTTTAAAAAAATATTATTTTTGAACTATATGTAAGTTTAAATAATATGTATTGTTTACTGTGTATCATGTAGAGCCACAAAATGACGAAGCTCGATAAGATTATTTCTGATCTAAGACCAGAAGAGCGTAAAAGCTTGATGGAAAAATTGCATAAGGATGAATAAGGTGAATTAAAAAATACTATCGATCCAATATGAGTTTCTTTTTTTATTTTTCATTAATAATATACTTAAAATTATTAGATAACATGTCTCAAACAATCTATTAATTCACATTTGTTTAATGTTCTATAGGGACCAACAACTCAGAAAAGGAATGTTGTTATAAGAAAAGAAAAAAAATAGAACATGCAAATGAAAATGAATTTCTCCTTAGCTCATCTGGAGTGGTGCTGGAGGTTAATGAAAGGGGGAAAAACTTTTACAAAAGTTTGAGGGATCTAGTGGAACGAATGTATAGACGTTCTTTCCACTTACAATACAAAAATCAATCCAATGATTCTAAGAACCAAATTTTCTCTAAACTACAGGAAGAGTTTCCAGAGAATTGGTCAATGAGACATGTCAAACTTTTAATAGCAAAAACGTACAAAAAAAAGAAGGAATGAAAAAGCAATATTCCTTTAAATGTTTGTCTAGAATTATTTATAAATATCACTTTTGTTATATTTAATTTTCATATATCAATATAAAAATTAAATAGTTTATTGTCATGTTACATTTTCAGGAAGATTATGAAAATCTCAAAAGATGAATGAGCTAATATCATAAATATGTCAGCGAAAATGTCCAAAAAGGTTTACAAGGAGATGGTCAAAGAAATGGACAAAATTGCATCGCAGGAGGAGCCATCTCAACAACAACGTGCTTCAAATGTAATGTGTAATCATTGAATTTTTTGATCATTAGGTACAATAAATAAACAATTTAGCATTAAATATTAATTTTCAAGTATTTTCTTGCAGAAAAGAAAATAAAATGGAACCCATTCATCACATAAAACAGGACGACAAGGAAGAAAAGGGTCGATATTTAAGTTTGTGAGTAATTGTTACTTCCTTATAACAACTTAACTAGATTTCATTTTTGTATTTTTTAAGCTGTTTTACAAAAATCATCATTGAATGTATTCAAATAGGTGCTAACATACAAAGAAGAACCATCAGAGGAATTAATTGAAATTGGGTTAAATATGGGTTGTGAGTATATGTTGGCATATCAAAAATTTAATTGTGCAATTTGTAAGCATCTATTGATCTTGTTTTACTTAGCTTCCTCTATAATTAATAGAACAAACAAATATTTTTGTATTAAATATATGATTTGCTATGGAGTGTAAAACTTGCAGGAAACAAAGTATGGAATTGCGCCAACAGACGAAATCTTGAAAGATGGCATGGTACATGGTTTTGAAAGAATGTGTATAGTTTATGAGTCAATTGTTGCTATGGTACATCATTTATTTTCGATTTACATTGATGTATGTTATTTAATATTGCAATTTTCATTATTCTCACCAATGTATATACACTCATTACAATTTATTTTTATGTTTGTAGATGGAAGGTGAAGAAGAAGAAAACAATCAACACCGTGAACAAAACATTCCTGACAATAACCCAAGTCATGGAAGTAGCTCTAGCAATGACAGTCATTTAAGTGAAGAATGATGATCACTATGTTTGGATATCAAAGCAAGGCGTTGTATTTTTTGAAATATTTGTCTGTGAAATCAAACCTTTTGTTTAATGTAATGGACATAGTGTCTTAATTGAAAGACAAAGGGATACCAATAATTGTCCCATTTTGTATGACAAAGACTGTTTTATGCATATATATATATATAATAAAATATGTTTTAATTTATTCTACTGCGTTCTCCATTGTTGTTGTGAAATGTAATAACATTGATTAAGTTTATGGATGATTAGATAATTATAATGAAGGGATGTGAAATTTGATGATATAAAATAACAAATTAATCCAAACATCACATTCAAATGCACTAATAAAAATTTAATTCATATGAATACTGTTATAAGATATATACGTGTCGACTTTTGATGAATAATGAATTTTAAAAAATCACAATAATTATGATATGATATAACAAATTAATCCAAACATCACATTCAAATGCATTAATAAAAATTTAATTAATATGAATACTGTTATAAGATGTGTCGACTTTTGATGCATAATGAATTTTAAAAAATCACAATAATTACACTGTCACAGGTCGATGTTTCTAAAAAATAAAAAATGAACACCAGTGCGTTTGTATGATGCAGTGCTTCAGTGCATTTCTACGACCTATGGGCACCGTACAAATACCAAAACCAATTAAAAATCTCGGTGCGTTTGTGGGGTACTGCGCACCGATGCGTTTATGTGATACTACGTACCGGTGCATTTTTATGACCTATGGGCACCACACAAATACCAATACCAATTATAAATATTGGTGCGTTTGTCTGATACAGAGCACCGGTGCGTTTCTATAAGTCTACGTACTGGTGCGTTGAGACAACCTATGGGCACCACACTAATCCCAAGACCAATTAGAATGACCTCGTGCGTTGTATTACCAACACTGTGCCTGGTGCGATTTTATACCTTGACGGCCAGGTGCATGCACCTTCGACGGTCCGAGGCCACCTTCTAGATGACACCCATTAGTGCGTTGAAACCATAGTAGCGCACCGATGAAAAAAACATTTGTAATAGCCTCTGGTCGCCCAGTTTTTTTAGTTGTGTTGAATTTTCGTTAAAAGCTTCGCCAAAACCTCCATAACCATAAACAGATGTTGTGGCAAATGTTTTTTTTTCACAATTTTGGCCAATTTTATAACACTAAAAATCTCCTTTATAACCTCCGCTAGAGGGTCTTTTCCTTGTAGTGAAGGCACATTCCCACATGATTCCTTCACCTAACGTACTTCAGAATCAGAACGCAATGCCAACACTTGCAACTGTTGCAACACAAATGTCTGGAAAGACACATCCCTTAAAGACTCCTTCACCCAATGTACTTCGGAATTAGGATGCAAAGCCAACACCTACAACTGTTGCAATGCAAATGTCTAAAAAGGCACATCCCTTGAAGACTCCTTCACCCAACGTACTTCATAATCGGGATGAAAATCCAACACCTGCAACTGTTGCAACGCAAATGTCTGAAAAGGCACATCCCTTGAAGACTCCTTCACCCAACGTACCTCAAAATCAAGATGCAAAGCCAACACCTGCAATTGTTGCAACACAAATGTCTGAAAAGGCACATCCCTTCAAGCCTCATTCACCTTGGTCCTTTAGAAACGGAGTGCAAAAGCCCACATTTGCCTAAAGCTACAACCGATAGCTGTTCATACCTGTTTACATATTTTGAAACACTTGCCAAGAGTTCAATGGTTAAGTTTACATGCCAAAATGAATTATGAAAATTGCCTCATTCAAATTTATTACAAAGAAGCCAACAAGGCTTAATGCGTAAAAATACGCCTCTCATTCTCCCTCTCATAAGAGTGGCTAAAACAAGCCTTTTACAATGTTTCATAATCATCTTTTACATCATGAATTTCATGGTGGAAAGTGTTATCACTCTCAATTTTTCAAATTTGTTTCTAATAGGGTCATCATAAGCTTTACCTTGTCTCATTAGGTTAGATCATTCATTTGATGAGAAATTCACTTAATTATGTTTATTATAGGTCATAGACACTTCATTAGTCTTGTCATTAGGGTCATATCCACAATAATCCACCTTGGGTTCACATGCATAGTCATCAAATTTGAAAAAAAGAGCCACTTGTCTAGTTTTTCACAGTTTCGTAGCAAATACAGTGCAAAATATGCATATTTCGCTACGAAACTACTTGACAATTTCGTAGCGAATCTGAGGATTTCTCTGTTTTTTGAATTTTTGAGTAGTCAAATTCAAGGGAAGTCTTTGGGCAAAAATAGAAGCATTATAAGAAACTGAGAGAGGTTATTTTCAATCACAGATTAAATAACATTAACCTCTTTCAATTTTCTCAAAGGTGCTACAAATTAGGATATTTAGAGATGTCTTTCAGCTCTATTTTCAGAATGCGTTTTTTTCTTGTTTGATACATGTTTTTCAAATGCAGTTCCCGGACACCTGGAGATGTTTTTCAAAAATAAAGAGAGGTTTTTATTCAGAACGAGCTGAAATAAAAAAACCTCCTTCAGTTTTTCAACGGTTATCAAGGATATGGATATAGGATCTCATCTTTGAACCCTATTTTTTCAGAAAAACAGAGTCATTTTATTGGTAAATAAACTTGCTAAAGGTAAAAAAGATGCTTTTTGAAGAGGGTAGGAGGCATTTTGAACCAATTTTGCCTTATAATATTTCATCATATCAATTTTCAAACCTATAGGTGAAATTTTGATGAAAAAATGATAATTTTGAATTTTCTCCATAATCAGGTAGTTTCGTAGCGAGTTCCAGGCTTGAAGGCCAAAAAACGCTACGAAATTTTTGAAGAATGCTTTTTGTCTTTAAATTCAGTTTTATGGAGATCCAAGGAGGAAAAAAATTGTGTTTAGCTCATTAGCCCCGAGGAAGATCCTCCAACAGTCAGAAAGGTCAAAAGTTATGCAAAAGGTGGATTTTGAAGTTTTCTACGAAATGAGCGCTACGAAATTTTCTGCACATGACTGTTTTAGTAGTCAACTTCAAGTTTGATTTCTGACCAAATGAAAAAGATTTTTTGAAATATAAAGGAGGTTTTTCTTCATCACAGGCCCATATACAAAACCTCTCTCAGTTTCTTCAAATCCATCAGGGTGGGAAATTATACACTCATCTTTGAAGCCTATTTTTCAAAATTTTCACTAACCAGATTTATGAAAAAATTGTAAAATTCGACTTGGAGGAGGTCCAACTCAAAATCCACGTGGCATAATGACACATCATTACTCTAGTACACTTATAAAATTAGTTGGTTGCAGTTTATAAGGGTTATTAAATTGATTTGTTGAACTATTAATGAAAGAATAGTCCTTTTTGTATTCAAACTTCGCAAAACAGAAATATCCCTAGGAAGTCTCCAAGTGATGGAATCATGTTTTAAATAGGTCTCTGAGGTGGGAATTCGAGGTGAGAAAGGTGGAAAATCATTTGTATGAGTCCTCAGTCTATAAATGAGAGATTTTTAGAGTTAGAAAGGGTTGGGAGATGTTAGGTATGCACTATTATTGTAATCTTTCACTATCAGTAATATACTTTTGTAACAGCTTGTTTCAGACCCAAGATTCATTATATGTTCTTATATATGCTTGTTTATCTTAGTCCTTTTGATATTTATGCAGTGGCTCATGTGTAATCACCTGGAATCAGTAATATGCTCCAATTTCTTGTACACATGTAGTTGTTGTTTTGTCCTTTATGTGTGATTTGATATGAATATAAGTGCCTTGGATTCCATGACATTTTTTGTTTTGTAATTGAGGTTTACAATGACTCCATAAGCCCAATGGTAGAAACTCCTCTAAATTTTCCACCTGCAATCATATACAATCAATTCCTTATCATAGAGTTAGCCATCTAATAGAGTTTTTATTGAAAAAATCATAAGTTATCTTGAGAGAGCCCTCTCAGACTGAAGAGGCTAATTTTCAGTCAAAAGCTAGTATGAAATAGTTACTCCAAGTTGACCATTGAAGCAACCCAACATGAACACAATTTGGTGATAACAGAAACTATGGCTTTTTACATGGCATTCAAAAATTTACATGCTAAAATATGATGGAAACTATGGCCCTTTTGCATGGAAATTACAAAGCAATTTAATGTGCCAAACATTTGCACAAAGGGAAAAGTACAAAGTTTTCAAACACCCCTTTTACATAGTGTGTACATAAACAAAGAGAACCAATGGTAGAAAAATAAAAATTCCACCCTTTTACATAATATGTGCCAAGTAACATATGCACTTGGAAGGTGAAAATAAGTCGAATCCCCCATTACAAAACACGTGCATCAAAGGACTATGGGTTTAAAAAAAAATGAAACCCACTTCATTCACAATACCGTTTTAGAATATATCACGTGCATATGGCATGGGTTTTAATAGTCTAAAAACTACAATAAAACAAAACCCACCATAATTTGGCCACATGCCATAACATAGGGTGTCCAAAGTTTAAACCCAATTTTTTTTACCAAAGTCTTCGGCCCCACCATGTATGAGGTACTTGGCCCTTGTCATCATAATTATGCAAACAAAATGCAAATATGCGGCAAAGTTAACATGTTTTAATTGGCAGCCAAACCTTGAGGTATATCACCGCGCATTATAAAAAAAATCTTGGCACAAATGAAAAACCCGAAGTTTCTTTTAACTCTACACATGGCACATCGTGAACACACAGGTAGCTTCAGAATTCAATGTCGGCTTCTTAGCAATAGATATGTCGCCTCGTCACTCACAGTAGACTTCAACATTGTACATTGGTTCTAATCTGGATTTCTTACAGAGCTTCTAAACTTGATTGACAATCTCACGAGATACTCCTACTTCAAACAATGTCTAACTAGGACGCAAGTCCAATACTACTTCGAAACATCACCATCACCAACGCCATCTAGAATGCTATCCTGTCCCATAGACTTCACTTTTTTGGAAACAAGGCCCATTGCCTTGTCTAATATCTTACCTAACACACTAAAAGCTGGTTCAGCTCGTAAGGATGCGTATTTCAAAGGGTCATTACAGGGAACTAATGATCTGGCATTTAATTCCTCCGTCACATACTCTAGTAATTTTCTAGTTATATCCTCAAGGAAGTTAGCGATAAGAGCCGAGTTGTTGTGTTCGATGTGAAGTCCGCCAAATCTCAGCCTGCTCTTAGCTCATTGTTGTGGATTCACTAAAAAATATGATTGATCGAGCATATTTGGTGGCACCATTCCACGATTTCATCACTAGAATGCAGATTTTGTGGCACCAAATCCATCGTGCTCAATTTAGGTCGTGCATCTCTTGCTAAAACAAGAGGATATTTAAGCGTGCATATTGCAGATGACATTCCCAATTGCGGTGCTTGCCTGGCCTGTGAGGCGTTACTTTGTGAGCCTCCCTCAGAGGATCTTGTCTCCCCTAAATGACCAGTGAAAATGGGTCAACTTCCAGAGCTTCAACAACCCTGGGTGCATTCCGAGCAACAACTAAACGGATAAATCCTCTTCCAACCTGCCTTTGTCCTTCTGGTGATCTTTATTGCTAAGGGCATTCTCGAAGATGCATGCTACGGGCCCGACTTGGGCGATTTTGAGGGCCAGCTCATTAGGAGTCATCCCATCTGTGTAAATGATCCAATCCCTCAATGCATGATGCAACCTGCGTTTCAATGTTAGGAAAACTGGGGATAATAACGCGATGATGCTCTTCTTTTGCCACACGAAAATCCTCACAAACTGTTGCATCGAGCTGAACGTGTCCTCATCTTCGGTGAGAGTCTCTTACTTAGAGTGCACCTTGGCCTGATTGAGCTTGTGTCCTCTCAGCATGTTGTGTATCTCTTGTGTTAGCTCCTCTAGAGTTTTGTGTCCATCTTTGTGTGTGCACAACCAATATTCCGTGGCTAAGATGTTGAACATCGCCACGTCCTCTTGCCAAGCCTTTAGCTGCAGCCCAATGTCATTCCTAAAGTATGCTCTCACGAAAAAATTCATTTATTTTTGGATGTTTGGGGTGACGAATTTGTATTTTACTACACTGAATAGTCTAGCCACCACAACGTTCAGGGTGGCAAAAGCTTGCACGGTAAGCGTTGGCCTCGACAACTAGAATTTGTGCCCAATGACGACTAAGACTCGGTGCCCTATGCTCAGGTTCATGAAAAATTATTTTACTCTCCCTTTTTTCTCTTGCTTATTGTACATGGCATGATTCCAATAAGTTCCAACCCCATACCAGAACCACTCATACGTGTCAAACGTGGGGGCAAACTCATTCGTTGCAACGTTGGTCAAGCTTCCCATTACAACCTTAACATACAACGCTTCTGACATGTCCTATGGTGTTTTGAATTGTTTTACTTTAAACGTGCACGTCTTGGATGCCCTAGCATCTGCGAGTTGCCTCTCCTCCATAAGGCAATGGTGTCATTATTTGTTGATTTTGAATCAATTTTTTTTTTTAGTGTTTTCCATCAACAAAGGGATGCCTGCCCCCATAAAACTTGAAAGTTTGCAAATGAGTAGAAATAAACATTGCAGAAACATCATGAAATGCTTACCAAACCAAAACCAAGCACTTTCTTCTTGTAATCATGTTTTTCGAATGGTGGATGGAGCCTCCTTCTTCACAATATTTTTCACCATATGTTTGCTTGACTTCCGGGGTGCAACTTACAACACTTATTCTCCCAATGGCCACTGATTTTGCAGAAACTGCAAAAATTATGTCGTTTCCCATTGAACTGTGTCTTCATGATAGGAGGATTCATAAGGTTATCATTCTTCATGGTCTCACTTATCATGGACACATCTGCCTTCTTAATCCACAATTTATTTGTGTGATTCTTAACTACATCACGGTTAAAAGATCTATGGAAGCAATCATTTCTCTTATATGTAAAAGAATAATTTGAATGAATTTTATACCTTCCTAACTTGTCCTTCAACTAACGGGGACTATGAGGCTTAAATCCCTCCTTGGGATCGGGTTGATGAAGAGATGGCTTTTGCTTCAACTACCTTCGAGCATTCTCCTTTCTCTTCTTTTCTGTAACCCAAGCCTGTAAATGGTTGTCTTGGTATTTTTGATCAGCGGTTGTCATTGATGTCAACCCAAGCAGCACCAGGGGCTAACCAAATATTGCATGGGAATTTTGACCTATCAAATTAATATATTTTGGGTCAATAATGCTTTTGATGGTTTCTACTTTTCGAGATGTTTCCGTTGATATATGGCACACCATGTAATTCTTCACGGTTTGAGAGATATTCATGTTTGAAGTTTGTACCCCAGTTAGTGGGCTAAAACCCCATGGGGTTGGGGCATGGGTCATTGAAAAGTCATAATTAATATTTTTTAAGCTCCTAAAATCCCTCCCACATTCACTTGTTGAAGCCCCTATCAACTTAAGCATTCATATAAATTATGATCTTCATCTCCTCCTTATGCATGGGATTCGGCCATCTGAAACAGGTCATCGTGGAATTTTCGCTCTAAATTTTTTTTCTACGAAGGCTCAGAAGCTGAAAGTTCTATGAGGCAAAGCCAAAATCCTGAGGAAGCTGCAGTAAAAATTTTAGATCAAGTTGCGCAATATTTTTGGAGATATGATATGTGGAAGTAAGGGTTTTTGCAGGCTCCTGAAATTCATCTCAAAGAAGTGACCTTGGGAAAATCGTCATAACTCTCTCTCTGAGTATCATATTTAAATTACATAAAAATTGGAAGATAACGCACAGTTTTTAGTTTTCGCTCTATCAATTTCAGAGGCAAATTAAGAATCAGTGACATGTGGAATGTTGTACAAGTGCGCTCTGCTGAAACAGTCCATAATTAGGGCAGTGTGAGAAATTGGGGATAAATCTCTCTTGAAGAATCCAAATTGTGTCAGACCTATGGCATTGGAAAGACGACTCAGAGGAATACTATAGGACCAAAAATAAGATATTGAGGATCTAAAATAACAGAGATACACCATATTCAATATCGAGCTCCTAGAAGGCAAGAAAAAGCTAGATCATGTGTTGTCAAGAATTGCAAAGGACCAGAATTTCTACTGCAGAAAAGAAAACAAGGTGCAACAGAGGGTAGCATGACAAGAGTAGCAACAAAGGTGCATAACAACAACAAGAAGTTCATCATATGAAGTCTTCAAGTGGGCAGCACTGCATATAATCATTGTAAAGGTATCATTGTACTTAGTCATTGTAAATACATTATTGTACAAATTGTAGTAGTGTCTATCTGCCAAGGGTTGAAGAGGTAGTGTTGGGAGGTCTAGGATCATCATTAGGTGGTTGTGTCAAAGTTGGGGTTATGGTCTAGTATATCTTCTTCTTCTACATCATTCTATATCATTGTAAAGTGGACCATTTTCCCTGGTACGAGAGTCCATTCTTCTTTTATTCTTCTATAGGGTGGTAGGGTGGTGCTAGGGTGAGTTGTAGCTCATTGGGTGTTGGGGCATCCGTTCAGTGACTACTGAAGAATATCAGGCATTGGAGCATCCATCCAGTGGGAGCTGGAGAAGAATGCTTTTCTATATTTTAGGAAGTTGGAGCTTTATTTTCAATTGGAGTTGAAAAGAATTATTGGAAAAGAATTAGGTGGTTTTTGTCCTGGAGTGGGTTTCCACCTTAAAAACTGTGTGCATTTGTGTTCCTCTTGTTTTCTGCTATCATTGTAAAAACACTGATAATAATTGAAGATTAACTAATGCTATAATTGAAAGAAATACTAATTCACCCCCCCTCTTAGTATTTACAACAGGTACAACCTCCAATGGCTGGGTGACTCCTTGGCCATTTATGCCAAGTACACCTCCTCTATACCCCATCTTCGTGAGGATCTTCATGCCAACATTAGTTTCATATTGAGAGAGAACAGAACATGAATTAACATTATATACCTCAGTTTGAGAGGCAGCCTCCATCGTCTTAACCTTCTGCAACTTAGAAAATAACTCCTCTTTGGCTCGTAGCATCTCTTGAATCTCCTGCTTATCCCTTTCATCTACCTGTAACAATATTCACAATTCTGAATTATCGGCTTGAATGTTGTCATTTATCTCTTGCACTCTTGGATTCTTTTAGCGCACTTCACTCCTTTTCCCATCTTTCAAAGTAGTCACCTGCTCTGATACCAACTTGATCCTATCATGATTCAAGTACTACTCTAACCATCATTTACGGTATGATGATATTTTATTATACTATGGATTATATAGGTTTAAATGAGCATGTTAGTCCATCGATTATAATGCATAAACACTTAAACATAAGTAAATGAACTTAACATATCAAGAATCACATGCATGTAAGTAAGAGAGAGACAACCGATTGGTAACAGAGTTCACCCCTCCATCTCTTTGGGGCTACATCTTTGGATCTGCTTCAATTTGGATGCAGATTTTCTATATTCCTTCTTCAAAGTAAGATCTCCAAGCTTTATTACATTCAAGCACTATGGTCGATCATTAGCTAAGCACTATGGCTCTCAATAGATAAGCATTCTCTCTTTTCTTCTCCTCCTTGTACAAGGCTCACATAAGGAATATATATAGTTTTCCCTCACTCACTCTCCAAAAAGAGCATTAATTACAAGACCCATAATTGTAGGACCTAATTACAAGGAAGGAAAAACAAGATCCATGAAAGTAGGATCTCCAACTATCTCAGACTCATAATTGGGAACCACCTAAAGACTCTTCAACCATGCCCTTGATTCTTTGAACCTACAATTGAGAAAAATATAGAATTGGTGTGATTTGGTTTCTCACATAAAAACAATTTTCCTAATTACATTAAATGAATAATATGCGAGACAAATTTCCTCTCACAAATATTAATCATTTATATCAAAAGTGAATAATAATTCCTGAGTTTAATAAAGGCTCATAAAATGCATAATTAAATGCATGAGAATCTCATGAAAAGAATTAATTATAATTTCACCCACTTAAGCACTTTGTCACCAACTTCAAATCTTGGCGCAAAGCTCTTTCATGTGTGAAGATCCTTTCCGATCACTGTGGAAGGTAATGCAAGTCAATAGTTTACTGGTATGATCCTCTCAATAATCCTGAAGGGTCCATAAAACCGGGGTGCCATCTTGGCACATGATCCAATCCACAAGGAGATATTATTGGGCTTCATGTGAAAGTACATCTGTTCTCAACCTGAAACTCCTTAAATAACATGTTCTGATTTGCATAGCTCTTCTACCTATCATGCACTTCTTCTTGATTACCTACATTTCCTTCTCTATTTCTGCTAACCTGTCTAGTACAATCAATACCCATGTGTCAACAACAACTTAAGCTGCTCAAAATAGGCCTCACACTCCTTTGTCCATTCAAACTTCTTACCTTTCCTTTGCAATGATGTAATAGGATAAGTAATTTATGAGAATTTCCTAATGAACTTCCTATAATAACCTACTAATCCCATGAAGGATCTTACCTCATCTACATTTCTAGGATCTGCCCACTCCATGACAGCTCTTACCTTTTCTAGATCCAATGTTATGCCCTCCTTAGACACAACATGTCCCAAGTAATGTACCTCAGTCTGAAAGAAACTGCATTTGCTAAGCATAACATACAATTGGTGCTCTCTTAGTAATATCAACACTGCTGCCAAATGCTCGACATGCTCTTCCTCATTTTTAGAATATACCAATATGTCATCAATGAACACAAAAATGAGCTTGTCCAAATAAGGATGCAACACACTATTTATCAAACGCATAAAGGTAGTTGGAGCATTAGTAAAACCGAATGTAACTATAACGAACTCATAATTCTCATACCTGGTCTGAAATTTGTCTTGTAAATTTCCTCTTATTTAATGTGTACCTGATGATATTTGGATCTCAAATCAATCTTAGAGAACATTTTTGCTCCCTTCAGTCGATCAAACAATTCGTCAATCCTCGGCAATGGATACCTTTTCTTGATGGTCACTTTGTTCAACTTCCTATAGTTGATGCACAATCTAAAAGTACCATCCTTATTCTTTACAAACAATACCGGTGTGCCCCATAGTGATACACTTGGCATAATGTATCCTTATTCAAGAATCTCTTTCAGCTGCAACTTTAACTCTACCAACTCAGGTGTGATCATCCTGTAAGGTGGTTTTGATGTTGGAGCTACCCTTGGTACCAACTCAATAGAAAAGTCTACTTCCCCGTGAGGTGGAAAATCTAAAATATATACAAGAAATACATCCTGAAACTATTGTAGAGTTGGGTACCTATTCAAAACATCTACATCCTCAACTTCCTTACCTTTTTCGCTATAAATATGTACCACAAATAACACACACACTTTCCTGTGACTGCACTTGGCCCGCATAGTTGTCATCATCATAACTGATGTGAATTTCTTCTTTCCATGTAAGACCCTTGGTTCCCATTATCATCTAAGCTCTTAATGGATTTTCCATAACAATCCACCTTGGTCCTAGGAAAGTATAGCCAGTCCATACCCAATAGAATACTATATGATCCCAATGGAAATATTTTCAAGTGCATCAATGTAGACCTTCCATTCAGCTTAAATGCACATGCTCTTACCCAATGATGAACTCTATTCTTTGTACCTGTATCCAACTGCACTAAACAATATTATGCATGCATTTATTTATTCAAATCGCACTTATCCACCAAGTTAGGACTAAAATAGCTATAATTATATCCAGGGTCAATCCAAATAGAAATAACTTTATCACAAATATTACCGTCCATCTCAATGATAGATGCCTAGTAATCTTCTTGCCCGCTGTCCACATCTACATAAATACGAGGAATGAACTGCTCAACATCCCCAATAGTATGCACCTCCTGTGCACTATATATATGGTTTTCCATCCTAAATTTGTAGGAAATATATCCTAAGGTGTTTCTTACCGCATGTCCAACACTCCAACCTTCCAGTACCATCACCTCTATAATGATGTTGTTACCCATGTCCTTGTCTAACTGCATTGAACCTCTTTTGTGGTGCCACATTTCCTTTCACTTTTGCATTCTGAGGCATTTTTATTTTCAACTACCATTTACCCTTACCTTTATCTTTCCCTTTCCATCCTTGCTGAGATTCATTCTTATGCTTTGACTATTCATAGCAATGCTTCAATTTCCCTATAACTTCCTCAAGTGACCGAGGCTCACCATACTCAATCCGATGTCTAAATGCTAATGGAAAGCCACTAAAAAATCACTGAAATTTAGCCTTCTCATCTTTAAGATATGGTACATACCTCAATAGCTCCAGGAATTTAGTCGTATACTCTTCATCAGTCAATGATCCCATATTTAGCTCATAAAATTATTTAGCCTTAATGTCATAGTACCTTTCTGACAAGTACTTCTTCCTGAAAAGTATCTTGAACTCATGCCAACTCAAGTCCTCTGTCTTGATGTCTCTGACTCGCTTCACATCTTACCATCAAATGTCTCCTTTACCTTTCAGGCTGAAGATAGAAATTCTGGCCTTCATATTATCTGTGTACTCATGGAACTCAAAGAAATTCTTCATCCCAAGTATCCAATTCTCTGCATCTTCTGGTTTCTTCAAGTCCCCATCAAAATTAGGTGGATTTTCTTTCTTAAATTCATCTGGAAAGTTTCCTCTATCACTCCTCTTGTAAGGATGATAATGATGACGATCATAATGCCTATCTGAACTAGAACTAGAGTAGTACTTGTGTCCATCACCTCTCCATCCAGAGTATCCAACAACCTGCCATCCCTCACTGTGTCATACCTATATAAATCGTGTCCACCAGGAGACCTACTAACGTATGCCCCATTAGTTATATCTTCTTGCCCATGGCTGATTCGAAGTGGCCCTTGTCATTGCAATCATGGAAAACTATGAAGGATTATTTTATTAACCTATGGTTGTTTCTCTTGTACCTATATGATTTTGTCATTTTATGCCTTACAACTCATTATTTCTTCCTTTAAGATTCTCAAAGTGTCTGCCAAATCAGAAGAGTTGTAATATTCCCAATTTTCCATCAGATAATTGGAATATTAGAGTTCTTAATTTTCTTAATTAATTAAGTAAATAAGAGGGTGGAGGGACCCACAAACCCTATATATGAATAAAATCCACTTTTGATATATGTATATGGATATTTTAGATCTAGATCTACATTATGGATTAGTGGAGAAACTTCTTAAGTGAAGGAAGTGTGGAGATCATGGATCATTAATGTAAAATCATGGAGATCTTGGAGGAGGTCAACTGAGATCATGGTGCATTCAAAGTAAGATAATAGAGCACTAATGATGACACAATGGAGGAAGTAGTGCATCTAATGCACACATGATGTATAGAGTGGGAATTAAATGTAGAGATGGTGGAGAACATGGAGAGACAACGCCGTCTTCATGGAGGCTAGTGGCCACATGTGCAACGCAGTTATGAGGTGGGCCAGGGCTATGGAAGGCTCACAAAGCATATAAGGGAGATGAAGGCATCAATAGAAGACATGATTTAGATTATTATTTATGATTTGTTTAGATCTAGATTTTTCATGTGACATTTCTATGCACGCTTATGCTGTTTAGGCAAGTCTGCATTGCTGTTTAGCACACGGTAGTTTTTGAGTGGAAATCCCACCCTTACCCATAAGGGAATTCGAGTGCCTCCTCTGGGAAGGTTTCTTTGAGCTGCTATACATCATCAGGAATTGGTGCCACATTCATCAACTCTCATATGAATATTCAGTCACAGGAATAACGTATTCCTACTTCAGGGTTTGAGAGGTGGAGGTTTTTTCTAGCACTTCAGGTAGGAAATCGGTGGAGGATTCATCCTTTCACGTTATGCTTCAAGATCAGCCTTTCAAGAGCAGCATATTCATATCCGACATTGAGGCCATCATTTCATACCTCCATGCACCAACAATCCCTTCAAGGATTGCGCAGTCCAGTCTTGCAGATTTGAAGGAGGAAGGAAGTTTCCAGTATTTCAGTTAGAAATCCTATGAGGGACCATCTCCTCACTTTGGGCACATAATTTCCATCATCCAAGAGCTTCATTGCAACATATAGAATCAATATATAGAGCCTCCCTCTCTGACAATTCAATTTTCTCCAGCTGTTGTGTATTCAACAGCTGCATCTATTGGAGGAGGTTGGAGGAGACAGATCTTGAGCTTTTGGCTTGAGGAGATGAATGAGGGATAAACCCTCTATGCATTGAGTTTGTTATTCTTCATTAATGCCATAATATCTTCAGATCATGTAGTAGATCTGCATACCCAGCAGTCATAGTTGCAAGGCCTAAGAGGGTGATTTTCCAAGATTTTTAGAT
Source organism: Pinus albicaulis (assembly GCA_034641835.2). Lineage (NCBI taxonomy): Eukaryota > Viridiplantae > Streptophyta > Pinopsida > Pinales > Pinaceae > Pinus > Pinus albicaulis. The sequence continues at coordinate 913,034,172 of CM076571.1, read as the reverse complement.
CTGAAAATCCTTTTTTGGGTTATCTTCGGTATTCATCATAGAGCCCGGATTTAAATTTTCAACATCATTGGAGCTCCAAAACTGCCAAATATACACTTTCATATTTTTTTAGCAGTTGTAGTCCCGACATTTGCAGCAGGGACAACACAATATTCCTTCCAGTAGTCCAGGAGTTACGTAGTCCCTCTTGTGGGATCATTTTAGGGTCATTCTAGGCCATCTATTTGGCATGCATGTCTCATATTTTGAGCACCGTTGTACTAGTTTATCCACCTCCTATATAATAAAATGGATAAACTATTCTATCTATTTGTATGGTGTACTTAGATTACTTATTTACATTGCTGCAGTTCTCATATTTTTCTTTTGTATTAATTCATTCTCTCTTTTGGGATATTACAGTGGTATCAGAGCATGATCTTTGTCTAAGCTTGTGGGCACTTTATCTTTTGCATCAAAAGCAGAAGTAGATAGTAGATATCTATCATGAAGGAGGATTTCAATTTTTCCACTCTTCTCTTTAGATATATTCAAGATCTCTCCAAGGAGGTCAAAAAAATGAAGAGAGATAGGAAAAAGGAGGATCCAATAAGAGTTCAAAAAGAGGAAGGTACCAACACTTCCTATCAGCATGAGAAGCAAAGAGTTTCACATCATTCTACTAGATCCAATTCCTTTGATAAGGAAAGGGAATGGTGTGAATACGAAGGAGACTTGGGGCATGAGACCCTAAGTAAATATTTTTCCGAGTACAAAGCACAACCTAGAGCTCTCAAGGAGAATCTAACTCTCCAACAGTTTTTGCAACTCAAAGAGGAGAGGAGATCCCGCAACACTAATATAATAAAGAGGCATAGATTCTTCTTGCTTACATTTGATGGATATCCCACAAACACATTGAGGGCTTAGAGGGAAGAGTTAGATACATTATTTCTACAATATCTTGTAGCATATAGAGAGGTTGTGGAGATTGCAGTGTTACACCTAGAAGGTGAAGCAGGAGATTGGTGGTTCAGTCATTTGTCACATATGAAAGTGTCTGCTTATACATATTTCATTTAGATACTAAAGAAGAAGCTTGGTAGAAAGAAACTAGAGACATCTCACATAGAGACATATCCCATCATTGAGGAGATAATACAAGAAGAGCCTAAGGAGGATGTCCTCATTATCACTCAGGAGGAGGAGCCTCTACCACCACCACTAGCTGCAGATGTACTTACATCAGGAGGAGGATCACTTGAATATTTGCAAGATGGCCTTAAGCTCTTGACATTTGGAGCCCCATGAATGATTCATGAGATGCATGGGGAGGAGGCAAATACCAACACTGGTACAGTTGAAGAGATGCAACCATCATCCTAACCAACAATTGGAGAGGCCATTGCACCGGTTGGAGGGACTCTTGTAGATGTGCAAGATGTTCCCGAGAATCATCTTATCCAAGGTTTGCATATAATTTCATCTCATATTAGTTCAGTACCTCATATTGAGATTTGTGAGACCATGCCATCAGGGCAAGTGCATAATCAAGGATTAGAGCACCTTACTGATTTGGAGCAAAAAATTATCACTGCACATAGGACCCTTGATTTGATCAAGGAGGAGATGTATATCTATCCTAGTTTGTCATGGTTGAGCTACACCCAACATTTTATGTTGAAGTGTGGAGTTGCAGAACATGGGAAGAGCACAATCCTATTCAGTATAGTGCCAGACTATGAGTTTAGAATTATATATGGCCATGAGACAACACATGTATCACCATGTAGATCTATAGAGCTGTCACTGAGCAGCAGTGATGAGAAGAGGACCCCATTATTATTGGAGGATTCTGAAGGTAGATTCACTCATGAAGCACTGGAGGGACAAATGATAGATGGTAGACATCTTATGATGGAGAGCATTCCCCATTATCATGATGGAGTTTCCTTAATGAGCACCTCACAACTCAAAGAGGAATGTCTACCTACAACATGTATGGAGCATTATGGGTTCCAATGGGCCATTGATGAGTGGATCTCATGGAGAGACCTCAAAGGAGGTGCACTTCAAAATTTCATGGAGTGAAAAGCTATTCAAATGGAGGATATTGGTATTCTACCTTGGGTGGATACCAATATTGAGCTTGGCATGATTCATCATCCACGTTGGGATGAATGGATCCAGATGAGGAGTAGGAGGTTGTGAACCTTCTTGCAGATCTATGATACCAGGCAGCAAGAAGCATGCATGCGCTGGTTGCTTTTAGGTGAGTATGGATACTACCCAAAATCTCACATTTGTAGGATCCATGCCAGGTATATCACTAATGACATGTAGCAGCAGGAGGCATGGTTTCGCTGGTTATTGATGAGAGAGTTTGGACATCTCATGATATATCTTATGTCCATATATTTTCTTTTGTTTGGGATATGTCTCATGTATTTACATGTATTTATGTTTGGGATATATCTTATGTTCATGTATGTACTTGGGTTTGAGACATGGCATAACTCTCAATGATGTGGCAGAAGGGAGCTTATCTGTATTGTTTTGATGTAACATACCACATGTCAATCAGAATGTTGTTGCTCCATGACTTGCATCATGATGATGTAAGGAGGAAACAAGAATCCTTGTTGCTTTGGTTACTTTTCGGAGAGTATGGGCTGATTTCTCCCCATACATTGCATGACATTGATGGAGGATGGCAACAAGAGGCCTTACTACATGGGCTTTTGTTGAGAGATTGTGGTCACTATACTTGGTATAATGATGATGTGATGGGGCAATAAGAGGCATTGCTACGGTGGCTTCTTTTAAGAGAATATGGCCACGACATTTGGTACAATGATGATTTGGTGTGGTAGCAAGAGGCATTAATACGGTGGCTTCTTTTGAGAGAGTATGGCTCTCATACTTATATTGATGCTACTTTGGCATGGCAACAAGAAGTGTTGTTGCGGTGGCTTCTATTGGGAGAGTATGGCTCTCTTGGTTATTTTCATGATGATCGAGCATGGCAGTATAAGGCTTTGCTGTGGTGGTTGTTATTAGGAGAGTATGGTTTGACATTGTAAATGTTCATCCATATGTCTCTAATTCTTGTTTTGCACTATGTTAATGTGATGTTTGGATCCTATAAGACCAAGAAGGCTAATGATGAGAGCATTGAGAGATGAAATCTACTCTATGTAACATGGGTTGGAAGGATAGTTCACGATTTGGGACTTTCCACTTTGGGAAGAAACCAATTCATTTCATGTATCTCATGTATAAAGGAGATTTTTGGACATCATATGGTTTCCACTTGGAGATTCATTGATGAGGAGAGGCATCTAAATTTTCAGTTGGAGGTCATTCTAGACATTCTAGAGGGGCAAATTTGGAGCTGGGCATGCATTACACAATGTGGCAGCAGGGAAGGCCTTCCATATGAGAATTCCATTTGGAGGGAGGATGTTTTTTGTATCATCCAATTTTGCAGTTGCTTGAGGACAAGAAACATTTTGGCGGGGAGAATATTCCCAATTTTCCACCAGATAATTGGAATATTAGAGTTCTTAATTTTCTTAATTAATTAAGTAAATAAGAGGGTGGAGGGATCCACAATCCCCATAGATGAATAAAATCCACTTTTGATATATGCATGTGGATATTTTAGATCTAGATCTACATTATCGATTAGTGGAGCAACTTCTTAAATGAAGGAAGTGTGGAGATCATGGATCATTAATGTAAAATCATGGATATCTTGGAGGAAGTCAACTGAGATCATGGTGCATTCAAAGTAAGATCATAGAGCACTAATGATGACATAGTGGAGGAAGTAGTGAATCTAATGCACACATGATCAGGAGAGAGTGCGAATTAAATGCATAGATGGTGGAAAACATGTAGAGACAAAGCAGTCTTCATGGAGGCTAGTGGCCACACGTGCAGTGCAGTTATGAGGTGGGCCAGGGCTATGGAAGGCTCACAAAGCATATAAGGGAGATGAAGGTAGAAATATAAGGCATTATTTAGATTATTATTTCTGATATGTTTAGATCTATATTTGTCATGTGACATTTCTATGCACGCTTATGCTGTTTAGCTAAGTCTGCAGTGCTATTTAGCACACGGGTGTTTTCGTGCGGAAATCCCACCCTTACCCTTAGGGGACTTCAAGTGCCTACTTTGGGAAGATTTATTTGAGATGCCATACATCATTCGACATTGGTGCCACATTAAACCACTCTCATATGCATATTCAGTCACGGGAATAACACATTCTTGCTTCAGGGTTTGAGAGGTGGAGGTTGTTTCTATAACTTTAGGTAGGAAACCGGTGGAGGATTCATCCTTTCACCTTGTTCTTCAAGATCAACCTTTCAGGAGCAACATATTCATATCCAAAATTGAGGCCATCATTTCATACCTTCATGTAACAACAATCCTTTCAAGGATTGCGCAGTCTAGTCTTACAAATCTGAAGGAGGAAGGAAGTTTCCAGTATTTCAGCTGGAAATCCCATGAGGGACCATCTCCTTACTTTGGGCACATCATTTCCATCATCCAGGAGCTTCATTGCAACATCTAGAATCAAACTATAGAGTCTCCCTCTTTGACAACACATTTTTCTCCAGTTGTTGTGTATTCAATAGCTACATCTATTGGAGGAGACAGATCTTGAGATTTTGGCTTGAGGAGATGAATGAGGGATCATCCCTCTATGCATTGAGTTGGTTGTGCTTCATTAAAACCATCATATCTTTAGCTCATGCAGTATATCTGCATACCCAATAGTCATAGTTGCAAGGCCTAAGAGGGTGATTTTCCAAGATTGTTAGATCTGGAAATCCTTTCAGGGTTATCTTGGGTATTCATGATAGAGTTCGGATCTAAAGTTTTAGCATCATCAAAGCTCCAGAACTACCATATCTACACTTTTATATTTTTTCCGGAAATTTTAGTCCCAAAATTTGCAGCAGGGACAACGCAATATTCCTTCCAGCAGTCCAACAGTTATACAATCCCTCTTGTGGGATCATTTCAGGGTCATTCTAGGCCATCTCTTTGGATTGAGTGTCTCATATTTTGAGCACTGTTGTAATGGTTTATCCACCTCTTATATAATAAAATGGATCAACTAATTTGTCTATTTGTATAGTGTACTTATATTACTTTTTTACACTGATGCAGTTCTCATATTGTGTTTTTGTATTACTAAATTCTCCCTTTTAGGATATTAAAAGAGTTCCCACCACACTTCTCATATGATTCATAAGGAGAGTATTTGTAGTCTACCATATTGCTATTCATTTTAATCTCTTTCTTGCAAAGAATACTATGTCAGCTAAACCAAATCACAATAAACTAAGGTACCTTACTATAATTTAGGGAGGATATCTCATCTGCAAGATCATTCAAATCAGTGTAATACATGTACAAACATAATCATACCAACATATAGACATATAACAAATAAGTGTACCAACACATAAACATCATTCTAGCTAGTGTCCAGTCATCAATGCATGACCATATCACTACACATACTATGACCTCATGCATGAAAACATCAACCATACCAATGCACTGTTGAGTCCCGAATTTGCCTCTTTTCCATACACTTTTCCATATCTTTTTCACTCACCTAAACCTCCAAAATTGTCAATATCATGTGCAAAAGGGTATCTAACATGGTTTTTAATTATGTTTGTGTGTTTTCTATTTGATTTAGATTTTGTTCATACAGTTGCGGAAACTTGTCACTTTCCGCAGCTGCTGCAACTTTCCGCAGCTATTTTGTGGAAATCGATGTTACAGGTGTCTACGAAGGAAACGAGCCACATGGGCAGGCTAGGAATGACAAGGACATGGTTCGTATCCTATTGGTTCAAGTAAATTCGTCAAAGAAAGCCGCGGTCAAAGCCATCCACGTGGAAGTCAACTATGGAGTTCTATGTCGGCTGGACTCTGTTTCGTGGCATATAAACATCCATACGGCCGTTTCTAAGCTTGCGGAGGTTAATTGACATATGTGCAAAGTTCTGGAGTTGAATTCAAGCGCCCACCTTCCATAGATCCGTTTTCCAACATGGCCATATTCCTATATCCGTGGCCTTAGTGGTCTACGTGCTGGCTGCTATCATAAACTTCAGGAGACAGTTACATTTTATTGTTTTATAAAGAGCGTTTGCATACGGACGTAGAGTTAGTTGTTGAGTTGTTAATTGATAGTTGCTGTGCGTACTCTGTTATGTTAGCTTTGTAGTGATTACGCTGCCTTGAGCCGTAATACTACCAGTCTGTAATGAACTTCTTTTTAATGTGAGAAAACTCTGTTTTATAACTTAATTCGTGTTTGAGGATTGTACCAGAGCTGTGTAGAGGGCCCCTGCTCAGCCGAGGTTCTGTGTATTAATGTATATATATTTCATTTCATTTCTTTAAAAAGTCATTGTATCATAATCCATTACATGTTCATATTTCATAGTTGTTTCATTTTTGTTCATACATTTCTATAATTTCCATTGCATTCTTGTCTTTCATGTTTTTATGATTGTTAAATCACTGATCAGTTTTCTTGTGCAGGTTTTAGGTAGAAAGCCCGGGCATTTTCATAGTATTTTGGCTAATGATATGAGACTAACATTATTCTGCTGCTAGTTTCCTTTTCATAGCATTTGTTTAACTTCAATCTTGCTTTGTACATTTCAGTTTTGTTTATCTGATTCAGTAGTTAAATTTAAATATATTAAGCTACTCATAGTGTCTTCGGTTACCTCCGAAAGCCACAGCTGGACTGATGGTGAGGGGCTGCATGATGAAATGTGTAGTTTAGTATTAGTTTCTTTTCTGCAAAATTAGATATATTAAGCTGCTCATAGTGTCTTCGGTTACCTCCGAAAGCCACAGCTGGACTGATGGTGAGGGGCTGCATGATGAAATGTGTAGTTTAGTATTAGTTCCTTTTCTGCAAATTTAGATATATTAAATCATGTATGACATCTTCAGTTGCCTCAGAAAGCCACAGCTGGACTGATGGCGAGGGATTGAATTATGTGTGTATGGTTTAGTATTAGTTTACTTTCTGCAAATTAAATAATCAGTTACACAAGTTGTTTATTATTACTTCCGCAAGTCATAGCTGGTCTAATGATGAAGGGTCGGAAAATGAATTGATGTAATCTGATTTAGATTTATTTCATTGCAATTTTGAATTTCCATAAGCGTAGTTTCTTTTGTGTTCAGTTGGCAGCAAGAATAGTTTAGTTTTCATGATCACTAGTTTCTTGTTTTGATTCATTAGATTAGCAGCACCTTTTCATTTCAGCAGTACACTTTTACTTTCTTTCAAGTCTTGTCATTGTAATTTCAATTTGCTTTTAAAGTTTCAAGATTGGTAAATCATTATAGGGGAAATCACTTCCTTGAACAAATATAACCAAACTTGCTTTTCACTTTAGAATTTCCATTTCACCTTAGAAAGACCAAAAACGACAAAAAGTTAGGAAAGAGGTTATCTTGCACATATAGTGCGCCACACTTCATCAGCTTACGATTCCCGGATTGACAATTAAATGCAGCAATTTAGGACACACTAAATTGACCAAACATGCACACGAAAAATACACAAGGATAAGCATGGACAATGCACAAGCATAAATACAGACAATACACAAGCATAAACACAGATAATACACAAGTGTAAACACATGTAGCCAAGCATAAATGGAAAATACCTATGAAAACATGTAACAACATGCAACCAAGCATATACAAACAATACATGAAGGCACTGACACACATAACAATGCATAACCAAACATACACTCATGACTACATACTTCACAACAACAACATCCTCTTTCACACGGCGACATGACTACAACCATAACCGACACCATGCATATGCAACAAGCACCTAGACCACAAGGATGATTAACACACATGCAATCGATATGAATGCATGGCCAACACACATCACCCATCTACTCCAAGGATGATTTGATACAACTCTGTAACACCCTCATCCCACATCTACTCAAGTAACTGACCAACCAGGGTAAACGTGTGACGAAGAGTTACTATGATTCGATTCAACCTCCTAGGTGACATTAAGGAAGTGGAATCGAAGAAATACATCACAAAAACATTCCACATCAACAAAAAAACTCCCAGGAGTCATCCCAATGACTCACGTATCCAATTACTGGGTCCCATTGAGGTTTTAGCCCATAAAATCCCCAGACGTTGTTGTGAAACCAGCTCCAAAAATAGAAGAAAAGAGAGATAAACGCCTTATAAATCAGCCACTTCGAGGGGGCAACCTCCAATAAATTACATAAATGAACAATTATTGGATGATACAAATGAAAAACCACCTTTCTATATATAGGAGTCCATGGGGCCAAAATGTAATCCTAGCCGACCTAACGATAATAATTTAAGGGCACAATAATAACAACATGGGGGTTACAGGGGTACAACAATAACAATAAGGGGGTTAAACTAACAACAATAAGGGAATATACCAGTAATATAAGGACCTAACATGCTCCTCTCCTTAAAAAATGTGTTGTCCTCAATGCTTGAGTAGCTCCAGGTGCTTTTGTATAAAATTCTCATCCTCCCATGTAGAATATTCCGTGGGTAAGTTCTTCCATTTGATGAGATACTCTGAAATTGCTCGATTTCGTAGTTGTCAAGTTCTTGTTTCCGTGACTGCTTCAGGTTCCAATATGGTTTTTCCTTCCTCATGAAGTTCTAACAATATTGTTTGAACTAGAAGTTTGTCCCCTATAACCTTTTTTAAGCATGAAACATGAAAAATTGGATGCACTCGCGAAGAATCAGGAAGCTCCAATTTGTATGCCATAGTACCAATATTTTGCAAAACCTTGTAAGGACCATAGTACTTTGGTGATAATTTATTATCCTTCTTAGCTTGCTTGAGGGACATTTGTTTGTATGGTTGTAGCCGTAAAAATACCCAGTCTCCCACATCAAAACTTCTCTCACTGCGATGTTGATCTGCCTGTTATTTCATTCGATTTTGTGCCAAATTTAGCTTATCCTTTAAGAGTTGGAGAACTTATTGTTGATGCTTGATGTGATCCTCTGCTGCTTGAACCCTAGCATTTTCCATTAAATAAGATGTGATGGATGGTGGATGATATCCATAAAGTGCCATAAATGGGGTCATTTTTGCTGTAGTATGGAAGGAAGTGTTATACCACCATTCAGCTAGAGGTAACCGCTTGACCCATTGTGCTTGCTGATCAGATATAAAACAACGAAGATATCCTTCCAAAAATTTATTCACTATCTCTGTTTGACCATTGGATTGAGGATGATAAGATGAGCTATGAGCTAGTTGAGGACCCAAACAAGAAAATAATTTCGTCCAAAAATTTCCTATAAAAATGGTATCTCTATCACTTACAATAATCTTCAGGTTTCCATGTAGCTTTTAAAATGTTTCCATAAATGCAGTAACAACTGTACTTGCTTTAAATGGATGAGATAATGCACAAAAGTGTGCATACTTGGTAATTCTATCAACTACCACAATGATGACACTATTTCCTTCGGACTTAGGTAAACCTGGGATAGAATCCATTGAAATCTCCTCCCAACGTTGACTTGGAATGGATAAAGGTTGTAGAAGACTTGGGGTTTTAATTGTCTCCACTTTATTTTGCTGGCAAACCAAACATCCCGCCACAAATTTTTGAATATCAGATTTAAGGCCATCCCAAAAAAATTCTTTCTTCACCCTGTGGTAAGTTTTTAAAAATCCCAAGTGTCCTCCTAAAGGAGAAGTGTGCAATTCCAAAAGAATATTTTGTTTTAGTTGGGAATTCTTGAAAATATATAAGCGATCTTTGTACCATAAGGAATCATTTTTCCAACTAAATGTATTAGATGTACTAGGATCTTGCTGCAACTTTTGAATGGGAGTCCACACTTCTTCTTCCTTCTTCCATTCATTCCTTGCTTCGGTTATCCAATCTAGTTGGATGATTGAAATGGCACAAAGCAATGCTTCCACCTCTTCATCCTTTCTTGAGAGTGCATCTGCAACAACATTTAGCTTCCCTTTTTTGTAGACGATTTCAAAGTCACAACCCAACATCTTTGTGACCATTTTTGCTACTCTTCTGAAGATAGTCTTTGTTCCAAAAGGTGTTTAAGACTATCGTGATCAGTTTTTACCTTGAAGTGTCTTCCCATTAGGTAAGGTCTCCATTTCTTTAGTGCATGTAGTATTGCCAACATTTCCTTCTCATAAATAGCCTTTTGTAAATAATTTCCTTTGATTGAACGACTTTCAAAAGCAATGGGTCTTCCTTCTTGCATTAAAACATCACTAATTCCATTTCCTGAGGCATCACATTCCACAATAAAGGTTTTTGTGAAGTCTAACATAGCTGAGATTGGTGCTAGGCACATTGCCTCTTTAAGATGTTCAAAGGCCTTAGTTGCTTCATGAGTCCATGAAAATGCATCTTTCTTCAATATTGTTGTTAGAGGTGCTGCTATTCTCCCATAATTCTTAAAAAACTTGCGATAATACCCTGTTAACCTGAGAAATCCATGCAACTGCTTTATGGTTGTGGGGACTTTCCATTCCTTATTGGCTTTAATTTTGTTACGGTCTACCTTAACACCCTCGTGAGATACAATATGACCCAGATATTCCACCTCTTGTACTCCAAAGAAACATTTGGGTGTTTTTGCATATAATTGTTTCTCCTCCAATAGTTTGAGCACCCTGTCAACATGTAGAAAATGATCCTTCCAAGACCTGCTATAGATTAGTATATCATCAAAAAATACTAGCACAAATTTTTTAAGGGAGGGTTTGAAAATGGAATTCATCAACCCTTGAAATGTAGAAGGTGCATTGGTAAGGCCAAAAGGCATGACCAAAAATTCTTAATGACCCTCATGAGTTCGAAATGTTGTTTTATGAATATCTTCAGTCTTCATTCTAATTTGATGATATCTTGAATGAAGATCCAACTTGGTAAAATAAATTGCTCCACGTAGTTCATCCAATAATTCATCAATAACAGGAATGGGAAATTTATCTTTAATAGTGAGCTTATTGAGCTCCCTATAATCCGGACACATGTGCCATGATCCATATTTCTTGTGCACCAATTCTACAAGAGCAGAGAAAGAACTTTGTCTAGGTTGAATTATACTATCCTCTAACATTTCTGCAATCATACGTTCAATTTCGCTCTTTTGGACATAAGGATATCTGCAAGGCCTGATGTTTGGAGGAACACTTCCTGGAATCAAATGAATAGCATGATCATGATCACGAATAGGTGGGAGTCCTTTGGGAGTATCAAACACCTTGGAATGATTGTCCAAGACTTTTTGGATATTTGGAGAAATATATGATTTTGATGTTGGAACTTCTGGTGAGCATAATTGTGCAATTACGCCCCGTTTTTATTTCTTAAGAAGATTTGTCATGACATTAGAGCTTATTATATTTCCTGGCTTCCCTACGATACCCCGTAATTTGATTTCCTTTCCTTCCGAAAAAAAATTCAAGAAAAGTTCTTGAAAATAAAAAGCTACCGTCCCCAAATATTGTAACCATTGTAATCCTAGTACAACATCAGCACCTCCCATTAGGATGGAAAGCATTGGAATATTCAATATATATTCCCCCATGGCTAGCTTAATATTATGGCATTTTCCAGAGAAATTTATAGTTACTCCATTTGCAACCATCACTTGACATTCTGGTGCTAGGTATAGGAAACAATTCAATTCCTTGGCTACCTTACAATGAATAAAATTATGGGTACTACCCGAATCAATCAACACTATTACCTTTTTCTTCTTGATATGTCCTTCTATCTTGAGAGTTTGAGGAGTGGAAATTCCTGCCAATGCATTACACGATATGGTCGAACTCATTTCTTCCTCTTCTAGGGCTGGTTCCTGGTGTATATCCTCTTCTTGTTCATTTTCTTCTTCCTCTTCACAATCTATGTAAAATAATTTCTTCTCAGCACACTTATGACCTTTAGTGTATTTGCTATCACAACTGTAGCAAAGCCCTTTTGCTCGTTTTTCTTCCAATTGTTGTGGTGTCAACCTTGTAGGTTGTGGAAATCTAGGCGTAGCAACACTTCCTTCTTTATAGAATTGAGTGGTAGGCTTCCTTGTCGCCATAATTTTACATTCAACTTTTCTTGCCAACCTGAATGCCTTCTCTAATGAATTAGGTTCCAAAACGCGAACTTCATGTTGGATGTTATCCTTTAAAGTGCCTATGAAGAGATCAATCCTGTGTTCCTCTGGAATATCAGTTACCCTTATATTCAATTTTTGGAAGTTCTCAATGTGCTGCCCCACTAAACCCTTTTGTTTGAGATTTATCAATTGGCTAAAGAAGGTGTTGCTCTTTGTATCCTCATAATGTGCTATCATTTCCTCTGTAAAAATTGACCAAGTGACAATTTTTTTATGGGAGAAAAGCCATCGATACTATACAAATGTATTTTGTTCTAAATGCAAAGTTGCAATGCGTACCTTTTGTGTGTTTTGCACATTATTGAGATCAAAATATTGCTCCATATCTAGTATCCATGTTATGGGGTCCTTGCCATCAAGCTTCCTCATATCCATCTTTTGAATATGGTGGTTCTTCCATCCAACATTAGTGTTTATGAAATCACGATTAACATTTATTTTTTTCTCATCATGAGTTTCCTCTTCTATCTTTTCGCCATTAGGAAAGATTGCTTGTATCAACTTTTCCAAACCTTCGATGTCTACTTTTAGATCATTCTTCATGTTTTCCATGTTGTATTTCATTTTTTCATCGATCTTAGCTTCCATGTCATCCATCTTAGCTTCCATGCCCACTTCCATGCCATCCATCTTATATTCCAAACCATTCATCTTAGCTTCCACGCCTTTCTTCAAACCATCCATCTTAGTTTCCACGCCTTTCTTCAAAACTTCCATTTCATTTTTTGTTGCTATTTGCAATAGCGAAATTTGGTGCTCTTGCTCTTATAATTTTGATATCTCATGTTGTGTTTCTTCATCTTCATGAGTCATAGTAGAGCCTTTTGAAGGCTTAATGGGTGTTGAATTCTTTTTAGGAGGCATTTTAGAACCAAATACTGATATCTATTCTTCAATATTCCCTTGGAATAAATTCAAACTATTTTTTTTCAAACGAGACTTATGTATTTTGAAAAAAACACACACCTTTTTCTTGCTTTTGAGGAGCTCGATATTGAAACTGAATTATCTCTGTGATTTCAGATCTTTAATATCTAAAATTTGGCCCTGAGGTATCCCTCTGAATCCTCTTTTTAATGCCACAGTTCTGACCTGATTTGGATTCTTCAAGGCAAATTTATGTCCAATCTCCCACAATGACCTAATTATGGACTGGTTCAGTAGAGCGAACTTGTATGGACTTTCCACGTGTCACTGTTTGCTCCTTTGGCTTTGAAATTGATAGACAAGAAACTATATTCCTTTTACTTCGAGCCACTTTTTACAGAATTCCAATCCGATGCTTAGAGAGAGAGTTATGACGATTTTCCCATGATCACATCTTTGAGATGAAATTCGGGAGCCTGAAAAAGACCTAACTTCCACATATCATATCTCCAAATATTGCGAACCAAGATCTAAAATTTTGTGATGATGTTCCTCTGAATTTTTACTTTGCGCTCTAAAAATTTCAGCTTCTGAAATTTTGTAGAAAAAAAGTTATAGAAACAATGCCACAATGACCTGTTTGGTGCAGTGAAACCCTAGAATCGAAAGCTCTGATACCAAATGTTGCGAAACCAACTCCAAAAATAGAAGAAAAGAGAGATCAACGCCTTAGAAATCAGCCACTTCGAGGGGGAAACCTCTGATACATTACATAAATGAAAAATTCTTGGATGATACAAATGAAAAAACCTCCTTTCTATATATAGGAGTCCATGGGGCCACAATGTAATCCTAGCCGACCTAACGATAATAATTTAAGGGCACAATAATAACAATATGGGGGTTACAGGGGTACAACAATAACAATAAGGGGGTTACACTAATAACAATAAGGGACTATACTATTAATATAAGGACCTAACAGACGCTCCCACAATATGGGCATGGGTGCATTTGAAAGGATATGGACGCTCCCACAACATAGGCATGCGTGTGTCCAAGGACTATTTTCCTCAGACTTGTGTCAACGTCCCTGGGATTTGAGCCATTTTTTCAGGGCCAGAGCCCAGGTCATTTCCTGGAATTCAATGACAAGTTCAAAAATTAATTGTAACAACAAAACAATGATACATTTGCAAAAACATTGAAAGATCATAGACTAGATCCCTACTAGCCATGGCAGGAATTTCATCAAACACATCACAAATATGTAATCTACAAGTTTAAACAACAAATCTAAGCATAGGGGTCTCATACTTATCTAAGAATCGCTAATAAGCATTGTTCCCTTATATCATTAGTTTCTTTATCATCTATTAGGTCATAGATACATTGTTTATTCATTTACAAATAAAAAACATGAGGAGATCCATACATCATCATTGTTAGAATACATGCTTATAATCAACACAATAAAAACAAAAATATCGGGGATACATCAGTCATATAATCCACATATAAACCAATACATTTACACATAAGATGAAAAGGAATTAACTTCTTATTAATGAATTTAAATACCAACTGAGGATGGGACTACCACGTTCCACCTGACCATATATTGGTTGATCCAAATCTCTCTTCAGCTAATCACTCTCGTGCCATATTCCAAGCATGAATGTGGGACTCATAACTATCCAAAAAGAACCAAACAAGCATGGATTATACCATAGTTCTTCACCTACAACATGAGGAATTTTACTTCCTCCTAGTCTCTCGGGCTTTACCTTAATCCAAAGTCTGATCCAGGGATCACTAGGACCTATGCCGAGACCTACTCTCCAGGATTTACCATACATCCCATCTCGTGACTACTAGGCTTGAAAAAGAGCACCCTCTTGGATTTAGCGTATATCCTGCCATTCACCGGCAAGGATTCCTAGGCTCACTCAGGCACACAATACTTAGCTTTACCACAAACCACATTCTGGTTCAGGGGTCACTAGGCCAATGGCTTTACCATAATCCACAGTCTGGTTTAGAGATCACTAGGCCATTTGTTTTTCCTTTTGGAGATCCACCCCACTCAGCTTGGAATCCATTTGGAAATCTAGCTCAACCAAAACATGAGAACCCATCACATCAAGGCCATCCGGAAATGGAAAGGATAGGCTAAAAAAAATATCACACCTAGCAAAATCCATGCCATGACATAAAGTAACCACATGAAATACCATGCATGCCAATATAGCAAGGAAATCACACATGTAAATCAACATCTGCAAAGAATCATGTTGTAGTTTCTTGATTCTGCTCTTCCATGCTTGATCCTTCCTTCCTCTTGCCTTGTTTTCCTTTCTTAATCCAATTCCAAAGTTCTCCAAGATAACTCTAAGTTTCCAAGAGTGAGAGAGAGAGAGAGAGAGAATAATGAGAGAGCTCCAAAATTGAACTGAAAAAAGGTACCAACTGATCCTCATAGGCATTTTTATCAATCGGGCCTATATTTTCTTCATTTTCCTCCCCACATGTAACCTGTGACCTTTCACTCCTTTTCCCCTAATTTCCATCATTTTCATAAATAAATGCCAATAAATGCCACTTTGCCTTTCGAAGACCTTAGCCTTTGCCTTTGCCAATTTCCATAGCCATCATAACTTAAATTAACACCCACTAGGATTTTTTTCCCTAACACTCAGCTTGGAATAAGTGTCCCATCAACCATGGTTATTATTTTTTCCTTTATTAAATTTTATTACATGGAATTTTCACTAGGGCTATTACAACTTCACTCAGAAACCTAAAAAAAAAGGTACATTAGAAACTCAGTCAGAACCCTATGGAGCCTACATAAGATATGTCTGCTATAAAATCAGACTGATGAATGTTAACATTCACAAAATATTAATTTACCTAGAAAACTCCATGTAGTACTAGAAACTAACCATCAACAATAACAAGAGGAAAATAAACATGTCTCTAAGGGAGAGTACAAAAAAAACTACATTGATTGCGATTATAATAAAGAGTCCACTAAATTTTTTTGCATAAAAGTTAGATGGTATAAAGGAAAACTGCCTCTTTTGATTATATTAGTGGACTGCCATTCTTCAAAGGAAATGATTCCATAGGTCAAGGCAATAGCTCTTTAAGATAAGGAGTTCACCTTGCATTCGATTTCCAATAAATAGGTTGGAAAGTGAGATAATGGAAGCTTTCCTTTAATACCATTAACATGTCTTGCATACCTAAGACTGAGTACGTGGCACCGTCTATTCTAATTATTATCATATCATTCACTTTATGCTTTACCTAAAAACCAGATGAAATAATTTCTAGATTGTGAATGTACATTTATTGGTTGTGAATACAATTCAAATATTAAAAAAAATTCACATTTATATTCATGCTTTAGATGGGAAAAGAAAAAACATTGGAATTTCCATTTGTATATTGATTCATATTTTGTTAAGACTTAGATTTTTTTTTTAAAATGGAGTTTCAAGGATATTTAATAAAGACTAACACTTTGCTTGTTGAACACTAACTAATCAATGAATAATCAATGTTTTTTCATTTATATATTGACATTTTTGGTTGGCTAGTTCTATGATCATTGACATAAATAACATATTCTTAAGTAGCTTATAAACGTTCATCCTTAGAAAAATGGGTGGTGTAAGGTTGTGAACCAAATTATTGTATAATTGTTACATGCTTATGATTACAAGCATCTTAAAATTAACCATATATTTAATGTTGTTATGATCAAGCAATTCATCAATTGACTTAAATATTGTTTCCTGATACTTTCAAATCTCCTTCGCAAACACCTTTTAACTTAGTTTCTATGCATATTCAAGTAATGAAAAGATTAATAGTCATATTGTGTGAAATTTTTACATCAAATTGAACAAATCCAAGAGAAAGTGAAAATTCTAAAGCCCAAAGGGGTTGGATCCAGTGGTGGAAAGCGAGGAGCTTTTTCACTAATGGGCAAGGTTCCATTCCCATAAGGGTTTAACCTAAATCCATGGGGGCACCTTGAGGTAATGGTTGAATGTGTGGTTTCATCCAGAGATATTATATTAAATGATCCTGTGATCCGTGCATACATAAGTGGATCAAATCCTACCCCCATGTCCTTTATTTTTTTTACTCCCAATGAGGGTGTTTATGGTAGACGATAAGGGGGTTGGAGGACATCAACCCTTGGATTAAAGCCACGTTCCATCATAATACACCTCCAAATCTAGGCATTAAATACCTTCAAAATCAATTGAGACACTACCCTCCTTTCTTAATGCTCCACATTAATCTCAATTGTGCAAATGTATTTATAGTTTTCATCAAGGGTGTTAGATCTAAGGCCTTGAATATGGTTTCCATTATTGCTTTGGTTCTTGGCTCCTTGTTTTTTCCTTATCCCACCATGAATTTCAATAAAGACTCCCATTTAAAAGCTCCCTCACCTAGTTTCCTCCCCCTTTCTTATATTTTTCCCTTGTTGGATCTAATAGTGGAGGAAGGATTTGAATTTGTGATGGAAAACTTAGCCCACGTCCTCTGGGATAATATCCTTCTCTTATTTGAATTAAATTCTCTATGAAATTATACTCTGAGTGCCCTTGGTCCTATTGAATTCTTCCTCCCCTTGGCTATTATGACCCACCCTCAACCCCATCGTCATAGGGGAGGTGGAGGACGTTGAAGTGTTGGAGGTTCATGCACTTGGTTCCATGTTGAGTCTTTAGCCCACCATTATCAAGCTCACACCTAGCCAGAAATTGATTCAGAAATCAACATGATAGAGGAGGAAGTTTGTTGTGTCTTCAATGAATTCTTGACTAAGAGGATATGGATGGAATTGCAACCTAGATCTTGGATACTAGGAACACTAAGAGCCATAAAAATCACTACCTATATGTTGTTGATATATATTGGCATGTCAAGTTACTTCTGAGGAAATTTATGGTAGATCAAAGGGAATCCTATGACAACCTTATGCACAAATTATAGAAGTTGAAGTTATTGATGTTGGATGTGGAGGGTTATCTATCTCTCCTTGAAATGGGTTCACCTTTATGCCCATTGGTGACACCCCATTGCAAGGGTGTTTACCAACCCATCGATCTAGACAACTCTTTGTTTTCATGAATTACATGTTTCGCTTTGTTGCTTTTATGTTTACTTTGCTCAATTTTTTGGTCGCTTTAGTGCTTATTCTAGGGTCTAATTTTTCCACTTATGTAATATCCCAAAGTAGGGAATTTCTACACTATTGGGAATATCTTAAGATATTCCAAATGTGGAGATCTAGCAATATGTAAACACAACAATGGAGGAGAAGTGATAAATAAACTCATAAAATGTGAGAGATATTCATAGCCATAATATTGAGTTATAGCAGCAACAAATGCATATAATATCTTGAAGAAATTTTTACTCAAGATAGGCAATGATCGGCCTCAAGAAACAAGTACATAAATCATGAAAAAACACTGCTACACAAGTGTACACAAGCTATGACTACACAGTTTTATAAGAGAAACTACATGCTAATATATGTAAAATACATATATATACAAACTTATGGCCCATACAACATTGGGAGTGAATATCTTAGCTCCCAAAGACTACCTTAAGTCAATCTTGGAAGGATTGGCTGAAATATACAAAATCTGCAAAATGCCGGAGTTACAAGGTAGCAGCTACAATTAAAGAACTGGAAATGAGTGGAGAAGGCCGAAGATGCTGCATATAATGAAAATACCTCCTCCAATGGATCTCTCAAGTGAAAGGTTGATCCCTTCACTGAGGATCTCACCCTCCAAACAATCTACAAAATCCCCATTGCAAATTCTCACTAGAAATAACGTAGTCACTAAAGGAAACTGCGCTGTAGGGGTAAGGGAATTAGTTGGACCAATGCCAAGATCTGCAATAAGCTCCAAGGGCTTCCAAAATGATCTCCCAAAGGAAAGAGAGACTCCTCCTCTAAAAAACAAGTGATGGAAGTGGTGTTGTGAACCCTCATTGCAACACCCTGCAACACAACATTACTCAGCTTCAGAAATAATGCTATAGCTGAAGGAGGATGCTTGGCCTTAAGCCTGGATGTGAGGTAAATCAGTACTACTCCTTCAAGAGTCCTCTCAAGAAAGGAGAAGGATTCCTATACAGGAGATCCTTGTGCTAAGCAACATTGCAACTCTGCTAAACAGCAAGATAATGCACAAAGTCTGAATAGACAATGAAATCAATAATCCAATTCATGAATCACAATGGCTGCCTTGCCCTCCTCTTAAACAAGTGAAAGCCTTCTCTCCATGGGTCCCACTAATTAGGGTTTCCTCCACCAAATAACCCTCTTCCCATTCATACTGGGCCGTCTATCATAGTGTTCTCCATCTCCTCTCCCAGCGTTGTTGACTTGGTCAAACTTGACCTTGTCTCCATGAAAATGTCTTCTTTCACACATAGGGGTGTGAAATCCAGCTCTTATGATTATCCCCTTTCACATTATGAGGGATTTTATTCAGGTTTTCAATAAGCATGGGCTTCCTTACCCTTTTATTTAGCTGCTAGGTGATAAAAACAAAATTTTAATATTCCATTTAGCTATGTACTAAAATGGGAATATTACAGTCCTCCCCCCCCAAATGTTGCTTGTCCTCTAGCAACTGCAAGGATAGAACTGGAGAATCTCCACCCAAGGCATGGAGTCTGAAATGTGTTGAGGAACATCTTCCCCATGTGGATCCTCCATCCCCAAGAAATCATCCATACAAAATGAGTTACCTCCCAACATGGCAACTCCTGAAAATCATCTTCCACCTTTGGCTCCTGCAATGTAGGTGGGCTGAAATTCTGATCTTGGTAGAAAAAATAGCCTACCCCACGCTGTCCTCCTCTCCACTTAGAATAAGTGTAGAGTATATGCTGATCTTGGGCTACAATGATATTTCCCTCAAGTGGAAAAATGAAGACTAGACCCCCAAGGATCGCTCCTCCAACGTTATGAAACATGCTGTCTCAAATCATCTCATATGTGATGAGTTGGAAGTCACCATCATATGGAATCCAATCAATCCCATGGCTCACCTCATAAGAGAACAAATGTTTGGCTATGATGGCCATACTACATATCATGCTCCCATTAGAACATGCAATGCAAACAATGTGGGAAATCTCTCCCTCAAGGGACACATCCAACCAATGTGCCTTTCCCCCAATCATGCTCCCAATAAAAACAAGAACAACAACAACATAAGGAACTATAATGAGAACCATAATTGCTACCATGTGTACCAAGGGAGAAGGACAATGGTCCCTCAAATGTAACCAACACAGTTTAGCCCTCAACTGCAAAAGAGTGTGACAAAAAGTGTGGTTTCTAAACCACTTGCCTGCTATCCCACTCTCCTCATATGTTTGGAGAAAGTGAATGATGTATGGTTCAAAGTAAACATGCTCTCCAAAATACATCTCCTCCCCAAGTCCTCCTAGGGAGTGGTCACCAACACTGCTCATGGCCTCAAGTAGACCATGAGGTCTAGGAAAAAGAATGCTCCTTCTTGGAGCAACATCCTTCACATGTATGGTTAAGGGATGTATAAATACATTATACAATTCATTATGAAAACAAACAACACCCTTACCATATATCTTGTTCATGCAAATGAATTGGCTCATAGATGAGTCTCCTCTCATCCTCAAAGAGAAAGGAGGTGGCTGTGCTAACTCTTACAAAGAGTTATGTATCTCCTCCATCTTCACATGATTCATGCATCTCCTCATATGCTGATATATCTCCTCCTCAAACCCCTTCCAAAAATACCCCTCCATGATGGTGTGGTATGCTCTCAAAGAACAAGTGTGGCTGAAAAGGAAATCCTTATGAGTTGTTTGTAGCAACTTCTCCTTGAGCTTGGAAACTCTAGATAAGAAGATCCTACCATGATAGTAAATGACCCCATCTATGACTAAATATCCCTCCTCATGCAACTGGTCATCCAATATCATGCAAGTGAAAAGATCCTTGGAATAATCCACCAACAGATGGGAGTTCAAATATGGATCTTTCCTCCTTAGTGATAGCGCTGATGATCTCTCATGAAGAAAATCTGTCATATGGTCATCCTCTTCTTTGAAATCTCTCATGCCAAAGATGCAAGTTGGAAGGCTGCTATCCTTCCCCTACTGCTTCCGCCATAGCACAGAATCTGAAATGAGAGTGGGTAAAGATGATGTTGAGAGAATTCCTCTCTCCTCCTTGAGTCCACCCAAGACTCTCAGCACTGTAAAATTACCTCCCAAGGTCTCCACTCCTCTGAAATCAATGAATGTTGCCTCAAAATGTGAAGCGTCTCTCATCACCTGCTGATCTGGTGGTCTCCTTGGTGAAATGTCTCCATGCAATGAGACGTCATCATAAAGAGTAGACTGCATACATGAATGGAAAAACTTGTCTCTGCTCTCACTATGCAATCTAGTTTCCCTCTTAGGTGCATCAACCTCATGAAATAGACAGGGATGTGTGCTCCTCATCACATGATGTTGGTCATCCTCCCTATCTCCTCCTTGTACCTCCATAGTTCCACACCTCATCATCAATGGCACACGTAAAACATGAGTTGTGCCTTGATCTCTAGACATGAGATCATAGGGACTTCCTTGCAAAGGTGCAAGAATCCCTCTAGTTGGAGCAAGAGCTCCTCCTCCCTCTACATGAGGTGCTAGATCAACTCTAGAAATGGCAACGTTGTTGCCCTTAGCCTCCTCATCATGAATGGGAAACCTTCCAATGATTGGATCCTCTTTTAGAAAAGGGACCTCCATGCCTTCTTGTGCCAAAATACAAGATGAAGACCTTGCCTCCTGCGAAGTATAATGCAAGATATCAGCCTCCTCCATGGTTTTCTGAAAAGGTTTTGAGTCTATGGTTCCCTCCACCACATGCAAAGGTTTTGTTTTTTTACATTTTTTTATCTTCTCCACATGTGTTTCAGAATTATTCCTACCAAATATTTCCACCAAAGTTTCTATGAACCTTACATAGGAAGAAGTATTTGCATTTTTTAAAGTGAAAGACTCAAATATCCATCATGAATAGGCCTTACCTCTAAAATGTAGCATTGCTACTCTGATGGCTCCATCTTCAGAAATCTGATGCTGCTGTAAGAAGGTGTTTGGCTCTTCCATCCAAGCCCTGGCTGAACATGTAGGTGAACCATCAAAGGTAGACAGAAGAAATCTATCCACATTATGCTGCTTGCTCCTCCTCACCTTGATCTTGTAAAAATCCGAAAAAGTGATATAATCTCTAAACTTCTGAGTTTGAGATTCATACTCATGCAAGAAACCACTAAGAGTTTCCCTCCTAGCAACCTCTTTGCCTCTTTCCATCTCTCTTCCGGAAATCCTGGGCATGTGACTGCACTGTGTGTTAGAGTGTGTGACTGCTGGCTCACACTCCTCATATGAAAATATAGAGTTTGCTTTAGATTCAAACTCTTTCGGAGATTATTCATACATCTCCCTCCTGATATTCTTGAAATCTCCATGAATATTATGTATAGATTTAGGAAGAAGCTTTGTAAGCTTATCCTCTTTTTCTTCTCCAAAAGATGGAGTCTTTTTCCTGCTCATCTCTTTGTCTCCTCGAGAATAGGAAGTGCAGGGTCCTTCCTCTTCTTTCTTCTCATCCTCCTTGGGGAGGTTCTTCATGGATCTGAAACATGATGAGATAAAGCCCATCCTCTCCTTTGGATGAGACTCACAGGCTGAGCCAATATTGTAGCTTTGATACCACTGTAATATCCCAAAATAGGGAATTTCTACACTATTAGGAATATCTTAAGATATTCCAAATGTGGAGATACAACAATATGTAAACACAACAATGGAGGAGTAGTGATAAATCAACTCATAAAATGTGAGAAATATTCATAACCATCTTATTAAATTACAGCAGCAACAAATGCATACAATATCTTGAGGAAAGTGTTACTCAAGATAGGCAATGATCAACCTCAAGAAACAAGTACATAAATCATGACAAAACACTGCTACACAAGTGTACACAAGCTATGACTGCGCAGTTTTATAAGAGAAACTGCATGCTAACATATGTCAAATACATTTATATACAAATGTATGGACCATACAACATTGGGAGTGAAGATATCATCTCCCAAATACTACCTCAAGTCAATCCTGGAAGGATTGGCTAAAATATACAAAATCTACAAAATGCCGAAGTTGCAGGGTAGTAGCTGCAACTCAAGAACTGGAAATGAGTGGAGAAGAAGGCTGAAGATGCTGCATCTGATGAAAATACCTCCTCCAATGGATCTCTCAAGTGAAAGGCTGATCCTGTCACTGAGGATCTCACCCTCCAAACAATCTGCAAAAGCCCCACTGCAAATGCTCACTAGAAATAACACAGTCACTAAAGGAAACTGCACTGTAGGGGCAAGGGAATGAGTTGGCCCAATGCTAAGATCTGAAATAAGCTCCAAGGGCTTCCAAACTGATCTCTCAAAGGAAAGAGAGACTCCTCCTCTGAAAAACAAGTGATGGAAGTGGTGTTGTGAACCCTCACTGCAACACCCTGCAACACAACATTATTTAGCTTTAGAAATAACGTTGTAGCTAAAGGAGGATGCTTGGCCTCAAGCCTGGATGTGAGGAAAATCAGTACAACTCCTTCAAGAGGCCTCTCAAGAAAGGAGAAGGATTTCTATACAGGAGATCCTTGTGCTAAGAAGCATTACAACTCTACTAAACAGCAGGAGAATGCACAAAGTATGAATAGACAATGAAATAAAAAATCCAATTCATGAATCACAATGGCTACCTTGCCCTCCTCTTTAAAAAGTGAAATCCTTCTCTCCATGGGTCCCACTCATTAGGGTTTCCTCCACCAAATAACCCTCTTCCCATTCATACTGCGCTGTCTATCAAAGTGTTCTCCACCTCCTCTCCCAGCGCTGTTGACTTGGTCAAACTTGACCTTGTCTCCATGAAAATGTCTTCTTTCACACATAGGGGTGTGAAATCCAGCTCTTATGATTATCCCCTTTCACATTATGAGGGATTTTATTCAAGTTTTCAATAAGCATGGGCTTCCTTACCCTTGTATTTAGCTGCTAGGTGGTAAAAACAAAATTTTAATATTCCATTTAGCTGTGTGCTAAAATGGGAATATTACAACTTATGGGACAATTAATTTTTTTTAGACATATATTGTTAAATTTGGACATAAAAAACACATAATTTTATTTTCTCATCAATTGGTTTGCCTCTCCATGGGGAAATTTTTTTTTCTATATGTTGTTGGGTGTGGAGCCTGGTCATATTTCTGATTTATAGGTCTTCTTTCAGTTGTATTTGAATCCTAGTCCCTGATGGGGGAGTGTGCCCACCACCCCCCCCCCCCGCCCAAACTATTTCTCCTCCCCCTGGCATGGGTACAGGGGAAATGACCCCAAAAGAAAAATATTAGAGAAAATTTCCTTGTAAAATATTTTAATTTCATAGTCAATTTAGGTCGTTCAATAGGCGGAACATGTGACGGTAGAAGTTATGTTAATTTATGGTTTTTTTCCCCTAGAAGGCAACCCTCAGTTTATATGAGGGAATTGTACTGCAATTGTATATTTTATTTTGTGCGAGAAAAAAAGAGAGAGGACATTGTGTGAGATAGAAGAGGAAGTTACAATGGGCTTGTTGTAGGTTGTATCCATTCAGTTTGTTGGATAATATAAAAGGAAGGACTAGTTGTTTCTCTATGGACATAGCCCATATTGGGTGAACCATCACTACAAGAAAAAATGACATTGGTGAGGGTCATGCTTGTGATGGACCTTTATGGTCCATCACCAATGTCACATATGGTGACGGTCCTTAAAAAAGTGTCACTGTAAGTGTATATAGTGATGGTCCTTCAAGGTTCGTCACCAAGCCATTTTCAATGACACTTTTGGTGAGGGCTGTTAAAGGCCCATCACTAATTCTCTCTTTGGCAACACTTCTAGTGACGAACTTTTAATGACCCTCACCAATGCTTTTTTTGTTACTTTTGGTGACGGTAAAAAAATGTTCATCACCATTGATCATTCCAATGAGTTTTTGATGATGCTATATGCCTGTTAATATTTTTTTTCAAAAGATAACGATTTAAAGCCATTATTGTGGAGTATTTTGTATGATATTTCCAAGGCCATAGTGGTTAGAATCAATCAATTTTTTAAGATGTAATTAGTGTTTATCATTTCCCTCAAGTAATCACTAGTCGAGTAGAGTTTTCCTATGAGTCAACACATGATTCATATCTATTAAGTTTATTATCTATCAATTTCCCTTTAGAGAAAGTTCCACTAGTGTGTGTAGGAAATATATTATTTAATACATAATCAATCTCTGACAATTATATTAATGAGAAATACCTAACACTCCTCAACAATCCAGGCACACCTTAAATTAATGATTTGTCACACACTAACATTTCTTAGCACCTCGCATGTCTTGGAACATCTTTGTACCTAGAGCATCTTGTCATGAAACTGACGCCCAAGAACATGGTGAAATGCCTAGCACAACATGGAACTATCCTAGCATGTGTTGGCATGCATATAGTCCCTAGCATGCCTTGGAACACCTTGGTTGAATGCACTAACATACATTAGCCCTTGGCATACAATGCCACTTGGCATGTATTGGGACCTATTATTAGTGAGACCAGCATGCCCCTTTTGAAAAAGATAAAGTCCTGACTTATTAAACCTCTTATGTGTTCATTTCCTTACATTTTAGCTTGGTTCTTCCTTTTTTTGCCTTGACACTTCTTGATACATATTGACATACCCTGGCACCCTGCACATCCTTAGCACCTGGCATGTATTGGCATATCTTGGCACTATTTGGAACATATAATTAGCACACCCTGGAACTCCCTAGCACACTTTGGAACTTTTTTACATGCCTTGATATTACCTAGCATGCCTTACCAATGCTTAGCATACCTTGTCACTCCCTCCTTGGCTTGACAATTAGCACTCATTAACACTAGTCCCTAGCACACGTTCCTCATAGTCATTAACTTCCATGAATTTTGACCTAGTGATCCCTTAATGTTTTGTCCTATTACTCCTTAACACTCCTAAACATGCATTATCACTCCCTAGCACACCTTATAACTCTTCAACATGCCATTCCACTTCATAGAATTCATAACAGTCCCTGACACATATTGGCGCTGGGCACGTGTTAGTGCTTGGAAAGTCATAGCATGTATGGAACACGTTGAGATGCCTTGGTATGATTTGGAACAGTTTAATACTGAATTTATTTGAGATAAATTTTTGGAAAGTAGATGAGAAGCAACAAAGGAAGACTTGGCACTTAGAATGCACTAAGACTTTGCACTTGGCACCTATTGGTGCCTAGTGTTCATGTGCCTAGCATGCCCCTCTTAGAAATGGTAAATTGATGACTAATTAACCCTCTTATGTGTTCATTTCCTTGTTGTTTAACTTGTTTCTCCCTTTTTTTGCCTTGACAGTCCCTGGCACACATCGACACACCCTTGCACATCTTGGCACGCCTTATCACTTGGCACATATTATCATGTTTGACATGCCTTCGCACTATCTGGCACATCATAGCATTCCCTAGCACACCTTGGCACTCATGTCCTCACAACTATACTTTACCTTTTTTCACGACTTGGGAACCCAATCAAGTCCTTGGCTACTGCAGTCCATGTGAAAAGATTGGCTTGCTTCAACCACAACAACTTGACCAATTGCACATACTACAAGTAGATTGTGCATTTTTCACCTAAGAACTGCCTATAAATCATCTTACGCCGCTCATGTCCAATCTCAACTTGTCCCACTTAACTATTTACCAAGACAATGATCACATGATCTAGCCATGGCCATAAAACAACTAAGCAACATAGCTTACACAAGAAATATTTCACATGTATGTTTAGTTCATATAAACAATAGAAAATTAACTGAGAGTTTGCAAGAACCACAAGATTCACAAGGCACACAAGATATAAGCTAACACAAGCTGAGTTCCCCAAAACTTATACACAACAATGTACAATATGCAATTATCTAAAATAGTTAAAAACAAGAGCATGTAGCCAAAGTGTGCCACATATCATATAAAAGAAAAAATAACGTTGTATATCTATGTCTGTTAGGTCCCTATAATACTAGTGTAGCCCCTTATTGTTATTGTTAGTATAACCCCCTTATTGTTATTTTTGTACCTATGTAGTCCCCCTATTGTTATTATTATGCCCAATAGAAGCCCACTATTGTTATTGTTGTACCCTTGCATTATTATTGTTATGTAGGCTCTGATTATATTGTGACCCCTTAGATTCCTATATATATAAAGTAGGTTTTGTCATTTGAATCATCCAATACTTGTTAATTTATGTATTTGAAAGGAGGTTTCCCCCGCAAAGTGGATAATTTTTAAGTCATTGATCTATATTTTATTTTATTTTGTGAATTGGTTGCATAAAATTTGGTATCATAGCTTTGAATTCTAGGGTTTCGCTTCTTCAAACAGGTCATATTAGATTTTTTGCTATAATTTTTTTTTTCTACAAAGCTTTAGAAGCTAAAATTGAAACCACATGGATTTGACATACTAGTGAAGCTCGTGTATGAATTTCATATCTTGTTTAGCTATTTTTTCGGAGATATGATCTGAGGAAGTTATGGTTTTTGCAGGATCCATAATTTCATCTCAAACAGGTAACCGAGGGAAAACTAATAACTTTTTTTTTTTGGGAATCAAATTTGAATTATTAAAATAGTGGCTGAAACTGCATTGAATTTAATTTCTTGTGTATCAATTCCAGGGTCAAAGGTTGAAACAGTGACATGTGGCACGCCGTATATTTTCGCTCTACTGAACTAATCCATAGTTAGGTCATTGTGGGATATTGGGCATAGCTTTATCTTGAAGAATCAAAATTATTTCTGACCTGTGGCATTGGAAAGAAGACGTAGAGGTATATTATAGGACCGAAGTTCAAATCTTGGGGATCCAAAATCAAAGAGATACATCAGGTTCAATATCGAGCTCCTCAAAAGCAAGAAAAATGTGTGTATTTTTTTTTTTTAATTACATAAATTTTGTTTGAAAAATCAGTTTGAAGTGATTCCAACGGAATATTGAAGCATTGATATCAGTATTGGATTCTAAAATTCCTCCCAAAATTAATTCCACACCCGTTAAGCCCTAAAAAATCTCTACTATGACACATGAAGAGGAAGAATTGCAACATGATGTATCAAAATTACGAGACCAAGTGTAACAAAATTTTGCTCTCGCAAAGAGTAACCAAAAATGAAATGGAAGCTAAGATAGATGGTATGGAAGTTAATATGGATGACATAGAAGCAAAAATTGAAGGTTTAAAGGATGTTTTTAAAGCAAACATGGAAGGTTTGAAGGAAGGTTTGACAAAGTTGCTACAAGAAATGATTCCTAATGGTGAAAAGGTATTAGATAAAACTCATGATGAGAACAAAAAAAATGTTAATCATGGTTTCAAAACCTCTAACATTGGATTGAAGACCCACCATATTCCAAATATTGAAATGATGAAGTTTGATGGAAAGGATCCGGTAACATGGATACCACAAATGGAGCAATACTTTGATTTCCATAATGTGCAACACACAAAAAAGTTACGCATTGCAACTTTATATTTAGAACCCAATCATTTTGTATGATATCGATGGATTTTTTCTTGTAAACCACTTTTCACTTGGTTAATTTTTACGAAGGAAATGATAGCACATTATGAGGATAAAAAGAGCAACACTTTCTTTAGCCAATTGATAAATCTCAAAACAAAAGGGTTCAATGGCAGAGCAAATTGAGGACTTCCAAAAATTGAATATAAGGATAAATGATATTCCAGAGGAACATGGGATTTATGTATTCATAAGGAATTTAAAGCATAACATCCAAAATTAGGTTTTCCTTTGGGAACTTGATTCATTAGACATGGTATTTAGGTTGGCAAGAAAGGGTTGAAAGCAAAATTATGGCGACAAGGAAGCCTACCAATCACAACTATAGAGATGGAACTTTTGCTACTCCTAACCTTCCACAACATACAAGTTTGAAACCACAACAATTGGAAGAAAAAAGAGCAAAAGGGTTTTTTTATAGTTGTGATAAAAAATACACTAAAGGTCATAAGTGTGCTGAGAAGAAATTATTTTACATAAATAGTGAGGAGGAGGAAGAAAATGAACAAGAAATTTCAAAATAAGAGGATATACACCAGGAACCGACCTTAGAGAAATAAGAAATGAATCTGACCATATCTTGTAATGCATTGGAAGGAGTTAACACTCCTCAAACTCTCAATATAGAATGACATATCAAGAAGAAAAAGGTAACAGTGTTGATTGATTCAGATAGTACCAATAATTTTATTCATTGTAAGATAGCCAATGAATTGAATTGCTTCCTGTTGGTGTCCCGTGTTGTGATAGTTTGGAAAATAAAAATACAAGGCAACATTAGAACCAATCTTTAGAGTTACAGGATCTAGTCCTCCTGTTCTCAGAGAGGGATCTCTCAAAATTTTGTTTGCAAAGGTTTATCTTGTGTGCTTAGAGTATTGGTTTTAGACTAGTTATTAAGTGCAGGTGTTTGATTGTTTGTTTGGTTGAATTGATACAGTAGAATATGAAAGGTCTAGGAAAGGTAGGTAGAAAGAGGAAGTAGTATCTTCATTGGGCAACGCATTCAGAAAGAGGTCATGAAAAACTTATCAATGGATATTGGATATCAGAGAGAAAATCTAATTTGGCCACAGGATCCTTTGGTTTTTGAAATGAGATGGACATAAATGATTTGGAAAGAGAATTTAAATTCTCAACAAAGGGAATTTGAAAGCATGACTTGAACAATAAA
Organism: Pinus albicaulis; assembly: GCA_034641835.2. Classification (NCBI taxonomy): domain Eukaryota; kingdom Viridiplantae; phylum Streptophyta; class Pinopsida; order Pinales; family Pinaceae; genus Pinus; species Pinus albicaulis. The sequence goes on along the minus strand of CM076571.1, from coordinate 913,004,079 downwards.
GAGGTATTTGATAGACAGGGCTAGACATGAATTCTATAAACCACACTTAAAGCAAATAATGACTTCAAAACAACTTTTAAAATGAAATCTAAGATTCGGGGAACACCTTATTTCCTCAAAGATTTTATTTTAAATGAATTTAGAAAACATAAAAGATTCACTGATAATTGTAGTCATAGAAGAGGGAACACCTAACACATCTATGATTACAAATACAAAGACCTTTAAGACAACTGTTTAAGCAAGGACAAAGGGCAAGATCAGAACAAACCTCCTTGGCTCACTATAAACAGAAATACTTCAAAGGGAGACTTCAATAACAACATTTAATGGGCAACAAACAAGCAGGGAGAACCATAAATCATGCTGAAACCAACTTATTCAAACTATCATAGAAATAAACAAGCATGAGGACTAAAGAGAGAGATTAAAGACTCTAAAATACCTTAGTAGAAGAAAACATGAAATAGTGAAGGATGAATAGGTCTAAGGTGCTTCCAGGAGTCATTTCTTAGCCTAAAACTTTCAACCTACTGTAGTAAGAAATTATGGAACAGAATGAAAACAGGAGAAAACATTATATAGTTCAAAATACTTCACCAACAGCCAAGCTCATGGATCCAAATATAGAGCCTTCTAAAAAACAAGCATGCAACAACATCATTAGGGCTTCCAAGACTTCAATTTCTTCTTCAACTTCAACAAACTATGTATTATTTCAGAGAGTTTCAGTATTACAACTAGTGATCAACCAACATTTCCTCATCTTCTGCAGCAGTATTTATAGAAGAATGAGGAGGTGGGAGAGGATAAAAGATCTCCCAGGACAATTAATACAGACTTAAATGGCTTCTCGGCCTTTGAGGGGCTTGATGAAGAAGTTTACAGATGTTTCTGTCTGTATTAATTGTTTTACATTTAAGATTAAGCTCGGTGGGAGATGTTGTTGAATTTTAAGGCTCTGTTTCAGGATGTAATAACTCTACTAATATTTTGTCATTGAGTTTAATTGCATAATTAACTCTCTGGCTGCGCTGAGGCAAAAATCTGATTTGAACAATAACTTTGGCCTCTGTTTGAATGCTTGTGGCTACAGGTGGCTTGGTGGCAACTAAGAGGAATCAATTTGCCTTAGATGTGGCAGTGGAGGCCTTTCTGTCTGATAAAATACTCATGATTTTCTTTAATTGTGTTTTAATTTGGAGGATTAGGCTTTTGATAATCAATCTTAGCCATAATCCTCACAAATTTGTCTTCAATTTTCTGTTCTTGTGTTCTGTCTTCGACACTGATACTCTTTTAGTTTATTTAACTATGTGTCTTGTTGATGTGCAGGCCGTGCAGGGCTCGTATGGCATCAATGCCCATGAAACATTGATGAGATGTGGAAATCAAACCCTTGGATGGCTTTCTTTTAATGAATCGAAGGCAGGAGAAACGTCATTCTCAGCCTTTGGCTTTTTCTTTAATATGATGGAAAACCATCAAAACCCTGCAAAATATGAACTTATATTATAAAATCCTATGTTATTTAGGTTTTACTGCTTTAGAGGGCATAGGGAGAGAGCGTGGCCGTTGGATGGCAACATCCAACGGTCGAGATTTATTAGAAGAGGTTGAAAGGAAGGTGGAGGAAGAATTAAGACAGAGCCGTTGATCGCGCAGTGATCGACGGTCGGGATTGATCAGGAGAAAATAAAGTGAGGGAGTCACTTTACGAAGAAATGGCAAGAATTCGATGAGAAAAGGTTAAAAACCTTTGTTATGAGGAAAATATGGTTAAAAACAGTGTTTGGGGTTTTGGACAATTGTGAGATGTCGGATGAGATCGGCCTACAAGATCGACGACGGAGATTATATTTTAAATACCCTTTATCAAATATTATACCCCGGACTTCAAAACCCCTGATAAAACCAAGCTGTATAACCGTTTTGGGTCACAAAAGGGACTTGCTGACGTCAGGGTGTTTGTGACCCGAAATTTTTATGAAATCCGCCATATAAAGCTCCTCGGGTCCGGATTTCACGACCATGTGAGCAACCGAACAAGATCCACTCCAATCTGCTGCTGCCGCATGGATGCTGACTAGGCATTGGGACCACCGGTTCTGTGGGACCACTGACTGCTGTCGTGGCTGTGGGGACCAGGGTGGCTGATTGTGGGCCGTCGATCTGTAGATGAGATCGACGGCGGAGATGTTTTGATAAATGCGTCGTACCTTAGTTCATCCCCCGAGCTCCTTTTGAGTGCGATCACCGTCTGATGAGTCGGCCTCAGATCGGACGGCATATGTCAATATCGTGCTGAGCCCACAGCCGATATTTAACGTGCGGGGAGGGTGGGTTTTCAAAACTGCGTAAGGCCACGTGTCGGCCTGTGGCATTGATCGCGATCAAATGGGGAAAACAACTTATCCCACAAAGGCGATGCAATCAAACTGCTCTAGTTTTTGAACAGTAAGTGACCGTGGGGACCACCGGGGCGATTGATTTGTGGGCCGTCGATCTGTAGATCAGATCGATGGTGGGGAGCGAATTAAGATTTGCACTGGCGGAAACCTTTATGATATATGAAAACCCAAAAATTTAATATAAACGAAGGTTTTATTTCTTGGGGGGCGGGATATATATTTATAATACGGCTTGGTGCCCGTCTGCGGGGCCATGGTCTATATGAAATGAAATATGACTAGGGGCTATAATATACAGGGCTAATCAGCATCAGATTTTTTGTTTAACGCATAAAAAAGTGTGCTCCGTGAGTTGCTCCGAAGTGATAAGCGCTTAGGACCTTAGCACTTGGTTCTAGCGCTGGGGTACATGGAGGGGAAAGGGTTTGGATTTAGCCCAAATGGGCTTAGACCCATAGTCAAAATACTTGTTTTTTTAGGACATTTTCGAGATGTTTAGAAGGATTTTGGGGGTTTTGATATAGTTCAAAACAAGTTTTAAACTTTGTAAAAATGATTTTCATAAATGGAAGAAGGGGAATCATACAAATAGAGGATTTTTATGGAGGAAAAAGGGAAGAAAAATGGAGGTTAGTTTTTTCAAAAGGGAAAATGGTGTTTGCAGTAGTATTTTTTTCTTTGAAAATCAACAGAATTTCTGAGCTTGAAATGGGAACAACATTGAATATTTGGACAGAGGCATGAGGCCTTCAAGAGTCTTCAAGAGATAACACCTTTTAGCAATAAAAATTGTTTCTTGAAGGCTCCAAAAATGATTTAGCCAACATTTGATATAACAAATTTTATAGCTGGCTAACAGTGGCTCCACTTGGGTATGGTGCCTTATTGAAGGCGTCAAGAAGTTCAGACTTGCATTCTCTGGGAGGCTGATCAGTGCCTCATCCATTGGGCTGCCTTTCTTTCGTTGAATTATCTTCTTTTGCCCTGAAAACATATCAACATCCATAAAAACAATGGATCTTTCATCAACCAGCTTTATACCTACCCAATCCTACAGATCTAACATTTTTTCTTCATTAGAGTGCACTTGGATTGACAAACTCTTTTACAACATTTTATTCTTTTGAAAGCAGGAAATCTAATCTATTTCTACTCCTTATTTCTCCATGTACTTAGATTAAACAGTTGAGCCCATATGATTCTCTACCTAATCTAATATTTGTTGGGATTAAACTGTCTAACAGATTTTATTCACTAAATCCTACAAAAAAAAATTAAAAGCATACAAGTCATGATTGAACAGTCTAACTTGTTGCTATCTATGGCATAAAAAACAAGCTACACATAGATCTTATTTTTCAGAAAATTAAAAAAAAATGGAAGGTTTAGGATTTGAAATTTCCAAGCATTTCCTTCATCTTTTTTTTTACAGCTCTGTTTTGACTTTTGTTTTGAGCTGTTTTTTCTTTGTCAACTGGTTCAAATTTTGAGCTAATTGGAACCAAATTTACATATTTTTTGACTCAGAATTTGAAATAGATTTGATTCATTCTATTTGAAAACTTAGGTTCAGAGTTTGGGCATGTTTGAACCTTTAATTTATATCCTAAACTATCTACTGATAAGCCAAGATTAAACAGTTTGGCAAATCGAATTCACTATCCTATCATCAGAAAATTTAAAACTAATTAGTCAAGATTAAGCTGTTTGACTAACTAGAAGTGTGTTCTTTAGGAGTGGCATTTGAGCTTGCACACTTTCAGATTTGTTTCTCTTTTTGGTATGGGGTTGTACCTTTCTTTTTTCACAATCTGCCCTCTTTTCTTACTTTCTTTGTTTTTGTATTTTTATTTTTATAACCTTGAATGCAATGTTCATACTATGATACTTACAATGAAAAATTAAAATTCTTTGAAACTCATGATTCCTGGCAGAAGTAATGCTTTAGCATTCTTCCATTGACAGGACCTCCATAAAGATCTTCTCTATTCAATTCTTTCAAGAAAAATGCATTGTGACCCCTTTCAGCATGAACAATATAGGGACCTTTCCACAAGTTCTCAAACTTGCCATGTTTTCCCTTCTCTTATCTCCTTGAATCCCACTTAAGAACAACATTTCCAACTTGGAAATTGTCTACCTTAGTTCTCTTATCAAATAGCTTCTTCACATTTTCTTGGACCAACTGTGCTCTCTCATAAACTTCTTCTCTGGTCTGCTGTAAATGGATTGTTTGGTTGATTCTCCTTTGCATATCATTCTCTTCAATCTACACTTCTTGAAGGAGTTTCATGACTGGAACTCCTAATGAGGTGGGAAAAACTGCATCCATGCCATAAACTAGCTGATAGGGGGACATATTTATTGACTTCTTTGTAGTTAACCTATCAGCCCATAAGGCATGAACCAACTTACTGTGCCATGATTTCTGATTTTGTTCCAACAGTTTTTTAATGATATTGATGAGGCTTTTGTTGGAAGATTCAGCTAATCCATTTCCTTGGTGACAGTAAGCAGTGGAATGGCCCAAGGTTATGTGGTATTTGTAACAGAAATCAACCATCTTTTTAGATTTAAAAGCAACAACATTGTCTGTTATGATTTTTCTGGGACAACCAAATCTGGATAGAATATTTGTTTCAAGAAACTTGATAAGGACAGAGTCATTAGAATTCTTGGAGGGTATAGCTTCTATCCACTTGGTAAAGAAGTCAGTGGCTATGAGGATCCACTTATGTTGAGCTGAGGAGGATGGGTGAATTTCCCCAATGAAGTGTAAACCCCATTGTTGAAAAGGTGCCTCAACTCTGATAGGATGTAAGGGTAAGGGAAGAAGTTTTCTTTTGCCATCAAAGATTTGACACTTATGGCAAGACATGACCAAATTCTGAGTGTCTGGGAAAAGGGTAAGCCAATAGTAACCAGATCTAAGAATTTTGTTCGCTGTGGCCTTCCAGTAGAGGTGTCCTCCACATTCTCCGTCATGTAACTCATGCATGATTTTTCCTGCATCATCTTCAAGTAAACATTTAAGCAAAATTCCAACAACATTTTTCCAATATAATACCCCATCTAAGATGCAAAAACTCAAAGCTTTTTGTTTCAAAAATCTAGATTTGGTTTTAGACAAAGAAGGGGGGGCATTTAAATATAAAAGCACATAAATAATGTCATCATACCAAGGAGAATTTAGAAATGTTTCTTCAATAAAAGGAGCAGTAGATTCTTCTATTTCTTCCAACACATCTACCATATTCATGTCTAGTGCTTGGAAGTTAGACTCAGCCATAGGTTTTGCTAATACTTACCCTTTAACTAGTTTGGTGGGCCTGATTTCTAAGTCATACTCAAGAATAGTTGCAATCCATTTTTCCCTTTTACCATCAGGGTCTTGACTTAGAATGTCCTTGACAACAGTATGTGGAACAAAAGAAATTATGTGAGAGTGTAAAATATAGACTCTAAAGTCCTTTAAAGATTTCACTAATGCTAAGGCTTGCTTCTCCTTTATGTTATATTTGAGAGGAGCATCACTTAAGGCCCTACTAAAGAAGGATATTGGTTGTTCTTGCCCCAAAACATTCTTTTGAAGTAACACTGCAGCTATTGTATGTTCAGAGGCAAAAGAAAAGATATAAAAGTCTTTGGTGAAATCTGGACTAATCAGGACTGGTGTTTGAGTAAGAGCTTGTTTGACCAGTTTGAATGATTGTTTAGCTGGTAAAGTCCATTTTACACCTACATCCTTTTTTAGCATGTTGGTAATGTTTTTTAATAGCTCAGCAAGGTTGGGGATGAACCTCCTCAAAAAATTAATCTTTCCAATGAAAGATTGTAATTCTTTGAGGCTTCTTGGATATCTAATTTGTAATATGCCATCTATCCTTGTGGGGTCTATTTTGATCCCTCTTCTGAAATTATATGACTAAGACGTTTACCTTCTTGGAGACCAAAGAGTGTCTTCTTGGGATTCAATGACAAGCCAAATTTCCTACACTTCTCAAAAAATTTTCTCAAGTGAATCAAATGTTCTTCTTCAGTTTTTGAGAAAACGGTTATGTCATCAAGGTAGATGATTATGAAATAGCCAATATCTTCAGAGAAGGCTATGTCCATGGCCCTTTGGAAGGTGGCATATCTTCAGAGAAGGCTATGTCCATGGCCCTTTGGAAGGTGGCCCCTGCATTCATTAACCCAAAAGGAATTTTGACATACATAAAGGTGTGGTAAAAGCAGTTTTGATTTGATCACTTGGGAGCACTAACACCTGGTTGTAACCCGAGAACCCATCTAAGAGGGATATCGTTTGAAGTATATGGTCCATCTTGGGTAAGGGGTAATTGTCTTTTAAAGAGGCTCTGTTTAAATTTTTGAAGTCAATGCAGAGCCTGATTTCCCCTGTTTTCTTTCTAACAGAAACTAAGTTCGATACCCATTCTGAATATCTAATTGGTACAATGATCCCAACATTATGCATCTTTTCAATTTCTGCCTTAACTAAAGGTAGTAAGAGAGTATTTATTCTCCTCAAATTTTGTTTGAAAGGATTTTTATTTTCTTTGAGGGGAATTTTGTGCTAGATGATGCTGGTGTCATATGATTTCAAATCTTTGTATCCCCAAGCAAAAATATCTCTAAACTCTTTGAATAACTCTATATATTGCAATTTTATGTGAGCCGGGAGAGTGATGGACAGTTTAATCATCTTGGGTTATGCTAGACTGCCTATGTTATGCTCTTCTACATTTTTTTCCATAGGCTCTATTCTCGGTTCTTTGGATACATCGTTAAAATCAAAAAGGTGTTCTAAAGGTGTGAAACCTCTTGGAATTTTATCATTTTTGCATTGTAAAACTTCCAAGTCTTCTTGGTCTGCGTTTTCAATTATCGCTGCTTCAAAAGGATCCTCAAAATGATTTATATCAGCAGAATATGTCATTTCAGCTTCTGGGATTTGTTCAATATACAAACAGTTTTCTTTTTGGCTAGATTCTGCTATTGGTATGTCGAAATCGTTTTCTGATTTTAAGAAATCATCTATGTGTTTGTCAGAGTCAAAAAATTGCCAGTGATCTTCGTTATCAGGCACAACAGGCCTGTGTTTTATCTTTATTCTAAGCTGTTCATTTATCTCAGGTATTTGGCAGTTGCTGGCATTGAATGCGAGTTCATTTGCTAGATGATTCAGTGCTCTAGGAATGAAAATAAGTTCATATTTTTCAAAGGTTTTCAATAAATCAAGGGCAGCGTTCTGATATTCCCTTAGCCTTAGATTTCTAGCAGAGTATTCTCCTTTGATTTGTCTTATGATAAGTTTAGAATCTCCTAAGATTGATATCCTCTGGGCTTCTAATTGTTTAAGAAATTTTAAGCCTAGGAGAAGTGCTTCATACTCAGCAATATTGTTAGTGCATGGGAAATCTAATTTATATGAAAAACTCTAATTTGTATTTTGAATCCAAACACCTACCCCTGCACTTGTTTTATTACAGGATCCATCAAAGTTTATTGTCCAAAGTATATTTGACTCATTTTCATTTTCTTGTTGCTGTTGATTGTCAATGTTTTGAATTTGATTCAAGGGAATATTTGATTGTTCTGGTGAACTGATTGGGTCTTGTTTTCCTTATCTTGTTGAGTGATTTCATCTTCATTACATAAGATAAAGGAATCTAAACTTGATTGAATAGAACAGATTGGAGATTTGTTTGGTTTGTCTATGTTTCTCACCATGTACTTCATCTGAGATTCCCTGTATAGTCTTTTGTTTTGGTTAAAAACAGGGATGGTGGCATAAGACATGTCCATTTGAAGGCTTCCCTGAAGTTTGGCCCCCCAAGATCTTTATAAGAGCATGCCATACTTAGGGGGAATGTCAGCTACAACTATGTCCATGACTAAACTCTTAGCAGGGATTTGGGATAAGTTAACACACAAATCTTTGATTAAACCCAAACATTTGACTCTGCTTGAGTCAAAGGAATACAAGTCTTTGTATGGTTTAGTAATTTCTAAGCCTAAGCTTTCCATTACCACCTTAGGCATTAGATTGTGTGAAGCACCTGAATCTAACATGGCATTGTGTAAAATTTTCTCGTTTACGTTCAAGCTAACATAGAAGGGAGGGACAACCCCTTCTTGTTATTCTCCTTCAAATTCTGGACCAAACAAAAACTTAGGTTTGTCATCTGTCAAGTTCAAGGTGTCAGTGTCACCTCCTAAGTTCAAAGCTTTCAAAACTTGGTTTTTGTACACTTCTTGGGTTACTAGTTCAGCTAGGGGAATGGTAATTTTTATCTTAGCAATCTCTCCCTCAAGGCTGAAAGGAACAATTGACTTGTTCATATTTACATTTGTCTTTTCAATTGAATTATTTTCAGCAATTTTGATTTGCTGAACCTTGTTTGGACTGGTAATTGGGATAGTTTTATTAGGACCACTAGCTGAAGTGCTAGGGGTACTCTGTTCAACATTTGGCTAGACACTTTTGTCTTTTTTTATGTCTGGTTTCTTGGTCAAAATGTTGGTTTTTTCTTTTGTATTTTTGGGCTAAGTTTCTGTGTTTTTCTTGATAGCAGTATTAGTGTTCTCATCCTTTGAATTATCTATGTTCCCCTTGCTCCTAAGATCGTATTGTTTGTGCACCTCCATGATTGCATTTTCAAAACCCAATCTATAGTCATCAGAATCTTCATAGGTGTTTATTCTGTGATCAGAGAAGAAACCTTGTTCTTCCTCAGTGAGGAAAACATCATCCCCACTGTCTGATCCAATCAAGTTTACATGAGCTTCTCCCAACCTTTCCAACTCCCTATATTCCTCATATTGATCTACATAGTTTTTCTTGGAAGGGAGGTCTAATCTATTGGTCATTTTCCTTCTGTTTGTCTTGATTGTTTTCTCTTCTATAATTCTGATTTTTGTTTCTATTTTGGTTGTTTTGAGGTTCTCTTGGGGGCACTCTGTCATTCAAATTAATCTTTTCAAGCATCCTCTCCATTACCTTCACTAGGTTGTCAATTTTTGTGTTAGAAGTTGAGGTTGAGGGTAGTAGGTCAGCTTTATAAGTTACCCTCTTCTCTGATCTCAACCTATTTCTTTTCTTAATTATGTTTTCTTCTACGCTCACAGCTCCTTTCTGCATGTCTTCTAAGGTTAAGTAATCTCTCTCCCTTAACTGATAAGTCATTTCAGCATCAAGGCTTTCGGGATACCTTACCAAGGCCATGCCTTGAGGAGGTTTCATGTGAGGTGGAAGAGCATTGTAAACACTATTGAACCTAGTGGAGTAATCATGAACACTATCCCCTTGATTTCTCTTGAGGCTGCTATACTCTGCTAGTATTTGGAGAGGATTCTTTTTGAGTTCCCATTTGTTGATGAATGTTTGATGCAAGGTAGGGAGATCATTTATGCTGTTAGGAGGTAAGTTTTTAAACCATTTCTTTACATCTCCTCCTAAAATTTGGGCGAATATTCTCATCTTCACAGTTTCTTCTTCTATTTCCATGTAATCGAATGCATCCTCCATCCTATCTACATGATGTTAAGCTGTTGTAGACTCTTTTCCAGTGAAATGAGGGATTTTGGATTGGTAATCGTTTGGTAAGGGAAGCATAGGTTGTGGTAACACTAATGGGGCATACCATGTTTCCATGGCTGGAAAGAAAGGTGGATTTATAAGGGTTGGGTTTGCGAAAGGGAAAGTGGGCCAAAATGAAGTGGTTTGGATAGTGGATGTACCGGGGATAGATTGTTGAGCTGATCTTGGATGCGAGACATCTAAATTGAGAAGGAAATGTAAATCAGGTGGTGTGGTTTCTCTACTATCAGGATGTTCACTTTGTTCTGGGGATAAAAGTGAAGACTCAGAGTCTATCTGAATTATATCATCAAGCGACCTAGTTCTAAAAGGATTTCTAAAGTCGACTTGTGATTGGTGTAGAGCTGCAAGATTTTCAGGAACTGAATTAGCTCTCAAGGGTGATCTGAAAACAATTGAAAATTTAATCTTAGGAGACTTCCTAAGTACACTTTCAGGGTTGTCAACTATTTCCGGTGGGTTTGGGTCAGGGAAAGCTCTATTATGAATCTTTCTAGCAGCCACTATGCTGTGTTTTTCGAACCCAGCTAAAAGAAAAGTTTAACCAAATATGACAATCTTTAAGAGGCTAACTGATATTTTTAAAAGAAGAAAAATTTAATCCTAAACCCTTCTAACTGAGTTTGTATGATGTTACAAAGATTATGGGTCTTCCCAGTGGAGTCTTAAGGTCTGTTTAGGATTGTGGAGTCACCAGGTGGAAATCTATAGCTCCTTTGGAGGTAAAAGGTTTTATGGTCCACCACCAAGTTTAATATGAAGCCAAAATGAAATGTTTTTGGGTTTTTATGAGTTTCTTGGTCTTATAGGTTATGAGAGTGTCCTAAATATGACTTAACACTTAGCTAAGGTGTCAAAACATACAGAGTTTACTCTTATGGCTTGGTAACTGATTCCTTCAAGGTTTGATAAGGTTCTAAGAGAATCCTAGGCGTTACTTAGTTTGTCACTAATTCAAATAAGTCCTATCCTGATTGCCGTTATGTTGGGTAGTGCTTGAAGAAGGTTACTTATGTTATACTAGACAGTGAGTGTTTAATTTTAAATATTTTACTCAGTGTCCCACCGTGATCACCATTATGTTGGTGTCCCGTGTTTTGATAGTTTGGAAAATCAAAAGACAAGGCAACATCAGAACCAATCTTTAGAGTTACAGGATCTAGTCCTCCTGTTCTCATAGAGGGATCTCTCAAAATTTTGTTTGCAAAGGTTTATCTTGTGTGCTTAGAGTATTGTTTTAGACTAGTTATTAAGTGCAGGTGTTTGATTGTTTGTTTGCTTGAATTGATCCAACAGAATATGAAAGGTCTAGGAAAGGTAGGTAGAAAGAGGAATTAGTAGCTTCATTGGGCAATGGATTCAAAAAGAGGTCATGACAAACATATCAATGGATATGGGATATCAGAGGGAAAATCTAACTTGGCCACAAGATCCTTTGGTTTTTGAAATGAGACGGACATCAATGATTTGGAAAGAGAATTTAAATTCTCAACAAAGGGAATTTGAAAGCATGACTTAAACAATAAAGAGGTATTTGATAGACAGGGTTGGCCATGAATTCTACAAACCACACTTTAAGCAAATAATGACTTCAAAACAACTTTTAAAATTAAATCTAAGATTCGGGGAACACCCTATTTCCTCAAAGATTTTATTTTAAATGACTTTAGAAAACATAAAAGATTCACTGATAATTGCAGTCATAGAAGAGGGAACACCTAACACATATATGATTACAAATACAAAGACCTTTAAGACAACTGTTTAAGCAAGGACAAAGGGCAAGATCAAAACATACCTCCTTGGCTCGCTATAAACAGAAATACTTCAAAGGGAGACTTCAATAATAGCCTTTAAGTGGCAGCAAACAAGCAGGGAGAACCATAAATCATGATGAAACCAAATTACTCGAACTATCATAGAAATAAACAAGCATGAGGACTAAAGAGAGAGATTAAAGACTCTAAAATACCTCAGCAGAAGAAAACATGAAACAGTGAAGGATGAACAGGTCTAAGGTGCTTCCAGGAGTCATTTCTTAGTCTAAAAATTTCAACCTACTGTAGTAAGAAATTATGGAACAGAATGAAAACATGAGAAAACATTAAAAAATTTATAATACTTCACCAAAAGCCAAGCTCATGGATCCAATGATAGAGCCTTCTCAAAAACAAGCATGCAACAACATCATCAGGGCTTCCATGACTTCAATTTCTTCTTCAACTTCAACAGACTATGTATTATTTCAGAGAGTTTCAGTATTACAACTAGTGATCAACCAACATTTCCTCATCTTCTGCAGCAGTATTTATAGAAGAATGAGGAGGTGGGAGAGGATAAAATATCTCCCAGGACAATTAATACAGACTTAAATGGCTTCTCGGCCTTTGAGTGGCTTGATGAAGAAGTTTACAGATGTTTCTGTCTGTATTAATTGTTTTACATTTAAGATTAAGCTCGGTGGGAGCTTTTGTTGACTTTTAAGGCTCTATTTCAGGATGTAATAACTCTATTGATATTTTGTCATTGAGTTTAATTGAAAAATTAACTCTTTGGCTGCGTTGAGGCAAAAAATTGATTTGAACAATAACTTTGGCCTCTGTTTGAATGCTTGTGGCTACAGGTGGCTTAGTGGCAACTGAGAGGAATCAATTTGCCTCAGATGTGGCGGTGGTGGTCTTTCTATCTGATAAAATACTCATGATTTTCTTTAATTGTGTTTTAATTTGGAGGATTAGGCTTTTGATAATCAATCTTAGCCATAATCCTCACAAATTTTTCTTCCATCTTCTATTCTTGTGTTCTGTCTTTGACACTGATACTATTTTAGTTTATTTAACTCTGTGTCTTGTTGATGTGTAGGCTGCGCAGGGCTCGTATGGCATCAATGCCTATGAAACATTGATGAGACGTGGAAATAAAACCCTTGGATGGATTTCTTTTAATGAATCGAAGGTGGGAGAATCGTCATTCTCAGCCTTTGGATTTTTCTTTAATATGATGGAAAACCATCAAAACCCTGCAAAATACGAACTTATATTATAAAATCCTACTTTATTTAGGTTTTACTGCTTCAGAGGGCGTAGGGAGAGAGCATGGCCGTTGGATGGCAACATCCAACGGTTGAGATTTATTAGAAGAGGTTGAAAGGAAGGTGGAGGAAGAATTAAGACAGAGCCGTTGATCGCGCAGTGATCGACGGTCGGGATTGATCAGGAGAAAATAAAGCGAGGGAGTCACTTTACGAAGAAATGGCGAAAATTCAATGAGAAAAGGTTAAAAACCTTTGTTATGAGGAAAATATGGATAAAAACGGTGTTTGGGGTTCGGGACAATCGTGGGCCGTCGGATGAGATCGGCCTACAAGATCGACGGTGGAGATTATATGTTAAACACCCTTTATCAAATATTATACCTCGGACTTCAAAACCCCCGATAAAACCAAGATGTATAACCGTTTCGGGTCACAAAAGGGACTTGCTGACATCAGGGTGTTTGTGACCCGAAATTTTTATGAAATCCACCATATAAAGCTCCCTGGGTCCGGATTTCACGACCATGCGAGCAACCGAAAAAGACCAGCTCCAATCCGCTACTATCGCGTGGATGCTGACTAGGCGTTGGGACCACTGGTTTTGTGGGACCGCTGACTGCTGTCGTGGCCTTGGGGACCAGGGCGACTGATTGTGGGCCATCGATCTACAGATCAGATCGACGACGGAGATGTTTTGATAAATGCGCCGTACCTTAGTTCATCCCCCGAGCTCCTTTTGAGTGCGATCACCGTCCGATGAGCTGACCTTAGATCGGATGGCGTACATCAATATCGCGCTGAGCCCACAACTGATATTTAACGCGTGGGGAGGGTGGGTTTTCAAAACTGCTTAAGGCCACGTGTCGGCTTGTGGCATTGATCGCGATCAAATGGGGAAAACAACTTATCCCACAAAAGCGGTGTGATCAAACTGCTCCAGTTTTTGAACAGTAAGTGACCGTGGGGACCACCGGGGCGATTGATTTGTGGGCTGTCGATTTGCAGATCAGATCGACGGTGAGGAGCGAATTAAGCTTTGCACCGGTGGAAACATTTATGATATATGAAAACCCAAAAAATTAATATAAACAAAGGTTTTATTTCTTGGGGGGCGGGATATATATTTATAATACGGCTTGGTGCCTGTCTACGGGGCCATGGTCTATATGAAATGCAATATGATCGGGGGCTATAATATACAGGGCTAATCGGCATCGGAGTTTTTGTTTAACGCATAAACAAGTGCGCTCTGTGAGTTTCTCCGATGTGATAAGCGCTTAGGACCTTAGCACTTGGTTCTAGCGCTGGGGCACATGGAGGGGAAATGGTTTGGATTTAGCCCAAAGGGGCTTAGACCCATAGTCAAAATACTTGTTTTTTAGGACATTTTCGTGATGTTTAGAAGGATTTTGGGGGTTTCGATATAGTTCAAAACGAGATTTAAACTTTGTAAAAATGATTTTCATAAATGGAATAATGAGAATCATACAAATAGAGGAGTTTTATGGAGGAAAAAGGGAAGCAAAATGGAGGTTAGTTTTTTCAAAAGGGAAAATGGTGTTTGCAGTAGTATTTTTGTCTTTGAAAATAAGTAGAATTTCTGAGCTTGAAATGGGAACAACAGTGAAGATTTGGATAGAGGCATGAGGCCTTCAAGAGTCTTCAAGAGATAACACCTTTTAGCAATAAAACTTGTTTCTTGAAGGCTCCAAAAATGATTTAGCCAGCATTTGATATAACAAATTTTATAGCTGGCTAACACTTCCTATATCCAACACTAGAGTGTCAAGTGATCGTTGAAAATGGAGGAGCTATAAATTGCTTTGGAAAGTGACATAATATGAAGCTAACCATGGGGGAATATGTATTGAATAGCCCAATGCTTTCCATTCCAATGGGTGCTGTTGATGTTGTACTAGGAGTTCAATGGTTACAATCTTTGGGTATGATAGATTTTAATTTTCAAGAAATTTTCTTGAAATAATTTTGGGAAGGAAAGGATGTTGAATTAAGGGGTATCACAGGGAAACCAGGAAATATAATCAACTCTAATGGCATGAAAAAGCTTCTAAAGAAATAACGATGAGGCGTAATTGCACAATGATGCTCACTATAGTTTCAAACATCGAAATCATATATTTCTCCAAATCTCCAAAAAGTCTTGGACAATCATTCCAAGGTATTTGAGACTCCCAAATGTCTCCCAAAAATTATTGATCATGATCATGCTATTCATTTGATTCCAGGAAGTGTTTCTCCAAACCTAAGGACTTACAGATATCCCTATGCCCAAAAGAGCGAAATTGAACGTATGACTGAGGAAATGATAGAGGCCAGTATAATTCAACCTAGTCAAAGTTCTTTCTCTTCTCCAGTAGTAGTGGTGCACAAGAAGGATGGAACATAGCACATGTGTCTAGATTATAGGGAGCTCAACAAGATCACTATTAAATATAAATTTCCCATTCCTATCATTGAATTATTGGATGAATTACATGGAGAAATTTACTTCACCAAGTTGGATCTCTGTTCAGGATATCATCAAATTAGAATGAATACTGAAGACATTCCAAAAAAATAATTTAGAACTCATGAGGGTCATTATGAATTTTTGGGCATGCCATTTGGCCTTACCAATGCACCTTCTACATTTCAAGGGTTGATAAGTTCCATTTTCAAACACTTCCTTAGAAAAATTGTGTTAATATTTTTTGATGATATATTAATCTACAACAAGTCTTGGAAGGATCATGTTCAACATGTTGATAGGGTGCTCAAACTCTTGGAGGAGAAACCATTATATGCAAAAACCTCGAAATGTTTCTTCAGAGTATGGGAGGTGGAATATGTGGGTCATATTTGATCTCATGAGGGTGTTAAGGTAGATCCTAAAAAAATTAAAGGCACTAAGGAATGGAAAATCCCCACAACCATAAAGAATCTGTGAGGATTTCTTGGGTTAACAAGGTATTATCATAATTTTTTTAAGAATTATGGGAGAATAACAACACCTCTAAAAAAATTACTGAATAAATATGAAATTTATTGGACTCCATAAGAAACTAAGGCCTTTTAACATGTTAAAGAGGCAATGTGCCAATTATCGGTCTTAGCTATGCCAGACTTCACAAAAACCTTTATTATGGAATGTGATGCCTCAGGAAATGGAATATTTTAATGAAAGAAGAAAGAATCATTACTTTCAAAAGATGTCTAATCAAAGTAAATTATTTAAAGAAATTGCGACCTTACCTAATGGGAAGACACTTCAAGGTAAAAATAGATTATGATAGTCTTAAATAATTTTTGGAACAAAGATTATCTTCATAAGAGCAGCAAAAATGGGTCACAAAGATGTTGGGCTATGAATTTGAAATCATCTACAAAATAGGGAAGCTAAATTTTGTTGCAGATGCACTCTCAAGAAAGGATGATGATGTGGAAGCATTTCTTTGTGCAATTTATATTATCCAACTATATTGGTTAATCGAAGAAAGGGAGGAATGGAAGAATGATGAAGAAGTGTGGACACTCATTCAAAAGCCGCAACAAGATCCCAGTACATCTGATACATTTAGCTGGAAAAATGATTCATTATGGTACAATTATCACTTATATATTTGTGAGAATTCCCAACTAAAACAAAATATTCTTTTGGAATTGCACACCTCTCCCTTAGGAGGACACTTAGGATTTTTAAAACTTACCACAGAGCCAAGAAAGATTTTTTTTGGGATGGCCTTAAACCTGATATTCAAAATTTTTTGGCGGAATGTTTGGTCTGCCAAAAAAATAAAGTTGAGGCAATTAAGACCATGGGTCTGGTACAACCTTTATCCATTCAAATTCAAAGTTGGGAGGAGGTTTCAATGGATTTTATCACAAGTTTAACCAAGTGTGAAGGAAAGAGTATCATCATGGTGGTAGTTGATAGACTTACCAAATATGCACACTTTTGTGCATTATCTCATTCATTTAAAGCCAACACAGTTGCTACTGTATTTATGGAAAAAATTCAAAAGATACATGGAAACCCAAAGATTATTGTAAGCGACAGATATCCCATTTTCACTCGAAATTTTTGGATGGAATTATTTTCTTGTCTGGGTACTCAAATAACTCATAGCTCATCTTATCATCCTCAATTTTATGGGAAACTGAGATAATGAACAAATGTTTGGAAGTATATCTTTGTTTCTTTTTATCTGATAATAAACACAATGGGTCAAGAAATTACCTCTGACTGAATGGTGGTATAATACTTCCTTCCATACTGCAGCAAAAATGAACCCATTTATGGCACTTCATGGATATCATCCACTGTCCATCACATCATATTTAACAGAAAATTCTAAGGTTGAAGTAGTGGAAGATCACATTGAACATCAACAACAAGTTCTCCAACTCTTAAATGATAACCTCACTTTGGCACAAAATTGAATGAAACAACATGCATATCAACATTGCAGCGAAATAAGTTTTGATGTAGGCGACTAGGTATTTTTATGACTACAACCATACAAACAAATGTCCCTCAAGAAAGCTAAGAAGGATAATAAATTATCGCAAAATTATTATGGTCCTTACAAGGCATTGAAAAATATTGGTACTGTGGAATACAAATTAGAGCTTCCTGCATCTTCCTGAATGCACCCAATTTTCTATGTTTCATGCTTAAGAAGGTTATAGGTGAGAAGCTACTAGTTTAAACAATATTTCTAGAACTTGGCGAGGAAGGAAAAATCATATTGGAACCTGAAGCAGTCACGAAAAAAAGAAATTGATAGCTACGAAATCGATCGATTTTAGAGTGTCTCATCAAGTAGAAGAACTTACCTGCTAAATATTCCACATGGGAGGATGAGCATTTTATATAGAATCATACTACTAAAGCGTTAAGGATAACATTTTTTTGAAGCATAGGGGCATGTTAGGTCCCTATAATACTAGTGTAGCCCCTTATTTTTATTGTTAGTATAGCCCCCTTATTGTTATTGTTGTGCCCAATGTAGTCCCCATATTGTTATTATTGTGCCCCATATGATCTCACTATTTTTATTGTTGTGCCCTTACATTATTATTGTTACATAGGCTCTGATTATATTGTGACCCCTTAGACTTCTATATATATAAAGTAGGTTTTTTCATTTGAATCATCCAAGAATTGTTCATTTATGTATTGTAAAGGAGGTTTCCCCCTCAAAGTGTAGAATTTTTAAGTCGTTGATCTATATTTTCTTCTATTTTGTGAGTTGGTTGCATAACAATGCCTCTCTTGTTTTATGCTTTTATGTGTTTCCAATATTTTTGTTTTTTTTCCTTGTTATTTAATTTCTAACATAAGTTTAATGTTCTCTTCATCAACTATTTTTTGTAAAATAATATACTAGAAATTGTTTTTTTTCTCTAGTATATTTTCCCATATGGTAGGCCAAAGAATGTCAATAACTCTTAACTATTGTGAATTCATGAATTATAAATAGAGAACTCAACTTATGAAAAAAGAAAAAACCTTCAAGTATCTAAAGCAAATTAAAAATAAATGCATGGTGAAATAAATTGCCATCCATACCTCTATAGAGATAGAAATAATAATAAAAAGTCATGTTCCTCGTTGGTCACTATCATATGAATGGGACACAAAGCTCATAATATTAGCACATGAGATATTATAGAAAACACATGGGTAAGATATAGATAACCTAGATATACAAGTTAATACATGAACTATTACAGATAACTCATGGGTAAGTTATAGATAAATTTCATATACAAACTAAACATGTAATAGAAAGTCTTATATAATAATATCCCTATATATATAACAAAAAAAAAACAAATTGTATGAGCTTTGTGAAGTAGAAAAGATCATTATATACATCCTAATGATATAATTTGTACAAATTCATGTGTATGTGTATATTAACCAATACATACCAAGGGTGACATAAAATTAGGTGCTTGGGGTACTAGGTCAAAGAGATTATCTAACTTAAAGTGGTGAATGTGATGAATTCAACTAGAAATAACAGAACTCGATGTTCATTCTCATCTAAAGAAACATACTTTTGTAATAGACTAAATTCTTCTCCACAAATATGAGTAACTCATTGGTGTGAAAAAAAAAATTAGATTGTGTACTCATCTCCTTATTTATTAAGGCTTTGGAAAATTACATACATGGAATTCCAAGGAGATTTGACAAAGACTAAACATTACTAACCAATAAATAATAAATTTTTTCTTCATTTATATGGTTATATTTTCAATCATATATTACATTACCTTTGATATAAATAATAGATTCTTAAGTATCTTTTAAACTACCCCATAGACTTTAATGAAAATAAAGTAAAAAATAAATACAAAATTCTATCCCTAGATGAATGGGCGGTATATGTTTGTGAACCAAATGATTGTAGTTTTATTACATGATTACAATTACAAGTATCATATGACCTTAAACAAAAATTAATCATATGTTCAATGTTACTGTTATGAATCTTGCACCTTAAAATTGATAATAAAACAATAATTATAGTCTTCTTCGAGGGCGAAACCTCCTCTTACAATGAATACAATGTAATGTCTTCTTAAAATATATCTAGGAGACAAAGGGTACAATTATAATAAAATGAAACCATGAGAGGTTCTAGCCTACATAACAATAGAATGTAATTACTTAATATATATGGCTTAATAAGGGGATTTAGGTTTAACATGGGGTTTATAAGTGTTTTCCTCAACTCTTGACTATTTTTTGGTGTTTCTACATGAAAAACCCATATTCCCATGGTGCTTCTCCCACTTGTAGGTTATGTTATGGTGTTTTTGTTGCTATGGAGTACCAAAGACACCTTCCTTAGAGTTGATTGTTGCCTATAAGGAAAATACAACCAATTGGTTGTTGTTAGTGGAAAAACATGGGTAAAAAAAGCATTGAAAGTAATGTAAACAATGCATAGATAAACATAAACTAAAAACTATACTATATAACACATGAACAATGCTTAATGAAGCAAATACATCAACAAAGTAATGGAAAATGGTTCCCTTTATTGACTGTTGATGATCTGGATCTTGGGGGGAGGCCCCTAAGATATAAAAAGTTGAAATGGATCTGACAAGATCTGCAAAATTAGAATGCTAGAAAAAAGAGAGAAAACATTGCAAATAAAACCACAAAGAAACTTGTTTTATTAAAGCAGAGAATAAATGTAGAAGCTACATTGTGGTGGACAATCTGTCCTTTTACAAAGTGAGGCTTGTTATTTATAGCCTTTTTTTTGAGTTACAATACTATGGGTAGATACCATAGGTGGATACCATGGGTAGATACCACTTACAATACCATGGGTAAATTCCATGTGTAGATGAATACCATGGGTGGATACATACCATGGGTGAATGAATATCATAGATAGATGTCACTTACAATACCATGGGTAAATTCCATGGGTGGATGGATAACATGGGTGGATGAACACCATAGGTGGATGCCATTTTCCATTCAGATCAGTTGAATGTAGACAGACATAATAGATGAATAAAAGACACTTGGAGAGAATTGTTTGAGCAATGGTGCTCAAATATACTCAACAAGGAAGTTACTTTCTCAATCTCTTTACAAGCTTCCTCTCTCTCTCAAATAAGTGTTGAAGACTCTCTCGATGATGAAATCCTCTTCTCAATGAAATTTTTGATTGTTAGGGATTAATTTTGGCAGCATAATAATGCTTTGCTTCTTGTTTTTTAGCTCTCCTTGAACTTTTATTTATAGAGTTTCTTGGACGCTCCTCCTCCCCTTGGCTCATGAATCTAGTGGTTCACCTCATAAATGAGATGAGAGATACCATTTTCTTTACTTTAAGGCTTCTTGGGGCTCAAGGCTCAAATTTTTCATCCAATCATGTCAATATTTGGAGTGTTTCTCAAGCAATTTTGCGGTTTGAGGTGTTGAATTTATTTTTTGTGACCGCGTGACTATCGAAGAAATAGTTGCACGATTGTTAATTTCTAATAATGGTGCACCCACATGGTTCAATTTTTTAACTTGAAATTTAGGAAATATTTTAATTTTTGGTCTTCATGGTGATTCCACCTAAAAATTTCACTTTTGTGTCTGTTGATCACTGAATTTGAGTGTCTTCTAATGCATATAGATGATTGTACAATTTTCACATCATAACAATTTAACCTTGATGTATGAGGTTAGGAGAAAGTGTATAGCCAAAATACATCACATTTTTTCTGATATGACTGAGAGTATTACTAACTTCTTCATAGATAGAGAAAATTGCTGTGGATATGATTAGGGAAAATCCTTGACAAGGAAATAAAGAGAACCATGTTCTGAAGAAACAATGACACAAAAGTGTAAATACGAGGCGAGAATATCCCCTGATCATTATGATGGCTATGAATAAGTATTACAATCACACAAGAAATGGTACTATCAAGTTAGCATTCATGTGGATAACATGCTAATGGTTGATGGCGATAACTGCGCATGACCTAAGGGGCACCTTTAAAGAATAAAAAAAACTAGGTGTGCCCATGCATCAAAGGTGAAGCATTGCTGAATGAGGTGCTCAGTGATGCATGGGTCTTTGACTCTGGGTACCTCCCATGCATTGAAATGTAAGCACTACTAAATGAGGTGCTAAGGGATGCATGGGTCTTTGAATAAATGAGAGAAATATAACGGTCACAAAGCATGATACTACCTTGAAAAATTGTGTTGGTTTCAAATTTCAGGGAGACCGATGACATCAATAGACAATAGTGATTCCCACTGTTCCAACCAAGGTTGTCCTAGAAATGGGGGAGAAACCAAGGTACTGATTCTATCCTCGAATATGGGTGTTGAAGTTGATAGGAAAGAAGTGCCAATCACCCAAAAAGTTTATCTGGGGAATTGTGGTCGAGGAATGAAGATGGTTGTAATGTGGTGGGTCATAGCGGTATGATAACATGAGCTGAGAGTATGGGTATCTATGGAAAATTTCCCAAGGTTGGAGCTGTAATGCAAGTGGGTGCAATCAAAATAATTCTTTTGGGGGAAATTACCCTAGGGTCGGTAGGACATCCAGGGTGGGTATGAGCATGTTCTGATTGTCATGGTAAATAATGGATGAATATGGATCATGGTGTGGTGGTAAAAGCGAGCTTGAACCAAGGGCGACTAGGGACTACCGTCAGGTAACTGACACAAAAATATGGGTGGGAATCCTTTTCCTAAAAAAAAAATTGTACATTTTCCAAAAGAATGTAAAAGTGGTTTGCGATGTACAAACATGGAGACGGGTGCCCTAAGAAAATGGTGGTCTATGTGATGCAGGTAGGTTTTTTATTTTGGGAAGGGGTCCCATTGGTTGGTCTTGGTGTGAGGCAGATGGGCTATTTCTAGATGGAGGGATGATAGGAAAAATGTAGAATGTAGATGCACACTCAGTTTGATCTAATAATGAATAATAATGGTGGCCCGGGAGAGGGGTTAGTAAGAAATAAGTAAATAAGAGGAGAATGAGGTTGATCTTCGAGACATGCTAATGAGATGGCTCATGAGCCTGAGGGAATGGTCATGGATCCTGATAGTGTAAGGTGAAGTAAAAAATGAAGTGATCCATGTATAGGGGGTACTATCGACTGACATGGATGTTTACCAGGTGTAGGTGGAAGGTGGTGATAAACATGGTCGAGATCATCACCCTATGGTTAATTTCAGAGAAGTGATTTCAGGATATGCAAACCTTTCATGTGATCCTATCATGTTGAGTGGAGAATGATACCTTAAATTTAAATTGTCACCAGGGGACTGATTTTGCTGAAAAACTGTAGGAGAACCTGCAACTTCGACACCCAATACCCCATGTGAAAACATGTTGATGAAATAATAATATATGAACTAAAAATGCACTAAACAAGATGACTCAAAAAATGGCAAGGCACACCTTATGGGTACTCTCAAAAGTGAAACGAGACTAAAAATGAGTATGATGTTGAAATGGAATGGAGGGTACCATGATTTACATGACGTCATCATGATCCCAACATTGTTGATAGTTCAGTAAAAGGAGGCCTTGAGCTCCTTAAGGGGCCTATGGAAGGTGACAAAGAGGGATATATATAGGGGAAATGGGCCATGCCAGCTCATTTATACTTGCTGATGTGTAATCCATAGCATGATCCACAAGCTATTTTCTTCTATAGCGGTCAACCAGAGCACCCAGGTAGCACGCGAGGAGAGCTGGGTAAGAGGTCATAACCCTAAATTTTTGATTTTGGTAAGACTGGGTCGAAAGGTCGTACAAGATGGAATGTATGAGCCTTTTTTAGAGAAAAAAGAAAAACCTACATGGGAGAATGTGAAATAGTTGCATGATGCACATGACTGTGGGTGAGATAATTACGAGGTCTCCATGGCGAGGACCTCGTAGGTTTATGAGCGATAGTCGCACGAAGCACATAAATGTGTAAGGAACAATTGAATCCCTCACGTGTCTATGTAAAAAAAATACGCACAACTCAGGGGTTGAGGTTCTCATAGGTAGAAGGGTGACATTCACGCAATGTGTGTGACTGTATAGTCAAATTAAACACGGTATCGCGTGCCCGTTTTGGTAACATACAAGTGACTGTGCACCTGTTCTCAAAACAGCCATGTGATGCTGATAAAGTATAAATTTCCTAGCCTCGAGGATGATTGTTTGATTTTCTCATGCTTTGGGTAGGATGGGTATGGCATGGTGTGAGCAGGATTGGGACCATATCTGCATAGTAGTGGTGCATGATGCATAGGCTAGAGGATTGTTGGCTAAATGGGGGTCACTAAAGTTGGTTCATAACTCTCTGCAGAGATCGCAAGAGGAATTTTTAAGTTTCGTGATTAATAAATGGAAAATAAACTAATAGGTGATCAACATCAAGGGTTGTAATGTGAAATTCACCACTGAGGTGGATTTTTATTTTGTGACTGGATTAGTGCCTCGAGGTGAGGTACTACTGACACCGCTCCCGCATATTTAGGTGGATCTGACAACATGGGTTGAGCTTCACTGGGGAGTCGAACCATTCTAGGAGGGGTGTATCCATATTTTTGTTATCTTGGATGTAGTTGAGCGAGAGACATCAAATATGATTGTACTACTACTAGGGACAACGATCCCTAACTGGATTTCAGGGCCATAACTTGCAGTCCTCTAGAGACTTCAGGGGGGCATGTTTTATGAATAGGCAGGCTTCCTTCATAGGAGGATGACGACTCAACTAATATAGGTTCGCAGGGGCAAGGTGAGGAACTTCTGCTATGGCAACTTGATATGCAACATTTTGTATGAGGGTTGTGATGTTGCACCCGACGCTGGAAGTGTTGCTTGGGCCACAAAGAGATCCACACATACAACAATGTGCACCTGTGATGCCACGAGCAGTTGGAGGTGAGGTAGGGTGGTACTGGATGCCCATAGTGGAGAGTTTGGTGGTTTTCCATCCCTTAGGTTATCATGGAGTTTCCCTATGCTAGTGTGGAATTCTGTGGAGATCCAGAGATGGGATTACCCCCAAGCGATGTTTGGGGCCTGACAGGTATGTGATTGTGATTTCTGCATTATGATGGTTTACATGTATTTATGATATATGATATATGTCCATACTGATAAAATGTATGCTTGATTGCAGAAGTGGGACTTACTGGATATCCATTGGCCAGATTGGTGGGAAATGATCCTCATCATCCAGGTGGAGCTAGTGCAGCTAGTAGGCCACAATGATGGAGAGATGATAGAGTGGAAAAAGACCTTGAGAGATCATCTCGACGCTGATGTCTAGATATAGTTGGCCCTTCTAGGGAGGGGGAGGTTTCATCTCTTCATGCTGAGGTGGAGAGACAAAGGGGGTGTGCTAAGGCCGTAGAGGCACGTGTAGGGGTAGCCAAGGATGCATGGGATCGGGTGACAACACTACTCCAGGGGATGCATGAGGTTGTACGGGCGATGTTATATGAGGAAACGATGGACTGAGATAGAGTGAGGTGTCCTATCCTTTGTCGACTTGCAGCAGTAGTATTGACTGCTCGACCTATTTTGGTTCTAGTACTGTGTGAGGCAGGAGGGTCTCGTGCAGGGAATGCAGGTGGTGATGGGGGTGTTGGGTCCTAACCCTAGATCCATTTTTTTAATGTAACAAGGGAAGCACCCATTATGAGGATTCTCCCTTTTTGATGACTCCTTTTTTCTCTCTCTATATATATGAGTTCAATTTTTGTGACTCCCATGATGTGTCTATGGGATGTGCTTTTCATACATGTGATGTAATTTTTCATTTATTTGATGGATATATTATTTATGATTTATGTGTCTCAATGATGATGTGATACATGCTAGTCTAGGATTTGATTAGTTATGTGGTTGACTACATGATTTTGATTTCTTGGTATATGTGAAAATGTGATATGATAAAAACCATGAGCTAACCTTTGTGCCTGAAGATATTTTCAAAATATGAAAGGTGTTGGCTTTAGGTGCCTTGACCCAGGTTCATTTTTAAGTTTTTCTAAAAAACCCCTATACTACTGGCCCTTTCGGTTATGGCCGGCTTGCGTGGGTCAAGATCTCACCCGAAGTAGTATGGGAGGGTGCTGGAACAAGGCTTTCGCACCTAGAGAGAGAGAGAGAGAGAGAGTTAGTAAAAGGGGGTCCCTTCAGATCTATAGACTTTGCGCAGGAGAATCCCAACACATAACCCTTTTAGCAATATATAGGCTAAGAAAAAATCGTATTTAACTAGTAACTTGAGCAGATTAATTTAACTAGAGCTACACATTCATCAAATCGCATCCACGTGCGTGTCAACAGATCATCAGTATTCAACAAGAAAACACAATCTTAGAATGTAAACATAACCAATAATCGTAAGACAGGAAAATTAAAACATCATCGACAACCTTCTCATTCATTCACATTCAGATCCAACTTACAGACTCTATTACTAGCTCGTGCACACAGCCAGCGGGGTCTGCACACAGCAGGACTTGGGGTCTCCGTGCACACAGCTAACAGGGGCCCTTACCCAGACAATCGACCAAATATCCATAAGTTCGTATCCAACCTTAGCTTACTTCTTTCTTAGCCCCCTCTAGACTCGATTTATCTATCTATTTATAACATTTTAGCCCGCGTTACTCTATGGTCCGCAAGCCATGGTTTGCAGACTCCTACTCTACCCTTTGACCCATTACAATACATCAGAGCTTTGACCCACCCCAAAGCCCTTGTGAAAGACCAAGTATTACAAAAATATTACAAAAATGGTCCAAAAATACAGTTAGGGGACCTCGTTCCAACAATCCCAAAACACAATCTTGTGACTCGTCTCGAGTCACAGTGTCGACGAGGTCTTCATCATTTACTTGAGCTGCTCAATAGAGGCAGCCAACGAGGGAAGAACACCTATGCTCTGCGTGACTACGGTCTGTGAAATATTAACCAGATTTTGCGAAGTTGGGCCTTTAGTCATGGTGGTGACACTTTCCGAGGTTTGGTTCAACTTTCTCACGACCCCTTCTAACTCCTGCAAAATCTTGAGGGTTTCATCAACCCAGGGTGTTAGATGGTTGTTAAGTACCTTTTCCTCATGCCAGATCCCCACAATTTTACTTCTAAGCATGTGGGTAGTTCGAAGGCACGCTAGTCGTTGGGCTGGAACAAGGGTGATCATAGTGGCTTCCACCTGCTCAAAATCCCGCTCCTTTTGGTGCAACTCCTGATCGATTTGGCGAAGGAGAGGGTCAAGTTGCACTCGAGACCATAATTCCATAGAAGTATTAAACAAAGTGGTTCCTTGTGTTGGGTATGTGTTATATTCTTTCCACGACTAATCATGTGTGAGGGGGCGATAGCCCCCCTGTCGGGGTCCAAGGCAGCGCCCCGGCGAAAATTTTTGGTCCTTAATTTCCGGTGGGCGATCTTTGCCCATGGTTTTGTGCATGGTTTTGCACATGGTTTTGGGGTACGATGGTTTTCGGCCCCTGGTATTTTGTAGATCTGGTCAAGGGAATTATGGTTATGATCTAATCCAGGGTTAATGGATTAGGGTTTATGTATGATTCGGCATGTATATATATATATATGTTGTAACACTAAAAGGAATATAATGAAATATCAAGCTGGTTGTCTTGATTTGGGATCCAGAGGAAAATCTCTGTGTTTATCTGTTTTATGTTTTATGCTCTCGCTATTGTTTATTTTCTGTTATAAGATTCGTTTGTAGATAATTTCTGTTCAGGGTTAAAACCTACATTTGGTATCAGAGCTGTTTTGGCTTCAAGGGGATGCCTTTGCTGCTGAGGGTTTTTTGCTCGGGCCTGAGGTAGACCCTGTTTAGTGGGAGATCTGCGGGATCTATTCTTGCATTGAAAGAAGATGGCGAGCGGCGGAAATATAGAGATTGAGAAATTTAATGGTTAGAGTTTTGAGTTGTGGAAGCTCAAGATGGAGGATTTGCTGGTGGATAAAGATCAGTGGATCGCAGTAGATCCAGGTACTAAACCAACGGCAATATCAGATGAAGACTGGAAGAAACTGGATCGGAAGGCTAAGAGCACAATACGGTTTTCTGTCTCAGATTCAGTATCATTGAATGTATTTGGGGAAGCTACGACGAAGAATTTGTGAGAAAAAATTGGGACTTTGTACCAATCTAAGTCTCTGGTGAATAAGTTGTTCCTACGGAAAAAGCTGTATAACTTGAGGATGAAGGATGGAGATTCAGTGACAAAGCATTTGAACACCTTCAATACTGTGGTAAGTCAGCTATCATTTGTTGATATTAAAATCTCAGATGAAGATAAGTCCATCAGTTTGTTTTGTTCTCTACCAGACTCGTGGGATAGTATGGTTATTGAAATAGGTAGCAATACAACTACCTTGAATTTTGATGACATTGTCTCAGCCTTGTTGTCGGAGGAAATGAAACAGAGAAATATGGAGGGCCAGAATGGAGATGCCTTATCTGTACGAGGAAGGTCCCAAAAAAGAAACAAGAATAAGGTTTCAAGTGGGAGATCCAAATCTAGAGGGAGATATAAATCTCCTGGAAATTTTGTAAAGGCATGTTGGAAATGCGGAAAGGAAGGGCACTACAAAAGGGATTGCAGATCTAAAGCTCTTGAGAAAGGAAAGGGATCTGATGATGCTCCTTCTGTAGAGGAAAAAACCATCTCGGATGAAGGTGGGGATGTGTATTTGGCTTCTTCTTCAAATACACATGTAGATCATGAGTCATGGTTGATTGACTCAGGTGCATCCTTTCACTTCACTCCCCATCGAGAGTGGTTTTGTGAGTATGAGAAATATGATGGTGGTGATGTCTTCCTAGGGGATGATAGGAAGGCCAGAATCGTCGGACGTGGAGGTGAAGCTGAAGCTGCAAGGTGGAAGGATTAGAACACTTCCCGATGTTCTACATATTCCTGCATTGGCTAGAAATATGATTTCTATAAGCAAGATGGATGATGCAGGTGTAAAAACAGTGTTTGAGAAAGATGCCTGCAAGATGGTTCGGGGAGCACTGGTATTAATGCAGGGATTTCGGACTGGAAATCTGTACAAGCTACAAGGTAGCACTATTATTGATGGGTGTAACAGTTTCGTGGTTCCTGAAAGTGGAGCGGAAAGCCTAGCGGTACCTGGAGAAAAGACCATGCTATGGCATCAAAGGCTTGGAAATATTGGAGAGAAGGGCCTTCGGATACTGCATAGAAATGGTATGGTAGAAGGTATGTTTAATTTCTATCTGGATTTTGATTTTTGTGAACATTGTGTATATGGAAAACAAAATTGGGTGAGTTTTCCTTCTGGTGCTAAGAGGGTGAACAAGATATTAGAACTTGTGCACAATGATGTGTTTGGACCTGTGTCAGTTCCATCACTGGGAAAGTCTGTGTACTATGTTTCATTCATATATGACTTCTAAAGGAATACAAGGATATATTTCTTAAGGGATAAATTTGAAGTCTTTGACAGATTTAAAGAATTTAAGGCTCTGGTGGAAAACCAGACAGAGAAGAAGATAAAGGTGCTGAGGACAGATAATGGTGGGGAGTTATGTAAGAAGGAATTTGAAGAGTTCTGTAAGAAGTGTGGTATAGCATGGAAGAAGACTACTCCATACACACCTCAGAAAAATGGAGTTGCAGAAAGAATGAATAGAACACTGATGGAAAAGGCAAGAAGCATGCTCAGTGGTATCGGGTTAGGACAAGAATTCTGGGTAGAGGAAGTGGAGATTGCATGTTATCTGGTTAATAGATCACCTTCATCAGTGTTGGATGATAAGATTCCACATGAGATATGGACTGGTAAGAAACCCTCTCTTTCACATCTAAGGGTATTTGGATGTGATGCATATGTACATGTTCCAAAGAAGAAAAGGACCAAGTTGGATAATAAATCTGAAAGGTGCATCTTTATTGGGTATAAGGATGGTTTAAAGGGTTACAAGCTTTGGAACCCATAAACAAGGAAGGTTGTGTACAGTCGAGATGTGGTCTTTAGAGAAGTGAAAGATGTTGTTAAACATGAAGTCCTACCAAAGGAACCTGAGAAGATAGAGTTTGAGCTAAAGGAGGATGAATCAAACTCTACAACAGAAGAAGACTAAAAAGATGAAGAGCCACAAACTCTAGCTATTAGAAGATCAGTTCAGGAAAGAAGGCAACCATAAAGGTAAAGTCCATATACTTTCTGTTCAGGTTTTGCCTTAACTATAACTGATGACGATCCTAGAACTGTCAGGGAGGTAGTATATTCAGAGGATGGAAAACTCTAGAAGGAGGCCATGGTTTATGAAATGGAATCCTTGCACAAAAATGAGGCATGGGATCTGGTGGAGTTGCCGGTTGGAAGGAAACCCATCGGGAGAAAATGGGTGTTTAAGAAGAAGATGAATGTAGAAGGGAAGGTGGAGAAATATAAAGCTCGATTGGTAGCAAAAGGTTATTCCTAGGTGCCGGGAATTGATTTTGGTGATATTTTTTCTCCTGTCGACAAAGTTACTTCTATTAGATTAATTTTATCTGTTGTTGTTGCATTTGATTTTGAGATAGAACAGATGGATGTGAAGACAACATTTATTCATGGGGATCTAGAAGAGGAGATCTACATGAAGCAACCTGAAGGCTTTATGGTGAAGGGTAAGAAATAACTGGTATGCTAGCTGAAGAAGTCTATGTATGGGTTAAAACAGTCACCAAGGATGTGGTATCAAAAATTTGATACCTATATACGGGGACTTGGCTTCACCAGAAGCAAAGAGGATCACTGTGTTTATTTTAATTAATTGGTGACTGTGTTATTTATTTGGTCTTGTATGTGGATGATATGTTGTTGATTGGAAATGAAAAAGAAATTATCTAAGATTTGAAGACCCAACTGTTCTCCAAATTCGACATGAACGATATTGGTGTTGCAAACTATATTTTGGGCATGGAAATTAAGAGAGACCGGGAAAAGAGGATGCTCTAGTTAAACTAGAGGAAATATGTCGAGACTATATTGCAGAGGTTCAATATGTAGGATAGTAAACCGGTGAATGTTACTATTCCTGTAGGTGTAAAGCTATCTGTTGAACAGTGTCCCAAGACACAAGAAGAAGAGGAGGATATGTCCCGTGTTCCATATGAAAGTGCAGTGGGTAGCCTGATGTATGCAATGATCTGTACTAGACCAGACATTGCACATTCAGTGGGAGTATTGAGCAGGTTTATGTCAAACCCAAGGAAGGAGCATTGGACAAAAGTAAAGTGGGTTTTCAGATATTTATGTGGCACTAGTGATTATGGCTTGTGCTACCAGGGAAGACCAGGATTGGAAAGAATGTTGGACATTCATGGTTTTTTTGATGCAGACTGGGCTGGAGATCTAGACCAAAGAAGATCTACAAGTGGGTATGTCTTTAGCCTATTTGGAGGCACAGTAATTTGGATGAGTAAAAGACAGTCTGTAGTGGCTCTTTCAACTACAGAGGCAGAATAAATGGTAGCCACTCATGCAAGCAAGGAAGCAGTTTGGTTGCAGAGATTGTGTTCAAATATGGGGTTGGTACAACAAGCTATAAGGATAAACTGTGATAGCCAAAGTGCAATTTTCTTGGCTAAGAACCCTGCTTATCATTCAAAGACAAAGCACATTAATGTTCAATATCACTTTGTTAGAGATATGGTTGAGGCTAAAAGGGTGTTGCTGGTAAAGGTGGAAACTTTGAAGAATGTTGCAGATGCATTGATGAAGTCTGTGAGCACTCAGAAGTTCTCTTGTTGTAGAGAAACAATGGGTGTTGAAGAATTGGGCCAATGAATAAGCTCTCCTGTGGCCCCCTGTGGAAAGAAAACAACAAGTGAGAGAATGTTGGGTATGTGTTATATTATTTCCACGACTAATCACACGTGGGGGGGTAAGAGGGGGGGCTATCGCCCCCCCTGTCAGGGTTCGGGGCAACACCCCGATGAAAATTTTTGGTCCTTAATTTCCGGTGGGCGGTCTGCGCCCATGGTTTTGTGCATAGTTTTGCACATGGTTTTGGGGTACAATGGTTTTAGGCCCCTGGTATTTTGTAGATCCAGTCAAGGTAACTATGGTTATGATCTAATCCAGGGTTAATGGATTAGGGTTTATGTATGCTTCAACATGTATATATATGTGTTGTAACACTAAAAGGAATATAATGAAATATCAAGCTGGTCATCCCGATTTGGGATCCAGGGGAAAATCTCTGTGTTTATCTATTTTATGTTTTATGGTCTCGCTATTGTTTATTTTCTATTATAATATTCATGTGTAGATAATTTTTGTTCAGGGTTAAAACTTACGCCTTGACTTATCTGCACGGTAATATTGGTTGTTGCTTCCATGACCAACGTAACTCGTTGGGTGTGCACTACCTGGGGGGTCTAAGGCTATATCTTGGCCTACAACGATGCTATCTAAAGTTATAAATTGGCCTTAAAAACCTGTACCTCAATCTGAGATGCCTTCAAAGCAGTGACCAAGCCTTCAACAGTCACAATAGTCTGCTCGGCCTCGCTAAGGTGCTGCTGCGCTTAGAGTTCTCTATGCTGAAGCTCACCAGTGATGGAGTGATCTGAAAGGGAAATATTAGTTTTGCTATGCTAAGTGTCTTTTTAGTTATAAAACATGTGCATACTTGTCTCCACATTTTTCTTAAGGATTGACAATTTTAACCATAAAATATAGACGATTTTAGTGAATTAGAAGCATGAAATAAGCACAAATAACACTGAACAAAAGTGTAAAATAGAGAAATAAAACACCACATAACATTTACACAGCAGACATGATGAAGCAGTTCACCTCTCCTAGGCTACATCTGCTAGTCCAACTCCCATTGGCATGTCCATCTTGCATTATGCTCAAAATTTTTCAAATACATGTAGTTACAGGCCTCTAATTTATGTTTTCTCTACATCAATGGCTCCAGAATGCTCCCATTAGTCTAGATTGACTCTTCATTCACTCTGAATGGGTGAAAATTGAGCCTCCAACTCATTTTCCCAATAGCGCCTAGAAAATCTCCACTAAAATGGAGTTAGTTTAGCCAAAATCGCACAAAAATAGGGCGCGCTCTAAAAACTCTGCTAGTGGCTTAACTGAAAATTAAATGTTATGGTTGGGTGGCCACATTCCAACCCAAACCACATGGTCTACTCACAACCACAGGCGGAACCCAAGGCATAGAGCATGGTAGAGTTGAATAAACTTGAGTTAAAACTATTGTTAATGAAACTGTCGGTTGTAACTATGCAAAAATGATGCCATGTGACAAGGTGTAAAATGTTGCGATAAATTTCATGGGTTATCAACTGTCGGAGGTTGCTGGAAGTTATGTTTTACATTGTGGTTTGTTGTAATGACATGTAATAGCCCATGGGACCGCTGGCGAGTTGGGACCCCCGACGGTCCCAACTCCCAACATTATTTTCATTACATGTTACATATAATCTGATGACATAAAAGGTTAAGTCACAATATAGCAGAGACGGTGGATACATGTGCGTGTGCTGCCAGAGGTCACGGGGTCGAGCCCTATGGACCTATATAAAGTCTTACACTAACACCTTGGGGACATGTGGCCGCCTCAGGGCTGGCCACGTGCCACCCTATAAATGGTCCTCCATAGAACAATGTACAATCCAACAACGAATCATAACGCACCACTTTTCCACCTAGCATTCATTCCGAGGAAAGGAATATTCCTTGGAATATTCCTTTTGTTGACTGTGCACCCTCCATGCTGACTAGGCATCCCAGTCAAACCTGTCGTAAAATTTAGCTATTTTGGAATTCGATCAGAACATGACATCTCCCTCATATGACATTGGTTTTTTGAACCATTCACGACAATGGAATAAAAAAGACGAGATATACACAACCATCTTGGTTTCAACCCAATCCTGAAACTTTCAAGTTTGAGAAAAATTTATGAACTCCTAATCATGGAGGTAAATAAATCGTGCAACGACGCACCCGTCAAGTGCCAAACATCAAGATAAAATGAAGAACATGCCTAGACTTGGCTGCATAATTCTGCGGGTACCATTGCAAAAGCTACACCTCGAAGGGGGCAGATTCAACTGTCTGTGACGGTGCTTAGGGCTGCAACTATAGCTATGTGGCCTGCTTGATTCTGCCTTGCTTGATCCATGCTCGCTTGACTCTACCTCGCTTGATCCATGCTCGCTTGAAGGGTGTCTAATTTTATCCGGAGAGCCTTCAACTCAAATTACAAAACTTCGACTGTGGCCTTGTGCTATCCTTCCAAAGCAGCCCATCGATCCTTGGACACGATGGTGACGACGTCAACACTTTTCTTAAGGTCATCCTCTATAAATGTAACCTCTACATATGCGTCGGGCTTAATATCCTTATGCTTCTTCCTGGACCACTTAGGTGGTTCGCTGGTGCGTTTGAGACCATGCGGGGATGCCGTGTTTGTGCCATCGAGCCTGCTAAGGTTCTGATCTGGCTGGGAATTTGGTTCTGTCTGCATGTTAACACTCATGGGGGTGGTGGGGGTCGTGCATTGCATCGTAGTAGGAATCACCGAATCCTTTTTTGTGGTGTGCGGAGTAGTATCCTTTGAGGTTGCACTGTGGTCGGATGCGCTTGCTATGCCGGGGCCAGGTGTTTGGGCGACAATCTTCCACTCGGGTGGCCAAGTTGCAATTGCTTGGTCAATCTCTGCTTCTGTGGCCATATACAGAAGGTTATAAAAAGCGAGATATCTGTGGGCCCGAACCTACCCACTATGCATGGTCACCTGGAATGCCACAATATGCTTGTATTTTTTGTAGACCATCGGGGACAAGCACGACTGGGAATGAATTGCCGCGACCAAGGTTCAATCATATAGTACCCAAAAGACCTTATTCTCCTCGACCCACTTGGGATCCTTTGAATCCCAGAGGTTAAAAAACTACACTCCTTCACACATGCCTGGCTCGAGAGCGAGGAATACTGCTTCTTCAGGTGTCTGCCACACAACTAAGGAAATTAACAGTATCATCCAGAAGTAGTAGAAATATTTTCCTTGATCTTGGGCCTCGCGCACATTGTCGAGAAATTAATCAACAAGGTACTGCGACCAATTGAAGCAGACTCCCTTTTCTCATATACCAATGAGTTGAATTACGTAGGTGGGGGCGGTCGTTGCCTAGAATTTCCCCATCAATTTGCATGCAAGTAGCAGGGTACCTATGAGCATCCATGGATTGTTGACTGAATCGATTTGAAACCCTCTTTGGTTGCGAACGACATGGTATTTCTTCCAAAATTATTCAACAATCTGCTGCTCAAGCTTCTTGCTAATGCCTTACTTAGGACTTGGCCCCTGCATGGGGAGGCCAGTGATTTGGTGAATTAAAGCAACATCAACTGGTATGTGACCTTGGATCCATAAGCACCCATCGTGGTGTAATATCCCAAAATGGAGAATGCAGTAATACTAAAACACAATATAAGAACTGCAACTAAGTAAACAATAAATCTAAAGACAACATTAGAATATACAAAGAAGCTGAGCCTTTTTATTATGTGGAGAGAATTCAGTTACACAATGTACAAAGATGAGGGAATCTAGCCAAAGAGATGGCCTAAAATCACCCTGCAAACAGGCTACAACTAGCACTCTGTAACTGGTGATCTTATAGGAAGAAATACTGCACTGTCCCTTTTGCTACTGATGTACATGAAGCTGCTGCAAAAGGAAATGTAGATCTATGGAGCTCAGGAGCTCTGATGATGCCAAGATTCAAGATCTTGCCAATGTGATCAGAACCCAAGATAACCCAGAAAGGATTTTCCAGATATAAAACTTTGGAAAATCAC
Source organism: Pinus albicaulis (assembly GCA_034641835.2). NCBI lineage: Eukaryota > Viridiplantae > Streptophyta > Pinopsida > Pinales > Pinaceae > Pinus > Pinus albicaulis. The sequence goes on along the minus strand of CM076571.1, from coordinate 912,968,631 downwards.
CCTCCTAGGGTTTGATCCTTTGACTGCTGGGTTATGCAGATCTGAAGTTGGATCTAATTCAAAGATGGCTGCAATATTTTCTACAAATAGATCTGATCTTTGAGGGCTGATCCCTCCTTTAGATCTAAAATATAGGAGCTTGAGATCTTGTCTCCTCTTCTTCCTCCTTCAAGTTGCAGCAACTAAATATGCAACTGTTACATAAATTGCACTGTACAAGAGGGAGAGGATATATGCCTGCTGAAATGTGCTGCAATAAATTCCAGGCTGATGGAAATGGTGATGGCAAGGTGAGGGGATGATCCCCCATAGGATTACTAGTTGAAATTCTAGTAACTTCCTTCCTCCTTTGGATCTGCAATGATGAACTGTGCAATCCTTGATGGGATTGTTGCTGATAGGAGGTCAATAATGTTTGGTCTGATGCCAGATCTGAAATGAAGCCCTGGGAATGATGATATTCAAGCCCAAGGTGTTAGGAATAATCCTACACTGGTTCTTCAGCTGAAATACTGAAGACAACCTCCACCTCCCAAACTGATCTTCAGAAATTGCGTAATTCCTGAAGGTAGGTGTTCTAATGAGAATGGAAATAATGTGGCACCAATGCCTGATGAGAATGAAGTACAATCCTCTTCCAAGAGCTACTCAATGAAAGAGGCGGGATTCCCGACCAGGAATACCCAGTGCTAAACAACACTTGTAGCCTTAGCTAAACAACCAAAGAAAGCATGGAACGTCAAATGAAAATTCCAGATCTAAAAAGACCTTTACATGAATAATAAAAAGCATGCCTCCATTGTTGCGTTCATCTCCTTTATATAGTTTATAATCCTTCCCATGCCTTGGCCCACCTCTAAACTACGTTGTGCATGTGGACATAATCCTCCATGTTTGACTGCGCTGTCTCTCCAAGTCATCCATCATGACTACATGCAATGTACACCCTCTCCATCATGTGTGCATTAATTGCACTACTTCATCCATCACTTCACCATAATTCTCTATGATCTTACATTAGATTCCCTCCATGATCTCAGTTGACTGCTTCAACCCCCATGATCTATCTCATTAATGAGACATGATATCCATTCCATTCACATTAGTGGTTGCTCCACTACCCCAATATGTAGATTTAGGTTTAAATAATCCACATTCACACATAAAAAGTGGATATTTATTCATCTTGAGGATTATGGGTCCCTCCACCCTTTTATTTACTTAATTCATTAAGAAAATTAAGAACTCTAATATTCCAAATATCATGTGAAAATTTGGGAATATTTGTAATATTCCCAATGGGAAACATGCAAAAATATTAAACAATACTGCAGAGAAATAACGAAGTTCAACTAAGTAAGAGCAGGAGGCCATTATGGAGGCTCAATATTTACATTTAAAACATCAAATCAGATTTATATTGAAGCCAATAAGATATAGAATAGGAAATAGAAGACTTTAATAGAAGAAAACCCTCAAAATGATGTGCTGCAACCATGTATTTAGAATGAAATAGCTTGACAATGTTATTTTTATTAGCTGCAACTGATGTAGATTACACTTCAGATCTAGAGCAGATCTGTGAACAAAAATTTATATCTATATCAGATCTGTACACTAGATAGGCTTGTCTTCAAATTCCCCTTTGGGTTTTCACCAAAAAGTGAAGTACATGGAGTAGATCTGAGATCTAATGCTTTAGATTTGAAAAAATATTCAGAAATATATGTAGCTTCAAATTTGATCTGATCAATACAATATGAGGATCCCAGCCAATGGATCTCAAATGTGAAGGGCAGATCCCCAATCACAAGAAAATCAATACTCCAAAAAGTGTTCCAAAAAACCCTGCAACTGTACCCTTGAAAATACCGCAGTCCTGGAAGGAAAACTGCACTGTAGGCTCTAGAACATGTTTGGCCTCAAGCCAAGATATGAAAATGTAGCTCCAATCATCCAATACTCTCTTGCCAATGGGATAGAATCCTTCCCCACTGAAAAGAGGCACTAGATTGCCCTAGATATGAGTAGATCTAGCCTCCACTTACTGCAACTTACAAAGACAACCAAACCCTCAACAAGATCTGTGTTGTAGTTGGAATAAGAGCTTGGCCTTCAACCTGATAGTGGACAAGAAATGCAAAATCTTCCAAGAGGCCTCTCAAGGAAAGAGGTGGGATTCCCGATTAGGAACACCCAGTGCTAAACAACACTATTCTCTGCTAAACAACAAGGAGAATAAGAAATGTCTAAACAGACAAAATCTTCAGAAATAAAATAATCATCAACAACCCTTCTCATGTTGTCCTCCTCTTCCTTTTATAATTTTGAGAGCTTTCAAAACCCTAAACCATCTCAATGAAATAACTCTTTTCACATGAGCCACCTGCAACTAAAACTTCACTCTGCCTCATTGATGGCCACTCCTCCAAGATAGGTTTGTTGATTTGGTCATGGTTGACCCAGTCAAAACATTCAGCCCCTTTCACACCTAAGGGTGCTCATTTAGTTAGCCTAGATTTAGCTTTGTTCATATGCGGCATTGATTTATTTACTGTTTTAGGAGTTCTTATTGTCCTCCTTTACACATTTATTCATACAACAGAAAAATGAAACAAAAATTAATATTCCCATTAGCTTGGGCTAATTGGGAATATTACAATCCTCCCTCCAAAATGTTTCTTGTCCTCAAGCAACTGATAGGGTGAGTGTTGCAACACTTCTCCTCCTCCATTGGTGACACCATCATGAATTAAGCTTCCTCCATAAGCTAAGTGTTCATCAATCCAACCCTCCATGAATTGTTCCTCTAAATTCATCATGAGATGTACATAGTCCATCCCATAAGGAGTCAATAACTCAAATGAAACAAACATGGCTGAACCAATACTCTCCCTGAAACATGTAGCATATGATACATAGAGAGTCTCCATCCCATGTGGTACATACATGCCTCCCATCCTCGCTCCATACATCCCCATAAAGAGTACAAGTATATCATCAATGTATGGAAGCAAAATTACACACATACAAACAGAAATTGGAGCATGTAGAGGTAGGTCATAGTCCCACATATGGTACCAGCGCAGTGCATATCCTACTTGCATCAGTTCAAGGTGTGGTAAGGGGTTTTCCCACCACTTACTTGCTGCCCATGTTATCTCACTATGGCTGAAAGTGTGAGATATGTATGGTGCCTTTGGGAAGCACCCATCATGATGAAAAATCTCCTCTTTCCTCCAAGGGAGTGGCCAAACTCAAAAAATTTTGTGACCCAATATTGGCCATGAAGTTTACAAGGTATAATACTCCTCCTTGGAGCCATGGCCTGCATAAGGATGGTGAAATAATTCACATAATTAGAATATAAAACATGTTTTACAAGAGCATGTTCTTCACCAACAATTTGCCTCATATCAATGGAGTGGTGCATGGACCTATTCCCCTCTTCAAAGAGAGAAAGAGAGGGCTGATTTAACTCTTCCTTAGAGTCATGTTGTTGTTCCATATCCATATGGTACATGCATCTTTGACAATGCTGATATAGTTCTCTTTCAAAGCCCTCCCAATAGTGGCTCCTCAAGATGATATTGTTGAGCTTCATGGAATATGTTTGGCTAAAACAGAACTCTTCATAGGCCCTTTGTATCAAATTCTTCTTGAGCTTGGAGGCTCTAGACAAGAAGAAACTACCATGATTATAGATGAATCCATATAGGATTGAATATCTCTCATCATGTAGCGAGTAATAAAGAATCATGCATGTGTGAAGATCCTTGGAATATTCCACCAACAGTTGTGATTTCCAATATGGATCTAATCTCTCCAACAATGACAACATTGACAATGTGTCAACTGAATTTTCTGCCATGTTGTTGCTCTTCTCCTTGACATCTCCCATGCCAAAAGTGTATGTTGGAAGGTCATGCCTCCCATTTTTCTCCTCCTTGACATCTCCCATGCCAAAGGTATAAGGTGGAAGGTTGCCATTCCTTCCTTGCTGCCCTTCTTGCATATGTACATTCTCAAAAGAAAATGGAAGTTCTTGGAATTTAGTCTCCCATGGAAGGCTATCATTTATCCAAAACCTCCTTGGTTTTTCCAAAGTATGCATGTGTGACCACCATCTCTCATCATGTATGGAAGAGTGCTCTCCAAATGAGTTTGTCTCCTGATTCTTCATAGTCAAGGATTGCCTTCCTTGCTCCCTGATAGTGTCATTCTTTATCCTTGCAACATATTTTCTCCGTGCAGTATGAGATGAGAGAATGGCTAATGGTGATAAGGAAAAAATATTTTCCCTCTCCTTGAGCTTCCTCCATACTCTTAGCGCTATAGTATGGTATTCTAGTGCTCCCTTCCTCCTTGGATCTATGAAAGGAACATCTATGCATAAAACATATTTCACCAAATCTGAATCAGGCGGTCTCCCAGGTGGTTTACCACAAGATAATGATGTCTCATGGCTCATTCCCATGTGAATAACATATGGGAACATCTTATTACTACCACTGCACAAATCCATCTCTAATTTCTGTGTGGAAGTCTCATGATAATGGGGCATCATTCTTATGGATGCAAGAGTGATTCTGATTGGAGAAATTTCCCCATCTTTTCCTCCATGTAATAGTGGATCACCTCCTATCATGAAAATGCTATGATCCTTCCTTTGTTCTTCTTCTCCTACCTTCTGCAAGTTCTCACAGTCTAAGGTGCTTCCTTTAGATGTAGTTAACTCATGAACACCCAACATCTCCTTGGTGTCAAGAGTCTTGATCACAAAGGAATGATATGTCATAGTGTGTGTTCCAAAAACTATATGCAATGTTGGAACACATTCCCTCCATTGTTTTATCTCATTGTATATCATCATAGACACATGCTTCTCATTATCCCATGTGTAGGATCCTTGGGAGCTTCTTGCAAAGATACGAGAGTCCTCCTAGTGGAAGCAATTGCTCCACCTTCATCTCCCAATAAAAATAGATCTCCTCCTGCTGTCATAGCGCTGGAGGATCTTTCCAACTCTTCTTCTTCCTTCTCCTAATCAATGGAGCATGCCTCATCATTAAGAGATCCTTTCTCATGATCTCTTTTTGAAAAATGAACCCTCATGTCTTATTCTTGAGAGGAATGTTCTTGTTGAAGTGGGGCCTTTGCCCTTGGCAAATCATGTAGCAGATTTTTAACCCCCTCAACAATGTTCTGGAATGGAGTTATCTTCATGGATCATTCCATCTCATGAAAAGGTTCTGAATTCTTAGGCTTAGTTTTCTCACCCAAAGAAATTTCAGATGGCTTAAAATCAAATATTTTCACTAACCTCCTAGTGAACTTTGCATAAGTACAGATGTTTACATTTTTCAATGAAGAAGATTCAAATAATCACCAAGCATAAGCCTTAACTTGGAGGTGTAGTGCTGCTACTCTTATGGCTTCTTCTTCTGAAGCTTGATGCAGCTAGAAATATGTGTCTAGATTCTTTACCCAAGACTTGGCTGAGCTCTCAGGTGATCCATCAAATGTAGGTAGAAAGGTTCTACCCAAAGTGTGCTGCATGTACCCTCTTCTTCTCTTGTATATGATGGATCTTATTTCTTCTTTAAGTTGACAAATCTCTGGGAAGTTTTGACACTCTTTGAATCTTTTGGAGTGAGATTCATATTCTTGGAGATAGTCACCAAGAGTCTCCTCTTTTGGTGTCTCTCCTTCTGCTTCTTCTCTTGCTAGGAATGTAGGCATGCTAATGTTGGGGTCCTGTGATTTGGTAGATTGGCATACCAAGTGACAAGGCAACATAAAAACTAGTCTTTAGAGCTCTAGGACCTAGCCTTCCTAGTCTCAGAGAGGGATCTCTCAATTGTTTGCAAAGATATGACTTGTTTTCTTGTAAAAGGTTGATTTTAAGCTAGTTATTAAGCATGAGTTTGTTTGATTTTTTGGTGGGACATGATGATCTAGGCAACATAGATAGAAAAGGGAAATCTCTAAGTCATTGGGCAATGGAGTCAAGTGGAAGTTGTAACAATTTTGTAAAGGGATCATGGGTATTAGAGGGAAAATCTAACTTGGCCAGTGGATCTACAAGGTCTTTTAGGTGAAATGAAATGGACATCAAAGGTTTAGAATGAAAAGTAGAACTAAGGGAAATTAAGAATCCTTAATTATATGTACCTCTCAATAAAGGGACTTAAAACATGATCTTAACATGAAGAGGAATTCCATAGACATGGCTAACCATAAATTCTAGAAACCACACTTCAGTAAATAACAATTTCAAGACAAACTTTTCAAATGAAATCTAGGAGTCGAGCGCTCTATTTCATCCAAAGATTTCACTTTCAAGGATAAGAAAACATTCAAGATTCACAAATAATTGCATTCATAGAAGAGGGAACTCCTAGACATCTTTGATTATAGCTATAAAGACCTTCAAAACAATTATTTGAGTAAGTACAAAGGGTATGATTAGAACAAAACCTCTTTGGCAGACTTTGGACAATGGTACTTTGAAGGGAGACTTTAGAAATAGTTTTTAAGTGGCAGCAAGTAAGCAGGGAAAAACATAAATCATTCTTGAGGCCAACTGTATTGAACTATTTAAGAAATAAACAAGCATAAGGGTTCTAGAGAGAAATTAAGAATTCCCTAGAATATCTTAGCAGAAGAAAACATAAAGACAATGAAGAGTAAACATAACTAAGGTTCTTTCAAAAGACATTTCTTAGCCTAAACTTTTTACTATACTACAATAGAGAATGGTGAAACATAATGAATCAGGAAATAATAGTAACAAATTAGAGTACTTCACCAACAGCCAAGCTCAGGGATCCAATGACAGAGCTTTTTCCATCAACAAATAGGTCAAAACATCCAGAGGTTCCAAAACATCAATTTTCTTTCAACTTCAGCAGAACTATGTATTACTTCAAAGAGTCATCAAATGCCCCCAATACAATGAGTTTAGATGTAGTATTTATGCTACAAATGAGGAGGTGGAGCTGATCTAGGGTTCAAGTGTTATTAATTATAGAGTAAATGTATTCCTAGCCTTGAAAACCATGCAAGACATAAGGTAGGAGCATGTGTGCAACTACTTCTCTGTTAATAACTTGTCTTAAATTTCTAAGGGAAAAAATAGGTGAAATACTGACTTTTAAGGTTTCATCCTATCTTTACAATAACTATGCTGACAGTTTAAATGTATTATATTGGGGTAATAACTGTCTGTTTATCTTTGTAGGCAAAAAGTAGGTGAAAGGTGTCAATTAGATCTTTTAGGGAAATAACTGCCTCTATTTGATATATTTGAGGTTGTCTTTAGGCTGTCTTTCCTTTAATTTCATCATATAAATGGTGCTTAGGCTTGATATTGATTTTTGTCTTCATAATTCATTATATTGTCTTTAACTCTTCTTGGAATTCCTTTAACTTCTGTTTCACTGATTCTTTTCCGCTTCTGTGTGCAAGAGGTTGTTCGGTGTGCTGGGAGGTTTTATAATAATCCAATGATCATGAGGCATTGATTTAAATTTGGAGCTTTAAACCTCAGATCCCTTTTCTTCGCTTTTGGGCCTTTTTTGGATCGTCATCCAAGGCCATATCACTGTAACTTGACTGTGGGAGGGCCTGCACATTTGGCCGCCATTAAACCTGCAAATAAACATTAAAAACGTTATGAAAACTTACGTTGTGGTTTTAAACTGCTTGCAGAAGCTGTGTGGGGGTATGAGGAGAAATGAGGAGGACGGTGCATGCATCGAGGAGGTTCTATGGCAAAGAGAAAAGAACCAAGGTTTAAAACAGAGTTTTAGCACGAAGAAAGAATTGTTGGTTTTGGGAAAACCACGAATGGTTTTTGCGTGGGGCCTAGGCGGTAAGTGGTATTGGCGGGGGGAACATGATAGGGTTTAGGGGTTGATGCGTGTCCCCCTAAAACCACCCATTTCACATTCAAATTGCATGATACGGGGGTGTGGGTGGAATGGGCACGAAACGATGCATCGACTGTTCGATCTGCAAGCTATAGGTCTACTGTGGATGTTTAGCGCGGGGGGAGAAAAGATGCACGGGAGGAGGATGGTGGGTCCTGATGGTGACATCAACCTTTGTCGTGTAGTGAAAGGTTTTTAATCAGCAGGGTGACATGGATCGGGTTAAGTGCGGGTCGTTGATTGATTATGATCAACGGTTAGGATTGATTCCCGGGGGAGATGGTGGATGAGGGGTCAAGAAAGGGTGGAGCCCCAATAGCCGTCAGATCTTGAGGATTGATGGTCAGGATATTTTTGGTGGGATGCACATTGCGGGGAGAAGGGAAGGCAGAACAGAAGATTGCGATGGCCGATGGAGCGTGGACTATCGGATGGAAGCAGATCGATGGTTAGGATTCTTTTGGAAGAACGCACAAGCGTGGGGTAAAATATAGATGAAGGGGGCTAGATGAGGCGAAGAAAAGGTTTTATGAAGAAAGGAAAGGACCAAGGGCTAAGGTGAAGGGGCTGTGACTTAGCCAATGGTCGCGGGATGAGGTTATATGAAGTAGGGGTCGAGGGCTTAAGCCTAAAAAGGGCTTAAGGCCTAATACTTTGAAAAGGGGTGGAACCAAGGCTTAAAGTGGGTTTTTTTAACCTTCTAAGAAGTTCCAAGAGGATAAAAGAGGTTTTTTAAACCATTATAAGGGTTTTTGATGATTTAAAAAGGGTTTTTTAGGGAAAATGGAGGATAATGAAGAGGAAAAAAGACTTTTTAGAGGCAAAAAATATTGATAGAAAATAGGGGCAGGAGTGATAAGATGAGGGAATGAAATGGGGATGAAAATGGTGGAAATAGCCTGAAATAGTTTTCTTTTTAAGATGGCAGGACAAATTGGAGGATTTGAGTGAAGATTTTCAGTGAATTAATAGACTTAGGATAATGAAGGCCATGATATTTATAGAACTCACAATGTTTCTTCAAATTTTGTTTCTAGAAATCTGATATTTTCAACTTAGTCATCTTTGGATAAGATCAAAATTATTGATGACTAACAGCTACAACGTTGCAGATCTGATTGTGTGGCTGAATGATCACACACATAATATGAAGACTGGGCTTTCTTCATGTGCAATTCTTCTTGAGGGATCTTCATGTCTTTCCCTCCTCATTCCCTTGATTTCACTTTTCAGCGCATGCATAGTTTGGAACAGAGTTTTTGAGAACTCTTTCCATTTCATTCTTTCAGATAAAGGGGTTTTACCCTTGTCTTCTTCATATTTTGTGTAATAAAATTTTTTATTTTGTATTTTATTTTCTTGAAAAGACATATTGGCTTCTCAATAAGCACAGGCTATGCCAAGATAATGCTCTGATACCACTGTAATATTCCAATGGGAAACATGCAACAATATTAAACAATACTGCAAAGAAATAACACAGTTCAGCTAAGTAAGAGTAGGAGGCCAATATGGAGGCTCAATATTTACATTTTCTATAGGAAATAAGATTTATATTGAAGCCAATAAGATATAGAACAAGAAATAGAAGACTTTTATAGAAGAAAACCCTCAAAATGAGGTGCTGTAATCATGTATTTAGACTGAAATAGCTTGAAAACGTTATTTTTATTAGCTACAACTACTGTAGATTACACTTTAGATCTAGAGCAGATCTATGTACAAAAATTTAGATCTATATCAGATCTGTACACTAGATAGGCTCCTCTTCAAATGCCCCTTGGGGTTTTAAGCAAAAAGTGAAGTACATGGAGTAGATCTAAGATATAATTCTTCAGTTATGCAGAAATATTTAGAAATATATACAACGTCAAATCTGATCTAATCAATACAATATGAGGATCCCAACCAATGGATCTCAAATGTGAAGGGTAGGTCCCCAATCACAAGAAAACCAATACTCCAAAAATTGTGCCAAAAGACCCTGCAACTGTACCCTTGAAAATAACGCAGTCCTGGAAGGAAAACTGCGCTGTAGGATCTAGAACATGTTTGGCCTCAAGCCAAGATATAAAAATGTAGCTCCAATCATCCAATACTCTCTTGCCAATGGGATAGAAGCCTTCCCCACTGAAAAGAGGCACTAGATTGGCCTAGATCTGAGTAGATCTAGCCTCCACTTGCTGCAACTTACAAAGACAACCAAACCCTCAATAGGATCTACATTGTAGTTGGAAGAAGAGCTTGGCCTTTAGCCTGATAGTGGAAAAGAAATGCAAACTCTTCCAAGAGGTCTCTTAAGGAAAGAGGCAGGATTCCCGATTAGGAACACCTAGTGCTAAACATCACTATTCTCTGCTAAACAACAGGGAGAATAAGAAATGTCTAAATAGAAAAAATATTTAGAAATAACATAATCATCAACAACCCTTCTCATGTTGTCCTCCTCTTCCTTTTATAAGTTTGAGAGCTTGAAAAACCCTAAACCATCTCAATGAAATAGCTCTTTTCACATGAGCCACCTCCAACTCAGACTACACTGTGCCTCATTGATGGCCACTCCTCCAATACAACTCTATTGATTTGGTCATGGTTTACGCAGTCAAAACATTCATCCCCTTTCACACTTAAGGGTGCTCATTTAGTTAGCCCAGATTTAGCCTTGTTCACATGTGGCATTGATATATTTACTGTTTTAGGAGTTTTTATTGTCCTCCTTTTCACATTTATTCATACAACATAAAAATGAAACAAAAGTGAATATTCCCATTAGCTTGGGCTAATTGGGAATATTAAAATATTACAGTCCTCCCTAGAAAAATGTTGCTTGTCCTCAAGCAACTGAAAAAGTAGATGTAAAGCCATCCATTCCCCTGCAAATGGCATCCACATAAGGAAGGCCTCCTCCATTTGTTGCAATGTGTCATGCATGTTTGGTTCCAAATTTGTCTCTCAAAAATGCATAGAATGACCTCCAACTATATGGTTAGATATCATCCTTCCACCATGAAGTACCAAGTGACAACCATATGATGTCAAAAATCATCATCAATACATGAGATACATAAAATAAAGTGGTTCTTTCCACAAAGGAAAAGCTCCATCTCACAATACATTTCTTCAGCCCATGCTTTATGAATTAGATTGAGCATTGATATGCCCTCATCCTTAGCCCTGTTGGCCTTGTTGGTTCCAAGCATCATTCCAACATTATGCAAAAGAAGAAATAGAGACATATGGGTAGACCAAAGTGTCAAACCATATTCTCCCAATCTTAACCACTGGAGTAAGGCCCTTTGCTGCTATCCTCCATCTCCCCCATGCAAGATGGATAAGCTAAAATCCCCCAAAAGCAACCAAAGCAACAAGAGATCTTGCTACCCTCTCTCCTCCTCATGTGCATCATGGAGTAAAGACATACTGATAGACATGTGTAATGTCACATCATCCCAATGCAAGTAAGCACCATTAATACACATCATGAGAGTACCATGCCAAGTTATGCACAATTCAAAACACATAGACATAGGGGATGTCATGTGATGGCAAAAATTTCTCATGGTCAACCAATTATATCATTGATACACAAGGCATGAATCAGAAAAATATGAGCTATTGGGTGGTAACCATACTCACCCAAGAGCATCCAATGCAACCATGCCTCCTTCTTCATTTCATGAGTGTTTTTCAAGGCATGGATCAAAGAAATAGGGGCCTGGGTAGTAACCAAACTCACCCAAGAGATACCAACGCAACCAAGCTTGCTAGCCCATGTCATATATCTACAAGTGGTCATGCAATCCCTTACTTATCATCCCCACCCACTCATCCCAATGTAGATGATGAATGATGTACTACATAAACATGGTATCCTCCCTTTGTAGAATGCCATCCTTCTCAAGCTGATGAAGAACTTCGCACTCCATGAAATGTTGAAGTGCACCTCTAATGAGATCTCTTAATGAGACCTTCTTATCATCAATGGCCCTCCAAAACCAGTGAGGTTCTGGATTTGCTGCAGGTAGAAGTTTCTCTTTGAGTTGTGAGATGCTCATTGAGAAAGTGTCATCTAGAAAGGAGAAAATATTTCTCATCTCAAGATGTCTACCATTTATCATCTTAACCTTCATTGCTTCATGAGTGACGCTACCTTCAGAATGCTCCAAGAATGATGGGGCTCCTTCTTTATCACTGCTACTAAGTGACAACGTTGTAGATATGCATGATAATACATATGTTGTCTCGAAATAAGGCACAATGCTGATCTCATAACCAGTCATTGTACATAGGATCATGCTCATCCCATTTTCTGAAACTCTACACTTCAACTCAAAGGGTTGAATGTAGCTCAACAATGATGAACTGGGATAATTCTTAATCTCCTCCTTGATTAGATCAAGGATCCTCTGTGCTGTGATATGTTGCTGCTTCAAATCAACATTTTGTTCTAACCCTTGGTTATGCATTGGCCTTGATGGCATGTCCCCATAAGTTTCAATAAGATATGCTGAAATAATATGTGATGAAAGTGCATGCATACCTTGAATCAAATGATGTGTGGGAACCTCTTTTAATAACACAAGAGTTACTCCAACCGGGACAATGGTGTCTTCAACTGCTGGTAAGAGTGATGGCTACTCTTCTCCAAGTGTACCAACACTGGAATATACCTCCTCTTCCTCATGCATCTCTTGAATCATGCATGGGACTCTATGTGTCAAGAGTTCAAGACTATCTTGCAAAAGTGCAAGTGTCTCTTCTCTGGATGCAAGTACTTCTGCAGCTGGTGTTGAATGTAATGACTCTTTGTCCAAAGTGACAAGATTGACCTCCTCCTTTGTTCCCTTAGGAAATGTCTCTTTGTGGCCCATCTCTATTTTTATCACATAAAACTTCTTCCTCAACTTGTGAAAGAAATATGAATATTTAGTCACCTTTGTATGCTCCATGTGACCAAACCACTAATCATTGGCTTCACCTAAAAGATGAAGTGCTACAATTTGGACATCCTCTCTTTCATCTACATGATGTAACTTGAAGAATGCATCTAACTCTTTCCTCCAAGCCTTAACAGTGCTTGAGGAATATCCATCAAATGTAGGAAAATAAAATCTATTGTGCCTCTTTCTTCTATTGTTGTTATAGGATCTTCTTTATTCTTTGAGTTCAAAGAATTCTTGGAGAGTTAGACTCTCTTTGAATGCTTTAGACTGTGCTTTGTACTCTTCAATATACAGACCGAGAGTCTCATGAGTCTCAGGTTTTCTTCTTTCTTCATTGCTATACCATTCACCTTCTCCAAAGAAAGTGGGCATAGTAGATCTATGAGGAGATCTATGATTCTCCAGTTTTCCTTTTTGTTAATAGGAAGTGCTTAGACCTTCCTCATCAAATATTCTTCTTGGATCCTCCTTTTGCCTTTCTCTCTCCATTTGATTGACCTCATTGGAGAGATCTTGCATGGATCTAAATAGAGGGGTGGCAAAACTACAATCCTGCTTCATGATAGATCTCATCTATCTACTTATTCTTTTGATGCAAAAGATGAAGTGTCAACAAGTTGAGCCAAAGATCATGCTTTGATACCACTGTAATATCCCAAAATGGAGAATGCAATAATACTGAAACACAATATAAGAACTGAAAATAAGTAAACAGTAAATCTAAAGACAACATCAGAATATGCAGAGAAGCTGAGCCTTTTTATTATGTGGAGAGGATTTAGTTACACAATGTACAAAGATGAGGGAATCTAGCCAAAGAGATGGCCTAGAATCACCCTGCAAACATGCTACAACTAGCACTGCGTAACTGGTGAGCTTACAGGAAGAAATACTGCGCTAACCCTTTTTCTGCTGATGTACATGAAGCTACTGAAAAAGGAAATGCATATATATGGAGCTCAGGTGCTCTGATGAAGCCAAGATTCAATATCTGGCCAATGTGATGGGAACCCAAGATAACCCAGAAAGGATTTTCCAGATATACAACTTTGGAAAATCACCCTCCCAGGGTTTGATCCTTTGAATAATGGGTTATGTAGATCTGAAGCTGTATCTAATCCAAATATGGCTTCAATATATTCTAAAAATATATTTGAGCTTTCAGGGCTGATCCCCCCTTCAGATCTACAAGCTAGGAGCTTGAGATCTTGTCTCTTCTTCTTCCTCCTTCGAGCTGCAGCAGCTAAATATGTTGCTGCGATAAAAAATGTGTTGTAAAAGAGGGATAGGATCTATTCCTACTGAAATGTGATGTAATAAACTCTAGGCTAATGGAAATGGTGATGGAAAGGTGAGGGGATGATCCCCCACATGATTACTAGCTGAAATACTAGTAACTTCCTTCCTCCTTTGGATATGCAATGATGAACTATACAATCCTTGATGGGATTGCTACTGATAGGAGGTCAATAATGTTTGGCCTGATGCCAGATATGAAATGAAGCCCTGGTAATGCTTATCTTCAAGCCCAAGGTGTTAGAATGATCCTACACCGGTTCTTCAGCTGAAATACTGAAGAAAACCTCCACCTCCCAAACTGATCTTCAAAAATTACGTAATTCCTGAAGGTAGGCGTTCTACATAGAATGGAAATAATGTGGCACCAATGCCTGATGAGAATGAAGTACAATCCTCTTCCAAGAGCTACTCAATGAAAGAGGTGGGATTCTCGACCAGGAACACCCAGTGCTAAACAACACTTGAAGTCTTAGCTAAATAGCCAAAGAAAGCATGGAATGTCAAATGACAATTCTAGATCTAAACATACCTTTACATGAATAATCAAAAGCATGCCTAAATTTTTTCCTTCATCTCCTTTATATAGTTTATGAGCCTTCCCATGCCTTGGCCGACCTATAAACTGTGCTGTGCATGTGGACATAATCCTCCATGTTTGACTGCGCTGTCTCTCCAAGTCATCCATCATGACTACATGCAATGTACACCCTCTCCATCATGTGTGCATTAATTGCACTACTTCCTCTATCACTTCATCATGAATGATCTACGATCTTACATTAGATGCCCTCCATGATCTCAGTTGACTGCTTCAACCCCCATGATCTATCTCATTAATGAGACATGATCTCCACTCCATTCACATTAGTGGTTGCTCCACTACCTCAGTATGTAGATCTAGGTTTAAACAATCCACATTCACACATACAAAGTATATATTTATTCATCTGGAGGATTATGGGACCCTCCACCCTTTTATTTACTTAATTCATTAAGCAAATTAAGAACTCTAATATTCCAAATATCATGTGAAAATTTGGGAATATTACACGTGGATTAGCGCCAACAACTGGCGAACAATTAGGTCGGTGATGTTGTATCGGCCAAGGTGGGGGATGCGCAACAAGTTTAGGATCCCCGACCTGACCAATACTCGTACCATGCCATTGGCTCAACCTTTGGTATGTTGCAATACATTACCCTTTCAAGGTATAGATCCGGAGCTAGCGAAGGGAAGGTGTCCAGGTTTCCCAGATCATGATCATCGAATTTAATGAGGGGTAGGTAGTTGAACATCTCTCCCTGCAGGAGCACCTCCTCTGAGACCAGAGGCATCTGAAGGTAGGCACAGACGACATCAAAATTCTTGGGGATGCATGTCACTAGATTGCTTGGCTTAACATAAGGCGATAACTAGGTTAGCAGAATCGGATGTAGGGCTTCCTCCATAATCATCATAGGGCGCTTTGAGGAATCAGGCGATCATCGCTTGGACACTTTCCATGGGGAATGCACAATCTGGGGGGACGTATGAGGTTTCACCCCAACCCACTTCACTTCTTTTACCTTCCCTATCTTTGTAACCTTCACCTGCTCCTTTCCCTTCCATTTTGTTGGGGTAGAGATGACCTCCTCCATTTCAAGGGTTACTTCTAATACCGCATCAGATCCAACTTCCCTGGAAGCTATGATAGGTAGTGACTCATTAGGGTTCATAGTGGTCATTCTTGCTCAGAAGATAAATTCGAGGTTGCTACTATCAGGAGTAGTAGCTCACTCAAATATGTAGATGGAAATTATACAGATGAGGCAAAATTCACCAAGGTGGCCAAGGCACGAGATTTTGAGACATCAAACCAATCCCTTGTGACCGACGGTCCTCTTCTTATAGCCCATGAGGATGGAAAATGACCAGATTAGCCTTAATTACAATCTATCATTACGAAAACAGTAAAAAATCCTCATAAATCGCCACATTAATTGCCAATTTCCCGTTCCATTGAATAGTAAACTTGATTTTCCACACCAATGCCCCATTTCAACAGCTAGTTTTGTCCACTATGTGGAACCCCTGTGCCTGCATCGCACCCCCTTGTATCCCCTGCCCTGCGCAACATCCCTACGCATCCATCAATCCTGATTCGTTTTTGCAGCCTGATGTGCGCAACCTCCATTATACAGCTACTTTGAAAATATAGTCATTTAATCGGCACTGAGGAGTCCCTATAGGGTTTTGGATGACTTCCATTAATGTAACCTAGCAAAAAATATCCACGCAACGTAGCCAATTTTATCGCTCCTCCATTGGTAATTCCCTTCACTATATATGGACCCAACCAATGCTTACGAAACTTCCCCAAGTGTCGCGCAAATTGGATATTGTAAAGTAGTACCAATTCATCCTCCATAAAGACCTTCTACCGAATGTGTTCATCATGCCATGATTTTTCGCAAGCCTTCTAAACTTGCTGGTGGAGCTGAGCAATGAACTGATCTTCTTCTAGGGCCACTAGCTGTGCCAAGCACTCCTCCATGATGTTTGGGTATTCCATGTTTGTGAAAGCCAAGATTCATAGGCTAGGAACGATGTATTCCATAGACATGACGACCTCCTTCCCGTAGACCATTCCGAAAGGCGTTTTCCCCATGAGTTTCTTACATGTAGTCCTATAGGCACAGAGTACGGAGGGGATGCGTATGTCCCAGTCGCTATGGTTAGCATTGCAGACCTTAGTGAGTGCATGTTCCAAAATTTTATTGAAGGCTTATATGACCCCATTTTCCTGCGGATGATACAGGGTACTCTTCGTATGGTGGATCTGGATTTCCTCAGTCAGAGCCATGATAGTTTCATTAAAAAAATGCGTACCTCTGTCGCTCATTAGGATCTTCGATCAACCAAATCCAGTCAGAATATGTTTGAAAATTAAGTGCGCAATAGTATCTACAGTATAATCCTTGAAAGATTTTGCTTCTGCCCATCTGGTGGCATAATCCATGGCAGTGATGATATACCAGGCACTAGTCTTCTTTCCTGGGGGATTGATAGGTCCGAAAAAATATATGGCCCATTTTTCGAATGCTTGCAGAGCCATCTGTGGTTGCAGGGGAATATCATCTCATCATGAGGGCTTCCCGGTTAGTTGGCACGCGTCACAGGCCCGAGAGTACGCATGGGAATCACTGTGCAATGTGGGCCACCACAGCCTGGCCCTTAATAATTTCTGCGAAGTAGCTTTACCAGCATAATTTCCTCCCACAATTCCTCCATGGGCCTCGGCCAAGATATCATGTCTCTCATGTTCGAGTACGTACCTTCACAACACCTTGTCTGCACCCAACTTGTAG
The DNA here is from genome assembly GCA_034641835.2 of Pinus albicaulis. Classification (NCBI taxonomy): domain Eukaryota; kingdom Viridiplantae; phylum Streptophyta; class Pinopsida; order Pinales; family Pinaceae; genus Pinus; species Pinus albicaulis. The sequence goes on along the minus strand of CM076571.1, from coordinate 912,951,107 downwards.
AGTTGTCCCACGATTATAGTAAAATCGGCTGCGCGGGCAACCAACTCTTTTTTCTGTGGTACTGAACAGACATCAAGTGCCTTGCCTGTGGTCAAGAATTGGATAACATCGGAAAAGTGATGTCAACCACCTTGATAGAAAATAGCTGCATGTTAGGTAATATTTCTTCCAGGTTAGTTGGATCTTCCCCATTTTCAATCCTAGACAAGTGCTTTGGCCTGACGTTCAACCTCCCTGGTTTCACAATGATTTCGAAATCATACTCTTGAAACAACAGTAGCCACCTACATATCTTCCCCCCCAACACAGGCTTATTAACCATGTATTTCAAAGCTGAATGATTTGTGAACATTTTGAAGTGTTCACCTAATAAATAATGCCTGTATTTTTGTAGGGCGTACACTATTGCCAACCCTTGATGCTCCGTGGTGGAATAGTTACGCTCTGAGCTCGAAAGCTTTCTGCTAGCGAAGGCCACCAGGTAATTACGTCCTCCTCTCTAGGCTGTGCCAAGACATCTCCTAATGAAATCCCTGATGCATCCATATGTACATGAAATAATTTTTCCCAGTCATGGAATATAAGAATAGCTGCGATTACCATATTTTCTTTTAATAGCTTGAAGCTTTTCTAAAATTCATCATCCCAAAAAGACGAGACATCCTTCTTCAGAAATTTCTCCATCGGGGCAGTAATCAAGGCGTATCCCTGAAGAAAATTTCGGTAGTACCCAGTGTGGCCTAGGATGGAGTGCATATGTTTCTTAGTAGTGGGGACTGCCAAATTGATGATAATCGCGACCTTGGCTGGGTCAACCATCAAGCCCTGGTGACACATCATGTGCCCTAATAGAATCCCAAATGGGACAAAAAATATGCATTTTTTTTATATTCAAAGAAATTTTGTTTCCTACAGGAATCCAGTATCATGCGCAAGTTTGACACATGGTTCTTTACTAAACTAAAAACTGTCCAATTGTCAAAGTAAAATTCTAGAAACTTGTGGATGAATTCCTTGAATACCAATACAACTATGCATGAAAATATGACAGGGGCATTCTTTAGTTTGAATGGCATGACCGTGTATTGGAATAAGCCCCACTCAATTGTGAAAGTTGTCTTGTTGTGGTCCTCGGGGGCTATGCAGAGCTAGTGGTACCCCGAAAAATCGTCAGTAAACAAGTAAGCTTCCTAACCTCCCACATTATCTAGAATTTCATCAGAGAACGGTGTAGGGAAGGGATCGTGTACGTAGGAATCATTTTGCTTGCGTAGGTTTATGCAATTCCTTATCTCTCCTTTTGTCTTCTTTTGCTGGACCACCACAGGACTTACCCAATCTGACTGTTCTACCAGTTCAATGATACTGGCGGCCACCATATTTTCATTTTCCTCCTTAAATTTCTATTTTTATTTATGGTTCAGGATATGGCCATTGTTTGACATACCGTGCATCTGGTTTCAAGGTAATCCTCATAATTCCCATATCCCTATGATCCCTTTGAGATCAGAGAAATTTGAGGGGAATAGGTCCTGATATTCGGTCAACAATTTTGTGATCTTTCCCACCGTGTCATCATCCTAGTAATCCCAAATCTTATCCATCTTGGGATGCTTTTATGTGCCAATGTCAACTTCCTTCAGTTTCAATGGTTTGGTAACATCGACCACTTGTAGTGAAGGGCCTGCCATGCCATGTTCCCCTTATGACTCTAGGATAGTGATATTCCGCAGATCCTCATCATAGTATTCTATTGAATTTTTTTTGCAGTTTACAATATATTGTATCTGCGTATCCCAGACTGGCATAGTACACTCTTGCTTAGGAAGGGACTCATTGAAGACCAGAGCATCTACATCTTGTAGGACTTCATCCAGCTTCTCAGTCCCTCCTGTTAATCCAAACGTCATTACGAAATCCTTGGTCATTATATCCCAATGACACGTACGTTGGTGGAGTTCTACATCCACATGCCGAGTGGTAGGGATTGGCCCTAATGCGTGAATAAACATATGGACCCATTATTTCCATGTGTTTTCCTTCCATACTTCCATCCAGAGAGCTAAGTGCTTGCATGGATCTCGTCATCTCGAGAAAAGTTCCATTGGCGGTTTGACTGGAGGGTCAAATCGTAAGATCATCATCTCTCTGCATTCCCGCCAATCCTGAAAATATCCCTTATGGGTTTCCCACCAGCGCGCGGGGGTTGCGCGCATGGCCAACTGAAGGGCCAAAAATATTCATTCTTCAGGGATGTTCACTTCAATAGTCTTGAGAAAATATTTAACATTACCAGATCCATCAAAGTGGGGTAGTTCTCTTAGCTCTGAAGAGATGCATCGAAAGATTTTTGTGATCTTAAGACACCGTAACGTAGATACATCATGCAACAGGTTTTGCCAATTTTCTATCTCTCTGTATGAGTCAGATAAGAATTCACTGTATTTTTCATATCATAACATGCCATCAGCCATGGGGTTGATCCAATCTTCATCTCGGGTGGTCAGCTTGTAGATGTGATCAACATCCTCTTCCTCTCGTACTAGTTATGTGTACCGCTCCCCTTATTCTGGATCTAACGGAACTATCACTCCTGTGCCTTCACTTTCAGAGATCATGCTCCTTCTTTTTAAATTCATAATACCTCCCATGTCAATATCCCACTCCAGGCCTAAGAGCACAGGGTAAGGGTCCGCGTCATCCACTATTTGAATTACCTCAAAATTAGTGTAAACCTTAACACCTGCAATATCTACTACAACCGTTGTCAGGCATCCCAACGGGAAAATATTCTGTTGATTAGCCATTCGTAGCTGAATAGTTGACCATTCTAGCTTAGGTTCCCCCATTCTTTGCCAGGTTTGCTTGGGTATGAAGTTTGCGTCTGATCCTAAATCAAGGATGACTTGATTCATTTTGTAGTATGCAATATGTGCAGTCATGTGCATTTCCCATCTAGTCCTTTTTTTGTTCCTTTATAGCTTGCTCATAGTTTTAACCTCTGGATGTAAAGAAAATTTTTCTGCGTAGCTATCTATTAATGCTTGGAGATTCTATATGGCCTTCTGGTTGCGTAGAAGCTTCATACATGCCTGAAGGAATGATTTAACCGCTTCATTTTCTTTTGGATCTGCCATACCTCTTGAAGTAGGTGCCTCATATTTGGCCATCTCCCTCCGAGCTTCTATGAAGGTTTCTCTCTCCTTTTTCAGATCTAAGCGTTCTGTTTGTTGCTCAACTTTCAGGTCAATGTTTCAGCTGCAACCTTTTCCTCATCGCCCCCGGCGGCAATGCCGCTGCGTGTGATTACATTGATACATGGTCCATCATCCCGTGGTTCTGCCTTAACCCTTTATACATTCTGCGTGGGAGTCTATTGTTTCTACTGCATTTTTTCTATCAGTACCAGGCAGTCTTCAATGACATGGTCGAACTGCCTACAATATCGGCAGGATTGGCACACAGGGTTTGGGAAATCTCGTGCAAAATTTCCTGCATCTCCAGAATTGTAATAGATCAGCTGTCCTCATCCTCAACCTGCACTCCCCCCTCTCCCTCCTCCTCTTCCTCTTGCAGGAGATCCACCTCGCCTAGAAGGAGATAGTGGCGTTGAGGGGTCCGCCTACACCCTGTATAAGTTTCCCCTATCTACCATAAGGTCAAGTGTTCGATAGTTTTGTTTGTCATGACTCATAGATGAGAAGAATCTGCACCACTGTTGTTTTAGTTCTGGGACGTAAGCACCTAATTGTGGGTAGTGATTTGTATCATGTATTCCTGCTACCTGACAGTTAGTGCACCATAACATGGGACTACTAGGGCCAACCATCTCCCTAGGGCGTAGAGGGCTCAACACCCCAGCCTGCATATAATCCGTTAACAAAGGAAATTGATCCATAGTATGAATCAATACCGTACATTGTATGCACCAGATATCCGAGCTAGCTTCCTTACCTCGATTATTTCGTAAGCTCTGAATTTATAAGTGCATTGCCTCTAGCTAGTTCTGGATCCCTAGGTTGCGAACTGCATATCATCTCTTAGTGCAGCTTCTAATTTCATGGAAATCTCTAGAGCTTCTTCCTGGGAGTAGATCTTTTTCTATCCCATGGGCCCACGCAGGTGTGGTAATAACATAGCGATAAACCATTCCTTTTGCTGCTTATCCTCATAGAAAAATACCCCATCACTGATAACTTTATTTAATCGTTGGTCAAATTCCCAGATGGACTCTGTAGGTCCCTGCTTAAATTCCTTTAATTCAACTACACATTGAGAGTATGACATAGGATTTCGGAATTGTTGCTTTAGGGTGTCCTTAATATCTTGTAATGGTGTGTTTGCATGTTGAATAATGTATCCCATAAACCAATCCAGGGCCCTTACTACGAAGGCTATGGATAGTTGTGCTCATTTGATAGCATCATTTTTAACGTTCTGCGTAGTCCACATAGAATCTGCTACGAACCATAATTGATCCATATCCTCATCCCCTACACCCTTAAAGGTAGGTAATTTCATGTGCGTGGCCATGTTGTCCTTGTTGGAAATATTGAGAGGGGGCGGTGAATCAATATTCCTTTCAATTAGTATTATTATTAATATTTTAGAGCATTAGTTAATCTTCAATTATTATCAGTGCTTGTACAATGATAGCAGTAAAAAAATGAAACACAACTGCACACAGTTTTTAAGGTGGAAACCCTCTCCGGGACAAAAACCGCGTGAATGCTTTTCTAATAATTCTTTAATAACAAAATCTAATTGAAAATAAATCTCCAACTTCCTAGAATCTAGAAAATCATTCTTCTCCAGCTCCCACTGGATGGATGTTCCAATGCCCGAGATTATTCAGTAGTCAACTGAGCAGATGCCCCAACACCCAATGAGCTACAAATCACCCTAGCACCACCCTAGCACCCTGAAGTTTTCACAGGATTTAACCTGTTGGTGAATTCATGCACCAGCCTAGCACCTCCCTACCACCCTATAGAAGAATGAAAGAAGAATGGATTCCCGTACCAGAGAAAATGGTCCACTTTTCAATGATATAGAATGATGTAGAAGAATAAGACACACTAGACCATAACCCCAACCATGACACAACCACCTAATGATGATCCTATACCTCCTGACACTTCCTCTTCAACTCTTGACAGGTAGACACTTGTATAATTTTTACAATGACACTTTTACAATGAATTAGTACAACAATACCTTTACAGTGAATGTATTCAGTGCTTCCCACTTGAAGACTTCATGTGGTGAGATTCTTGTTGCTGTTCTACACCTTGATTGATGCTCTTTTCATGCTACCCTTTCTCACTCTTTAGAACATTAGATCATGCATTGATTCCTATCTTGATGAATATATAATACCTAGAAAAATTCAGGAGCTTACCTCTACTGCACCTTTCTTTGCTTTCCTACCCCAGAAAGTCCAGTCCTTTGCAGCCCTTGACAACACATGATCTAGCTTTTTCTTGCATTCTAGGAGCTTGATATTGAATATGGTGTATCTCTGTTATTTCAGATCCCCAATATGTGATTTTCGAACCTATAGTATTCCTCTGAGTCTTCTTTCCAATTCCACAGGTCAGACCCAATTTGGTTTCTTCAAGACAAAGTTATGCCCAATCTTCAACAATGACCTAATTATGGATTGGTTCAGTAGAGAGAACTTGTACGGTGTGCCACGTGTCCCTATTTCTTCATTCGGCTTTGAAATTGATGCAAAAAAAGCTACATTCCGTGTACTATCCCCCCATTTTTACATAATTCCAATCCGATGCTCAGAGAGAGAGTTATGATGATTTTCCCAAGGTCACCTATTTGATATGAAGTTGAGGATCCTGCACAAACCATAACTTCCATAGATCATATATCCAAAAATATTGCACACCATGCTCTGCAATTTTTATAGGAGTTTCCTCAGGATTTTGGCTTTTCCTCATAAAAATTTCAGCTTCTGAACCTTCTTAGAATAAGAGTTGTAGTGCAATGTCACGATGACTTGTTTCATGTAGCGTAATCCCAGCATCAGGAGGATATGAGGATCACAATTTATATAAATGCTTAGGTTGAGAGGGTTTTCAACAAGTGAACGTGGGAGGGATTTTAGGAGCTTAAAAATTATTAATTATTTAATTTTCAATGACCCATGCTACAACCCCTTGGGGTTTTAGCCCACTAACTGGGGTTACTAACTTCAAACATGAATATCTCTCAAACCGTGAAGAATTATGTGGCGTGCCTTATATAAACGGAAACATCTCGACAAGTAGAAACAAAAAAAAACATTCTTGACCCATAATATAGTAACTTGGTAGGTCAAAATTCCCATGCAAGATCAGGGTAGCCCCTGGTGCTGCTTGGGTTGACATTAATGACAACCACTGATCAAAAATATCAACTTTGGCATTGATGGCAACACAAGTACTCCCCTTGTGATCATGACACCTCTTCCTACAACATTCTATCCCCCTTTGACATCAATGGCAAAGGGTAACTCCCCCTGACACACAACCATCCTGCGAACCTGTACACACTTCCACTCCTCCTTTATTTTATGAATAAGGAAAATATAATGAGAACTTGGGAGAATCCCAAGCTTCGGCCGAAGATATTCAAATGATTCACGAGTACTCTTATGATCATGAATGCTTCCTGCCCAATCTGCATCTGTAAAGGCTTGAATAATGAAATTTTTACCCTTGGGATAGCACAAGCCATATTATCCTATTCCCTTTAAATATCGAAGAATTATTTTGACGGCAATAATATGTGATTCTTTTGGTGCTGCTTGGAATCTTGCTACTTGTTCAACTAATTGCATAAAATCTGGTCGGGAGGCTCTTTCATATAGAAGACTACTAATCATAGGTTTATACAACCTCTGATCCACATCCTTAGATGAGTCGTCTATGCTTAGTTTGCAACCTGTTACCATCAGAGTAAGGATGGGTTTGAAATTTTCCATTTTGAATTTCTTGAGAATTTCCTTGATGTACTTGGATTGACATATAAATATTCCTTTCTCTTGATGAGATATTTGAAGCCCTAAGAAGTATGTCAGCTCACCAAGTAAAGACATCTCGAACTCTCTTTTCATATTTGTAGCAAAGTTCTTACTTAGTCGATCATCATTTCTACCAAAGATTATATCATCCTCTTTAGCTAGTAAACGTGCTTTAGTTGCTTCATCCAAAACATATATGTCATTTGGAGCTCGACTTGTTGTAGCCACAATTTTACCATACTTGCCTTTTGTGATTTCACATTTTGTGGAGCTGAATAGTATTGTGTGTCCTTGATCACACATTTGTCCAACACTGAGCATATTGTGATTCATGTTTTTAACCAATAGAACATTCTTGGCTAGAGCATCTTTGCTTCCGAGAGTGGTGGTACCTGATCCTATAACATTTGAAGATCCATCATTTCCAAAGGACACTGTTCCATCCTTCTCTTTTAGAGATACAAATTTCTTTCTATCTTTAGTCATATGCGTCGAGCAACCGCTATCAACATACTGCACATCTTTGTTGTTTTGAGCCTTGAGAGCGGGAGCACAACTATCAATCTTCTTCTTCCATGTTCGTTCGTTCTACAGCTTCAAAGATTCTTCTGGAGGATATTCAAGTCTGCAGTCTCTGGCTATGTGTCCAAAGTTTAGACATTTGTAACATTTAATATTATTTCTTAAATGTTCAAATCTATTGATGTTTCGTTGAGCCCTGGGAGGTTCATATTTTACAAAACTCTTGGAATTGTATTGGTTCCTAGGGTACGTGCGACATTCTATAGCTTTATGACCAAATTTTCCACATGAATAAAAATAGCCATGAAAAATATGTTGGTACCTAGATGGAAATCTTCGTTGAGGAATTGTCTTCCAAAGATGTCCTTGCGAATCTCGTCTAATGAAGTCTACATGCATGTCATATCTCATAGGTTCATTGTATTTTGTTGTATAAGGTCATGCTTCTTCTTCTTTGTAACCGAGGCCAATTCTGTCATTGTAAGATCGTTGATTGTTGATGAGTTCTTCCAATGCCCTTGAGCTGTTGGCATAGTTTTGGACAATTTTTCCCTTCTTCACTTCCTTACGTAGCGAGACTACTTTGGATTTTAATGCTTCCCTTTCTTGGTTTCTTTCTTCCAAATTCTTTTGAAGTGAATCTTCAATACATTTGTGTTCTTCAAATTCAATTTTGAGACCTTGAATTTATTCTTCAAGAGTATTGGAATGGATCTTCTCAGCCTTGAGCTCTTTTATAAACTTGATTGCCTCAGAAAATTATTCTATGGTCAACCCTTCTTCTTCATTGTTTGACACCTCTTGTTTATTGTGCTTGGCCATAAAAAATACTCTCTCATTGGCTTCTTCTTCGCTGTCATTGTCTTCATCAGATGATGAGCTATTTTCTTTAGAGAGAAATTTTCTTTTGAATCCTTTCTTTTTTCCTTGCTTGTTGAATTTCTTAAAGCCTTTATTTTCTTTTGAGTTTCCATCACTTATGTTCAGACATTTTGCTACGAAATGCCCAACCTCACCATAGCCAAAAAATATCAATGGAATTTTACCTTTGAATTTTCCCTTACCAATTTTTAGTTTTCTCGTAAAGTAAGCATATTCTCCATCTGAAATACCTTCTTCATCATCTTCCTTTTCTTCACACTTGCAGGTGCAGTTCTTTGCCTTTGAAGGTTGTTTGTCCTTATTGGTTTTCTTAGATGCAGCGAACAAAATTTCTAGATGCAAAGCACCCTCTTCTTTATCAAGTCTCATTTCATATGCTATGATAACTCCATGTAATTCCTCTTTGCTGAGTTTGTCTATATTTGCACTATATTCTAAGACCGATACCTTTGGGTGGAATCTCGCTGGAAACGTTCTAATAATCTTTCGTATAATAGTCTTCTCTTTAACAGGCTCTCCTAATGCTTCCAGAGTGTTGGTTATTTCATCAACGTGTTGGAAGTATGCAACAATGTTGCCATCTTATTTCATTCTGAGTTTCTCAAATTTTGTTCTGTAGATTTGAAGCTTTGCTTCTTTGACATTTGGATCACTTGCATATATATTCTCAAGCTTGTCCCATACATTTTTGGAAATTTTATCACTCAATGCCTTATGATAAGCAGATTCAATAAGTCCACTGATAATAATATTCTTTTCTTTTGCATCATTTACCAAATTCTTCTTACCTTATTCATAAGATGAAAAGGGCTGGTTTAGTAGAGAGAACTTGTACGACGTGCCATGTGTCCCTATTTCTTCATTCAAATCTAAAATTGATATAGTGAAAACTACAATATGTGCAATATCCGAAACTTCTAACAAAATTCCAATTCGATACTAAGAGAGAGAGAGTTATGACGATTTTCCCAAGGTCACCTCTTTGATATGAAGTTCAGGAGTCTGTAAAAACCTTAACTTCCACAGATCGTATCTCCAAAAATATTGTGCGCTGTGCTCTGAAAGTTTTACAGGAGCTTCCTCAGGATTTCGGCTTCGCCTCATAAAAATTTCATCTTCTGAACCTTCATAGGAAAAGAGTTATAGTGAAAATTCCATGATGACCTGTTTCAAGTAGCGAAATCCCAACATTAAGATGATACAAGGATCAAAATTTATATAAATGCTTAGGTTGAGAGGGTCTTCAACAAGTGAACATGGGAGGGATTTAAGGATCTTAAAAATGATTAGTTATTGACTTTTCGATGACCCATGCTATAACCCCATAGGGTTTTATCCCACTAATTGGGTTACTAACTTCAAACATGAATATCTCTCAAACCGTGAAGAATTACATGGCTTTCCATATATCTACGTAAATATCTTGATAAGCAGAAACCACCAAAAAAGTTATTGACCCATAATATAGTAATTTGGTAGGTAAAAATTCCCATGCAATATCGGGGTATCCCCTGGTGCTGCTTGGGTTGACATCAATGACAACCACTGATCAACAGTCCTTAGGTGGCAGAGGTGTGGTAGGGGAATTTTACCCTTATGTGGGTTCGATGTAGGCATGGACGAGAGGTTGGTTCCAAATTTCATAGCCCCTCCTTGGTTAAACTCAGGTGATTCCCTTAAGGGACTGTATACCGATCGGTCTCCTTATTGATTAACTCGGTAGTATTTAGTGCTTCGTGTCGTGCTCTGGATCTGGTCGGAGGTCATTCACACGGTGTGGCCACACAGGACACCCTTTTCAATCAATAGAATCTTAATAAAAAACGACAGGATTTTTAGGAACTTACCTCTAAATCCCTTGAAGAACCTTCACTCCGCTTTCAAATATGACACAAATTTATCAATGAAAAATTCTGTTATGAATCCTCCCAAGATACTATCAACCCAGTGGTCTACAATACTGGTAATCTTGTTATCAGTCCTTTCCAATTGTTGGATCAATTCAGGGGTCCACTGTGTGACTTGATCGTCTTTCCAACAAGACTGGAACTCTACCAATCGTGCCAACCACTCCTGCAATTCGTGTGCAAAGGATACCAAGAATATTTCATGTACTTCCGTAAAAATATACTTGTTTTTCCACTCTTCAGAATATAGCTTCTTACTTGTATTCTCTTTTAGGAAAAATTCCTGAATCTGTTTTTCGAACTAGTCTTCTAACTCAGGCTTTAATGGCTGCCAATGACCCCGTGGAAATACCCAGTATTTCTCTCAAAATTCTTCCAGTCCCATCAATGGAACCATTTTTTGGATTTAGGGGTATTGACCTAGGTTCGGTTTTAAGGTTTTCCAACAAACCCCTATACTACTGGCTCTTTCGGCAATGGCCCGCTTGCGCGGGTCAAGGTCTCACCCGAAGTAGTATGGGAGGGTGTTGGAACCAGGCTTCCACACCTTGAGAGAGAGAGAAATTTATTAAAAGGGGGTCCCTTCATATCTATACACTTTGTGTAGGAGAAGCCCAACACAGAACCCTTTTAGCAATATATAGGCTAAGCATAGATCGTATTTAAAAGGTAACTTAAGAAGATTAATTTAACCAGAGCTACGCATTCATCATATCGCATCCACATGTGCATCAACAGATCATCAGTAGCAAGCAAACACAATATTAGAATGTAAACACAACCAATAATCGTGACACAGGACCATTAAACCATCATCAACAACCTTCTCAATCATTCAAATTCATATCCAACTTACAGACTCTATTACTAGCCCGCACGCACAGCCAGCAGGGTCCACACACAACAGGACTTGGGGTCTCCGCACACACAGCCAGCAAGGGCCCTTACCCAAATAATCGACCAAAGATCCACAAGTTCGTATCCAACCTTAGCTAACTTCTTTCTTAGCCCCCTCTAGACTTTATTTATCTATCTATTTATAACATTTTAGCCTGCGCTACTCTATGGTCTGCAAACCATGGCTTGTGGACTCCTAGTCTACCCTTTGACCCATTACAATACACTAGGGCTTTGACCCACCCCAAAGCCCCTGCAAAAGACCAAGTATTACAAAAATATTACAAAACTAGACAAAAAATGTGGTTAGGGGACCTTGTTCCAACAAAAGGGCAATGTACCATGAAGGTTTTGTTCAACTACGATACAACAATTTGGGAGTCGACAAAAAAATGTAGGTGACTGATACCTAGATGGGAGGAATCGACCAAGAGGCCTATGATGATATCATATTTGGCTTGATTATTGGTGGTTGACCTGATGCAAAGCCCATTATGGTGGAAGGGTGCCAGGTCAAGAGAGTATATGGCCCAGGATACTGCCACGAGTTTTTGTGACCATCGAGAAGCACCATTAATGAACCCAAGATGATAGGCTGAAGAATGATCCATTTGTGACACATGGTGAGAGCATGAGTCTAGTGTAAATTTTTGATGAAGTGATCATCATAAAAATAAGTCATGGTGCATACTAGGGTTTTTGTATGTTAGTTCCCTATAATACTAGTGTATCCCCTTATTGTTATTATTAGTATAGCCCCCTTATTTTTATTGTTGTGCCCATGTAGTCCCCATATAGTTATTATTGTGCCCCATAGAAGCCCACTATTGTTATTTTTGTGCCCTTACATTGTTATTGTTATGTTGGCTAGGATTATATTGTGACCCATTAGACTCCTATATATATAAAGGAGGTTTTGTCATTAGAGTCATCCAAGAATTGTTCATTTATGCAATGTAAAGGAGGGTTCCCCCTCGAAGGGGCTGATTTTCAAGACGTTGATCTATATTTTCTTCTATTTTGTGAGCTAGTTTCATAACATTTGGTATTAGAGCTTTGGATCCTAGGGTTTCGCTGCTTTAAATAGGTCATTGTGGCATTTGCACTATAACTTGTTTTCTACGAAGGTTCAAAAGCTATAAAAAAATTTTTTTGAGACGAAATACAAAGGAACGTCGTGTAAATATTTCAAACCTTTATTCACAACATTTTAGGAGATATGATATGTGGAAGTTAGGGTTTGTGCAGGCTCTAGAATTTCATCTCAAATAGGTGCCCGAAATAAAATCATCATAACTTTTCTTTCAGGCATTGGATTGGAATTCTGGAAAAAGTGACCGAAATGGCACAAACAATAGTTTCTTGTGTATCTATTTTAGAGCTGAAGGTCAAAATAGTAACACGTGGCATGCCCTACACATTTTCTTTGCTGAACCAGCCCATAATTAGGTCATTGTGGGAGATTGGGCACAAATTTGATTTGCGATAATACTCTATCGCATCGCACTTTTGCTTCATGACCACTCTTGCCCTTCATTTATTTTCGCCGATATTGTGATTGCGATATCACAATCAGCAAAAGGTATCTGATCAAAATTTTATAAATATTCACACACGAATAACACCGTGATGCGACATATCTTATTGAAATGATAAAATGATTGCACATGAACATCAAATCATACTGTCCATTAATGCCATAAATAATTTTATAGCCCATGATTCCAACAATTATTTGACTTCAAGAAGCATTAAATTTATCGATTAACCACGTGCCAAGTTTCATTTTCTTGATTGTTTTGATTATTACAATAATTTTGTATTTGTAAATCGGAATTGCATTTTTCTACTTATCATTATTCATTGTTCACATGCAAGTAAAAATAAATAGAGCTCTTCAGAGATGTCGAAAGGCATGAAGAAAGCTAAGAAACCTATGACACCTACAAATCTTGCACCTATTGTAAGTGAAAGAACATAAATGCTTCCTCTATTCATAGACACAACATGTGGGCCGCAAAGTGGTTCTTCCTCCTGGGAAGTGATGTAAAAGTTATTTGAGGATGAGAAACCCCATAGGGCTCAATGGAAAGTTACTACATATGCTTTTGATTCCTCAAAAGCTACTATAGAAGAAGTTGCTAATTATTTTCTACACTGGGTTGCTACGCGCCCCAAAATTCTACCATATACTGATATGATAAGATGGATAATTGACAACCTCAATATTGGGGACATAAATTTCTTAACCAACATAGGAAAAATGATAGGTTCTTTTAAATCAAAAGACTTGAAGTCAATGTATCACATTCCAGACTGAGAAAAGGTCTACGTCAAAGAATTTATGGCACAATTCGACAATGAGAATGAGATGAAGTCAAATCCTATCAAGAAATGGAGGAGCAACCCAAATGAACATAAAAATGATGATAAGGGTATGTGTTATATTGACTCCCTTTCTAGTCCCTACTATTATGTTGTTGCAATGATTTTTAGGCTCTTTGGTTAGCTTGATACTACCAAATTTTTAGTTCAATGGTTTACTCTAATGGAAGACATCGCAAATTCTTATATCATGGACTGGGGGACCATTTTGTCCAAAATTATTGCCACTCAAATTTCGGAATATAGGAAATTTTTTTCTATTTACTCCAAAAAATTCCTCCCATTTTATATGGGTTCTTATATCATGGATGTTGTATGTTTCAATTTATATTTTCCAGCCATGGGTTGGAAATGGACTACCTAGGACCCTCTCCCCATTCATGTCTATCATAGCATGTTATGGGAGTCAAACTATGAAAACCATTTTTATAAAATTTTCCATGTATTTATGCTCCCTTTATTTCAAGTTGTGTTAAATGAGAAAGCCCCCAGGTTGTCTAAAGAAGCTCAAGCTGACTTCTCATTCATTGGAAAATGGTCTAGAGAAGAATTGTTTACCTATGTTAGAATTTTTGGGAGCATCGATCAACCACATGTTTTACCATTATATGTTATGGATAAGCTTCTCACAAGAGAAATATCTTATCGAACTATTGGCAATGGATTAACTAAGTTTATGAAGGAAGCTAAGAAAGCATCATGTCCCTTCTTTCCAATTTATTGTGGTGTTTACACCTTGGACAACTATAAACATGCAGGATTAGAGGTAAGCCAAATTGAATGTTTTAAATTGTTTAAAATTACAAACAGACAATACAACCTGAATCAAGTAGCCAATTATTTTACCACTCAAGTTAAAATCTGACCTTTTGTACATGAAGATAACAATTTCGATGACTTGTTTGAGTCTATCGACACTTACTTCGTAGTTCATAAGTTAGCAATGTTAAGCCTCCATCCACAACAGTTGTCAAAGTTTAAATAGTACAAGAAAAAATATATCGGAAGGGATTTATTTGAAAATGATAGAAGTATCCCAACCCATAACACAAAAGGAACAGGAAAAAGAACAGGCACCTAAGGATACCGAAGTCCTTGGTAAAGCTGAAGAGGATAAATTTGCTGAAGTTAAAACCATGGATTTAGAGTTCCCAAGTAATTTTAATTATGTATGGAATGATTTTAATAAAAAACTCCAAGGATACCAATAAGTGATGATTACTGGTCATCAAAATATAGTGCAAACACCTCAAAGAAAAAGTGAGTACCCGTTTACTGTTGGGCCAAGTGACAAGTTAGTTAGCACATAACAAGTGGAATTCATCTCAACCTTCCCTACTACATAAATTGTATTGAAAATTGAGGAAATCCCTCCTTTAGATATATTATATAACCATAAACATAAAGCCGTTATGAGAAGGAAAAGAAAAAGGAGGACAGAGCAATCTCAACTCCTTATTCCAAGATATGTTTCAGTGGAGGTAGTATGGAAATATCCACAAGTAGATCCTTCTCAGGATCTAACTCACCTGACCTAGTTCGCAAGAGCCTATGAATATGCTACTATAGATAAGGCCTCTGAAGTTCAACAACTAATTATAGAAAATGATGAAAGAATCATCCAATTAGAATTGCAATTACAGGCAGAAAAACAGAATGTCAACCAAAAACTATAGGTACAGGTATCACAGCTCCAAGAGAGCATTGATCAATTGAAATTAGAGCACCAAACTGAAATTGGTACTAAGGAAACTCAAATTCATCAATTGAAGTTTATTGTTGAGAAATTGAAAGATAATCCAAAAATAGATGAATTTAGGAATGAAGCACTAGAATTGAACACCCTGTTATCAAACAACAAGTTATTTTTTGTCAAAATTTTTAAAATATCATTGAATTATGTGAGCAAAGCGATTCACTGATGAATTTAATAGTAGATAAGAGAACCATTTTCAATGAGATCAATGATAAAGTATCACAGTATGTCACCTGGCAAGATACTACTGATGGTCGAAAGGATAATATTCCCAGGATTGACGACTCAAAAAAGGAAATATTATTTATTGACTAGAACATACAATTGAAACATCTAAAAGGGCCATCTGCAGAGCTAGAGATGTTGCTAATAATATTGTTGAAATAGCAGTCATAATCTCATCACTGCCAATCTTATTGATAGATTCCCCTGGTTCTCTTCCTATTGTTAAAGATTTGATAAGGCAATGGAAAGAAGTTTCCAAAGTCAAATAGGAAAGCATAAATTTTTTGGAAAAGATAGATTGGGATAAGTATTGGAAATACTTGGTAAAGCCACATAGCCAATGGCTCATGTTGTGATGTATTACAGATACATCTTCCTATATGTTGCCTCCACTTTCAGATGTGGTTTTCATTGGAAAACTGTGCATCAGGCCAGACCAACCTCCCGAGGTTAAGCCTATGATTAACATCCTTCAACTGAAGGAATGAATGGCTAATGAGACAACAAGACAACCTTCAAGCAAGTCACCCCATTAAATTATGTTTCTATTTTATTTTCACTTAGTTTAAGGAGAGTTGTTTAAAACTCCTCAACTTTTATTGTAATTACTATTTTTAAGAATTTCTATTTTATTATATAAACCCCTTCATGTCTTTAAAGAAGGGGTGCTAAAATTTTAAAAAGAAGACTTTACAGAATTCACATTTTTGTACTCTTAAAGTTTTCTTAATAGAAAGGGCTAGACCAAATATTGTTTTTCAAATGAGCAGAGTTAGCGTATACATGGTACTTTTATCCTATATGCTAATTTTCCGTTCCAAATGAGAAATGGTTAATTTTTCTTATGGTGTTTTGTTTTATGTATCTTTTTGAAAAAAATCAGGCATGAATTCACTTTTGAACATGTGATATTACTATCTTTTGGTACATATTCAATACATGTAGTAAAAATATGTGATATAGTCTTATCCAATTGATTTAACTAAAACAATGATTTCAAATTGTTTTTTCATATCTCTAAGTGTTTGTATAGTATTTATTTTCATTCGTTGAAAGATCATCTTTATAGATCACACAGAGAGAAAAATTCATCACGTCATAGATATAGATAGGTATATTTATTTACTTCAAGCTTGTTATCACTCCCATCTACCAAGTTACAGTGAGTTATAATAACATCCATTCACCCAATTATATTTCACTGGGAAACTGGTCCCATAAATCTAGTCAGAGCCACCATACCAAATGGATAAGGGACGGTTTTCAAGTCCCTGACTAGGTGGTTTTCCCCGATGTTTTTTGCACTGATTTTTGGGGTCTCAACACTACCACATGAAAGAAAGTAGCTTGGTTTTGTTACGAGACTTGTCATTTGAATGATTATAAAAAAAAGTGTCTAATAATAAAATTTAAAAATAAATATGTATGAATAGCATGGAATATGTGCAAGTGTGGCACAAGCATGACAAGATGTATATGCACATGTTTTGGTGCATGATTGATAGAATCGTTTGTATGTGTAAATTGGATAAATAGTGCAAATTTCCTTGATGAACATTCATTGAAGATTGTGTGTAAGAAGATGAAATGATAGATTTGTGACTTATATATGAGGTTGATATCATTTCAAGGGTTGATAAATATTGAGACATGAAGTATGATAAGAATATAGTTGTCCTCGAAAATATCTTCGCTGAAATGCATGTAATGATAGTCATGTATGTAGGGAAAGTAGCAGGAAAATATAAAAAGATAAAGGAATTGGGTAAGAATTCCTTTTGACTAAATTTGATAGCTTTTAATTTTTCAAATTAAAGTGTGTGTTGCTTGGATTCCTAATAAGGTGTATGATTAAGGAAGAAAATTATCAACACATAAAGATTTAGTAATATTGGTATGCATTGAGTTTCCATATTGAATATAAATTAAAAGAATGAATAATACACTCACGAGATAAAATGTGTCTGTTAATGCATTGAGATATTGCATGAAAATGTGGGAGGTATGAATTAAATGTATCTAATGAATTTTGTTCATGAGTCCATGAGTTTTGGTCCAATTTTTTCCGAGTTTGAGACAAGTGATTCTACCATATAATGTTGAGTTTCTTGGTAAGGAAAATGTAATTGAAGGATTGGTTTTTCCTATTTAATGTGAAAATTGTATGGAATTGTAGATATATGAAAGCTATCTTGTCATTAATGCATAGTGGATTATGACAAATACAAGATGTATTTAGTGTGTAAAGATTGCTATAATTTTTGTTATGCATCCATGACTCACTATGACATGATTTTTTCATGACATTCATACTATGAATCATGATGGTACATAAGCTTGGTGAATTAAGTGCATGCATGTTTGTATGAGACAATCAGTTGCATGATTGAATGTCATGAAATGAAATAGCTTCTAATCATTTTGAGGAATTGGGTAGTAGTCGAATGAGTGTAATGAATACCTCATCTTACAAAGAAAAATTAGAAACTAATTACTCATGAATTTAGATATGTAAATTTTTTATTTTTTACCATTTGGTTGTTGGAATTAATGTTTGAATGCATTATGGAATGTATCAAATGATTGTGATGTAAATTAATAAAGAAATTGTAGCTTCATTTCATTTTTTTTAAAATATACTAAAACTGACTGAACTTTTATATACAATAGTTCTGAGATCACTTCAGGGGATGTTATAAATATTGCAATGAAAGGATGTTGTCTATAAAAAATTACCATTGTTTCCCCGATTGAAAGTAAAGAATATAGTTGAAATGACCTTAGTTATAATAATGAAGGTTGAGTACTACCATATGCAAGAGTGGAACATCATTATAAGTGTTGTAACCCTAGGAACAACCTCTGGCTAAGATGAGGCTAGTGCCTAGGAAATTTACTCCAAATATATGAAAATTTTACTTTTGAAAAACTATAAATAAGATTTCCTAGGTATATTTTCTTAAAGTGTAATGTAATCTCGGTTCTTGGAAAAAATGACAAGATATTCAAGATGGAAAATATGTCTATGGTTATAGTTTACTGAGGTTGAATAGTATGTCAGGAATAAATTTGGACATGAAGGTTGGGTATAAAGGGCTAAGATAGAACCCTTTATCCAAAAACTTTGCAAAAAATAGAGAAATTAATTATGAAAATGCAGAGGGCTTATTAATGTTTCTTTGAATACAAATTTTACTGGTACCCTTTACCTTTGTCTATAGCCTTAGTAAATATGTTTAACGAAAGAACCAATGACTTAATTACACACGTTCAATGAAAGAAAAATGAAGTGAAAGACATACAAAAATAAAAAAAAACACATGCCATAGCCAACACACATGTGGAGTCACTTAATTTTTTTATTAATTCTCCAATAAATATTTTTCACATTACACCAAAAAATTCTAATCTCTGGGCCAAAAACCGGAACCCCTCTCCTGGTTGCTTTGTCTTCCTTTAAATAAAAAATTACATTGGGTGATAGTTATAAAAACTATCAACTATTCTCTAACTTATTAGTTCTTTTAAGAACTTAAAATTTATTTCAAAATCACAAAAAAAAATATTTCTTAAAATTAAATTGCTTGAAACTTCAATACTTTTATGCTTTTGATACATTTGCTTCCTTTGATGTAGTCCCCGGTTCAACAACTCGAATATTCTGTGGAGTGACCATATTTTGGCACTTTCTCCAAAGTGATAAATTAGGCATTAGACACTGGAGAATTCCAAGAGAGAAATTTTAAGGTCTAAAATGGGCCTCCTAAATAATGTTATAAAATACTATTGGAAATAATAAAATAAGATTATATTACATTTTTTTTTTGCTGCTGCGCTGCATAACCTACTAAGTGTCGCATCCATCTGCGTTTCTGGAGCTGGGCCTTTGCCCTCATGGCCTCCCCGGAGCCATATTTGGGGCCGCCCTCTCCCAATGCTAGAGCCACTACCATGAACAACATTCAGCCTAACGCAACAATGGCTGCATTCGCCTCCTTGATCGATTCTTTGGGCCCTCAACGGGCAAGACTAGTTATCTCCAAGCTTGTAAAAAATTGGACTCTATCCCTGAGATATCTTTGCCGCCTTCATTGCCCAGGAAAGCTGCGATCTCACTTGCTGAAAAAGGTCTGGTTGGTAAGTTTACAGGCTTGCGGTGTTCCCCCAAAACCATTCAGAAATGGGTGGAAAGGAATTAGGCTCAGTTCAGCCAAGGGAAATCTCTATCCGCTTCTGTGGCAGAGGCTATTATACCTTCCACTATGAATCCAAGAGTGACCGGGATCTCATTTTTTGTAGTGGACCTTACTTCATGGACACCAGAGGATTGTATCTAAATCGCTGGACTCCTGATTTTGATCTAGAATTAGATGTACCAAATGCTATTCCAGTCTGGGTCAGATTACCTCACCTCCCGTTACACTATTGGGGAGATGAATCAGTGCGCACAATAAGAAATGTAGTCAGAAGATATATTGATAGGAGCAAACCCAAAGACAACATGTAGGCTTGTGCAAGGATTTTCATCAAGGTGGATCTTGGAAGGGGTCTCCCAGAAGCCATAAAGCTCAAGGTCAAAAACTGGACACACATACAACAGCTGGATTAAGAGAAAATCCCCTTTAAATGCAAGGTATGTCATGAGTACGACCATTTTTCAAATAGATGTAGTAAGAAAGAAGAAACCCAAAAAAAATCAGAAGAAAACCCCGATCTGAAATGAGAACAAGTAAAAAAAATAAGATGGTCTCAAAACCACAACCAGCCTCCCAGCCTCCACCTATGCCTGGCCCCTCCTCCCCGATCTCAAAACCCTCCTCTCAATCATCCTCCTCAATCCTTGATTCCTTCTTGGGGGTCAATCCATTTGACATCTTATCCAATGCCCTCATTCCATCTGGGCTTCCGATCTCCACCATCTCCCCAAACCCCAACCCTCACTCCCCTCCCCCTCCTGGCTCCCCCCCCCTCAATGATTCTTCTCTCATAAGGAGGATCCTCTCTCCCTCACCAACCATCTCCCCCACATCTTGGATCGAGTCCTCACTCTGAACCAATCCAAAGAAACACCTCTAAATATTGAAAATACAAATAAAGTTGGAAGGAAATCAAATAAGGAAATAAGGGATAAGGCAGCAGTTAAAGATATATCTCTGGGAACGCAACAGGGACTTGAAAGATTCCTTGAAAAAGGTCCAAAGAACAAAGAGAAAGCACAATAGGCACACAAAGGGAAGGGTCCCTTAGCCACCAATAATAGTAAATAATGATAGTTGTCTCTTGGAATTATAGAGGGTTGGGTCACCCCTCCAAAGTAAACTTTCTAAAAGACCTCATAAAGACATCCTCTTAATCCAAGAGACAAAAATCAACAGCCAAGAAGTGGACACAATAATAAAAAAATAAAAAATCTATGAAGGGCAAGAAATCTCAACAATTGGAGCATCGAGAGGAAATTAGACATCATGGCCACCTATAAAACTTGTTCTCTCAAAAGGTGGCCAAAACATTATTTAGCCTTCAAGGAACAGTTTCATTGCAGAAATGTGATCTCTTGAAGCCTCTTCAAGACACCATCTCCTGTATCCAAAATCTTCACTGTTGTTTCCCTTCAGAACTCAGAAATTCTGCTAAAAATTCCATGAGAAAGACTGCTGCAAAATCCCTTTTCTCCCCTTCCTTCACTCAGAAACTAACCTTCATTTTTACTCTCTTTTTCCTCATCATTTTCCTTTGATTTCCATTTTTCTTCATTTCCCCTTTATATAATCCACCTTGAATACTTTAAAACTCCTTTTTAGACTATATCGAAACCCCCAAAACCCTTTGAAAACCATTGAAAATCTATGAAAAATCCCATTTTTTATTAAGGGTTTAAGCCCCCTTGGGCTAAGTCTCTAACCATTCCCTTCCATATGCCATGGTGCTGGAACCATTCACTGAGCCATTTAAGTGCTTATCGCAAACGGGGAAAACACAAAACACAAGCCTTTCCCTTTATTAAAAACCCCATTGCTGATTAACCCCCCCCCCCCCCTCTTTAACCCCCCGGTCATATTACCCTTCATATAACCCTTGGCCCCGCAGTCGGGCGCCAGGCCACGCTGAAATTAATATTTTAAACCTTTGTTTATATTAATTGGTCGGTTTTTTATTATTTCTTAAAATTTCCACCAGTGCAAAATTTCAGTCGCTCTGCACCGTCGATCTGATCTGAAGATCGGACAGCGTGCGACCTATCAACCCTGTGGTCCCTGCCAGCCAATCACCATAGCAAAAACTGGGCGGAATCCATCACACCACTTTCAAGGGGAGGGCAGTTTTTTCCCAATCGACAGCGATTCCATTCACTTGTTGACGCATGGCCTGGGCACTGTTCACAAAACCGTCGTTCATCGCGCGTTAAAGATCGGATGTGGACCTGGTGCGATATTGACGTACACCGTCCGATATGAGGCCGCTCATCGGACGGTGATCACTCTCCGAAGATGCCCGTGCGATAACTCAGGGTACGACACAGTGTTAAAATCATTTCCGCCGTCGATCTGATCTGCAGGTCAACAGCCCAAAATTAATCACCCTAATTCCTCGTCCAGTCAGCATTTCCAGACCCAGGAGTTTTATTCATCTGGATTTTATTGAAAATATGAAGTCCGGGCACATTCTATAAGGTTTTTATCATGGGATCTCCGTCGTTGATCGCTTGGGCCGCTCTCATCCGATGGCCCAAAATCGTCCCGATTCCCGATCTTGATTTTTGACCATTTTTGCCCGAAACAAAAGTTTTTTATCCATTTTCTCCATTTCTCCAAAAGTGACTTATCCGCTTTGAATTTTCGCCTCAGCTCCTGACCTTCGATCTCTGCACGATCAACAGCTCCGATTTAATTCCTCGTCTGTTTCCCTTTGACCCCTTCCAATTAATCTCGACCGTTGGATGATGCCATCCAATGGCCATGCTCACCCCACGTGCCTTCTGAAGCAGTAAACCTATACATGCAGGATTTTATAAATGTTTTTCATTTTTTGCAGGTGTTTTCAATAGTTTTTCCATTATAAATGAAGAAAAAGAAGAAGGCTATGAATGATGATTCTCATCCCTTCGATTCATCAAAGGGAATCATTCGCAGGATTCAACTCCACGTTTTATCAATGATTCATCAAACATTAATGTCATTCGATCCATGTGAAACCCCGCATACCAACAAACACAGTGAATCAAACACAAATCAAAGAGTATCAGTGTCGAAGACAGAACACACCAGAAACAGGAGATTGAAGACCTAAAACACAGATCTCAAGTAAATTAAATGTGTTTTAAGGAAAGACAAAGACATCTGTCGAGCCGAAAAAGCCTCCACCGCCACAAGCAAAGGCCAATCGAACCCTCTCCAACTCCTAAAGACACCTGCAGCCTCACAGAAATAAATGAAGGTTTAGTCATTACCTGAACAAGAGGTGTTTACCTAAATACAGTTGAACAATTAATACAAATCAAAGATCTTATCTTTAAATTATTGGCAAAACTATTTTAAAAAGATTAAGAACAGTCCAGAAGTAGATATTTTCGATCATTAGGCCTCGAAAGGTAGAAACAGAGTTATGAAGCAGAGTTAGAAATGATTACATAATTAATGATACTTGACCCCTGGGAAATCCTCCCACCTCCTCATTTTTCTATAAATACCTCTGTAGAAGATGAGAAAATGTTGGTCTTTGGACATCTGAATGCATGTAATAGTCTTCTGAAGCTACTGATGCCCTGTGTGCAATTTGAAGATAAATAAGCTGATATGAGAAGTTTGAAGTTGTAGAGACCCACCGAGCTTGCTGATTGTAACTGGTTTGAACATCAAATACAAGCTGCTGATTTATGGGATCCTGATTTGTGTCAATGGTGATGTGTTCCTCACTGTCAATTGTTATTTTCTTTAATGTTTTCACTCTGTTCACTTTCTCTGATAAGGAACAACAAACATAGAGCTAGGACTTACTCCCAACAGTACCCTACTCTTACTGAAAGCTTTATTTTCTATGTTTTATTTATTTGAAAGTTCTCTTTACTGAGTATATTAAAGCAGGTTGGTTTCAAAGTACTAGCCTGATCTAGATTGCTCATTGTGATGATCATCAGTGTTTTCCTTTAGAATATGCTGAAAGCAGGTTGGTTTTGAAGCACTCGCCTGATCTTAAGCTATTTCAATTGTTTTAAAAATGTTTTTAACTGAAAGTATTTCAATGCAGGATAGTTTAAAAGAACTTACCTGATCTTAGAATACTTTTATGTTTTGTTTCTCTAAGCACATGCCGAAGCAAGATAGTTTAAAAGCACTTACTTGATCTCAGACTGTGCACTGTTCTTCATTTGTTTTGTTCTCCACTTCCTATCTGTTTCATTCCATAAATCACCTTAAGAGATCCTTTGAAATAAGTGACTTGCCCCATGGATCCTTCTTGAACCTTGCTGTCCAATTAAAATCCTCCTATGACTCCATAGCTCAATGGGTTAAAACTATCTTTGCCTTTTTTTGTCAACCGAATCATTCCTTCACTTGCAGACATCTTCACCCTTTATTTTGAACTGCCTTCACCTTCATCATGTCTTTGCCCAACCAAAAAAAACAAAACAAAACCCATGCTCTTCATAACTAGTCTAATATCACATTTCAGGCTTTAAAGATCACATATTTAAACTCATTCATAGAGAGATCCCTGCATGGATTCAGGAGGTCTATATCCTTGAATCCCAAAGCGGTTTGATGTTATCCTGCAGTTGGACTTTTCCAATCTTGCTAATTACATGGTGCTTACATAATGGCTACTCCGCTAGGGAACTTTTTGAGGTCATAGTTGCTTGGCCAACTTTTATAAACTCCTTATTTTCCCATACAACCATAGAAACTCAGAGAACCCAAAATGTTTTAGATTGGTATTCAATAAACATGGTAGTGGACCATTAAACCTTTTACCTCCAAAAGAGCTAAAAAATTCCACTTGGCAACTCCAAAATCCTGAACAGACCTTAAGATTCCACTGGGAAGAAATCTTATCACTCTAGTATCATTCAAACTCAGTTAGAGCACTGTAGGATTAAATTTTTTTGTAAAACAGATTAGTTAACCTCTCAAAGATTTTCATACCTGGTTGAACTTTTCTTGTTTATTTGGGTCTGAAAAACACAACATAGTGGCTCCTAGAAAGATTCATACTAGATCCCATCCTGACCCAGATCCACCTGAGATAGTTGATAACCCAAAAAGTATTCTTAGGAACTCTCCTAGGATTAAATCATCAACTATTGTCAGATCACCCTTGAGAGCTAATTCTGTCCCTGTAAATCTTTTAGCTCTACAACAATCACAAGTTGACTTATTAAATCCCTTTAGAACTAGGTCTCTTGGTGATTTAGATTAGTTAGATTTTGAGTCTTCACTTTCTTCTCCTAAAACAAGTGCACATCCTGGTAGTAGAGAAACCACACCTCCTGATTTACTTTTCCTTCTTAATTTAGGTGTCTCTCATCCAAGATCAGCTCAATAATCTACTTCGGTTCCATCCACATCTGTTCATCCTACATCCACTACCCCTTTTGTTAATCCATATTTTGTGACTCCACCCCCACCTCCAATCATGGCAGCATGGTATGCTCCCTTGGTGCTGCCCCAACCTTTAGCTCCTTTACCCAATGAATATTACTCTCAAATTCCTCATTTCACTGGCAAAGAATCCTCCACCTCTCAACACCATGTAGTTATGATGGGAGATGCCTTTGACTACATGGAAATAGAGGATGAAACAGTTAAGATGAGGATTTTCGCTCAGAGTTTAGGAGGATAAGTGAAGAATTTGTTTAAAGCTTTGCCTCCTAATATCATTAATGATCTGCCCACCCTCCATAAAACTTTCATAAATAAATGGGAAGTTAGAAGTAACCCTCTCCAAATCCTAGCCGAATATAAGAATCTTAAAATAAATCCAGGAGAGAGTGTCCAGGACTATTCTACGAGATTTAATAGTATCTACAATGCTCTTCCACCACACGTGAAACCTCCCCAAGGAATGGCCCTAGTAAAATAACCTGAAGGCTTTGATGCTGATATGGCTTACCAGCTTAGGGAGAGAGATTATAATACATTGGAAGACATGCAGAAAGGAGCAGTGAGTGTTGAGGCAAACCTGATTGAGAAAAAATCCAGAATGAGGGATGAGAAAAAGGTAACCTATAGGGATGACAGCACAACTTCTGCATCTAATCCCAAATATCATAGTCTAGCCAAAACCATGGAGAGACTAGGAAAAATGGTAGAAAGCTTGACAATCCAAGTCAGCAATCAAAACAGGAACCAAAATCAAAACCAGAACTTTAGGAGAAATAACCCCCCAAATAGACCAAGAGACTCTGATCAAAGGGTCATCCCTCCATTTCAAGAGAACTTCCTTGATGAGGATGAAGGAATAATAGAAGAGTCAGAAGAAACCGACATGAATATGATGGATGTGGATGAACTGGACCACACCTTTCCCACAAAGGAAAACCAGACCTCATACTCATGTTGGAACGAGGAAGGGTTGGAAATTGAGGACTATAGGTTAGGATTCGAAAATGCCATCATGCAGATCCAAGAACAATATAACCTCAGGAGAAAAAAGAACATAGATGATCCTAAACCAAAGGCTTATGAAATCACCATGAAGAAAAAGCCTGGAAAGACTCCTAAAGTGACTGTTGAAAGCAGTAAACCGGCACGTGAGAGTTCTGGTAAAAACAAAGACAAAGACATCCTAACCAGTGACAAATCAAGTCAAGGACCTAGTAGCACTAGCATTGCAGCTAATTCTCCTGATAAAACAGCTTCAAACATTGTACATACTAAAAATCAACAAGTTGAGACTACTAATAAAATGGTGCCCAACAAGATAGAATTGAATCTTTCAAAGAGTCAGTCTTCTTTTAATTTGGAAAGTGAGATTGCCAAAATTAAAATTTATGTCCCCCTTGTTGAGTTGGCCACCTAGGATGTATATAAGAATCAAATTTTGAAAGCTTTAAACTTAGGAGAAAACAGTGACACCGTCAATTTGAATGATGAGCAACCAGCTCTCTTGTTTGGCCCATAAATTGAAGGGAAATTTCAAGAAGGGGTAGTACCCCCTTTTTATGTCAGCCTAAATATCCATGACAAAATCTTGCATAATGATATGCATCACTCTGGAGCTTAACAAAACCTTATGCCAAAGGTGATAATGGAAAGGCTAGGACTAGAAATAACCAGACCTTACAAGGATTTATATTCTTTTGACTCTAGCAGAGTGAAATGCCTTGGCCTAATTAAATAACTTTGTGTGAATTTAACTCAAATCCCAGCCAAGTGCATGGTCATGGATGTTGTAGTGGCTGATGTGCCTCCTAAGTATGGCATGTTGTTGTCAAGATCATGGGGTGTCAAGCTGGAAGGTACAATGCAAATGGATGGGACATATGCCACTATCCTTGTCTTTAACCAGCTTAGAAGACTATACAGAGAGGCACACATGAAATTCATGGTCAGTAGCCTAGAAAAGCCTGAAAATTCTCCCATTTAATCTGTCCATACTGGCCTAGATTCGTTTATCCTTTACAACAATGAATCCACAAATAAGCCAGACCTAGAAGACAGCGACTCAGACAACCAGTTAGAGGCCCCAAATCTAGGAATAATGGCAGTTCTAGATATGGAAGAAAATGGGAGAGAAACTT
This sequence comes from Pinus albicaulis, assembly GCA_034641835.2. Taxonomy (NCBI): domain Eukaryota; kingdom Viridiplantae; phylum Streptophyta; class Pinopsida; order Pinales; family Pinaceae; genus Pinus; species Pinus albicaulis. Next base: position 912,923,778 of record CM076571.1, on the reverse strand, counting down.
TTGAACAGTGCGTTGAAACAACAAACCAGAGTGAAAAAATTCAAGAGTGTGAAAAACACATTACTCATCACTTTAAAGTCCTTGAAAATCCTGAGGAACGAGACCCATCACGATGTGTTGCGGATCTCAGAACAAAACATAATGATGAACAAGGAAATAGGGATCAAAATGATGTTAACAATCCCTTATGGTGCATGAAATTCGATGGGTCTTGCACTAAAAAGAGTGCGGGAGCTGGGGTATGGTTGGTCGACACTGTAAAAAATTACTCTGAGATCCATGAGTTCAGGCTAGATTTCAAATGCACTAACAACATCGCAGAGTATGAGGCTCTCATCCTAGGATTGCGTATATTGAAATAACTAGAAGCCAAGAAGATAATTGTTTAGGGAGACTCAGAATTAGTCATCAAACAGCTAAATGGAGAATATGTCGTTAAGAATCCCAGACTAAGGGTATACTGAAATAATGCCATAGATTTCCTAAAAACATTTTCAAAATATGAACTCGTGTTTGTCCCAAGGAGTCAAAACATAATTGCGAACGGATTGGCCTGCACTGCTAGTTCATGTCAGGAATCACCTAGTGACAAACAAATCATTATTCAAACAAAATATATACCTGTAGTGCCAAATAATGAAAAATACTGGCAGGTATTTGAGGGCGACAAGCAGATAGAGGATTTCCTGCTTGGCAGGAACAAGTTTGAATTATCTAATTCAGATTCTAAACCCGATGAAAATTTCCTAAACAAGAAGCCCCCTGAAGAAGAAAAACCATCTGGTCTCGTAAAAATCAACATGTTAACTAAAAAACTTGGAACTCATACTGAAGAGTACAAGGACACAGAAAACGAAGACATTGAGGTAATGTCATCAAAGGACAAGAACATACCTAGGGGGCTAGCACCATTAGAAGACCTGTTTGATTTTAACGACATAGCAAAGAAACCCACTATAGAATATACAGAGTCTAGGGTCGAGGAATGTAACATAGGCACCAAAGATCAGCCTAAATTGATTAAATTAGTTGGCTCCTTGCTAGCAGACATGAAAAAGAAATACATTGACTTATTTAAAGAGTTTTTCGATGTGTTTGCCTGGAGCTATGAAGACTTAAAAGCCTACGATACAAAAATCATCCAACACAAGATCCCATTGAAAGAAAACCAAAAACCCTTTAGGAAAAAACTACGTCGAATTAATCCAATACAACTATCTCTAGTAGAAAAGGAAATCAAGAAAATGTATGAGGCAGGAATCGTAGTGCCTATGAGGTTTTCAGATTGGGTTTCTAACCTTGTAGCTGTGAGGAAAAAGATAAGAGAAATCAGATTCTACATTGATTTCAAAAACCTTAACAGAGCCTCCCTAAAAGACAATTACCCTTTACCCAAAATGGAACACATTCTACAAAGGGTAGTTGGTTCAAAGACGATTTCTCTGTTACATGGTTTTTCAGGGTATAACCAAGTATTAGTACTCCCAGAAGACCAAATCAAGACAACTTTCACCACTCCTTGGGGCACCTTCATGTATGTGAATTTGCCTTTTCGATTAATGAATGTTGGGGCCACTTTCCAAAGGGCCATGGACATTGCATTTTCAAAGGAGATAGGGCACTTCATTGTAATTTACCTTGATGACATAACAATTTATTCCAAATCTGATGAAGAGCACCTGGAACATCTAAGAAAGGTCCTTGAAAAGTGCAGAAGGTTTGGATTATCTTTAAATCCCAAAAAAATAGTGTTTGGCCTACAAGAAGGTAAACTCCTTGGCCATATCATATCAGAAGAAGGGATTAAAATAGATCCAAAAAGAGTTGAGGGTTTCAAGGAATCTGTAATCAACAAGATGGCAAAGTTCGATCATAGAAACAACATTGTTTCAACCAACTTTGGGATTCTAGGATCTAGCCCTCACGAATCCGGAGGGATCTTGTTGGGGTCCCGTGATTTGGCCGATTGGCGAGCCAAATGACAATGTAACATCAAACCAAGCTTTGGAGCCCAAGGACCTAGCCTTCCTGGACTCAGAGAGGGCTCTCTCTATATGTGTAAAAGATATTGGTGTGTTTGCTTATGGTGTTCTGATATTAGTCTAGTTATGAAGTGAGTTTTTTGATTTTTGGTTGTTTAAGTTTGTGAGGGATAAAACTGATCAAAGATATAAAACAGGTAACAAGAAGTCAGATCAACTGGGCTATGGGGTCAAAAAGGTAAAGGAAGCTATCAGATGATGATGTAAGGCTGCTGTAGGGCCGATTTGATTCAAGGTAGAAAGGATCTTTGGGCAAAATGGAGTAAACGGACATCAAGTTTGTGAAAGACGAGGGATTTCAAGTGTAACTAGTTGATAGCAGACATAAACATGTTATAGCAAGCCATTAATCATGCTAAATGTAACTATGAGCTAATTAATACATAGAAATCAAACATTCCAGCCATACATAGAAGTATAAGACCTTCTAACTTTGGGAAATGGCTATCAGACTTTGGGGAAAACACATAAGAAGGACTAACAACTCATAAAACTATGCCGGAACGCCTAAACACAGTCTTTTAAGTTATTGGGCACTTTGACAAACAAGCTTTCATAGTTTTAGGCAAAGGGCTAGATCGGGACTAGGCCTCCTTGGTTCAACAAGATGATAAACTAATCGGTCAAAGAGATAGTTTTATAGACAGAACTATGGACAGCTTATAGGTAGGCAGGGCACACCATACATCCTACTCAACATACATAGAACTTATGAATAAAACTAGCAACAATACCTTAAGTTACTAAAGAGCAGTTAAGAATTCTTTAGTATAACTAAGGAAGAAGAAAACATAAAGCTATGAAGATTCAGGAATTTTGAGGTGCCTCCATGGGCATATCTCAAAACTAATCTCTACTGATCTATAGCAGCAAGAAGCATGTATCATGAATGAAAAACTAGAAGACAACAACAAAGCAAGAAAAACTATACCATTCTACCATGTCATGGAATCCATCAACAATCCTTCATCATTCCTCAAAAGCATCCAAGAGGCAGTCCAAAAATCATAACACAAGTATGTTATTCAAAGCTCATATGACCAATATATTGATTCTTCTCTCAAGTTCAGCCTCTGTTTTACAATGAAACCCATGGAATAAATAGGCTTGAGGAAGGAAAACCTCATGGAGCAACTAGCTATCCCATTGGCCAAGTCAAAATATCTAAACTTGTCCTTGAGGCTTTGCAAAGCCCAAGGCACAAAATATCCCATAAAATATCTAAAAAATGCTAAAAACAAAATTATATTGACTTTGCAACATTTTCCAAGTGCAAAAATAGCTAAACGCACATTTGGAAAAAGCAGATTTTTGAGGTTCAAAAATTACAAAAATACTTCAAATTTATATCAAGAAACGGTCCCCTGACTTGCCGGAAACATTTGGCAGCCTTCCCAGTGTCTAAATGAGGCTCATGATGGCCCTTTGGAAATCTCTCTGTGTCTACTTTCCGGCACAACTAAAATCACCTCAATCTGATGCCTGGAAGTCCTCCAAATCTGTACCTGTGTGTAAAAAGCCAGGAAATAGCAGACTGCTGATATGACGGGCAGAATGTGCAAAAAGTGAGCATTTTTCGCCGTTTTGAGGGGGCGAATGATCTCCAAATGCTCTGAAAATCACTGAGGACCTGATCATGAAAATATGGCATCAACTGGTATCATCCTCATCCCTTGGAAAATCCTCAAACTGAAATGGCGAAATTATGAGTTTTCGACCAAAAACCCAAAAAATGCCAAAAAACAAAAAGTTGTCGAAAAGGGCTCAAAATTGGCATGCATGACCCTCAGGGGTCCCTAGCAACATGCTCCGAAGCTGAGGCCAAAATATCAAGGGCTGATATACTTTTCTCCTCTTTCCGTGCCGGGCGCTTCCCCTTTGCCTTCTTCAATTTCTCTTGGGCTGCTTTTAGTTTGCGCCTGGCAAACTGATTCAACTTTGGAAAGTGATGAGTCCTCTTCCTTTGCAGCTCTAGATCTCTGTTCGCCCTTTCAAGTTTCATCTCCAAGTGTTTGTTGGCTCTTTCAAGCCATGCCTCTTTGTTTTCTTCAATTTCCTGCTCAAGGAGTGCAGTGAGAGGAAAGGCTTGGAGATGGGCTTGTTCTTCTTCTTTCTGCTTTTCCAAGGCTCTTTTAAGCCCTATGGTCCTAGGCCTCTTCCGCCTAGGCTGGTCTTCCTCTTCTTCCTCATCAAAATCACCAATGAGTTCTTCTATCCTTGCTTGCGCCTTAGCTGCCTCATTCTTATATTTGATAGCTCGTGCTTCATGAACAGCTGTGTGAACATTCATCTGTTTGTTTTGGATCTCCAAGAAGTGGTTGAAGTTCCTTGCCCTTTGAAGATCCTCCTCTAATGCCTCAATTTGCCCCTCTTTATGAATTAGGAGGTTTTCAAGAAGGCGGGCCTCATTATCACTGTCATCGCTTTGGATTGGGATGACAGCTAATTCACCTCCATGCTTTGTACTTTCTCCAACTTTGCTTTTCCCTTTGAAGGCCAATCTTGCACTTTTCCTCCTTGGCATGCTAGTAGGTGTCCTTTTGGGCGATTTCCTTTTGCTAGGAACAACCTTTGTCACTGTTAGAGTGGCAGCCTTAGACCCTCTCTTCCTTGCTGTGCTGAGTTTTGTTCTTTTGGGAGGAGGAGACATAACTGATTTACCCTTGACATCTTCTTGAACTTGCTGCTCTTCTTGAGGCTGCTGGATGTTTTCTTCTTGCTGTTCACTTTGCTGCTCCTGTTCGCCAACCTTAACTTGTTGTTCTACATCAATGCCTTGTTCATTTGGTGTTTCAAACTACTACCCTCCTTCGCCAAAATCAAGCTGCTGCTGTGCTTGGATTTCCTGCTCTCTTTGTGGCTCAAGATGTGGCTCAATTTCTTGCCCAACCTGCTGTTCCTGTCCTCCAATGTCAAGCTGCTGTTCTTCATCTTGTATTTGATGCTGTTCATCTTTTTCGTCTTCCTGTTATTCATCCTTTTCCTCTTGCTACTAACCTTTCTCTTCTTCCTATTGACTTGGCTGTCCTGTAGTCATTCTGAGCCTTCTAGGAGTAGGCCTGCTGGACAAAGGTACCGGGCGATGGACAGGCTGAGTGGGAGACACATGGACAGGAGGAACAGTAGAGAAATCTGGATGGCTGATGAATACATCCCATGGAACCTCTTTCTTCTCTAACTGGTGTAGGAAGATAATCTTGATCAGAGAATGATGGAAAAGGGAAGGGATTTGCAGAGGTGGGGCCTTCTTCTGGACAGTAGATGCCATCTTCTCTATGCTCTTGAATAAAAAGTAAGGGAGGTTCAACTCCCTGTTTCTAGTAAAATGCATCAATAATCGGACATGGTAGGCATAAACTCGATCAAACCTCCCTTCACAAGTGAAATATTTCATTATGACTTTCATAAGAGGAGCATAGCTGTCAAGGAGATATGAAAAAGGGAAAATAGCAGTGAAAGCATCTCTATGCTCAGGCTTGATGAAAGACTTGTAATCTTCTAAGTCAAGATGAGCCTGTTTGAACCATTTTTCGCCATGATATGGAATCTTGGTGGCCTTGGACACATACCTTGGAGAAATCTTGAAATCAAGACCTGCCACTTGGAAATGTTTTTCTTTGAATCTCAGGGCGCACAAGTGTGTTAATGGCGAAAAACTTTTGACCTCTTCTATCTTCTGGCAGAAATCTAGCCAACCTACTTCATGGAAGTTGAAAAGGACGGATGGATGAGCATTAACCTCTTCTGTAGAGATTGGCTCATATCTTTTGTGCGGACCGCTCCTGCTGTCTTGCCTTGGAGGCATTTTGACCTAAATATGCTTTGGAAGAAACAAACTGCCTCACTGTGTGTAAACTGCCCTTTTGGAGTCAAACTGTGTCAATGTACTGCTTTGACAGAGAAACAATGTGATTTGGATGGTTTGCAACAAGTTTCTTATAATACACAACCTCTGCTCTCTTAAAAAGTAGCCTTCTACCTTGAATGTACCTCAGTCAGACAGATTTCTCAATAGGATACCATATAGTAAAAAGGAAGGCAAACTGATGGGTAAATTCCCTGTGCACAGTGTTAAGAAATCACTTTTTCTTGTGAATTTAAAAGGTCAATCAACACATTCTATATCTGTGTCTCTAAGATAAAATTCCCAATCATTAAAAACCTGCTCTTTCAGAAAGTGGCCTTTCCACCTTGAAAATATCTCAGTCAACAACTTCTCAGTAAGAAATAATACAGTGGAATGAAGGGCAGACTGTTAGGAAGAAAACTGTTTACAGTGTCAAAATCACTTGCTTTGTGATGTTTGAGAGGTCACTCAATACATCTTAATCTTTGCCCATGGTAGACCTTTGCAATCATTAAAAACCTGCCTTGTCTAAGTGCGCCAACATTCAACAAACTTGCATATATGCAATCAACCCTTAGTGCAATTAAACAGTCACTGTCACAGTCAGAGAACAGAGGTGACAAGCTATAAAGTTTCAACAGATATTGTAGCAGCTTATCTCTTTCAAAATAATCAGTGTCCCCTTATGAATGTAACCCTAGGCTTTGTAGAAAAAATCCTTTGCTCTACCTGAACATCCACTTATCAAACAAGCTCGAAGACAAAAAGTCAGTCCAGCAACTGCACAGTAAAAACTGCCTTTTTATGAGGAGCAGGGGCAACTTTACCCTGTGGTCTTTCAACTTATAAACTGTTCTCTGTCAAAAACCCTTTGTTCTAATTACACTTCACTGTTTAATAATGTGGCAATGTTTTGAAGATAGTGTGAAATGCTTTCTTCTAGATATAAGCCCTGTCTCTCTATAACAAAGCCTTCTTTTTGCCTTTTTAGAGGTTTCTTTTGAAGTGGCAATCAAAGATCTCTCAACCAACAAAATTCCTTTAAGAAAAACACTGTTCTTAGTTCAATCACATATTCTTTCCTGCAGGTGCCTTAAATAATACATTCAGCATTTTATTACAGCTTTACACCTCGAAACCTCACACAGCAAAAAACACTATTTTTCTGGTATAGTGACAGAGTTTTGAAAGTTTTGTATGCTATGTTATGAGGAAATTGTAAAAGTCCAACACACTGTTTTCTCTTAGGCACTTCTAGCAGTGAATTTATCATTCAAACACAGCTTCATTAGGTCAAACTTGACAATTTGTTCCAACCCTTACTCTCACACCACAGTTTGATTTAAACCTTCATGTCACTTGGCACTTTTGAAACCGAGGGGGATGGTATGTAAAAATACCTTCAAATTCGATGGAAATCCTTTGGGGAGAGCTGGAGTTGCACTGGAGGTCTTTAAGCCTGCGCGGCACTCTACAGAGAAAGAACGACGCGCAAACAACCACTCAGGTGGCCTGTCGGGTCGGGGTCAGGCGCCGTGTACAGGCGCGTCGCGCACATGTACAGGCGCGTCGCGCACATGTACAGGCGCGTCGCGCCTACGTTCACTTCCTCTGTAAATTTCCTTCCAGGCGCGTCGCGCAGTTTGCCAGGCACGTCGCGCGGTGTTTAAACGGTGCAAAATTCTGTAATTTGACCCGAGCTTCCTTGTTACGATGCTAAGGGTAGCACAGAGCTTTGTTTGAGGTTTGAAAACGAAAAATTCACTCTTTGACTTCACTCTTATGTCATTTCAAAATCTTCAACGGTCACCTTTGTTTTAAATGTAAAATGAAATTTTTGGCTGGCTTTTGCAAGGTGTTCACAGCCCTTTTGGCTTTTTTCAACAATACCCCTCGGCGCATTTGCAACTTGGATTCACAAGCGATGCATGCATTGGAGATTTTCTATGCTCTTAGACCGTGTTAATCATGGACCAACCTCTTTATAAAAACAAAAATGGCTTGAAAGGCCAGAACTCTGTTTTACTTATGCATAGGTGTTTGAAGGGTGATTCTTGCCAGTTTTGTTCCTTGGGTGACAACTTTTAACACCAAACTTCAAACTTTGAAAAATAACTCAATAACCTTCATATCATCTCTGCCACTGTGTTTAAAAATGCTAGTGATATTTATTATATAAAGTAACCCCACTTTAACACTGTCAAGAAAATACCTGAAGACTGCTTTGTTTCTGAAAGGATAGGGTTTGTATTGTCAATATGCCTTGACAGCCTCGGTCCTTACTTGCTCCTTCAACCTCTTTCTCAATGTAAGTGCCCACATTTGCTAACATTGTCTGGATTTAATCATGGCTCTGTGATTTAAGAAAGGCGCCTTCTTTTCAAAATACTTCCCTGCTTGTAGGTGCTTCATCAGCCTTTTCTTCCACTGTAGGTGTCAAACTTGCTATTTATAATGTCCTTTTGGGAACTAATCTTGAAATGCCTCCCATCATTTGTGATGTATATCTGAAAGGAGAAGCTTATGAAGCAGGAAAAACAGGGCCCTTTGAAACACAGTTATCATTTCCTTTTACCAGTGCATTGATCTTCTTGTAACAGACTCATTCCAAGGTTCAAATCTGTCCACTGGTTGACCCCTTTGGTGATGTTTTTAACAAGGAAAAACCACTCAAGATCTGTCAAAGAGCATTGAAAGCTGTTTTGTTATTTAACAGGAGATGGTCTATCTTCTTCCAATTTGTTTGATAATTTCTGCTTCCAGGTGATTCATAAGTTCCTTCTTTGATTGTAAGTGCCATATTTTAGTTGCATCCATTCATACTATATTTCTCTGTTTACTTGAAAGGTGCTCCTTTAGACTTCTTGGCATGTGACAGTGAGGTGTTGTTTGACCCCTTCTCCTAAGGAAACTGCCCCTTTTTGTATCAATGGCATGCATATTCAAATTGTCTCCTGTCCACCATGATGTATAGTTTGAAAGACATTTCCCTATGAGTAGGAAAACCAATACCTTTTGAAACATAAACACCATCTGTTGCCTGTGTAATGACTTTTGCTTTCCTTCTTTGTCTCTTTCCACTGCATCTTTGACCAATCAGTCTTTAAAAACAGTCAATGCTTTGGCCATCTGCTCATGAATGAAGGAGGCCCTTCACTTGGAAAAGTATCTGAAGACTGTTTGATAAGCCTGCCTGACAAGGGTTTTTCTTGGATATGATGGTAAGCAAACAAACTTGAAAACATTAATACTTTTACCTCTGCCTGCAATCACTACTGTGCTTAAGAAAAACCCTAGTCAAGGTGTCACTGTCTCACTGTACTGCTCTTTGCTGAGGGGAACTGAAATGTCACCATTTGCCTTGGTCAACTTATGACAAATTATTTGAAAGATAATCTCTGTGAGTAGGGAGGTTAGCATCCTTTGAAAAACAACCACCTTTTCTTCTGCCTGTGTAATGACATGATTTGTCAACATTTCTTCAATTTGGTCTTGTTGAAACAGCAGGCTACTTATGATTAGAATTGTTTTCACTAATGATATGCCTCTCTAAGGTTTAACAATTCATATGATTTGAAAACTTCAAATGACTTCCTTTACAAGACCAAAACTCTGTTTTCCCTTTTCTTGCACACTTCAGATCCTAGCGCTGTTATGATAATCACTTATACTCAGAAAACCTAGAGTCATTGTTTCACTATTTAGTAAAAAGCAAGTCTGTGATTTTGCAATCCTTAAAGTCAATAATGGCCAGCGCCCTCTGCTTGTAGATGAAGGAGGCGCCTTAACCCTCTGCTTGTAGATGAAGGAGGTCCTTGGCCATGACAAATTACCAGTCTGTTTGACAGTGGTGTCTTTCCTTTACTGTGATTTCATGCTGAAAGGAAGCTGCAAGGTTTTGATGAGTGACTCTCTGTCTTGCAGATATATCTCAGGCTCATGTTTACATTGAGAAGCAGCTGTTCTTCTAAATGTAGATTCAAGAATTTTCTCCTGAGATGAAGTTATATTTCCTGTCTTTGTAGAATCCATAAAACACTGTGAAACACCTAATAATCAGCTTGAGACTGTGGTTTATGCAGTGCTGAGACCTAGGGGTGCGTAAGTGGTGCGACTTAGAGCTGTGATCAACTTGATTTGCAGAGTGAGAGTTCTGTCATGAATGGTCTATATCAGATGGAGGTTTTTTGGCCTTTTGATGGTTGCCAAGGGTAAAATGCCTTAAAGTGCCACTTCCTAACATAGGGGAGGCTTTTGAAACAGACTTGGATTTTCCTTTTAAAGCTGATGGGCAGACCAGTAGGGCTGAAGCTAGATAGGATAGTGATAATGAGTTTTGACTTTGACATGGGCGGACTGAAAAGTAGGAGGGCGAAAAAAGTTTTATGAGGGTTTTCTAGATGACGATTGACATATAGGTCGGCTTCTAGAAAACTCAGCTATGGATCTAATTCATCACCAAGTAAAAGAAAATACGATGACTAACACGTCTAGCAGAATCTTGTCATGGATATTGAATGAGAAATAAAAGGTACCCCTTCCTGAAACTTCCCTTCTATCTTTGGACCAAACAGAAGGGTTGGTTGATCATCACTCAGATTGGTAGTGAGACTATTTCCCCTAGATTTAAAAATTTCAAAAATTGGCCTTTATATACATCCTGAGTGGCCAGCTCAGAGAGCAGGACAGAGATTTTAATTTTCGCAATCTCACTCTCCAAATTGAAAATGGACTGACTCTTTGTGATACTCGATTCTGTTTTTTTAGCCACTACCTTAGTGGCTGAATCAGTGGGTTGATTCTCACTATGTACAGTGTTAGGGACTATTTTATCAGGAGCACTAACTGCAGTGCTAGTGCTGCTAGTCGGTTGACTTTGTTTATCAATGATTTGGTTGTCCTTTCCTTTGTCATTCCCAGAACTTTCAGCTGTTGATTTGTTACTTTCAGCATTTGCTTTAGAAGTTTTCACGGGCCTTTTCTTGATGGTAATCTCAGAAGCCTTTGGTTTGGAAGTGTCTAGGCTCTTTTTTCTTCTAAGTTCATATTTTTCTCTGACCTGCATGATGGCATTTTCAAATCCAAGCCTGTAATCCTCAGATTATAATCTTTCCTCATCCGAATACGAGGGTGAGTTTTGATCTTCTTCTATGGAACAGTTGTGGATTGAGTTATCTATCTCAAACATTTTTATAGTGTTTTCCTCAGACTCTTCTATAATCTCCTCATCTTCATCAAGAAATTTCTCTTGAAATGGGGGAATAACTTGTTGATCTGAGTCTCTTTGTCTGTTGGGAGTAGTATTATTTCTCCTAAAGTTCTGGTTCTGGTTATGGTTTCTGTTCTGATTACTTACTGTGACAACCATTTTTTCCATCATTTGTTGTAGCTTTTCCATGTTTTTAGATAGACAGTCATAATTGGGGTCAGACGTGGAAGCTACAGTGTCATCTCTATATGTTACCCTTTTCTCAGCCCTCATTCTTGCTTTCTTCTCAATCAGGTTAGCCTCAACACTCACTGCTCCTTTTTGCATGTCTTCCAATGTGTTGTAATCTCTCTCCCTAAGCTAGTAGGCCATGTCAGCATCAAAGCCTTCAGGATATTTCACTAGAGCCATACCTTGGCGAGGTTTCATGTGTGGGGGAAGAGCGTTGTAAATGCTTTTGAACCTAGTAGAATAGTCATGGACACTCTCTCCTACATTTCTCTTAGGTTCTTATACTCTGCTAAGATTTGGAGAGGGTTGGCCTTAACTTCCCATTTATTTATGAAGGTTTGATATAAGGAGGGTAGATCTTGGATGCTATTAGGAGGTAGGCCCTTAAACCATTTCTTCACATCACCTCCTAAGCTCTGGGAAAATATTGTCATTTTGACTGTATCATCATCTATCTCCATGTAGTTAAAATAATCTTCCATCCTATCTACATGGTGCTGAGCTATGGTAGACTCTTTTGCAGTGAAGTGTGGGATCTTTGATTGGTAATCATTGGGTAAGGGTACTAGAGGCTGGGGTAACATCAGAGGTGCATACCAAGCGGCCATAATGGTGTTCTGATGAGGTAAAGGGCTGGCTTGAGTAGCTGGTATATGGATGACAAGGGTACTAGGACCAGCAAAAGTATATTGAGCTGATTTAGGATGACTGAGTCCCAAGGTTTGAATGAATTGAATATCACGAGGTGTATATGGAGGGGTTTCTCTATCCCTAATGTGTTTACTACTTTGAGGTGGTGAACCAGGAGACTCAAGGTCTGGCTGGTCTAGAGCGTTGAATGACCTAATTCTAGGTAAAAAAATTTGAGAGTCTAGGTCAGAATGAATGTCTGATAGAGATGTGAAGTCTTCTGGTGCAGAGTTAGCTCTATGGATATGTATGGAAATAGTTGATCCTTTAGGTTTGGGGGATTTCCTGAGTAGGCTCTTGGGATTGTCAACTATTTCAGGTGGTTTGGGGTCAGGATAAGCTCTTGTATGAATGGTTCTTGAAGCCAGAATGTTTTCTTTAAACAAAGCAGCTTAATCCTACCTGTTACTTCTATTATGGCTGATGTTGTAATGGAGGCAGGTCTCCCAGTGGAGTCTCATGTAAACCAAGATAATCAGCAGGCCTACTGATCACCAATGAAGTCTTTGGTCATTAGGGAACTATGGAGTCGCCAGGTGAAAGGTTTAGAATGTTTCAAGAATGGTATACTATCCACCACAGTTATTAACCACCAAACTAAGGCTACAATGGTATTCTTTGAGTTTTGAAGTGTTTAAGGGTATGTTTTACTCAAGCGTTACCCAATGGAGTCGCCATTATGTTGGGGTTCCCATGTTTTGGCAAGTTTGGCAATACCAAAAGATGAGACAAGATCAGAACCACTTTCAAACCTTGGGATCTAGCCCTCCTAGGTCTAGAGAGGGATCTCTCTATATATGCAAAGGTTTTATGTCCTTTAAGCTCTGTGTTAAGATATTAGGCTAGTCATAGGCACGGGTTTGTTTGATTGATTTTTTGTTTGTTTTTTGGGAATCAGAAAGGAAGGGTTCAATGTGAGGCAAGGATGTGCGAAGAGGATTTTAGGAAAAGGAGGGATGATTCAAAGGAACACTCGAGACCATTGGGCAATGGAGTCAGGAAAGGGTTTACTTGCTATTCAATATGCAGGCTTTCAGTTGGGCTGGTCATCTAAAGCATTGGATCTTAAAGATGATAGTGTGGCATGAAATGGCAAGAAGGAAGGTGAAAGGCAAGAAAACCTCCAAGATGACCACTTAGGAACTAGGTCTAGGGACAGGACGTGCCATTAGACACCTGTGACACACCTCCTAAAAGGTAAACTCTTCAGACAAGGAAACATAAAAGATTTAATCACAAAGGTGAAAACTTGAGATCAGAGAGAGACTTTGAACTCTCAATGCTTTGGTATCCAACTTAAGGGAACTTAGAAAGGTTCAATTAATTGAAGAGGACCCCAGTGAAACAGAGATAGAGTGAAAAACTCTGAGTATCCCGATTCATTCAATTAAAGCCTAACAAGAACATCTAAGAACAGATTCATTAATTCATACATCAGCTAGCAGTAAATATTAGCCACTACACTGGTTAAATTAACTTGAATAAGTGCTCAGATAACACATATAGCAGAAAAAATTAAAGGTAGGGAGAGCAGAAGCTTAGGGTACCATGCGAGGGTATATCCTAAACCATATTTCTGATGCATGCCAGAAGAAATGAAATATGATGAGCTACAAAGGAGAACAAAGAACAGGATAGAAAAACATCACCGCTGCTTTAAATCAGGATCCAAAGAAATGTGCTTGTCATATTAAAGAGCAACACCAGTCATGTACAACATTACCAACAACTTGATATTCAGTCAGAAAACATTTTCCTCAGCCTATCTTACAAATTTACACAAAGAACTATGTCTCAAGAGAAACAACTTACAATTCACAGATATCCGATCAACAAACCTTACAATGTTTTCTCATGAATTTTTATATCTGAAAAAGAGGCAGAGGGGGTAGATGAAACACTAAATGAATTATTAAACTAGAGCAGGAGGAGAGGCTCAAGGCCCATTCTATTTTAATGTCTATGCATCAAACTTCAATACTCTTTGGATGAAAGAGTAGTCTTCGACAGGCTGCAATTTACTCCAGGTATGTTCGTGATGTACTCTCGGCTGTAGTACTCTGCAATACTCTGGTGAATAAACAAAAATGCAGATAAAGATTATGGGGTCGGCCATACTATGTAAAAAATGCTCTGGTAGCATTAGGACTATGGTCAGGGTGGAAAACCTCTCAGGAACACAATGTAGAACAAGGACAGTATGGGTACTGTGTCCTTCCTCAGGAGGGAACTTCTGCCGATGTGAAACACTGATAGTATTGTTTTATGTGCGTTAGAAATTATCAAGACCTCTGTGAAAATCGTGAGGTATTCAAACTGGTACATTTGTTTTTAAAACACTGGGTTAAGGCTTTAAACCTCTAATAATGGGCATTAAAATCCTTTAATTCTCCACTGATACTCTTTGCCGCATCATGACTGTCTTTGTCTGTGAAATTGGAACCTTAAATTATGCTGGAGAGGTTTTATAGAGTCGAACCTTGTACTTTGATGAAATATTTCCTGTCGAAACGTTCCCAAACATTTTCCTGCAATACCAGGCTCTAGCAATGGCCATGGCTGTAATGACCTCTTTTTTCTCTAAACCACAGTAGTTGCGACTATGGAATACAGAGTGATTAAATCACTCTGCGAAAACCCTGCACAATAAGAAAAACACATTAAAAAATCCAAGGAGCGAGGAAAGGATGCTTTGGAGGCCTGCTGAATGGTGGCGGAATTGTGGAGGAATGGCGGAAAATGCAGTAGGATGGTGAAAACAAGAAAAAATAATGCAAAAATGGTGGAAGACTAGACAAGTGGAGGCTTAGTGGAGAAACGCATGCTGACCGTTCAATCATTTCATGGGGGCGATGATCGACGGCAGAAATTAAACGATAGAAGGGCCTTGGAAATTGGGCGAAATACAAACGAAATGGGAAAAAGCCACGAAAACAGGTGACGTGGAGCTTTGGTGGTGGGACCCGGTCAATGGCGGGGGCGATCTAACCTAGACCGTCGGATCTCAGGAGGAGATCGACGACCATGATCGCGTCGGAGGGCAATCGCTTGTGGGCCAGGGGTCTTGTTTACTTCAGTTATCCCCTGAGCATCTTTTGGGCACAATCACTGTCGGATGGACCAGCCTCGAATCGGATGACATACGCTCATATCGCACCGGTCCCACAGTCGACCTTTAACGCCCGGGGAGAGCGGGTTTTAAAAACAACTTGAGGCCACGTGTTGGCCCGTGGCATTGATCACTGCCGATCGGGAAAAACATCCTTCCCTCCAAAAGCGGTGCGATCAAAACCGCCGGTTTTGCACAGTGATTGACGCAGGGACCACCAAGACGGCTGATTTGTGGGCCATCGATCTGCAGATCAGATCTACGGTTGATATGTGATCGGAGGGGTGAATGGGGGAATGCGGGCGTGAAGGGGCTTGCGATGACCATCGTATTAACGGGAAATCGACGGTGAAGATTTCAATTGCGAATCACAATCGGGGGATGCAGCAGGTAGCATAGTTTAACAAATGCGATAGTCATTGGAGTGGACTTGCGATGGCCATTGGATCGGGATGGGAATCAATGGTGGGGATCACTCCTAAGATCCATAGAACAAAAATTCATCACATCGGAGCTTTCTTTTTAACACAGGAATGCGCTCCCAACCATTTATCTGATTGTGATAAGCGCTTTATGGGCTAGCGCTTGGTTTTAGTGCTCGGGTCATGTGGGAAAGTGGTTTTGGGGGCTGGTCGAAGGGGTCCAAGCCTACATATGACAAAGGGGTGATTTTGGCCCAATTTTCATGCATTTTAAGGCCAAAAGAGGAAAACGGTAGGGAGAATAAAGAGTTATTTGTCCAAACAAAAGGTATTTGTGAGGCTTAGAAGGGGAAAAGGATGATTTAGAGGATTAATGGGGAGAATAGAGAGGAGTAAAAAATGGAAGAAAACAGAGGTTAAATGGGGGTGAGATAAGAGGAGAATAGGGTCTTTTGGGCATTTTCTTCACAGCAGAAAAAGATTTCTCATGTAAATAGCAGTGGGGATTTATCAAAGGAAAAAGGCATAGGGACGCTTCAAGGATGATGTGTTTTCAGGGGAAATGCATTCCTTGAAGGCTCAAAAACAATTTAGCCCCCCGTTTTCTTGTCAAAAAATTCATAGGGGGCTAACAGATAACATTTCCCATGCTACTGGCCTACCTGATGTTGGTGAAAAATGATTCAAAAGAGAAAAGTTGGACATGAGCTACTATGAGCCATTCCTCAAGCCTAGGTACAAAGAAGGCTGCAAGACTATTTTCCCTTTCTCACACTTGTTGGAGAGGTATGCACCCTTGATGAGGGTCATCATGAATTATTTTACCTCTGAGGGGAGATACTCTAGGCTCTACTCCTACCATATCAGATTACTCATGCATTTTACTAGGGTTAAAATTCTTCATTTTCCCTACTACTTGTATAGGAGTATCAAAAAGATGTCTTCTGTTGTCCGAAGGAGGAATTATTCCCAGCAAATGTAGATTTTTTTCCAACACTCCTTGATCAAGATGATTGTGCTACATCAGTTGGAGCAAAAGGGCATACCGTGGGAGGTGGTTATTACTCATGAGGTCTTCACAAACCCATAACCCTATCATCAACCAAATTTACCATCATCATCTCATCCTCCTCCCTCCACTCCTCCATCACCTCCTACAGATCATGCCTCATCATCTACACAAGTAGCCTCTCCTCAAGAAAACCTCCCTTCCCCAGCCTCTCCCCATGCATCAGATCAAGAAGAAAGTGGCAGTGAAAAAGCAAAGTGACCATGAAGGTGAGGATGACAATGAATCAAACCAAAATGAAGATGAGGGTGATGATGATTCAAGCCAACAAGAAGTAGAAGACAAGGAAACAGAGGGAGATGATAACAGCGAAGGAAAAGAAGAAGCTGACAGTGGAGATGAATTAAGCAGTGATGAAGAAGAGGTCAGCAATGAAGCAGAAGATATGGAGGTGGATAATAATGAAGATGAGGCAAGTGACAAAGAAATAGAGGATGATCCTAAGGACAATAGTGAGAATAAGAGCCCTCATGACAATCAAAACAGTGAGGCTCTTAGTCATGATAGAGATGAGGGAAAATATGAAGAGAGCAGCCAAAATGAAGATGAAAATAGTGAGGAAAATGAAGAGGCTGAAGATAGCATGGACACCAATGAAGCAAGCATCAGTGAGGAACATGACAGCAAGGAAAATGACAGTCATGACAGTCATGAAAACAATGAAGAAAATGAAGAGGCTGATAGTGAAAATGAACATCACAACAATGATGAGGCAAGCAGCTACAATGAGCA
The DNA here is from genome assembly GCA_034641835.2 of Pinus albicaulis. Lineage (NCBI taxonomy): Eukaryota > Viridiplantae > Streptophyta > Pinopsida > Pinales > Pinaceae > Pinus > Pinus albicaulis. Next base: position 912,906,427 of record CM076571.1, on the reverse strand, counting down.
ACAAAATGAAAGTGCAGAAATCAGTGAAGAGGATAAAAGTGAGGTTGATGTTGAAAGCAAAGAGGTAAGCAATAGTCCAGGTGATGAAGAGGAAGACATGGAAACAAAATATGGAAGCCATGATCAATACACTGAAATGATCACAATAAAACCTCTTCCATTGACATATCAATGAGGATAAAGGCTTGTGTTTGTTGCCTTTAAAAGGAAAGGGACCATCCCATCCACCTCAACTAAGAAGGTTTACAAAGGCAAACAAAATATCAAAGAAGAAGAAGAAGATTAGCATGAGGTTGCGAGAGAGTTTGAAATCATTCAGATTGACAGTGATAAGGAAAATGAAGCAAGGATCTCAAACATGCTCATCCAGAAAAAAATTTCCCTAATTGAATACCTCCAAGCAAATATAGATAGGGCCAATAGTGTGAATGATGCCCTTGAGATGGAGAACAGGAAGTTAGGGGCACAAAATGCCATTTATGCAACTAGAGAAATCAAGGGACGAAAAGAAGCTCAAAGGGCACATGTAAAGCTAGAGGAATTCATGGGCACCTATGAGGAAAGTGAAGATGAAGAAGGGAAGTCTAGGAGGAGACCAAGAACCATGGGTTTAAATAAGGCTTTGGCAAAACAAAGAGAACAAGAATCAACCTTGGCAGAGCAGCTCCCTCTAGATGAGTTGCTTTCCATGGAGATAGAATATGATCGGGAGCCTTTGCTAGAAAGAGAAAGCATACACTTGGAGGCTAAATTGGAGAAAGCCAATAAGGATCTTGATCTCCAAAGGAAGATGACCAAGAATTATTCCCAGAGAAACCAAATTGCAAGGGCTAAACTAGAAAAGGCCCATGCCAAAATACAAGCATTCAAAGAGGCAAAAGACAAAGAAAAACTTGGAATATTGGCTGAATATTCTCTACAGGCTTCTCAAACCCCATAAGGACAGTACCCACAAATTTTGGGAAAATTGTGACAAATTTTGGTTTTTTGCAAATTTTGAGGCCTCTAAGCACAACACCCTTGTCACTACACTTTCATATAAAATATCCTTAGGAGGAAAGCTTTGAATTTGTGGAATCCTTAGCTCAAGTACAACATGTTTTCCAATTTTCAGAGCATTTGGAGCATTTTTCATCCCTCAAAAGGCCAAAAAACACCTCATTTTTCACCTTTCTGCCTCATTTTCATGCCTAGCGCTACGCCTAGAGAAGCTTTGGGAAATTTCCGTTTTGGAGAGGTTAATGGAGCCCAATCAGAAAAAAAACGACCTTTCTGGAAAGTAGACTCAGACGGCTTTCCAACGGGCCATCACAAAGCCAATTTTGACATCGAGAAGGTCATCCAAACTTGGATGCAAGTGGACATAGTTTCTCTTGTGCCGATGCTACGCGTTCAGACCGCACTGTGCGTTTTTGGCCAAAAAGTCGACAAAAGACACTCATTAATGGAAAAATTATATTTTAGTGGATTTTTAGGCAAATCACTTCAAATTTAGGTGCTAGAAGTTATTTTTGCATTTATTTCATTACTCATTAATGGAAAATTTATATTTTAGTGTTTTTTTTGGAAAATCACTCCAAAGTTAGGTGCTAGAAGTTATTTTTGCATTTATTTCATGATATATTTGTGTCTTGGTCCTTGCATGGTCTCTTGGGCATAAATGACATTTATGACTATTTTTGACATTTTCCGACCCTAGTTTAGGTTTTTTCCCTCCTTTGCTAGATAAATAGAGCATGAGGGCCTTATTGTAAAAGGTTGGCATTTGATGACTCTTGAGAGCAATATATGGTTTTTTAGAGATTAAAGAAGAAATTGGTGCTGTGGAGTTTATGAATGGCTTGTTTTGATTGATGATGGAGAAATGCTTGCTTGCAGGATCCTTGAGCTTGGTTAATGGTGATGTGCTTCTATTCAGTTCATGTTTTCTTATGTATCATGTTGTTTCATCCTTATATATTGCAGTAGGAAAAAGGTTTTAGACTAAGAAATGTTTTTCAAAGGCACCTTAGCTCTGTTTTTTCTTCACTGCCTCTAATTTTTCCTCTACTAGGTCAGTTTAGATAATTCTCATTTTCTCTCTAGACCCACCCAAGCTTGTTTATCTCATCAATGGTTCAATACAGTAGGTATCTGTTAGGTCCCTATATTACTAGTATAGTCCCTTATTGTTGTTAGTGTAACCCCCTTATTGTTATTATTGTACCCTTGTAACCCCCATTTTGTTATTATTTTTCCCTCAAATTATTATTGTTAGGTCGGCTAGGATTACATTGTGGCCCACTAGGATTACATTATGGCCCCATGGACTCCTATATATAGAAAGGAGGTTTTGTAAATTGTATCATCTAAGAATTGTTCATTTATGTAATGTATTGGAGGTTTCCCCCTCGAAGTGGCTCATTTCTAAGGCGTTGATATCTCTTTCCTTCTCTTTTTGGAGCTGGTTACACAACATTTGGTATCAGAGCTTTGGATTCTAGGGTTTCGCTGCTCCAAACAGGTCATCGTGGCATTTTCGCTATAACTTGTTTTCTACGAATTTTCAGAAGCTGAAATTTTTAGGGTACGAAGCCGAAATCCTAAGGAAGCTTGTATAACAATTTCAGATCTTGGTTCGCAATATTTGTGGAGATATCATCTGTGGAAGTTAGGTTTTTTTTCAGGATCCTAAATAGTTCATCATGGAATTTTCACTATAACGTTTTTTGTACGAAGGTTAAGAATCTGAAATTTGTATGGTGCGAAGCTGAAATCCTGAGAAAATTCTTCAAAAAATTTCAGAGCTTGGTTCGCAACATTTTTGGAGATATGATCTGTGGAAGGTAGTGATTTTTCAGGCTCCTGAATTTCATCTCAAAGAGGTGATCGTGGGAAAAGTTCAATAACTCTCTCTCTGGGCATCGGATTGGAGTGCCGTAAAAAGTGATCGCAAGTAAACAATATTTAGTTTCTTGGCTATAAATTTCAGAGATGAAGGATGAAAAAGTGACACGTGGCAAGTCGTACAAGTTCGCTCTACTGAACCAGTCCATAATTAGGTCATTGTGCGAGATTGGACACAACTTTGTCTTGGAGAATCCAAAACAGGTCAGACCTGTGGCATTAGAAATATAAATAAGAGGGCTACGTTGGTACCAAAAATAAAATATTTAATTGCTTCAATCACAAATATAATCCAATTTCAATATCGAGCTCCTCAAAAGCAAGAAAAAGGTGTGTATTTGTTTTTCGAATTGCATAAGTCTTGTTAGAAGAATCAATTTGAATTGATTCCAAGGGCATATTGTAGAATAGATATCATTATTGGGTTCTAAAAGATTCCCCGTAAAAATAATTCAACACCCATTAAGCCTTAAGAAGGCTCTACTATGACTCATGAAGATGAAGAATTGCAACATGATCTATCAAAATTACAAGAGCAAGTGCAAAAAATTTCACTCTCGCAAAGAGCAACAAAAAATGAAATGGAAGTTTTGACGAAAGGCGTGGAAGCTAAGATGGATGGCGTGGAAGCTAAGATGGATGGCATGGAAGCTGGCATGGAAGCTAACATGGAAAACATGAAGAATGATCTAAAAACAGGCATTGAAGGTTTGACAAAGTTGATACAAGAAATGTTTCCTAATGGTGAAAAGATAGTAGAATAACCTCATGATGAGAACAAAATCAATGTTAATCGTGATTGATAAACTCTAATGTTGGTGGGAAGAACCACCATATTCCAAAAATGGATATGAGGAATTTTGATGGAAAGGATCCTGTAACATGGATACTACATATGGAGCAATATTTTGATCTCCATAACGTGCAAAACACAAAAAAGGTACGCATTGCAACTTTACATTTAGAACAAAATACATTTGTATGGTATTGATGGCTTTGCTTCCGTAAAAAAATTGTCACTTGGTCAATTTTTACGGAGGAAATGATAGCACATTATGAGGATACAAAGAGCAACACCTTCTTTAGCCAATTGATAAATCTCAAACAAAAGGGTTTAGTGGGGGGGCACATTGAGGACTTCCAAAAATTGAATATAAGGGTAACTGATATTCCAGAGGAACACATGATTGATCTCTTCATAGGCACTTTAAAGGATAACATCCAACATGAAGTTCGCGTTTTGGAACCCGATTCATTGGAGAAGGCATTCAGGTTGGCAAGAAAATTTGAATGTAAAATTATGGCGACAAGGAAGCCTACCACTCAATTCTATAAAGAAGGAAGTGTTGCTACGCCTAGATTTCCACAACCTACAAGGTTGACACCACAACAATTGGAAGAAAAAAGAGCAAAAGGGCTTTGCTACGGTTGTGATAGCAAATACACTAAAGGTCATAAGTGTGCTGAGAAGAAATTATTTTACATAGATTGTGAAGAGGAAGAAGAAAATGAACAAGAAGAGGATATGCACCAGGAACCAACCCTAGAAGAGGAAGAAATGAATCCGACCATATCGTGTAATGCACTGGCAGGAATTACCACTCCTCAAACTCTCAAGATATAAGTAAAATTAAGAAGAAAAAGGTAATAGTGTTGATTGATTCAGGTAGCACCCATAATTTTATTCATTGTAAGGTAGCCAAGGAATTAAATTGTTTCCTATACCCAGCACCCGAATGTCAAGTGATGGTTGCAAATGGAGGAACTATAAATTGCTCTGGAAAATGCCATAATATTAAGCTAACCATGGGGGAATATGTATTGACTAGTCTAATGCTTTCCATTCCTATGGGAGGTGCTGATGTTGTACTAGGAGTACAATGGTTACAATCTTTGGGGATGGTAGCTTTTAATTTTCAAGAACTTTTCTTGAATTTTTTTTTCATAAGGAAAGGAAGTCAAATTATGGGGTATTGAAGGGAAGCCAGGAAGGATAATAAGCTCTAATGTCATGACAAAGCTTCTAAAGAAAGAACAACGAGGCGTAATTGCACAATTATGCTCACTAGAAGTTCCGACATCAAAATCATCTATTTCTGCAGATCTCCAGCAAGTCTTGGACAATCATTCCAAGGTGTTTGAAACTCCCAAAGGACTCCCACCTATTCGTGATCATGATCATGCTATTCATTTGATTCCCGGAAGTGTTCCTCCAAACATCAGGCCTTATAGATATCCTTACTTCCAAAAGAGCGAAATTGAACGTATGATTGCAGAAATGTTAGAGGCGGGTATAATTCAACCTAGTCAAAGTTCTTTCTCTGCTCCCGTAGTATTGGTACACAAGAAGGATAGATCATGGTGAATGTGTCCGGATTATAGGGAGCTCAATAAGCTCGCCATTAAAGATAAATTTCCCATTCCTGTGATTGATGAATTATTAGATGAATTACATGGAGAAATTTATTTTACCAAGTTGGATCATCATTCAAGATATCATCAAATTAGAATGAAGACTGAAGATATTCGAAAAATAGAATTTCGAACTCATGAGGGTCATTATTAATTTTTGGTCATGCCTTTTGGCCTTACCAATGCACCTTCTACATTTCAAGGGTTGATGAATTCCATTTTAAAACCCTTCCTTAGAAAATTTGTGCTAGTATTATTTGATGATATACTAATCTACAACAGGCCTTGGAAGGATCATGTTGAACATGTTGACAGGGTACTCAAACTATTGCAGGAGAAACAATTATATGCAAAAACATCCAAATGTTTCTTTGGAGTACAAGAGGTGGAATATCTAGGTCATATTATATCTCACGAGGGTGTTAAAGTAGACCCTAACAAAATTAAAACCATTAAGGAATGGAAAGTCCCCACGACCATAAAGCAGTTGCGAGGATTTCTCGGGTTAACAGGGTATTATCGCAAATTTGTTAAGAATTATGGGAGAATAGCAACACCTCTAACAACATTATTGAAGAAAGAAGCATTTTCATGGACTCCTGAAGCAACTAAAGCCTTTGAACATCTTAAAGAGGCAATGTGCCTAGCACCAGTCTTAGCTACGCCAGAATTCACAAAAACCTTTATTGTGGAATGTGATGGCTCAGGAAATGGAATTGGTGTTGTCTTAATGCAAGAAGGAAGACCCATTGCTTTTGAAAGTCATCCAATCAAAGGAAAGTATTTACGGAAACCTATTTATGAGAAGGAAATGTTGGAAATACTACATGCACTAAAGAAATGACAATCTTACCTAATGGGAAGACACTTCAAGGTAAAAACAGATCATGATAGTCTTAAATAATTTTTGGAACAAAGATTGTCTTAGGAAGAGCAGCAAAAATGGGTCACAAAGATGTTGGGTTATGACTTTGAAATAATCTACAAAAAAGAGAAGTAAAATGTTGTTGTAGATGCACTCTCAAGAAAGGATGAGGATGTGGAAGAATTGCTTTGTGCCATTTCTATTATCTAACCTGAGTGGATAACCGAAGCAAGGGATGAATGGAAGAATGATGAAGAGGTGTGGACACTCATTCCAAAAAGTTGTAGCAAGATCCTAGTACATCTGATATATTTATTTGGAAAAATTATTCCTTATGGTACAAAGATTGCTTATATCTTTGTAATAATTCCCAACTAAAACAAAGATTCTTTTGGAATTGCGCACTTCTCCTTTAGGAGGACACTCAGGATTTTTAAAAACTTACCACAGGGTGAAGAAATAATTTTTTTGGATGGACTTAAATCTAATATTCAAAGGTTTGTGGCGGAATGTTCGGTTTTCCAAAAAAATAAAGTTGAGACAATTAAGACCTCGGGACTTCTACAACCTTTATCCATTCCAAGTCAACGGTGGGAGGAGATTTCAATGGATTTTATCACAAGTTTACCTAAGTTCGAAGGAAAGAATTTCATCATGGTGGTAGTTGATAGACTTACCAAGTATGCACACTTTTGTGCATTATCTCTCCATTTAAAGCAAGTACAGTTGCTACTACATTTGTGGACAGAATTCAAAAGCTACATGGAAGCCCAAGGGTTATTGTGAATGACAAAGATCCCATTTTACTGGAAATTTTTGGACAGAGTTATTTTCTTTTTTGGGCACTCAATTAGCTCATAGCTCATCTTATCATCCTCAATCTGATGGTCAAACTGAGATAGTAAATAAATGTTTGGAAGGATATCTTCATTGTTTTGTCTCTGATAAACAAACACAATGGGTCAAGGATTACCTCTTTGTTACCTCTGTTGAATGGTGGTATAACACTTCCCTTCCATAATGCGAAAAAATGACCCCATGGCACTTTATGGATATCATCCTGTCGATCACATCATCTTTAAGAGAAAATTCGAAGGTTCAAGCAGTGGAAGATCACATCGAGCATCAGCAAGAAGTTCTCCAACTCTTAAAGGATAACTTTAATTTGGCACAAAATCGAATGAAACAACAGGAAGATCAACATCGCAGCGAGAGAAGTTTTGATGTAGGAGATTGGGTATTTTTACGGCTACAACCATACAAACAAATGTCCCTCAAGCAAGCTAAGAAGGATAATAAATTGTCGCCAAAGTACTATGGTCCTTACAAGGTGTTGCAAAAGATTGGTACTATGGCATACAAATTGGAGCTTCCTGCTTCTTCGCGAGTACATCCAGTTTTCCATGTTTCATGCTTAAAGAAGGTTATAGGTGAAAATCTTCCAGTTCAAACAATATTGCCGGAACTTGATGAGGAAGGAAAAATAATATTGGAACCTGAAGTGGTCATGGAAACAAGAACTCGACAGCTACGGAATCGATCAATTTCAGAGTATCTCATCAAGTGGAAGAACTTGCCCACTGAAGATTCTACATGGGAGGATGAGAATTTTATACAGAAGCACCCAGAGCTACTCAAGCGTTGAGGACAACACTTTTTTGAAGGAGAGGGGCATGGTAGGTCCCTATATTACTAGTATAGTCCCTTATTGTTGTTAGTGTAACCCCCTTATTGTTATTATTGTACCCTTGTAACCCCCATTTTGTTATTATTGTGCCCTTAAATTATTATTGTTAGGTCGGCTAGGATTACATTGTGGCCCACTAGGATTACATTTTGGCCCCATGGACTCCTATATATAGAAAGGAGGCTTCCTAAATTTTATCATCCAAGAATTGTTCATTTATGTAATGTATTGGAGGTTTCCCCCTCGAAGTGGCTCATTTCTAAGGCATTGATATCTCTTTTCTTCTCTTTTTGGAGTCAATTCTGACATCGAGAAGGTCATCCAAACTTGGATGCAAGTGGACCTAGTTTCTCCTGTGCCGATGCTACGCGTTCAGACCTCACTGTGCATTTTTGGCCAAAAAGTCGACAAAAGACACTCATTAATGGAAAAATTATATTTTAGTGTTTTTTTAGGCAAATCACTTCAAAGTTAGGTGCTAGAAGTTATTTTTGCATTTATTTCATTACTCATTAATGGAAAAATTATATTTTAGTGTTTTTTTAGGAAAATCACTCTAAAGTTAGGTGATAGAAGTTATTTTTGCATTTATTTCATGATATATTTTGTGTCTTGGTCCTTGCATGGTCTCTTGGGCATAAATGACATTTATGACTATTTTTGACATTTTCCAACCCTAGTTTAGGTTTTTGCCCTCCTTTTCTAGATAAATAGAGCATGAGGGCCTTATTGTAAAAGGTTGGAATTTGATGACTCTTGAGAGAAATATATGGATTTTTAGAGATTGAAGAAGAAATTGGTGTTGTGGAGTTTATGAATGACTTTTTTTGATTGATGATGGAGAAATGCTTGCTTGCAGGATCCTTGAGCTTGGTTAATGGTGATGTGCTTCTATTCAGTTCATGTTTTCTTATGTATCATGTTGTTTCATCCTTCTATATTGCAGTAGGACAAAGGTTTTAGACTAAGAAATGTTTTTCAAAGGCACCTTAGCTCTGTTTGTTCTTCACTGCCTCTATGTTTTCCTCTACTAGGTTAGTTTAGAGAATTATCATTTTCTCTCTAGACCCACCCAAGCTTGTTTATCTCATCAATGGTTCAATACAGTAGGTATCAAATATGTTTTATAGTTAGCCCTTATTTTTTGATGTCACTAAAACATTTTTGTTGAGATCTTTATTTGAAGTACCACTAATTAGGTTTTGCAAAGAGGTTATGTTTCGATCATACCCTTTGTCCATGCTTGAATAGTTGTTTTGGAGATCTTTATGGCTATGACCAATGATGTTTAGGAGTTCTCTCTTCTTTGATGAAATTTATATGTTTATCTTAAATGTTTTCTAACCTTGAAGGTGAAATTACTAGAAGTTAAATGAGTTTCTCACCTTCTATATTTCATTGGATTGTTTGTCTTAAATGCTTATTTTCTTGAGTTTAATCAAAGAGTTATTGGTGTGCCATGTCTTATGATTACTTCTTTATGCCAAATAGTGTTCAAGGCCCTTCTTGTTTAAGTATTTGACAAAGGATTCTTAACTACCCTTTGCCCTACTTTGTCCACAAAATTGATGTTCATTTCATCTCACACAAACCTTGAAAATTCATTTGACCATGCCAGATTTTCCCTGTGATACACCCTGATTCATTGTTGAAATTTCCAAGACTTTTATTGAATCCATAGCCCAATGACTTGAATATTTCCTCACTCTATCTATTCTACTTGATCATCTACCCAACCAAAACAAACAAACAAACCCTAAACTTAACAACTAGCCTAAAATCAAACCCTAAAAGCAAACAAGTTCACATCCTTTGCACAAAATAGAGAGAGCCCTCTCTGAGTCCAGGAAGGCTAGGTCGTAGGATTCCAAATATTGTTCTGATGTTACCCTATGCATTTGTTTTCACCAATATAACAAATCATGAGAACCTAACATAATGGAAATCACAGTGAGACTTTCTGAGTAAGTAGCAAGCTTATACATCCTTAGAGAATTTAGAAACCCTTATCTAATCTTAGAAAACTCAACTGTTAGCCAAGATTATAATATGACTATTTCACCATCCTAGCAAAATGATGACTCAACTGGAGGACACTCATAGAAACCTTAGGGATACATAAAATAACTCAGAAAACCCCAAAACATCCCTAGATTGGTTTTTTGTCAGTTATTGGTGGTGGACGATAAATACATATCCTTAAAACAACAAAAAACATCCACCTTGTGACTCCACAAGCCTCCAGTAGGCCTTCTAACTTTACTAGTATTCATAGTCTTCCTTAGGATTGTGTCAAATCAACCCTGAGAAGTTTAGAGGCCTAGTCACACACTGTGTGAGTTTAGTAAACACTAAGAGAGGTCAGCCTTCCCAAAATAGTCATAAACCTTCAACCTCTCTATACTTTGGGTTTGAAATCTGGCTTCACAAAAGATCAGCATCAGATCTCACCGAACTCGAACCCTCCCACCATAGTTGATGACCCAGAAAATATTTTGTGGCAAACTTCTAAAACTGAGAATTCAACTACTATTAGGACCATTCATAGAGCAAGCTCTATCCCTAAACATATTACAGCCTTGAAAGATCCCCAGTTTGACTTACATCATACAATAAAACTTTTCAGAACCAAGTCACAAAGTGGGATTGATCGGACTGACCTTAAGCCCATAGATTTGTAGCACAGTTATAGTAGAGAAGCCTCTCCTTCCACTCCTCCTGAATTTCAGCTTCTCCATCTCTTTGGCTCCTTTTATCCCAAGTCTACTCAAATTTAGTTTTCTGGTCCAAGTACCTCTACCACCCCCATCCACACATCCACTGTTCAAAACACTCCACTTCATCCTCCACCCCCTCTCATAAACCCTCCCCTTGTAAATCCTCCTTGAATCCCATTCCCTCCTTTCATGGTAGCATGGTATGCCCCCCTGGCACTGCCACAACCTTTGTCACCTTTTCCAAATGACTGCCAATATAAAATCCCTCACTTTACCGAAGTTGAATCTACCACTGCCCAATAGCATGTAGATAGGATGAGTGATGCCTTTGATTACATGGAATTAGAAGAGGAAACCTTAAAAATGAGGATTTTTGCACAAAGATTAGGAGGAGAAGCCAAGAAATGGTTCAAAATATTAACTCCTAACAGCATACATGATATCCCTTCCCTTTACCAGACATTTATAAAAAAGTGGGAAATCAAGAAAAACCCTCTCCAAATCCTCTCAAAATATAACAACCTTAAGAGAAATGTTGGGGAAAGTGTCCAAGACTATTGCACCGGGTTCAATAGTGTTTACAATGCCCTGCCACCAAACATGAAATCCCCATAAGTCTTAGATTTAACAAAATTTCCAGAAGTTTTTGATCCAGACATGGCTTATAATTTAAGAGAGAGAGATCCCCTAACTTTAGAAGACATTCAAAGGGGAGCTATGAGTGTAGAGGCCAACCTAATTGAAAAAGGGCTAGGATGAGGTTGGAAAATAGAGTCACCTACAAAGATGAAACTATGGCCTCAACCTCCTCATCTGATGCCAAAATTGACAATTTAGTGAGGGTAATGGAAAGAATGATGGAAAGGATAAAATTGAGTGAAAGAACACCTCCTAGGGAAAACCAGAAAAATCCCAAAAACAGAAATAGGAATCCAAACTTCAGAAGAGACCCTCCCCAAAATATATCGAGAGACAATGACCAACAAATCAGGTCCCCTTTCCAAGACAATTATGTATATGAAGAGGGAAGAGAGTCTGAAGAACCTGAAGAAAACCATGTAGACTTGATAGGTTTTGATAATGAGGGTAATGTTTTTCTCATTGAAGAAGAACAAGATTTATTTTCCTCAGATCAAACTGAAACAAAATATGAGGATTCTGAAGACTATCAATTAGGATTTGAAAATGCCATAATGGAGGTCCAATATAGGCAATATGACCTTAGGAGAAAAAGGAACCAAGAAATATCCAAGAAGAACAAAGTAGACACTGCTGTTAAGAAGACGCTTGAAAATACTCCTAAGAGGACAACAGACAATACCAACACCATGGCTAAGAAAATTGATCCAAACAAAGACAAAACTAGCCAACCAAGTGGTGACACAAGCTGCCCTAGTGCCTCTGCTAGTGGCCTTGAGAAAACTCTTTTGTCCAAAGTCCCAAATCAGAATCAACAAACTAAACTTGTAGAAAAAATTATGGCCGATAAAACTGATGTAAATATGCCCAAAACACAAGTACCTTTCAGTTTTATGGGAGAGATTGTTAAAATCAAGATAATCATACCTCTCATTGAACTAATAACCCAAGATATATAAAGGTCCCAAGTTCTGAAGATTTTGAACATGGGAAATGATACTAATACTCTAAACTTGACAGATGACAAACCAAAGCTGTTGTTTGGACCTGAAGTAGAGGGAAAATACTAAGAAGGAGCTATTCCCCCTTTCTATGTTAGCTTAAACATACATGAAAAAAATCTTACATAATGCCATGCTAGACACTGGTGCCTCTCACAACTTCATTCCAAAGGTACTGATGGAGATATTAGGCCTAGAAATAACAAAACCTTAGAAAGACATGTATTCTGTCGATTCAAGCATAGTCAAGTGTTTGGGTTTAATCAAGGATTTATGTGTCAATCTGGCACAAATCCTTACTAAGGACCTGGTCATGGACATAGTAGTAGCTGACATTCCCCCCAAGTATGGCATGATTTTATTTAGATCATGGGGAGCCAAGCTTCCGGGAAACCTCCAACTTGACATGTCATATGCTACCATCCCTATTTTTAACCAAACAAGGAGATTGTACCAGGAATCATACATGAAGTTTATGGTTAGCAGCCAAGAAAGGCCAAACAACACACCTCTTTATTCCATCCATTCGGATCTTGACTCATTCATTTTATATAATGAAGAAGACATTTATGAATAGTTAAATGAAGTTGAGATATATCCAGACATACCACAATAGTCAAACCAATCATTGCATGAAGAACTAAACAGCAAAAACTCTATCAACCTAGAACAACAACATAATGGAAGAGTTGAACTCAATTTTCTGCAATCTGAAAATAAAATTGCAATGCCAAAACCTAGCTTAGAGTCTGAACAAGGTTTCTCAAATGAAGAACAAACATCAAAAACATAACCATTCCCTTCCGCCATTGTAAAAATGTTGGAATAATTTCATATAGCAGAGTTTTCTAGGAACCTAGATCAAAAGAATCTTAAGATATTGCAATACAAAGATAACTCATCACCAAAAGGTTTTGTCACTTTGGAAGAGTTGTTGAATTCCAAAAATGTTGTTAAGGAGCCTAAAGTAGTATCTATCGAGACTGATATAGAGGAATAAAACGTAGGCAGCCTAGAAAAACCCAAAATGATTAAGTTATCCAAAACTTTGCCACCTCACATAAAGCAGAAATACATAAGACTGTGCAAAGAGTTTCAAGATGATTTTTTATATGGTGATGAAAGCTTAAAGCCTTGTGACACAAATTTATTCAAAGAAGGTTTCCTTCCAAGAGAGACTAGGAACCTTTTGAGCAAATTGTGTCAGTAAGGAAGAAAGCAAAGGGAAACAAGCTACGTATAGACTTCAGGTACCTAGAAAAAACCTCCTAGAAGGTCAAATACCCATTTCCTAAGATAAATCATACACTACAAAGGGTATAAGGTTCTAACAATATGTCATTGCTTGGTAGTGTTTCAGGTTACAATCAGGTGATAACACTTCCAATTAATCAACATAAAGCCACTTTCAAAGCACCTAGGGGCACCTACATGTATGACAAAATTCCTTCTGGGTTAAGGAGTGTGGAAGATAATTTCCAAAGGGCCATGGCTCCTGATTTAAGTTAATTCACTATGATATACATTGATGACATAATTGTCTATTTTAAAACTAATGAAGAATACCTTTTTCACCTAAGAAGGATATTTAACAGAAGCAAAGTTTGGAAGAAAAACTCAAGGAGAAAATACGAACGATAACATGGCCAGTTTGAAATTTTTTGGGAAAATCCTTACACCATGCATTGAAATGGAGGTAACAATGTTTTTTGTTTACAAGAGCTGAATGGAGAAGAGTTATTTGCAGATCCTTTCAATGGAAGGATGCTCAAGCACTATCTTTGTCGAGATTCCTAGTTTCAAGCTTTCATTCATTGTACATAACATTGCATGATGAGAGATCATAAAAACAAAAAACACAAAAACAAAGAAAGAAGGAAAAAGAGGGCCGATTTGAAGAAGAGGTACAACCCCATACCCAAAAAAGAGTACTGCTGAAAGTGTGCAAGTCTAAATGGGAACTACTTGTTAAGTAAGAGACTCTTGTTCAGTCATCTAGCCTAATCATGGTTGAACATGTTTTAAATTTCTGCTAATAAGTTAGTGAAAGAATGCTTGTCAAAATAATTTAAGCTTGACTTGTCTGTAGGAATAGATTAGGAAGAAAATATGTTGTTTCTTAATGCTCAAATCTGAACCAAGGAGAAAGAGAGGGATGAGGCATTAGTCTTCATAAACTCAAAGATTTGATATCTGAAGTTCTGGACACCTCCTGAAAAGGAGTTTCCCTCCCCAAATGGAGCCACTATTAGTCATCAGTAATTTTTGCTATTTTTAGATGACTAAATACTTGTCCTAGATTTCTAAAAACAAGATTCATGAATATTGTAAGTTTTAGAAATCTCACTGCCTTCATTATCCTTAAAACAAAATTTTCACTATTTTACTACTCTACCATTCCCTAGTTAGACTACCACTCCTAAAAGACCCATCATGGGCTCATGCCATTCCTCTTTATCCTATTTTCCCAACCATAACCTCAGGACTCTGTTTTGCTTTGCCTCACCCCTCCACTTGCCATCTAGGATTACCAATCAGCCTACTCTTTCCCATATTCACCAAATTTCTCAAACATTGATGGTCTCAAAACAATCTCTGTAGGCTCCTTAGATAAATCAAGTACATTGGATTTGGATCTTCAATACATCAATTTTTCATTTACGCAATTTTTCACACTTGAAGATCCCAAGCCAAACTTTCAGTCAAATACCAAGTCAAAAGAGCCTTCCACTAGGTCACCAGGGTTTCATAGGTTGTAGGGTTATCCTTGATGTTTTGGGCATTGTTTTTCCTGTCCTAGAAGCTAAAAAAAATTTGAAAGAAGGTCAACACCTGTTTGTCCAAGATAGATCAGAAAAATCTTCAAGGAAGACCATGTTATCAAGTTTCAAGTTCTACAAAGGGAAGTTGTTAATTTTGACATTTTTACAGGAGTGTCAAGGTGACTATCAGCAAAAAAATTAGTAAGGTAAGAGGCCTGATTCTCATTAAAAATATGCACTATCAAAGGAAGAGGAGTTATGCAGGAGCATCTGGAACTTAGCCAACAATGTGATGTTTTTTTCACATGTTGTGGCTAATCTAAAGAAAAATAGAAATTAGTAGTAGTATATTTATTTGTTTTATTATTATTGTTATTTATTTATGAGGATTGTTAGTTTGTTTTTATTTTTAAATAAATTAGGAATAAAATTAGTAGTTGGTTTCTTTCCCTATGTGGATATAGAGCCAACATAGGGATAAGCACTTAAAAATAAGGAGGTATTGATTTGTTGAGAAAATTCGAGAAGAAACCTATTCTCAGAGGATAAGTTTCATATCTCAAGTATAAATAATAGGATGGTAGTAAGTAAATACTAATATTTCCAGTATGTAGATTGCAAATGTAAAGGACAATTTGTGAAATGTTCAGTCCATGTGTTAGTAATTTCAAATTATTCAGATTATGGTTGACATTACAATTTCTATTTAAGTCTGCAACTTGTATATATGTTTGTATATATGCTGTATTTTGGAGCATGTGGGTGCAGGAGGTTGAATACGTTGGAGTAAGAATGCAATGACAGTGTGTTAGCTACAGCACTACGATGTGGGGAGTTTCAACACTGCAGTAAGGCACCATCACAACTTGAAATTGTGGAAATCGTGAGCCTGCAAGAAGATATTAGCATATTTGGTAGTGGAGGTATTAATGCATTTGGCTGAGGAGACATCACATAGCCACGATTGGAGATTGTAGCTTGCGAAAAGTGTGAAACTGAATGATGAAAGCCTTGATGCAAGAATTAACACATGAGATGGCATGGCATGAGATTAATATCTCAAGCAGTTGTGACAGATAATGCACACAGTGATGAAGTGTGGCATTCATAAAAAGCAGGCGTAATACATAATTGCAAATGGAGTGTGCTGTGGGAGCTGACAGGAGCTGGCCAGTGACGTATTACTGTAAACAAAGCCATGGAATATTCATCACAATAACAAGCCCATGATACACAACCGTGCACAGCAAATTGTGCCACAAGTCAACATTGAATTTTGGTCACAAAAACTTGAAAGACTGGTGGTATTGGGTGTGAATAGATTTGATATTTTCGTATTTGGTTTGGATTGAGATGAGCGTAGGCTCAATATTAAATTGAATGATTTTATTTTTATGGTTGCAATTTTAATTATGTTGTTACATACAATCACAATGGTCCTTTATGGACTCAACGAATATGGTAAAAAAATGGATTTTGCATATATGATGCAATATTTTATTACCATAGGTATAAAAAGGAAAGTAATTAGAATTGCATACTAAGTACTGAAGAATATATCAATTCCATCATAAAGAAGAGTAAGCCTGGGCCTTAATAGAATTGAACATTTTTGAAAATAAATTTTAAAGTGGAATTTGTATATTCATCATTTGTGGTATCGGAGCAGTTGAGTGTTATTGAAGCATTGAAGAGAATGCCGCCTAGAAGGGGAGCTGGAATAGGTCGAGGGAGACCTATCGCAAATTCCGCTTTGCTAGAAGAAATCTGACACTTGCATATACTGATGGCCACAATTGAAACCACTCAGAGGAGGGCGACAGATGATGGAATTTCCAGTGTTAATGAAGAAGAGACCACCGAAGAAGAAATGGAGGAAGAAAGCAAGACCAATAAAGTCATGAGGATGCTAGCAAAGGCCAGTAGCAGACCAAAGGTAGAATTACCTTTATATGATAGAAATCTTAGTGTGGAATTACTAATGGACTGGATCATTTCATTAGAAAAATATTTCGACTATGAAGAAGTCGATTACAAGAAGAAAGTGAAGTTTGCAGCCAAGAGATTGAAAGGTCATGCAGCCCTGTGGTGGGATGAATTGCAATTGTTCGGGGAATGAAAAGGGAAACCCAAAATCAAGCAGTGGGATAATATGGTGAGTAAAATAAAAGGTAATTTTATGCCAAAATATTATGAATTAAATGTTTTTAGACAATTACAAAACTTAAAGCAAAAGGGCATGACTATCAAATAATATACTAAAGAATTTTATAAGCTGAGTATTAGGGTAGGTCATATTAAAGATGACATAGAAAATTATCTAGATATATAAATGGTTTGAGATATGAAATAAAGGATGATATCAGCTTATTAAATTTGAAGACGATTGAAGATGCTTATCAAGCAGCTTTGAGGGTGGAAGAATGTTGCGCAAAAAAAATTAGAGAAATAGAGGCAAGAGTCTTGCAAAAGGAAGGGGAACATTTAAATCCAGATTTCAACACTCACAGAATGAGGCAGGGAGTTCGAGTAATAAATCACCACAAAAAGGAGATTCTGGTCGTGGAAGGTTTGTGTCCAGAGGTAGAGGCCGAGGAAGATATGTTCAGTTCTTTGCATGTGGTTAATGGGGACATGTGCAATGGGATTGTCTTCATAATAAATCAACAACCCAGTGGAACATGAACGTTTCTGAAACAAAGGAATAAATTCCTCAGACTGTAGCTAAAGAGGAACCACCTGAAGCCAGAGAATCCTTGTTGTTGAAAAGGATATTGCTTAAAGAAGCCAAGGAAGCCAGAGAACTAGCTTAGAGAAAGAATCCATTCAGAACTGTATGTAAGTCAAAGGGTAAGTGTTGTAAATTGGTAATTGATAGCAGTAGTAGTGATAATTTTGTTTCTACAGAAATGGTGGACAAATTGAAGTTGGAGAAAAAAGTACACCCCACTCCTTATAAACTATCGTGGCTCTAAAAAGTCCATCAAATTATTGGAACTAAACAATGTAAAGTTGAAATCCAGATTGGTACTTAAGGATGATATTTTATGTGACGTAATGCCAATGGATGTATGTCACATATTGCTAGGAAGGCCCTGGTAGTTTGACCGGAAAGCCATACATGATGGTAGAATAAACACTTATACTCTTGAGAAAGACAGGAACAAGCATACACTGCTTCCATTGAAAGATGAAACTGACAAGGAAGCACCTTAACACAACGTTATGTTGATGAGTGGAAAAACCCTGTTGCTAGAAGTCAAGAAGGGTGAGGAGACACATTTTGTTATTGTTGGGAGACCCAAGGTAATTTTAACTTCTACAAATTTATAAGATGTACCTAAAGAAATTCTCAATTTGTTGAATGATTTTTCTGATATTGTTGTGGATGGGTTTTCAAATGAGTTACCGCCCATCAGGAGTATTAGTCATCACATTGATCTAATCCCTGGAGCCAGTTTGCCGAATAAAGCAGCCTACAGGTTAACACCGCAGGAAAATGCCAAAGTTGGAAGAAAAGTGCAATAATTGATGGATAAAGGATTAATCAAGGAAAGCCTCAGTCCATGTGTTGTACCAATAGTACTCAATCCAAAGAAAGGAGGCGAATGGTGGATGTGCACAAATTCTTGAGCCATAAATAAAATTACCGTCAGGTATCGTTTTCCCTTACCACGAATAGATGATTTAATGGATTGTTTGAGTGGGCTGAATTATTTTTCTAAGATATATTTGAAGATTGGATATCATCAGATAAGGATTCAAGAAGGGGATGAGTGGAAAACTGCGTTTAAGACAAACAATGGGTTATATGAATGGTTAGTAATGCCTTTTGGACTTACTAATGCACCTAGTACTTTCATGAGGTTAATGAATGAAGTTTTGAAAGAATATTGGGGTAAATTTGTAATTGTTTATCTTGATGATATTCTCATTTTCAGTCGAAGTAGGGAGGAGCATCTAGAACACCTTAAATTAGTTCTAAAGACTTTGCAAAAATAAAAGTTGTTGATAAATTTAAAGAAATGCAGCTTTATGAAGGAAGAACTAATTTATTTGGGGTTCGTAGTCTCTAAGGAAGTGTTGAAAATGGATCTAGAGAAAATCCAAGCAATTGTGAATTGGCCAACTCCTGGAAGCATATTTGAGGTAAGAAGCTTCCATGGTCTTGCAAGTTTCTACCGAAGATTTAATCGAAGTTTTAGTCATATTTGTGCACCCATTATTGAAACAATTAGAGAAACTAACCAGCCATTAAAATGGATAGAAGCAGCAGATCGAAACTTTAAATTTCTAAAGAAAAATATAACTGAAAAACCAGTCTTGGCTTTACCAAATTTTGAGAAAGTTTTCCAGGTTGAAACTAATGCTAATGGAATTGCGATTGGAGCAGTTCTGAGCCAAGATCAGAAACCAGTAGCATAATTCAATGAAAAACTAAATGAAGCAAAGAAGAAATATTCATCTTATGATAAGGAATTTTATGTTGTTGTACAAGCCTTAAAAAAATGGAGACATTATTTGTTGCCGAAAGAGTTTGTGTTATATTCGGATAATCATGCATTACAGTTTATAAAAAATCAACCAAAGTTAAATTATAAACATGCCAAATGGGTAGAATATTTGCAGAGTTTCACTTTTGGTAAATTGAACAAATTTGTTGATGCTTTGAGCAGGGTATACTTAATTATGTAGGAGTTACAAGTTGGTGTTGTAGGGTTCGAGGAGATGGTTGACATGTATAAAGATGATGCAGAGTTTAAAGAAATTTATGCAGCCATAGAAAATCCAACAGTCCATAACAGAAGCCAATGGTTTGATTATCTTATCCAAGGGGGATTATTGTTCAAAAGTAATAAGTTATGCATTCCTAAATGTTCTATGAGGGAAAACATAATCAAGGAGAAGCATAGTGGAGGTCTATCCGGACATTTTGGACAAGACAAAACCTTTGTTCAAGTAAATAAATTTTATTACTGGCCAAATATGCAAACTGATGTTAAATGGTTTGCGGAAAAGTGCAGGATTTGTTAGCATGCTAAATGGAAAAGTCAGAATACGGGATTGTATCAACCATTACCAATACCTGACCGACGGTGTGATGTAGTCAATATGGATTTTGTTTTGGGTTTGCCAAAAACTCAAAGGGGTAATGATTCCATTTATGTTGTTGTAGATAGATTTTCAAAAATGGCGCATTTTATTGCATGCAAGAAAACAAGTGATGCAACACATATTGCTAATCTGTTTTTTTCAGAGGTTGTAAGATTACATGGATTGCCTGTAACCATTATGTCTGATAGGGATACCAAGTTTGTGGGACATTTTTGGAGGAATTTGTGGGAGAAACTAGGTACCAACCTTAGTTTCAATTCAACATATCATCCTCAAATGGATGGACAGACTGAGGTAGTGAATAAAAGTCTGGGAAACATATTGAGAATTTTAGTGTATGAAAATCCTAAACAATGGGATTTAGCCCTTTCTCAAGCTGAGTTCGCTTATAATGATACTCCAAATCTAAGTACTAGCATGAGTCCATTTCAAATTTTTTTTTGGAATGCATCCAAGAGGTGTGTATGAACTCAGAGATATGGGAAAACAAGAGATAAGGAGTGCAAAGGATGAATAATTTTCAGAAAAAATGCAGGAACTATAGGAAAATTTCAAAAGAAGATAACAAGAAAGTAGCATACAATACAAGCAAAGAGAAGATATGAGGAGGCGAGAAAAAGAATTCCAAAAATTGGAATATCACCAACCTTCAATGTTGTAGATTTGTACTTGTACTGAAAACCAGAAGAAGAACCACAAGGGGACGCCACAGTAGAAGACCCAATGATAAATTGGGAAGAGCAGATGCCCAAAGTAGGGAAGAGGGAAGTTGAAACAATTTTGGAGAAGAGAGTGTCAAAGAAAACTAGGAGCCAAACCTATTATTAGTATTTAGTCAAGTGGAGAGGACAACCAATGGAAGATGCTAGT